>OX453314.1:21013225-22213225 GCA_949710035.1 Crambus lathoniellus | reverse complement strand
TTGGCGCGTTTTGATGCCGAAGATAGAAACCACCATAGTAGTTAAGTGTCCTATAAAGTTAAGTGCCCCTTAAAGTGAAATACTCTTATCTTAACTGAACGTGACGTTGAATTACGTGTTTCTGATGTCAAAGAAGGTAGAAGACGCCGTCATGGATAAGTGTCCCTCAACTGATCTCTCATTGACTGATAAATAAATAAATAAATATTTTTCTAACAATCACACTAATATCGCACATAGTAAATTTTTTAAGAAACTGTGTCGACGTGAACTTGATAACGGATAAATATATATTTATTTACTTTTTGTTTGTAAATACATAGAAAACATGTATACATCTGGGTGTATACATAGAAAACACCCAGACCAAGACAAATATACATGTTCATGCACACAAATATTTGTCTTGTTCGGGAATCGAACCCGAGACCTCTGCCGCAGAAGGCAGGTAGTTTACCCCTGCGCCAAATCGGTCGTCGTAGATTGATTTGATTGGTTGAGTTTAGAGGTGAAGACTACATAATGTTTAAATGTCCCTTAAAGTCATTGTGTCCCTTAAAGTTATGTGTCCCTTAAAGTTAAGTGACACTTATCTTATCCAAACATGACATTGACGTGTTTCTGATGTCAAAGGTGGAGGCATTATTGTTTTCTTGCCCCATCTACCTAAATTAGCGGATTGAGGCTAGTGCCTACACTAGCCTCAATCCGCTAATTTTCTTCTAATCAAGTAATAAAGGTATTCTTATAAAGTTGTGGTAAGAAGCTAGCTGGGATTGAAATACTATTAAATGTAGTGTTTTAGTCCAGAACTCAGATAAGATAGCAATTAGGCTTAAACTCAAGTCATAAATATGGTAATTTTATCAAAGTGGCCAAAACCAATGCAAACTGGGTGACCAAAACCAATGCAAAATGGCCAAAACCGGTGTATTTGGCGCCCTCCGAACATTTTGTTTTATGGAAAAAAAACTATAAACTTTTTTAATCTTTGAAAGTTGTAACCTTAAAGTTCGATAAATTCTCTATAATTTTAGATATAAATTTTCTCTTAAATACTTAAGTTCATTAAGCACTAAGCGTTTAAAAGTGAAAAAATCCTTAAAGTGGCCGAAACCGGTACGCCTGCCCTATCTAGATATTTACTGTATTCTTTGATATAGCAACCGGACAAAAGCCAGTTAATTTTTTTCCTCATCTACACGCGTGATAGGAAAATCATTTACAACTACTGGCAACATTAAATACGCCACCAGTCGCGCGCAGACTTATCTGGCGCGCACTTTAGTAAAGTGTCTCTAGTTTATACTCTTCCATCAACTTTCAACAATATAGTATAGAAAAAAGGATTTTTCTCTTCTTTTCTATACTGTGGGTGGGTGTATTAACTTGGAGCCATCTATCGTTGACTTTAGTGAACTATTTATGTGTAAAGTGTGCACCTACAGGGAGAACATAGCAACTTTCGCATATTTTGGCTTCTCGTTAGTTCCCATTTTAATGTATGAAGATTGCGCCCCCTGGTGGTTGGGTTATAAGTACTATGCTCCGTTTTGACGTGAAAGAAGGACTAACAAACAAACAAACACACTTTCACATTTATCATTACGAGTGGTTAGAGCAGTCGCCCAGAAAGCGAAAGGTCGTGGGTTCGAGTTCCATCGGAGATGGTTGTGAGGTGATTGTCGATTTTTTCTAAATACTTCATTTTCCATTTTTCAATAATAAAAATTGGATTGTGAATGCAAAAAAGTAAAAAATTTAATAACTTTATAATTTATATTAATATTCATAATTAATTTAAGCGAAAGGTCGTGGGTTCGAGTCCCATCGGAGCTGGTTGTGAGATGAGGGTCGATTTTGTCTAAATACTTCATTTTCCATTTTTCAATAATAAAAATTGGATTGTGAATGCAAAAAAGTAAAAATTTCAATGACTTTATAATTTATATTATTATTAATAATTAATAAATAATAATATGGATATCGTGCTAGATAGCGCAAAATTGTAATTAATTTAACGCGAGGACAAAAAAGTGTTTGGGTAATCTGGGGTTCGAACTTGGTTCCCCCGAGTCCTCATTATTAAATGGCTACTACGCCGTCGGCGCTAGCCGAACTTCGAGAAGTATGACGAATAATTGGTATATAACAGAATAAAAACTATTACAAACTTATATTTGTACTTCATCTTATACAAGATCTTATACAGGATAAGTGCATAGGGAACGCAAATATAAGTTTGTCAACGTTTTATTTAAAAAAAACACTAGTTTCGGATTTTTTCCTTTGTATTCACCAGATTACCTGTCTGAATGCGAAATTTCAGCTTTCTAGGTCATCTGGAAGTGGGTTAGAGTTTTGATTATAGGTGAGTCATTGATAAAAATAACGATTTTTGGACGTAAATATCTAAATAACCGTTTGAGCTGTGTATATAAAATTTGGAGCACATTTTTATTTCGCTAGTCTTAATACATAAGCCAAATTTGACATGTTTCTGTGTAATAGTTTTTGAGTTATGAGGGGGTCAAAAGTGGCTCCCAATGGTTCGTGTTAAGATACACACGGTGCTGCTCGCCAGTTCTGTTTGCTTTTGAACTTGGCTGATACGCTGCCGCGTATCCAGAACTGCAATATTCTACACCGCAAATTAATGCTCTGACGAATCTAGCCTCGCCCATGAAAACATTTTCAACCTCGGTGCGCGAGTCCGACTCGCTTTTGACCGGTTTATTTATATTTAAAAAAGTTAATATTGAAAAATGGAAAATGAAGTACCTATTTAGAAAAAATCATCCCGTCTCACAATCAGCTCCGATGGGACTCGAACCCAAAATTACAATATTAACTTTGTTAAAATAACTAACGAAGTTAATATTGTAATGTGCCACACCAAATTTTTTAAAAGTGTGTCTTTTACACACCCACTTTTCTTTCGTTTCGAATTTATTATCGAATGTTTTCATAGAAGGAAACTCAAACGTGTTATTGAAAATCGATATTGAAGGCCCTACTTAAATCAAATGGACTAAAGGCTTGAGTGGAACTCGAGTTCGGTTACGTTTACCGTTTGCACGTGATTGGTGTTCGTTTGGTTAGTCCAAGCAGCCGGTTATGCTAACCGACGGTTAACGTAACCGGCTTTTGGTGGACTCGGGCCTTAGGTGGAAAGAGAGTAACATTACTTTTGAAATATTGAAAATGAAGTATTTACGACTCCGTAGCTCAGTGGTTAGAGCAGTCATCCGGATAGCAAAAGGTCGTTGGGTTCGAGTCCCATCGGAGCTGGTTGTGAGACAGGTCGATTTTTTCTAAATAGGTACTCTGTTTCAATTTTTCAAGTAACTAGTACTTAATGTAGCGAAATACTTAACGTAGCGTATTGTGATTCGTAAAATATAGTTTTAAGGATATGAAAGCCTAAAAGTAGTTTTAAATACACATAAAACTTGTCTATAACATCAAAAGAGTTTTTTTTATATAAATAGACTGATGATTTATTTTTTTACTCACCAATATCCAAATCAGGAAGTCAGCGTTAATTACGAAATACCTTTTTCACTCAGCTAAAAATACTTCTTTTATCTCTAATCTTTCATCTTTTTAAAATGAAATTTGGCGGATGACGTCGCAAATCTTTTGCAATTAACATAAATTTAATTTATTTTCCCATTTTTATAAATGCTTCACTTCCGTAAAATCTATACTAATATTATAAAGAGGAAAAATTTGATTGTTTGTTTGCATCGAATAGGCTCCGAAACTACTGGACCGATTTAGAAAACTCTTTCACCATTAGAAAGCTACATTCTTCCCGAGTGACATAGGCTATATTTTATTCCGATATTGCCACGGGAACGGGTACCACGCGGATGAAACCGCGAGGATCCGCTAGTATTTATAATACAGAGACATTCCTATCAACATCTAGTGTAGTGAGCGATATTATCATATTTCGATCATAACTTTTGCTATTTAGAGAATCGTCTCTTTTTGTAACACTAGGATGTCCCTGCTGTTATTTAGTTAAGGCGCATGGAGTCGTGAAACGATCATTTTTGAGGCCCTAAAACTCACAAATTAGCCTACTGATGAATCCAGAATGAATATATATTAAATATTGATATATAAACTTCAATCTGAGCATTAAAAAAAAACTGTTCGGAAAAGATCGACGTTTCTGAACGCGTCTCTAGTGTCACGTCGAACTGACATTTGGCTGTCACTTGAAGTTGACAGTGACACTTGATTGAAATTCTTGTAACCAAGATGTCGGATTAATTTTGCTGAATTTGTTAAAAATCGCTCGCGTTGAATATGCCTGGCATATCGAATTTGAATTGAATCTTAAATTATCTATGTGATCCCGTTTTGTACGACCAAGGATTTGACGCCATCCATCGGGCTGGTCGCGGAGTTTTGAAAGAAAGATAATTGTCCACCACGCGCTTTTTGTCGGGACTGTAAATCGTAATAAAAGAGGCTCCCCCGTGTGTGTCATTGTTGAAGCGCCCAGTGTCTTGGGAACGCTGTGTTGTATGTGTTGTGAGTGAGGTGACGAGTTGGTAAGGTCTGCAGAAGACGAAGAAAGGACCCCAGGGGCGCGCGCGCTCCCTTACACCACTTCTGCCTTGGAGACGTTCGACACACAGACCCGTATGTAACCTCACCTTACTTAACATTCTCTCCGCTGTGTATCGCAGTCCAATTGTTCAGTTACATCCCCGCTGAAACCTAGTTTTTGTCCGGAGTCTATATTAGTAATACCAGCTTCCACTGCGCTAAGCCGATTCCGCGGATTTAGCAGGGGTGTACTGAACATTTTTTGGTAGCCAAGAGCGTAGCTTGAAGGCCTGAGAGGCCCACGCCAAAACTTTGTATTAATCAGTGCCGTTTTGATGACCCAGTCTGGTCCGGACTAGATTAATTTGTACTTGTAAATGGTAATTGGCTTGCATTTGAAAAGTAAAGGGCATTCCTTTGTTATTGGTTCCATGTCTTGTAATTAATTGTCATGTATTGAAGTTCCAAAGTGTAAACAGATGCCTTTCTTTGCTCATAATAATTATTATTCAGTTTTGTTAGCAAATTTGAGTTGTGAATATTGACAAGTTTGTTGCTAAAATAATAGCTAATAAAAGGTTAGCTAATAAGTTTGCACTCAATACTTAGTGAAACTTAAATGATTTGGGACATTGTTTACACATTGAAACTCATTGAAACTTGTGCTTTGAAATAATTAAAATTAACTTGTTGTTGTGTAACAGTATGTTGTGTTGATATCCAAGTGAATTTCAATAGTCAGTGATTTTGAGTGAATTTCAATAGTCAGTGAGTTTTGTTGTTTTCTGATAACCTCCAAATATTTAAGAGTTTGTGTCATTATAAATACTTTGTTGTTGTAATATTGGAATTTTGTGGTTAGTAATAACCTCCAAATATTGGAGATTTTGTGTTATAGTGAATATTTTGAATTTGTTGTTTTTGTTGATAAATTTGTGACGTTACAATGACGGCCTCCTCTGCTAAAGCCAAAATACGTTCTGAGTTACGGTGGTTAGCTTCTGCGGTTGCGTTGTTGGATCGACCGGATAGAACGGAGGCCTTGTTGAACAGATACGTAGATCTGCCCGTACGTTTGGCTGTTGTTGATGAACAGTATGCCTTATTTTTGGAAAGGACTGTTGAGGCCGATGTGGAAATGCGACAAGAAGTCGATTTGGATGTGGACCAGTGTTATGATTTTGCGGACAGAATTACCCAGGTGGCTCGACCTTTGCAAGTGGCAAGAGAGAATGAACCGAGCCCGTCCCCGGTCACATCTAAGAGTATGCCCCCTCTCTTTGCTAGATTGGCCCCCTTAGACTTAAGGCGCTTTGCTGGTCGTCTAGAGGACTGGGAGGGCTTTATTAATATTTTTGATAGTCTTGTACATGCCCGGGACGATTTGACCCAGGGCCAGAAGTTAGCTTATTTGTTATCCGTGTTGGAAGGGGAGGCCCTTGAATCAGTTCAACATTTGGCCCCCTCGGATGAAAACTACCCTATTGCTAGGGATTTGATTGCCCGTCGGTACCAGAACGTACGACGTCTGGCGGACAACCATGTTGCCGCCATTTTGAATTTACCCCGCGTTGCCAGCGTGATGCACTTGAGAGTGGCTTTGTTGAATCCGCTGTTGGTGGCATACAACGCATTAAAAAACTTAAAACTCCCAGTGGAGCAGTGGTCGTTTTTGTTACTGCACATTGTCCTGGGAAAGTTGCCGGACTCTGTTAAGGTCCGTTTTGAGCAGCAGTATGGTGGGGATAGTGCGACTTATCTGCCACCCTTCTCGGACCTCTTGACGTTCCTGGAAGGAGAAAGTAGACTGGCAGATAATTCCTCTCTGGCCGGTCCTATGGGACCCGAACGACCTGTGCCACAGAGTAGATCCCCCACCGGACCCCCCCGTAGGGGGCGTATGGCCCCTCGCGCGCCCGGCCGCTATGCCGCCGTCCAGGAGACCGCCCGCTGCTTGTACTGTCGGGAACCGGGTCACAGCACGACCCGTTGTGATAAGTTCCTCGACCAGCGCGTCCAAGGCCGTCGAGCGATCGCGCGACAACGGACATGGTGCTACTCGTGCTTGGGCCTGCACATGCAGCGCGAATGTACCCAAGCGCACCCATGCCGCTTTTGTAAGGGCAACCACCATCCCCTCCTCTGCATGAACAGCCCAGAGGGAGGCGGAGCGCCGCAGCGCGTCGCTGCAGGATCACCGCGTATGGGTGGGGGTCTCGGACCCCCCGCGGTGTTTGCATCCCGCAGCAGTTCTAGTGGCCACCAGAGTGGCCTCAGACGCTCTCCGCCACGTTTGGACCCTCAAACGGGCGGGGGTCCCAGGGACCCCCCCATGGGAAACCGATCCCCAAGGATGGGGATGAGTTATGCGGGCGTTGCCGGAGGTCGTAGAGGCCCCCCGCGACGTTTTGAGCCTCGCACGGGCGGGGGTCCCACGGACCCCCCCATGGGAAATCGGTCCCCAACTAGGGGGTTCGATTTTGCGAGCGTTCCGGGAGGTCGTAGAAGCCCCCCGCGACGTGTTGAGCCTCGCACAGCCGGGGGTCCCCGGGACCCCCCCTCTGAAAATCGGTCACCGTGCCCCCGCGACTATGGGGCGACGTACACGGTGGATGATAGGCACCGATTCTCGCCGCCGCTCGCCGAATACCCGCGTTTGGAGCGGCGCCCGCCCCGTCTTCAAGGGGCCGGGAGATATAACCCGCCTGATACCGGGCGAATTGGACGTAGGCAGTATGTGGGAGATTGGGACCCACTGGATCGCTATGAGCGACCCCCTTACCATGGGGGGACGTCTGGGGACCCCACATACTAGCAATCAACGTGTTTACGGTCGATTGTAGCCACCCCTCCAGAGACCGTTTTGTTGCCCACGGCCTCTGTGCTTGTCAGGGGATTGAATGGCGACCTTGTGGAAGTTCGCGCCTTGTTGGATTCCGGTGCTCAGGGGTGTGTTGTGTCATCTTGGTTAGTTAGGCGGTTGGGCCTCAAGGTGCACCCCCACACGGAAGGCGTGAGAGGTGTTGGCGATGTGAAAGTCCCCGGGTTGTTAGGGCATGTTGACTTCACATTTACATCACGTAATAAGTCCACGCCAGGCATTAAGACCTCGGCGATTGTGTTGGACACAGTTGTTGGCCGTCAACCTTCAGTTGACTTGGGACCGAGTATGTTGTCTTTGGTGTCTGATTCCCCACTCGCCGATCCAAATTTCTTCCGCCCAGGCCCGATTGATGCTCTCCTTGGAGCCGATGTCCTGGGGCGAGTTTTGTTGACGGGGAAGCGAGTTTTGCAGCCAGATGGCTTGGTAGCTCTGCAGACGACACTCGGTACAGTTGTAATGGGCCCTGCTCGCCGCGTTTTGGATTCCCTTGATGAGGATCGCGGTCTTGTTTTTAATGTGTCTCTCTCCGAAGTGGTGCAGAAGTTTTGGGAGGTTGAGGAACCTCCACCAGCCCCGCGGGTTGACCCAGTAGCGGATGAATGCGAGTTGTATTACCAGAATAACACTGGTCGCCTCCGCTCTGGTCGTTTGATCACCCGTCTCCCCTTTCGTGCCGGCCGACCTCCTCTGGGCGAATCCCGACCGCTAGCGGAACGTAGGCTAGTGGCGATGGAGCGTCGCATGAGCAAGGATCCGGTCTTCCGCCAGAAGTATGTTGAATTCATGCGGGAGTATGAGGAGTTAGGGCACATGTCCGTGAGCGATTTGGATTGGCGCTCCGTTGAACACTTCTTTTTGCCGCACCACGCCGTTTTGAAATCCGGAAAGATTCGGGTGGTCTTTGACGGTTCGGCTCCCACCTCTACTGGAGCGTCCTTGAACCAGTGTCTGCATGTAGGTCCCAAGCTGCACACGGAGATCTCAGACATTTTGACCAACTTCCGGCGGCACCAAATTGTATTTATGACTGACATCCGGATGATGTTCAGACAAACGGTCATCCATCCAGAGGATAGGAGGTACCAATTGATTTTGTGGAGAGAGAGTCCTAGGGACCCCTTGTTGATTTATGAATTGAATACGAATACGTACGGTTTGGCTTCGAGCCCGTTTGTTGCGATTCGTTCTTTGTTGGAGTTGGCCGAGAAGGAGCGCTTGAGATACCCTCGCGCCTCCGCCATTTTGGCCAGTGACGTCTATGTGGATGACATTTGCACGGGCGCCTCATCTGTCTCAGAGGCGATTGTCCTGAGAGACGAACTCACCGCCCTTTTGAAGTCGGGAGGTTACGAGTTGAGGAAATGGATATCCAACTCGCCTGATGTACTGGTAGGTTTGCCCGAAGAGCACCAGCAGGACCCCCACCTATTCGAAAATGTTGATAATCCCCATGTGGTGACCGTCCTTGGCGTACAGTACAAACCGGTCTCTGACACTTTCACTTATTGTGTGGATTTACGACCACCGAAAGTCTGGACCAAGCGTTTAGTATTGTCTACTGTCGCACGTACCTTTGACCCCAATGGGTGGATTTGCCCCGTGCTGTTTATGGCCAAGTGTTTCTTGCAACGGTTATGGGCTTCGGGTGTGTCGTGGGATGAACCCCTCTCGGACGAGTTACTCCGAGATTGGTCGAGCTTCGTTTCATCCCTCCCCGAGATTAATGAAGTGCATTTGCCGAGGCTATTCCTCCCTTCTGAAAATTGTAAAGTTACTCTTCACGGCTTTTCCGATGCCTCCGAACGTGGATTTGCTGCGGCCGTGTACCTCCGCACCGTTACTGTTGACGGAGTTGTTGCTGTGCATCTGGTGATAGCGAAAAGCAAAGTCGCTCCCCTTCGGACTCGTCATACGATCCCGAGGTTGGAATTGTGTGGAGCTGCCCTCCTAATGCGTTTGTTGAACCACGTATGGCTCACATTAGGTCGATCTATTAAGATACAAGAGGTTTATGCTTGGACGGACAGTCAGGTCGTCCTTTGTTGGTTGAAGGCTCCGGCGCACACCTTGGACGTGTTTGTGGCCAATCGAGTGTCGCAGATTTGTAATTCCGACATCGAGTTGATTTGGAGACACGTGCCGGGAACCATGAATCCCGCGGATTGTGCGTCTCGGGGTTGTGTAGCCCCAACCCTAATTAACCACCCCCTCTGGTGGGGCCCACAGTGGTTGATGCGGCCTGAGTCGGAGTGGCCGCCCTCTCCAGCGTTGTCGAACGTAGCCGTTCCTGATATGCGGGCATGCGTCCTGGAGACTAACCCCGCCGGGGAAAAGGATTTGTTGTTGGATCGGTACAGCTCCTTACAGAAGCTGCTTGGTGTTACCGCTTGGATCAGACGTTTTGCGTACAATTGCAGGAATCCACGCGCGAGGCGTGATTCGTCGGTTCTCACTCCGGACGAGCGTAGGGACGCGCTCTTGTTTTGGGTCCGGAGAGTACAAGCTGATAGTTTTGAGTCCGAGATTGAAATTTTGCGTTTAGGCCGTCGCAAGTTGAAGGGCGCGGTATCGCGATTGAATCCCTTCCTGGACGAGAGTGGGCTTTTGCGAGTCGGCGGAAGACTTCGAAATGCGAACCTGCCGTATGGAGCTCGTCACCCCCTTTTGTTACCTAAAGCCGGACATTTGACTCAACTGATAATAACAGATCGCCATGTGAATGCACAACATGCTGGCTGTAATGCTTTGTTGGCCATTTTGCAGCGTGAATTTTGGATTTTGTCTGCTCGTCGAGCCATTCGCACTGTGGTTTTCCGTTGCCTGCCTTGTTATCGATTGAAGGCCGCGACCATGCAGCCCCAGATGGGTGATTTGCCTGCTGATCGCGTCACGGAATGTAGAGCTTTTGCCGGAGTCGCCACCGACTTCGCCGGTCCCTTTACTGTAAAGGCTTCGAGACTGCGTAATGCTAAAACCTATAAGGCGTACTTGTGCGTGTTTGTGTGTTTGTCCACCAAGGCTGTCCATTTGGAAATTGTCTCGGAATTGTCTACCGAAGCCTTTGTCGCCGCCTTGAGCAGATTTGTTTCCCGTAGAGGACTGCCGACATTGATACGTTCCGATTGTGGTACTAATTATAAGGGAACGTGTAATTATCTTAAGGAAGTAGTTAAGTTTTTTGTTGATAATAAAATAGACATTGGAACCACCCTCTCCCGGCGTGGGATAATCTGGAAGTTTAGCCCTCCAGCTTGTCCGACCTGGGGAGGGATTTTTGAAGCTTGTGTAAAGGCTGCCAAGACACACTTGCGTCGCGTGATTGGAGAAACTATTCTCACGTTTGAGGAACTTGATACGGTATTTTGTAAAATTGAGGCCGTCCTCAACTCGCGACCCTTGTGCCCGTTGTCTTCGGACCCGAATGACCTGGAAGCGTTGACCCCAGGTCATTTCTTGATCGGACAGCCCCTTTTGGCTTTGCCTGAATATCCGATTCAGGATGTAGGATCCCATCGTTTGTCGCGATACCAACTTTTGAAACAGATGTCCCAAAACTTCTGGGCACGTTGGTCGATGGAGTATTTGCATATCCTGCAACAGCGCGTGAAGTGGACAGATAAAACCACCCCACCCCAGACTGGCGACCTCGTGTTGATTAAGGATGCTAACCTGCCGCCCCTATGTTGGCGAAGGGGGCGCATTGTTAAACTCTACCCCGGAACTGACGGAGTTCCTCGTTTTGCTGAGGTTTTGGTTAGAGATTCGGTTTTGAAGAGAGCAGTGAGTGGGCTCTCCCGATTACCCGTAGATTGACGTACCGTTTTTAACGGTCCGGGGCGGGGGGATGTTCGGAAAAGATCGACGTTTCTGAACGCGTCTCTAGTGTCACGTCGAACTGACATTTGGCTGTCACTTGAAGTTGACAGTGACACTTGATTGAAATTCTTGTAACCAAGATGTCGGATTAATTTTGCTGAATTTGTTAAAAATCGCTCGCGTTGAATATGCCTGGCATATCGAATTTGAATTGAATCTTAAATTATCTATGTGATCCCGTTTTGTACGACCAAGGTTTTGACGCCATCCATCGGGCTGGTCGCGGAGTTTTGAAAGAAAGATAATTGTCCACCACGCGCTTTTTGTCGGGACTGTAAATCGTAATAAAAGAGGCTCCCCCGTGTGTGTCATTGTTGAAGCGCCCAGTGTCTTGGGAACGCTGTGTTGTATGTGTTGTGAGTGAGGTGACGAGTTGGTAAGGTCTGCAGAAGACGAAGAAAGGACCCCAGGGGCGCGCGCGCTCCCTTACACCACTTCTGCCTTGGAGACGTTCGACACACAGACCCGTATGTAACCTCACCTTACTTAACATTCTCTCCGCTGTGTATCGCAGTCCAATTGTTCAGTTACATCCCGGCTGAAACCTAGTTTTTGTCCGGAGTCTATATTAGTTATACCAGCTTCCACTGCGCTAGCTGATTCCGCGGTATAGGCAGGGGTGTACTGAACAAAAACATAATCTTTAAGATACTATAAAAAAAACATTGAAATGAAGCTGTTTTCAATTGAAATACGCTACTGCTTCTAAACTACAAGTTAGTGATATTTTCACGTTTCTTTCAGGAAAAGATTGCTAACTTGTTTAACTTAAAACTGAGCATTTTTCGTTCTAAAATAATACATAGTTTTGACGAAACGTGTGTTTAAGCTGTTTTGGTGCGGGTAGCGGGGCGGGAAAATTAGGCCACGCTTCTATGCCCAAGGTCGTTGGCGATACCACGGGCCTTAAAATATTTTGATCAATCTGTTGATTTGACTACAATGAAATCAAGGTGGAGTGACTTGGTAGAGAGGAGCTCATGGCACAGTGGTTAGCGCGCTCGGCCTGCGATCGTTGAGGTCAAGCAACTTTCGCACTGGTCAGTCACTAGATGGGTGACCAAAAACTTTCATCTCTAGCTTTTCCGTGCTTCGGAAGGCACGTTAAGCCGTTGGTCCCAGATGCATTACAGTCGTTAATACCCACCAACACGCATTAGGCCTGCGTGGTGGATCATGGCCCATTCTTCTTATCCATCCATAAGGAAGGCCATTGGGACATTAAATGGCTGATGATGAAGATGAGTATGTAGGTCATTTTCTGCGCGGCAATACTCACTTCTATGAACCACATGATAAAGGTCACAGCACATTACATCAACTCGGAAAGGGATTGACACCGTATCGCCTTTCGCCTCGCCGTCAACCAGGCGTCAACCTAACACAAGCACGTAACCAAACCGGATCAGCGTCGGTACGTCGGCTCGGCTACGGCTAGGCGACGCCGCGCTTACGGCTCGCCGCACAGTGGTTCCATATAAAAAATGTGAGAAAAAAAAGATACTTAACAAAAAAAATTAAAAAAGGTGAAAAAAAATTATAAAAAAAATGTGATGTTCATTTTCATTTTCAGACCACTGTGCGTAGAGCCGTAAGCTCGGATACGGAGAGACGTGAGCGCGTGGACGACTAGCGGTAAGCGCGGGGATAGCAAGTTGAGCGACCCGCAAAACGGTTCGTGAGCTGATCCCGAGGCGAGGCGATTACGTTACGATTCCGATTAGTGTGCTTTGCAGTAGGGGGTTTCATACAAAGAATACTTAACTGCTCGAGTTGATACGTTTACGATCCCTTTCCGAGTTGATGTATGTGCTGTGACCTTTAAGCGTAAGATTCGCAATTCCTATCTATCTTCTTATCCAAGGTCAAGGTATAAGGTCAATTTCAGTTGTCGCACGCTGACCAATTAACAAGCAATTATTGAATAATTCATTAGCTCGGAGTCCTCTTGGTAATCGCTTTAATTGGACTCCATAGGACCCCTATAAATTTATGAAGCCCTATCTATAATGAATTAGAAGGCGACCCGCAGTAATAGTTATTTTCACTAGCGGGATTGGTTAGTAAATTGTCATTAGAGAAATCGACTAAAACCTTTTTGGCTTCGGATGTAGGTGTCTAGCTTAGTTCTATGACACACAAAGTTTCGTAGTAGTTGACTGACTTAGGGCCGATTTTTTTATTCCATGATAAAAATTATTCAGCTGATATCGTTTAATACCTCCAAATTGAAATAAAATTGTAAACCATCTCTCTAGTTGAGAGATTGACATTTACTTTGGTTGGTTATAAATTTAACTGACCGATATCTTTTATCTGAGGCTTGTCTGAGGATTGAAAATCAGCCCTTAGAACTCTATTTTTTCTATCCATACTAATAATGTTATAAATGTGAAATTTTGTTAATTTTGTTTGTTCGTCTTTCACGTCAAAATGGATCGAAGTGATTTTTAGAATGGGGATAGTTTGGGAGCTGGAGAATGACATACTTAGGCCTTTTATCCTGGAAAAGTAAAGGCCCAAATATTGATTGCCTAAATTCTGTAGTGCATCAGGCATGTTTGCCGATGCAAGGCTTGACGACTTTTTTACAATGATACGCAAGAAGTCGGCATCATTTGTAAGCCGTCTAAAACGGACGGCTGAACAACTTCTCTTAAGATGCTATAATGTTTGTATCTCATATAGTTTAACCTGGCTGCTAGGGTTCCACATTAGCTGGCCTAGCATGAGCGGCTTTTATCACGCGATATTATATAGCACGTCATGCTGTCTTGCTTACCCCACTAAGGTGTAAGCAAGACAGCATGACGTGCTCTATATCATATCGCGTGATATAATGATGGTCATGCTAGCTAGGCAGGTGTACCAGACCTTCAAACTTTGTACGTCAATAGAAAATGCTCATCACATTTAACAATTTTCCTTTAGACGGTATTTTTATGTGAAATCAAAACGGAGCAACGGATCGGCGTGTTTTTTTAAGTATATCGGTAGTTTAGGAGCTAGAGAGTGACAAAGGCTAATTTATATCCCGGGAAAATATAACTTTCCCTCGAGATAACGTCGTGTAGTACAGGCGGGCGAAACCGCGGGCGGAAGGCTATGTGATATAATTTTTATGTCATAGCGCTAAACTAATAAAATATATAAAATAAATACATAAAAAAAAGGAAAAAGCTTATAAGCTTAAAAAATGAAAAATGCTGCCGAAAGTCACTATTCCACGCTAACGAAGTCGCGGGCACAGCTAGTTTTAGTATAAATTGTATGTCAAAAGAAAATACTAATAACGCTGAGCAACTTCTCTTAAGATGCTGTATTTGTATCTCTTATAGTTAAGCTGGGCTCCTAGGATTCCACATCAGGTGTACCAGACCTTCGATATTTTTCCGTCAATAGAAAATGTCCATGGCGTTAAACAACTTTTCTTAAGACGCTATGTTTGTATCTCATATAGTTTAATCTGGCTGCTAGGGTTCCACATCAGGTGTACCAGACCTTCAAACTTTGTTTGTCAATAGAAAGTGCTCATCACGTTCAATAATTTTTCTAAAATAAGTTTCCTATAAAATAAGTTTTAAGCTTCTAGTTTTAAAAATGACGTCATTTCCATACAAACTTTCATCCCCTATTTCAACCCCTTACAGCCCTTTTTTCAGAAAAAAGTAGCCTATGTCCTTTCTCAGGCTCTAGACTATCTCTGTTCCAATTTTCATTCAAATCGGTTCAGTAGTTTAGGCGTGATTGTGTAACACACAGACAGACAGATTCGCATTTATAAGTAAAAAAAGGATAGCTTAAGAACATGTTCATAATGCATTTAAAAATATAAAATGTGTAGGTAATGCCTTTAAATTTGGAATTATAGATAAAATTTAATTACGAAAAAAAAAAACGTTTGTGTCCTACTGTGTGGTGATTATTTATTACACAAAAATATAAACCGTAACAATACTCTAACAGATGTTTAGTTTAAAGCATCCGCCCGAATTTAATATATATATAAATAAAGTAGTTTAGGGTTTGAAACATTGAAACTACACGAAATGAAAAAAATCTTACAATTTATAAATGATTATTATTAAAATACAAGCATCCGTTTTTTTTCCGGATCGTTAAAATTCAGTGTAGTGCACAAACGCCCGTAGAGTCATAAATAACGTTTTTGTAAACAAAACCCGGCGCGCCATTAGGTGTCAAATGACATGGCCGTAGAGAGGCACCCTGGGGTGCGCGCCGTCCGAATGAGCGGGTATTATAGATAAAGAAAAGTAAAGGCTCAGAATTTGATCCCTGAGGATCATCTACATTAGTGTTAAGTGTTGCGACATCCAATCGATGTTGCACGCCATGGAATTAGGGCAGATGTATTACCCGTCGCTGGAGACGGTGATCGAGCGGGCTTTAATCAACTAATAGCATGCTCATTTGAACCCGGAAGTATTTTATTTGATCGTATAAAGTCAAACAGAAAGGGCCAAAAAGAAAAAAATAAGATAATGTTAGGTGCACTTATATTAAGGCTTTGATTAACCGTTAACTTTGGGTTGTGTGTCAAATCACTGAACTTTAACCAATTTAATCAGTAAAAGAAGGTTACTCATTAATTTAGATAAAGAAAAGTACAGGTCCAAAAGTCGATCCCTGGGGAATTATCTATAATAGCTGAAAGTGTCGCGTTATCCAATCGATGTTACTTGCCATGGAATTAGGGCAGATGTATTACCCGTCGCTGGAGACGGTGATCGAGCGCGCTTTAATCAACTAATAGCATGCTCATTTGAACCTGGACATAATATTTGATTGGATGTTTTTTGGTAGGTAAAGAGAAAATGGGCAAACATCAAAATAAAATCAGAAACTACAATAAATACAGTTTTATTATAATACTAGCGGCCGCCCGCGGTTTTACCTGCGTGGTTCTCGTTTCCTTGGGAGTATCGAGATAAAAAAATAAATATGTAGTTTAAAAAACTAAAATAACACACTTTTATAGGAACATAATGAAAAGTACAAAATAACCGTCTATTCAGTACCTAACTGAAATTAAAAAGCGTGGTGCGCGTTGTCAATATTAAGTACTTGAATGAAATTCATGCTTTGCAAAGGGCGCACCACACTTTTTAATTTCAGTTAGGTACTGAATAGACGGTTATTTTGTACTTTTCATTATGTTCCTATAAAAGTGTGTTATTTTAGTTTTTTAAACTACATATTTATTTTTTACTTTTTAGTTAAGTATAATAAATGGCAAGCCATGGATGGATGGTAATGGATTTCACAGTCTATTCATGTGTCTGCCCACCCCGTAAACATTATAACTCAAAGGCGTGATTGTATGTATTTAGTTTTACAAATTCAAGTGGAGTCTATAAGTTAACGGATGCGCGAGCCCAACCCTTACTTCCTCCCTGCTCCATCATCAGATACTCGCCACCAAGTATAGCGAATAGGTCTCATTAGAACGAAACAAATGAGCCCAAACTCAGGGGTTTTCTTGTGGTCATTAAGGAGTTTCACTGGCTTCCTCCCAGCTCCATCATCAGACCCTCACCACCAACTGTAACGAATAGGTCTTATCAAAATGAAACAAATGAGCCCAAACTCGAGGGGTTTCCTATTGGTCATCAAGGAGTGTCACTGGCTTCCTTCCTGCTCCATCATCAGACCCTCACCATCCATTGTAGCGAATAGATCTCATCAGAACGAAACAAATGAGCCAGAACTCGAGGTGTTTCTTATTGGTTATTAAGGAGTGCCACTAGCTTCCTCCCTGCTCATCCATCATCAGACCATCACCACCAAGTGTAGCGTATAAGTCTA
The DNA here is from genome assembly GCA_949710035.1 of Crambus lathoniellus. Classification (NCBI taxonomy): domain Eukaryota; kingdom Metazoa; phylum Arthropoda; class Insecta; order Lepidoptera; family Crambidae; genus Crambus; species Crambus lathoniellus. The sequence goes on along the minus strand of OX453314.1, from coordinate 22,196,073 downwards.
ATCAGAACGAAACAACGGAGCCGAAACTCGAGGGGTTACCTAGTGGTCATTAAAAAGTGTCACTGGCTTTCTCCCTGCTCCATCATCAGACCCTCACCATCAAGTGTAGCGAATAGGTGTCATCAGAACAAAACAAATGAGCCTAAAGTCGAGGGGTTTCCTAGCAGCCATTGATGAGTTCTATTGCCCACCTCTTGACTCCATCATCAGATCAGCTCGATGGTAGCAAATTATTGTATTGTCATCGGATTCATATAGACTTGCAAAGTTTGAAATCAATGCGACGATTAGAAGTAGGTTTTAATTGAATTCCAAGATTTTCTTACATTGTGACTTAGTTACAAGTGAAGCTAATAAAAGTGTGGTAAAAAGTAACCTTTGTGTTATTCCAGCCTATAATCTATCTCTGTTGCAAACTTCATCCAGATCCGTCCAGTAGTTTTTGCGTGAAAGAGTAACAAACATCGATAAATCCATACTCACAAACTTTCGCATTTATAATATTAGTAGGATATAACTATTCCTAAGTCTATTTTACATGAAAAGCAAAACTTTTGCTTTTCGCTGTTCAAACATTTCACTTTGTGTGATTTTTCTTCTATTACGTTCTAATGATAACATGCGAGTTTACGAAGAGACACATTTTTCACTGTTAATGATATAAGAGATCACATACGAATTATCATCATAACCTTATCAAAACCTTTTTATTCAAATACTAGTTTTCCGCCCGCGGCTTCGCCCGCGTGGACTACACGACGTTATCCCGCAGGAATGTGACATTTTTCCGGGATAAAAAGTAGCCTATGTTCCTCTCCAGGCTACAAAGTATCTGTGTTCCAAATTTCAGCCAAATCCGTTCAGCCGTTTTGGCGTGATTGAGTAACAAACATCCAAACATCCAAACATCCAAACTTTCACATTTATAATATTAGTAGGATATTTACAAAATAAAACACTTTTGAAACGTTCAACATTTTTACCATTATTTCGTCACAGTTGCATGAGCCATGGTCACTAAGTAACGTTTTAATAAAGTAGCATTGCAAATTCAAAAAATTAATAAAATAATTTCAAAAAATACACATAAATACATTACAAATTATATGAGAAGTTGTCTCTTTTATTATTTCACCCGTGAAAATACCAAAGTACCTATGAACTTTTTTGCTTTGAATAACTCCTTTCCTTTATAAGTCTGTAGATTTATGAAGTTTAAGCCCAAAGAGCTTATCTTTCTTTGTTTTAAGTTGTAAATATTTTACTGCAAATTTCATTTTCAATGCACGTCTTAGTGAAAACAAAGGGTGGAGTTTTTGTAAAGTCAAAATTGTTTTTGTTACAAATCTGATAGAAACTAAGAATTCTTACTTTTTTATTAATTTCATTTTAACTCCAGCAAGTTCGTGCAAAATCCAGCAATTGAATTGTCACTTACTTGGTGCTGGATTTTTCCTAACAACTCCTAGGGATACCCCTGGTTGAGGTGAAACACCTAGTCTAATCGGTGAAGGTGCAAGGTGTTTCACTAGATGCAGGTATTGTGCACTGATAGTTTCGTGGTGTGGTTGTGTCGATAAATTATTCACTTCGAAAATTAATACAACCAAAACTTAAGATGTACATGTTTAGTTTTGTATGTTATCAATTCTTCTCACTTAATCCAAATAAAATTAAAATATGGTCTGTAAAAATCTATATGGCGAAAAACGTAAGAACAGGGTTACGTGACCCGTGATTACGTGTGTCTTGTTTCAGGAAAACAAAAAACAACAAATCGGTTTCAAAACATCTAGTACAATCCTTCTACTATGCGACATTATCCGGCGGGAACCTGATATTTTCCGGGATAAAAAGTAGCTATGTCACTCTCCAGGTCCCAAACTATCTCCATATTAAGAATGCCGTCAATCCGTTGCTTCGTTTTGACATGAAAGGCGGGCAAACAAACAAACACAATTTTACTTTTATGATATTAAAGAAAATATGGATTAGTAAACAGAACGTGTCGCAATTCATAATTATTTTAGTTTTAAAACTGTCTCCGCACCACCAAACTCATCACCCAATAAACTACGCGGACCGCGTAATTACCAAAAGAGTGCACGGGTGAATATTTACGAGACAATTTGGCAACAAAGCGCGTATTATGTTCGATGGAATGGGACAACAGTTACGAGCTGTGAACTGGCTAACGATGCAGACGTGATAGGCTGTGGTGTGGATGGCGGCGGAGATGAGAGCGGGATGTCAAGCGGCAGCGTTTACGAGGTGCAAACTGGCTTAAAATGCAGACGTGATGGGATGTGGTTTGAATGGTAGTTGTGATGAGATCCAGGCCTTAAGCTTCAGCGACAGCGTCTAACATTGTTGCAACAAAGCGCGTATTATGTTCAACGGAATGGGACTACGGTTACAAGCTGCGAACTGGCTAACGATACAGACGTGATAGGCTGTGGTGTGGATGGTGGCGGAGATTAGAGCGGGATACCAAGCGGCAACGTTTACGAGGTGCAAACTGGCTAATGATGCAGACGTGATTGGATGTGGTTTGAATGGTAGCGGAGTGAAGAATGGGGCCTTAAGCGATAAGTGACAGCGTCTAACATTGTTGCAACAAAGCGCGAATTATGTTCAACGGAATGGGACTACGGTTACAAGCTGCGAACTGGCTAACGATGCAGACATGATATACTGAGCGCGCGGCAAGCAGCAGTGACTAGCATTGTTGCAACATGCAGAAGAATTTTGTAAAAATAGAAGTAGACAGCTGTGAACTGTGTAACGATGCAGATATTTTCGGCTCTGCTGTGCATGATATTGGATACGAGAGTGGGTGATGATAACTAACAACGATTGAGATTGATGCCGCATGCACATAAATTTTGCTGGCTAATGATACAAACATGGTCGGTTATGGTGTAATTATAATGCTAGAGCTTCACCTGCGTCTAATGCCATTAATTAGCGCGCTATTTGATAAAAGCAAGTCTTATTGCTAATAAATAACAATAGAATCTCTTTTCATGAGTTTTATAAAAAAATACAAAACTTGGAAAGCTTTTGCCGATTCTTCTCATAACAAGGTTTTCCGCTGTAGAATTTGAGAACTGAAGTTCATTAGTGATTTAATTTGTAAAACTCAAGAAAACGGATCTCACCGCCTTCTTTACGACCGCATCCTTTCGCCATGTATAACTCGCCTGTTCTTATTATCTGATAAAAGACGTAAAAATTGGCCTGAGTAAGTTATTTCCCAAGCAACCACTTTAAAGCTGCCTTCGAATGTTGCCCCAGGCGTTCTGAAGATTGCAGTCATCCCGATATTTGCTCAAACAAGCTAATAATACCGAAGCGAAAATCAACTTTATAACTTTTCTCATTAAGTAGATATTTCATTAGTGTTTGTGGAAGAAAATAATAACTTAAGCAATTTCAGCAGATAATAGGCTTCAATACAAACGATCGGTATCGTAGAAGTTGCAAAAATTCCTTGAAGTTAGCTCAGAATTAAAGAATGTCGTTTAGAAAACTTACGATGTTGAAAGATATGTATAGATATCTATATTATTTACCAAACAATAAATTCTGTCTAGCTATGCTTTACCAGTAAAAAGAAATAAGAGATCTCCATTTGGTCATCACAATTTTATAATTCAACCAAAGGTTGGCGGATTATTCTAAGATTATTCTATTTAAAACAGTTATAAAAAAATTTGCTGTTTGTGTCTTTGATACGATACCTTTAGCCTACTTACTTACTTAGGGCTGCCACACAAAAGTGCGATGTGACATGCGCAAAATACGCAGCGCTCCATGCTAATAAAAACCATATTGCGTGTCAAATACTTGACACGCGTAGCAGATTTTTCCGATGCCATGTAGGGCTTATTTCGCTGGTTCAGCGACCAAAAATGAGTATTGGCCTCTGATCTTAGGAACCGCCACTTGAAAAAGCTTTTTGTCTAGAATTGACAATAAAAGCTTCAGTTGTGCGTAAAGAAAAAAAACAATACGTAGGTAATGAAGAATAGAATTTACATTTTCAATAGTCACACACTAAACAGGTTTTGTCATAATCAACCTTTTATATCGATGACTCAAATAACTATGTATTCAATACTTTTAACTTGAAAACCTTCTATAAAGCCTATTTTAGGTAATTGTGGTAGTCTGCCATTGATACTACTCAAAATGATTACTTTAATCCAACGGTTGTTCAATTTTTTTTCCTTTATCAATAATTCTGGTTTTATGCTGAAAACTACTTTACAAAGGTCACACAATAGTTTAAAGCAGTTTTTTGTACGGTAAATAATAAATTGTTATTAGCACAACTGTAGCTCTTAGTGTAGGGCAGAAGGTTTTGGCCACTCTACCGGTTTTGGCCACTTTTTGCTCTATAAGTTTTCTAAACAACTTTTCGCCAATTTTGCTAAAGGCAATTAAAATAAGAAATTTTAAGGTAATAAATATTTATTAAGTATTAACCGTTAGAATTCCATAATTTATACGATTTTTTTCAATAAATCCCATTTCTGTTTTAAAAAATGTTTAGTATAAAAATTTTAAGAAATTTGTTTTGGATGAAATACTTTATAAACCTTTGCTTTCTTCGAGCAACGCGAGCCTTCCGTCTCGGAACGGAACGGAAGACCCGCGTTGCTCGAAGTTTGCTTTTTACAATTAAATTGTTGTTCTGCAATTGATTGGTTTCTAGTGCATTAGAATATATTGATTTAACCTGAGTTTGGTTTTAGTTTTTCGCTATACTTACAAAAGATTAACTATCAATAAGTGGCAATGTACATTTGGCACCTCACACACATTTTGTGTTCTAAGCAAAAAACTATTTTGCTTTTTAAATTTAAAAAAATGTACTTTTAAAGGTATATAACTAAATTATCTATAATTTAAGATATAATTTGTCTTTTAAATACCTAAGACCAATTAGTACATAGTGCTTAAAAGTCAAAAAATCCTTAAAGTGGCCACAAAGGATACCTCTGCCCTATATATTTTTTGATTATGGTAACCGTTATCAATCGTAATCTTTTGAACTAGCGCTCCCCTCGCGACTTTGTCTGCGTGGACCCCCGTGCTCCCCTGTGCGTTGTCTGTCAGTCAGTCAGTAATGCAAGAGTTTTATATATAAACATAGATGAAAACTAGAGCAGCGCCTCTTTCGGTCGTATAAGGAACTGAAATTCAATACATATTGGCAATAACAATTTGACTGCTTCTGAAGGACGTTTAGTCTACTATTTGATTATCTGCCGTAACGATAGTTTTTCATGCTAGGGGTAAAACACAATAGAAAAATATTTTGTAAAATGCGTAGGTATGTTTTGTAAAATTTACCTAACGTTATGGAATACCATTTTATATCACATAAATGATGTAACATATCGATATAATAAAATTAAGTATAAGGAGATTGAAGAGTTCAGTTGATTGCAATTTGGGTACTTATCCAAAAAAAGCCCGATGCCGATTTTCTCAATGCTTAAAAGTCTGTTCAATGATTGATGCGATTGGAGGAAAATTACTATTTATTTATTCTTGTCTAATAAAAGGCAGGTCTACAGTCTTATTAAAAAGTGGCTGATGTTAAAGATGAAAACAAGACATAAGGCTCAGACCACACAGCCGGCTGGTGAGCGAGCCAACGAGCCGAGCAATGTGACGTTTCACATCTTTTCATACTGCGAGAGGATGAGTGAGTGAGAGAGAGGCGAGCGATGTCGCTTGCGGTGTGAACCGAAGTATGAAAAGAGAATACACGTGAAATCGCTAGGTTCGTTAGCCTGCACGCCACCTGGCAGTGGGTTTTACGCTTTATATTTTAACAAGAAAGATATATGTAGGTACTAAGTAGAGTATGTATAAGTTACGTGCTTCGCAGCAGACACGTCTAAGCTAGTCAAACACGGCGAAGCACGTATTAATCTGGCTTTGACCTCTGAACAGCCACTCGTGAAGACACTCTAAAGGTCGGATAGAAGAGCGAAATTCTGGATGATGGTTCTTATGTTCTTATATGCATTGTTTTTAGCCGACTTCAAAAAAGGTGGAGATTATCAGATTGAACTGCATGTATGTGATATTGTGATATTGAAATCGGATTAGAGTATAGCGTTGCATTTAGGCTTCCAAGCACGTGTGCTAAATTTCGTAAGTGTATGTGTGCATGTGTATTGTATGTTTGTCCACGAATTTCTCAAAAACTAAAAGGAGGGCATTTAATAGACATTTCTGTAGGTTACTAGACAAGTATACTTCCACATGCAGCATTGTTGTGTTCCGGCGGTTAGAGATATGATAGCCAGTTCCTCAGTGGTTGAGGATTCTTGGAGCAGTGCGCTTCCACCTTCAGCCTTTTTTCTTTAAACGTCAGGTGTGATGAAGGCTAAGTGACACCTCATTGTGGATAAAAAGGTAGGATTTTTTAATCAGTTCGTGTTGTCCCTTTAGTTTAAGTTCGCTGCTAGTAATTTTGAGGGAATTTCGCCCAGACGGTAATTTAGTGAAAACGTTTTAAGTTTAAGACGTCTACATTCCACTAGATGTAGAAGTTTCGACGCCCTAATAACGTTACCCCATTTAGCGAACAGACTAATTTAAATAATCGTGTCGAAGTCACGTCTAAGACAACGAATTGTCAACGAAACAAAGTTTTCCTAAAAACAACAGCATTAGCATCTATAATCATTTTGACGACCGATTTGGCGCTGGGGTAGGCTACCCACCTTCTGCGCCAGTGGTCTCGGGTTCGATTCCCGAACAAGACAAATATTTGTGTGCATGAACATGTCTATTTGTCTTGGTCTGGGTGTTTAATATGTATATTAAGTATGTATTTACAAACAAAAAGTATTTAAGTATATATTTATCCATTATCAAGTTTTCCATCATACAGTTTCTTAATGAAATTAAAATGGGCTTAGATAATTGGTGTGAATGTAAGAAGTTATTTATTTATTAATTATTAGTAGAATAGATAGATAGGAGGAGCCCTTGACGTACCTAGTGGTAAAAACATAGTAGGTCTGCAATCGTTGAAGTTATATTAGCAATGGACGGTCTCGGGATGGGTGACCAAAAATTTATTAGCTCGAGCTCTTCTTCGGAAGTTATGTTAAGTTGTTAAAACTGGCTGCGTTTGTAGTTCTTAATACCCACCAATCTGCACTGGGTCCGCGTGGAGGGTCATGGCCCATTCTCCAATTCTATGTAACATACTTAAGTACGTATGTAACATACCAGTATACCACTGGGAATCGAACCCGGAACTCTTTGGTCTGAAATCGGTGGTGTGAACCACTAGACCACAGAGGCGGTTAAAATTCGCTCGAGCTCCTCTTCAGAAGGCTCGTTAAGCTGTTAGACCCGGCTGCGTTTGAAGTCGTTAATACCCACCAATCCGCACTGGGCCCGCGGGGAGGGTCATGACCCATTCTTCTTATCAATTTATAAGGAAAGCCTGTGCCCCAGCAGTGGGGGCTAATAATGGCCGATGATGATGAGATAAAAAAATAGAATAGGTACTGCTGACAGCAAATTAAGCTTTGAAATGTTTATGAATGCAATGAATTCTTACTACCTGTGGGAAGCGGATTCGTATCAAGCTGCGTTTCCACCTATTGCTCAGGACTGTGCTGAGCGAGCAAACCTGCGTTTGCTCGGTAAATGGAAACAACAGAAGGAACAAACACGTTCGTTCAGCGATGTTCGCCTCAAATCATTGAACGAATGCTTGCTCGCTCGCTCATTGAATGGAAACAATGCAACGTCGAACAAACAATTGCTCCGTGCATTCGCTCGGTGTTTGACGCGATCGGCCAGCCGTCGATCTTTTTTCTAGTTTTCGAGCGAATATGGAGTGGAATCAAGAGAAAACCCTACAGCTAATTAATATTTACAAAACATATTCATGCTTATGGGATCCACAAAGCAGAGAATACAATAATAATGTTTTAAAAACAGATGCCTTAAAAAACAGCTGATGAGATGAGATGCACACCCATAGAAATAAAGAGGAAGATTGACTCTTTCTAAAACTGGAACTTGAACTAGAACTTTCTAGAACTAGCGGATCCTTGCGGTTTTACCCACATGCATGGTACCCGTTCCCGTGGGAATATCGGGGTAAAATAAAGCTTATGTCACTCGGGAAGAATGTAGCTTTCTAATGGTCAAAGAATTTTCAAAATCGGTCCAGTAGTTTCGGAGCCTATTCGATGCAAACAAACAAACAATCAAATTTTAGTATAGACAATGCACTAACCAAAAGTAAATCGTCCATGGTGCACGTCTGTTTCTACGAGAGTGGTGGGAACGTTAGCGCAAACGAACGTGCTGCCTGTACGAACGTACAAGCTTTTGTTCAGGACAAACATTCATTCCCAAATCATAGTGGAAACAGATACTAGCCGTTGTTACCGATCACTGGGAAGACAGCAAACATTTGCTCTGATCAAAATGTTTGTTCGGCATTATCAATAACAGGGATAGGTATTATATTTTTTATCCACAACAGGGTAGCACTTGGCCTTCATCACACCTGATGTTAAGTGGTGATAAGGCTGAAGGTGGAAGCGCACTACTCCCGGAATCCTCAATCATTGAAGAACTGGCTATATTATCCCTAACTGCCTGAACACAATAATGCTGAAAACATCATTGTTATAGCGTCAGACTTAGATAAGATGGTGGTAGCTAGCCAGGCGGACTAACAACAATTCCTACCACAAACCAAACCAAATACAATATGTACTCCCACTGGGAATCGAACCGGGACCTCTTGGTCTGAAATCGGTGGTGTGAACCACTAGACCACAGAGGCGGTTAAAACTGTGTTTAGTTTTTAAAAGATATTTTTTCCGAAGAACGATGTAGACATCAACTCTAATAAATATTAATTAACATTGACGCTTAACTGCAAGTACAACATAAATATCAAGTTAAAGATAATAGAATAATATTTAGATCAAAAGTGTAATATCGTATCGCAATACTTGTTAAAATAGAGCTATTTCATGTCATGACATTGTATTTTCAAACAAATAAAGTATGTTTTCAATTACCCTTTATTGAGGTTCGGCATCAATAAAAATTTGATATTACTTTCTCCACGAACACTCCTAAGTATTAGCAATAAGAATATACTTACATTGCTTCGAAGAAATTGGCCTCGATATTTTAAAGTAAATAGTCAATTAACTGCAAAAACAGTATGAGAAGGTTTTTAATGTTATTTAAATTTTTACTTTTTTGCATTCACAATGCAATTTTTATCATAGAAAAATGGAAAATAAAGTATTTAGAAAAAATCAACCCGTCTTACAACCAGCTCCGATGGGACTCGAACCCACGACCTTTCGCTATCCGGGCGACTGCTCTCTGCAAATACTAAAAACCAAATAAAATAAATATGAAAGGTGGGCTCCCATACAACAAAGTGTTTTGTTTGCCGTTTTATGCTCGATATTAATAATTGCAACAGGTAGACGCTTGACATATTCACAGAATATTTAGTTGTATATTCACTTTAAAACTTTATAATAAAATTAAAATAAAATAAGTATTTAAGGGGGGCTCCCACACAACAAACGAGATTTTTTGCCGTTTTTTCTCGTTTTTAAATATAGTGTATAATGTTGGATATAATATAGAGTCTAATATTGTATAGATATTGGTACTTAACACTTGGTGCGCGAGTCTGACTCGCACTTAGCCGGTTTTTTATTTATCTTTTGAGGTCCGTTCTTAAAAGTTAAAAAGGAAATGCTAAGGTTCGTTAGTTTTCAGTGAGTCTTACTGGTAAATTTTATAAGACAAGGGTTACAAATTTATTTATTAACGTATTTGGATTTTTAACAATGTGTACACCTACGCCGATCATACACACATTATGCCGATCATGCAGTTTCCGCGAACCTCATTAAATATTTCGAAAACTTACAATTTCGAAAATTATTTAAACACTTAATTTTGTAATCATATACTTAAGTTTTTTATATATACTTAACAATAATTTGAATGCCATTATGAAACTTCGAAACACTTACCTATTCTACTTATTTATTTATTGTATCTTGATTGAAAATAGTTAGTCTGTTTCCACACAGAAAATACTTTTATAATTTTATTTTTTTAACAAAGTAATGTACAGAGTAATATTTTCAGTATTTAGTGTCGTGCAGTCAAATTAAAAAACGTTCGGTTTTTATTCGTACAGTTTTTAATTAAGTAAAGTTATTTCGTGTGGCCCAGCCGCATTTGTTAATTAATTTCAAAAGAGTACAGTCAGCGTCAAATTGATATAACCGCGTAGAGTAGTCAAAAAGATCTGAAAACCATAAACGCAATTTGATCTAAGCAGTTCGAATCATCATAATTATTGTTGTAAGCGCGCAAGGTGTTCAAAATATCTAGGCACTCATTGTTTCATATTTATATGAGCAGTCAGAGTGTTCAAAATTATATAAGCAAACAAAGCTCTCAAAATATCTGTGCAATATGGTGTTGTACATTATGCACAGATGTTTTGATAGCTTTGTTTGCTTAGATAATAAATAATCATCTGGCGATAATAGTAAATAGATAATTAAATTTAAATAAATTTAGTTTACTATTATTATGTTGGATGAGTTAATTGAGTTATATTCGCCAGGAATATAATACATGAGTAGATACATTTTATATTTATTTAAATCGGGTGGCCCAACCGCTATGACTCACTGGTGGGTCCATGGGTAATATATAATTAAAACAGTACTGACTTTAACCGTGGTTCCACTGCTGTCATGTTTGGAAAAGTATAAATAATATACATACACCCACTTGCAGGAAGCTCCATTAAAGTTAATGCTTCATTAAGTCTATTGCTGTCACTTTTCGTTGTCAAGAAATAAAAAGTGACAGCAATAGATTTAATGAAGCTTTAACTTTAATGGAGCTTCCTGCAATTGCAATTGGGTGGTGGGTCTACAGGTACTTTTTCCCCGTATACCCATACGAGAAAAAAAATACCTGTAGACCCACCAGAAGGGCAAAACGGTGGGGCCACGGTTAATACGTGGACCTAAATGGTGGATCACAATCAAGGTGTCACGTAGTTTCTACAATTATAATCCTACTAGCTTTCCGCCCGCGGCTTCGCCTGCGTGGACTACACGACGTTATCCCGCGGGTATGTGATATTTTTCCGGGATAAAAAGTAGCCTTGTTCCTCTCCAGGCTACAAAGTATTTATGTCCCAAATTTCAGCCAAATCCGTTCAAACGTTTTGGCGTGATTGAGTAACAAACATTTAAACATCCAAACATCTAAACATCCAAAAATCTAAACTTTCACATTTATAATATACTAGCGGCCGCCCGCGGTTTCACCCGCGTGGTTCCCGTTCCCGTGGGAATATCGGGATAAAAAGTACATATAAACCTTCCTCTTGAATCACTCTATCTATTAAAAAAAAACGCATCAAAATCCGTTGCGTAGTTTCAAAGATTTAAGCATACAAAGGGACATAGGGAAAGAGAAAGCGACTTTGTTTTATACTATGTAGTGAAGTAGTAAGTAGTATTATCAGCCAACTCCACAGCATGCGAAAACCAAGTTTTGTACACTTATGAATGCAAGAAGATTAACTAGGTATTTGTAAGGTTGTGAAATTCACAGTCATGATATTAATTATTGTTTTGAGTATAAGAATTACCATAAAACATTACTTATTTCGTTATTAATTCAAAAATATTATCGGCAATTGAATATTAGAATAAAATTTGAAGTGTCCGAAAAAGGAGGTTTCATTGCCTCAGCGACGCGCCATGCGCAGAAAAAAAGAAAAAGAAAAAAAGTAATATGGCGGGAGTTGAGTTGTTGGTACGGAGTGTTATGCAGCGTTTTGTCTCAAAAATAAGTTGTTTAATGGATTAAACAGAGATAATAAGTTATTGAATATGTTTCATTACGGAGTCTTCTTACAATTCAGAAGTGGGACGTCACCGCGTAAGTAACAGCCGATGTATAAAGTTTCTATGTACCGCTTGGTTTCAAAAACATAATCGAAAAATTTTTCATCGTAATCCTTGTTATTATTATTACTAACATTAAATTCATGTTCAGTTCGATCCTGAGCATGTTGTCAATAATATGATAAGTTAAAAATAAAAATTAATTTTGTTGTGTTATATAATTTTATTGCTTTTTAATATGTATTGATTTTGACAAAGTTACTGAGGCACTCAGCCTTAACATTTTATTTTCGATTTTAACTTTTCTTTTTTACCTTGCTTTTACTCAATACTCAATACTCAATAATTTATTGCATATCACAGTGTATAAAGGATCTTACATGAAGGGTAATATTTAAGAATCACTATGGACCCTGTCGGGCACAACAATAATAATGGATTGGAGAAGAGGAGCACTTATTTTATAAGTAGTAAAGTAATTAGGTGCTTATGTTTTAAATGAGATCAAATGAATTTTCAATTTATTAATTATTACTTTTTATAATTTAGTTTTAAGTAGTTTTTATTATTACTTATATCTTATCATTGTAATATTCTTGTAAATTATAATAACATTTAGTGATTAAGAATTCTTTTAATTTTTTTACAAATATTTTATCATTATTTTCGTCTCTAAATCTATTTGGGAGTTTATTATAAATTTTGGCAGACATTGTGTATGTGCTTGACGAACATAGATTTAGGCGGTATTTAGGCGGTTTTATATTATTATTATGCATTATCAGTTTTACATTTATTGTTTTTGTTTTTTAAAAATAACTTACACGAATATAAATGATGATTCGCAATTAATTATAATTATTAATTATAATAAAAAAAATTAGGATGCACCAATTTCTAAATTAAATCCACAATATAAATAAATAAATAAATAACTTCTAACATTCACACCAATTATCTAAGCCCATTTTAATTTCATTATGAAACTGTATCATGGAAAACTTGATAACGGATAAATATACTTAAATACTTTTTGTTTGTAAATACATACTTAATATACCTACATAATAAACACCCAGACTCTGCACTGGGTCCGCGTGGAGGGTCATGGCCCATTCTCCAATTCTATGTAACATACTTAAGTACCTATGTAACATACCAGTATACCACTGGGAATCGAACCCGGAACTCTTTGGTCTGAAATCGGTGGTGTGAACCACTAGACCACAGAGGCGGTTAAAATTCGCTCGAGCTCCTCTTCAGAAGGCTCGTTAAGCTGTTAGACCCGGCTGCGTTTGAAGTCGTTAATACCCACCAATCCGCACTGGGCCCGCGGGGAGGGTCATGACCCATTCTTCTTATCAATTTATAAGGAAAGCCTGTGCCCCAGCAGTGGGGGCTAATAATGGCCGATGATGATGAGATAAAAAAATAGAATAGGTACTGCTGACAGCAAATTAAGCTTTGAAATGTTTATGGATGCAATGAATTCTTACTACCTGTGGGAAGCGGATTCGTATCAAGCTGCGTTTCCACCTATTGCTCAGGACTGTGCTGAGCGAGCAAACCTGCGTTTGCTCGGTAAATGGAAACAACAGAAGGAACAAACACGTTCGTTCAGCGATGTTCGCCTCAAATCATTGAACGAATGCTTGCTCGCTCGCTCATTGAATGGAAACAATGCAACGTCGAACAAACAATTGCTCCGTGCATTCGCTCGGTGTTTGACGCGATCGGCCAGCCGTCGATCTTTTTTCTAGTTTTCGAGCGAATATGGAGTGGAATCAAGAGAAAACCCTACAGCTAATTAATATTTACAAAACATATTCATGCTTATGGGATCCACAAAGCAGAGAATACAATAATAATGTTTTAAAAACAGATGCCTTAAAAAACAGCTGATGAGATGAGATGCACACCCATAGAAATAAAGAGGAAGATTGACTCTTTCTAAAACTGGAACTTGAACTAGAACTTTCTAGAACTAGCGGATCCTTGCGGTTTTACCCACATGCATGGTACCCGTTCCCGTGGGAATATCGGGGTAAAATAAAGCTTATGTCACTCGGGAAGAATGTAGCTTTCTAATGGTCAAAGAATTTTCAAAATCGGTCCAGTAGTTTCGGAGCCTATTCGATGCAAACAAACAAACAATCAAATTTTAGTATAGACAATGCACTAACCAAAAGTAAATCGTCCATGGTGCACGTCTGTTTCTACGAGAGTGGTGGGAACGTTAGCGCAAACGAACGTGCTGCCTGTACGAACGTACAAGCTTTTGTTCAGGACAAACATTCATTCCCAAATCATAGTGGAAACAGATACTAGCCGTTGTTACCGATCACTGGGAAGACAGCAAACATTTGCTCTGATCAAAATGTTTGTTCGGCATTATCAATAACAGGGATAGGTATTATATTTTTTATCCACAACAGGGTAGCACTTGGCCTTCATCACACCTGATGTTAAGTGGTGATAAGGCTGAAGGTGGAAGCGCACTACTCCCGGAATCCTCAATCATTGAAGAACTGGCTATATTATCCCTAACTGCCTGAACACAATAATGCTGAAAACATCATTGTTATAGCGTCAGACTTAGATAAGATGGTGGTAGCTAGCCAGGCGGACTAACAACAATTCCTACCACAAACCAAACCAAATACAATATGTACTCCCACTGGGAATCGAACCGGGACCTCTTGGTCTGAAATCGGTGGTGTGAACCACTAGACCACAGAGGCGGTTAAAACTGTGTTTAGTTTTTAAAAGATATTTTTTCCGAAGAACGATGTAGACATCAACTCTAATAAATATTAATTAACATTGACGCTTAACTGCAAGTACAACATAAATATCAAGTTAAAGATAATAGAATAATATTTAGATCAAAAGTGTAATATCGTATCGCAATACTTGTTAAAATAGAGCTATTTCATGTCATGACATTGTATTTTCAAACAAATAAAGTATGTTTTCAATTACCCTTTATTGAGGTTCGGCATCAATAAAAATTTGATATTACTTTCTCCACGAACACTCCTAAGTATTAGCAATAAGAATATACTTACATTGCTTCGAAGAAATTGGCCTCGATATTTTAAAGTAAATAGTCAATTAACTGCAAAAACAGTATGAGAAGGTTTTTAATGTTATTTAAATTTTTACTTTTTTGCATTCACAATGCAATTTTTATCATAGAAAAATGGAAAATAAAGTATTTAGAAAAAATCAACCCGTCTTACAACCAGCTCCGATGGGACTCGAACCCACGACCTTTCGCTATCCGGGCGACTGCTCTCTGCAAATACTAAAAACCAAATAAAATAAATATGAAAGGTGGGCTCCCATACAACAAAGTGTTTTGTTTGCCGTTTTATGCTCGATATTAATAATTGCAACAGGTAGACGCTTGACATATTCACAGAATATTTAGTTGTATATTCACTTTAAAACTTTATAATAAAATTAAAATAAAATAAGTATTTAAGGGGGGCTCCCACACAACAAACGAGATTTTTTGCCGTTTTTTCTCGTTTTTAAATATAGTGTATAATGTTGGATATAATATAGAGTCTAATATTGTATAGATATTGGTACTTAACACTTGGTGCGCGAGTCTGACTCGCACTTAGCCGGTTTTTTATTTATCTTTTGAGGTCCGTTCTTAAAAGTTAAAAAGGAAATGCTAAGGTTCGTTAGTTTTCAGTGAGTCTTACTGGTAAATTTTATAAGACAAGGGTTACAAATTTATTTATTAACGTATTTGGATTTTTAACAATGTGTACACCTACGCCGATCATACACACATTATGCCGATCATGCAGTTTCCGCGAACCTCATTAAATATTTCGAAAACTTACAATTTCGAAAATTATTTAAACACTTAATTTTGTAATCATATACTTAAGTTTTTTATATATACTTAACAATAATTTGAATGCCATTATGAAACTTCGAAACACTTACCTATTCTACTTATTTATTTATTGTATCTTGATTGAAAATAGTTAGTCTGTTTCCACACAGAAAATACTTTTATAATTTTATTTTTTTAACAAAGTAATGTACAGAGTAATATTTTCAGTATTTAGTGTCGTGCAGTCAAATTAAAAAACGTTCGGTTTTTATTCGTACAGTTTTTAATTAAGTAAAGTTATTTCGTGTGGCCCAGCCGCATTTGTTAATTAATTTCAAAAGAGTACAGTCAGCGTCAAATTGATATAACCGCGTAGAGTAGTCAAAAAGATCTGAAAACCATAAACGCAATTTGATCTAAGCAGTTCGAATCATCATAATTATTGTTGTAAGCGCGCAAGGTGTTCAAAATATCTAGGCACTCATTGTTTCATATTTATATGAGCAGTCAGAGTGTTCAAAATTATATAAGCAAACAAAGCTCTCAAAATATCTGTGCAATATGGTGTTGTACATTATGCACAGATGTTTTGATAGCTTTGTTTGCTTAGATAATAAATAATCATCTGGCGATAATAGTAAATAGATAATTAAATTTAAATAAATTTAGTTTACTATTATTATGTTGGATGAGTTAATTGAGTTATATTCGCCAGGAATATAATACATGAGTAGATACATTTTATATTTATTTAAATCGGGTGGCCCAACCGCTATGACTCACTGGTGGGTCCATGGGTAATATATAATTAAAACAGTACTGACTTTAACCGTGGTTCCACTGCTGTCATGTTTGGAAAAGTATAAATAATATACATACACCCACTTGCAGGAAGCTCCATTAAAGTTAATGCTTCATTAAGTCTATTGCTGTCACTTTTCGTTGTCAAGAAATAAAAAGTGACAGCAATAGATTTAATGAAGCTTTAACTTTAATGGAGCTTCCTGCAATTGCAATTGGGTGGTGGGTCTACAGGTACTTTTTCCCCGTATACCCATACGAGAAAAAAAATACCTGTAGACCCACCAGAAGGGCAAAACGGTGGGGCCACGGTTAATACGTGGACCTAAATGGTGGATCACAATCAAGGTGTCACGTAGTTTCTACAATTATAATCCTACTAGCTTTCCGCCCGCGGCTTCGCCTGCGTGGACTACACGACGTTATCCCGCGGGTATGTGATATTTTTCCGGGATAAAAAGTAGCCTTGTTCCTCTCCAGGCTACAAAGTATTTATGTCCCAAATTTCAGCCAAATCCGTTCAAACGTTTTGGCGTGATTGAGTAACAAACATTTAAACATCCAAACATCTAAACATCCAAAAATCTAAACTTTCACATTTATAATATAAGTAGTAAGTAGTATTATCAGCCAACTCCACAGCATGCGAAAACCAAGTTTTGTACACTTATGAATGCAAGAAGATTAACTAGGTATTTGTAAGGTTGTGAAATTCACAGTCATGATATTAATTATTGTTTTGAGTATAAGAATTACCATAAAACATTACTTATTTCGTTATTAATTCAAAAATATTATCGGCAATTGAATATTAGAATAAAATTTGAAGTGTCCGAAAAAGGAGGTTTCATTGCCTCAGCGACACGCCATGCGCAGAAAAAAAGAAAAAGAAAAAAAGTAATATGGCGGGAGTTGAGTTGTTGGTACGGAGTGTTATGCAGCGTTTTGTCTCAAAAATAAGTTGTTTAATGGATTAAACAGAGATAATAAGTTATTGAATATGTTTCATTACGGAGTCTTCTTACAATTCAGAAGTGGGACGTCACCGCGTAAGTAACAGCCGATGTATAAAGTTTCTATGTACCGCTTGGTTTCAAAAACATAATCGAAAAATTTTTCATCGTAATCCTTGTTATTATTATTACTAACATTAAATTCATGTTCAGTTCGATCCTGAGCATGTTGTCAATAATATGATAAGTTAAAAATAAAAATTAATTTTGTTGTGTTATATAATTTTATTGCTTTTTAATATGTATTGATTTTGACAAAGTTACTGAGGCACTCAGCCTTAACATTTTATTTTCGATTTTAACTTTTCTTTTTTACCTTGCTTTTACTCAATACTCAATACTCAATAATTTATTGCATATCACAGTGTATAAAGGATCTTACATGAAGGGTAATATTTAAGAATCACTATGGACCCTGTCGGGCACAACAATAATAATGGATTGGAGAAGAGGAGCACTTATTTTATAAGTAGTAAAGTAATTAGGTGCTTATGTTTTAAATGAGATCAAATGAATTTTCAATTTATTAATTATTACTTTTTATAATTTAGTTTTAAGTAGTTTTTATTATTACTTATATCTTATCATTGTAATATTCTTGTAAATTATAATAACATTTAGTGATTAAGAATTCTTTTAATTTTTTTACAAATATTTTATCATTATTTTCGTCTCTAAATCTATTTGGGAGTTTATTATAAATTTTGGCAGACATTGTGTATGTGCTTGACGAACATAGATTTAGGCGGTATTTAGGCGGTTTTACATTATTATTATGCATTATCAGTTTTACATTTATTGTTTTTGTTTTTTAAAAATAACTTACACGAATATAAATGATGATTCGCAATTAATTATAATTATTAATTATAATAAAAAAAATTAGGATGCACCAATTTCTAAATTAAATCCACAATATAAATAAATAAATAAATAACTTCTAACATTCACACCAATTATCTAAGCCCATTTTAATTTCATTATGAAACTGTATCATGGAAAACTTGATAACGGATAAATATACTTAAATACTTTTTGTTTGTAAATACATACTTAATATACCTACATAATAAACACCCAGACCATGACAAATACATGTTCATGCACACAAATATTTGTCTTGTTCGGGATTCGGGAATATTAGTCACAAAAACTGACTCACGGTAAAATATACCACGAAAAGCATCTAAAATTGATTTTATTTCTTTACCGAGGACCAATGGAAGAAATAAACGTCGCCGACTTGCCACGCCCGTGGCGAAAGGGACCAGGCGTGGGCGTCGTCGTCGACTGCAGCACACACCACCGCGCAGTCGGAGTGTGTCTCGCCGTTCTATTCGTCGCATCGTGATGGAGATAGGAGGCCGATTCTACGGGCTTCAGGAAGACACCATCAGGAGGAATTCAAGCCTTCAAATCACCGGGAGTTTGCGAGGAAGAGCCTGCCACGCAGCCGAAACTCCAGATCGCGTTGCAACCGCAGCTCAAGTTTACGCGAAGGGGAAAGGCGTCAACTGCGAGGGAGCCCTCGCCACATGCGTGAAGCAAGACAATCAACAGGAGCGTGACTTCGAGCTTCGTGCGGACCACTCGGAGCAGTAGGGTCGGGTCGGGAACCGGTGGCTCAGTCGGGTACAATGACTCGCGACGATATTTCCTATATAGAATAACTCTATATAAATATCATTCTTATTTATTGGTAGCGTTTGACAGCCAAACATGTACAAACCAATGATCCGGCCGCTCCGGCGCCGTTCAGTGGTGATACGTGTATGTATTTGTGCTTAGCTTAAAAAAATACTATTCAAGGTTGGTACTCCCAACTTTTTCTTCATAATTTGTGTGTCCGAAAAAACCGAGCCACTGTTGTCGATCCTACCCTACCTATTGGAGGAGACAGCCAGGAGCCAGGACAGCGAGCCGATGGATGTTCACCGCTAAAAGAAACAAGACGACAGTGCAGATCGAGGATCTAGCTAGCAGTTATGTAGTCCTTTATTTTGCTCTATAGACGTTTTTAAAATAATTCAATGATGGCAACATGGTTCTACGTCACAAGTGCAAGATAAAGTGCCCCTACCTATAGCAAGTTTGATTCAAAAGATATTCTGTCAGAGTTTAATTTTTCAGTCAATCTTTAATGTATGGATGTATGAATGTGCATTAGTCTATGGTTGGGACAAAAAAAAAACAATATAGGTACATTTTTCAATGCTAAAACTCGAAGGATTTACCAAAACAAAATGATCAAAGTTTAAACAACATTACTAGTTTACGTGGCCCGAGTTAAAAAAAAACAAACTTGTTAAAGCCTTCCCTTGCTATCACAACTATGGCCAATCTTTCGAGGACATGCTGTAACAGAAAAGTAGGTTTAACTTTTGCTTTGCCTCATGACGAAACCCGAGCTATACAACTACTATATTATTTTGAACGGCAACCTTCTGATCGTTTGCGTTAGGCATGGAAATGATTGCTACTTTAAACCATTTTCACGTGATCATTAAGATTCACCAAAATCATTTGAATTCACCAGTGATTTAACATAAGTAATCGTATCATATCGTCGTTGCACTTGCTTCTATTGCTACTTGAAATTATTGTGATTACATTATTCACAGGTAATGATTTTATATTATTGCCACTGTGTAGCCTACATGATAATATGTATTAATTTGAATAAAATTAAATAAATTGGAATAAATAAATAAAATGAGCCGTTGAAAATAATATAACGATTTGTAGCAGTTTATGTGTAAGAAAGTAGCGGATGTGATTTCTGATTGCATAAAATCACATGTGGTTCATTATTTTGATCCATGCCTAGTTCGCGTAAAATATACAAATTTCGACTTCTTCAAGTTATTTTGAAAAAAAAATGTGACTATGGTGGGTTCTACATCTACACTACAGCCAATCGGCTTAATTAAATAAATTAATTCTGAACAATGTAGGTAGGTAGGTACATTGTATTGAATATTTGAAAAACATTACAAATTCATTAAAACTATGTTTACACATTCTAAAAAGGTATGAAGTCGGTTAAATAGTACTTAAGTTATAAAATCAAGTGAATTTTAAATAAAATTATTATAGTAAATGTCAATAATAAATAAAATTTAAAATAAATACATAAATCAAAATGACAATCCTGATTATTATATAAATTAATGACCAAACAATTTAATAATAATGTTAAAAATATATAATCATTTAGACACATTTAATTAATTCATATTAGATTGTTATCATCAAAACTACTCTTATCATGAGAGTCTATGGCTGTTCTCTTTCTTTTATGACTTTTATGGGTGCATAAACAATAAGTAAATTCATATGCACTGCACGTGTTCTTGTATTGTAAATATTACTTCAATCACTAATCTCATGAACTCAGTGCAGATATCTACTTTATTTCTGATATTACGTCCAAACATTTGCGTACCTACTCTGAAGGGGACAGCAAAACTCGTCAATGAAAGTGTAACATGTCGTACTTTTGTGTACTATGTATAGAACATAAATAAAAAAAAACAATATTATATAAATACTTATTCCTAAAAATTTGATGTTAGAAATATTACAGGTTTTTGTAAAATAGGTTTCTAGCGATAAATTCTAATCTTATAGAATAAACAAACAGTATAGGTACCTATTAGTAGTGATGAATGCATATAAAATGTGCCTAATATTTTGTTTTTGTCCAATCTAATCGTTATTTTCTAATGAAAATAAAAATAACAAAGGGTTTATAGTTAAACTTGTATACTACACGGACAACATAAGAACAAATCTAAACCTGACGTTAGTCATGTATCCCGAACCCAAAGTTCAACCTAATGATAATAATAATAAAATGTTTATTTCACCAAAAAGTATGTTTGCCCAAAGTCGTCTTTTAAGGTACCTAATAATGCCTGTGTCAAGTAACTCCTTTCTTTGATACATTATGTTCAATTTGCTTTAGACTAGAAATTATTTATTATTTAAAAATTAAACTTAAAATTAAACATTAGACAAAAAAAAAAGCTGAACATACAATAGTGAGTGTGTGTGTGCAAAATACCTAATTATATGTTATAAATTTTATAGTTTATTTTAATTCCTTTATAAGTAGTCCTGTCAAAACATGAAAAGAAATATTACTCAAAACTGTAAAATTACCTATTTGTCTTAGGTTCAAATATAGTTAAATTACATTTACAGTCATAATTTATTATAATGAAAGTAACTAAAATTAGGTATCAGTTTCATCACAATACAAAGTTTACTGCATTTCCCATAGCATAATATTAACATAGATTCGGTGAATTTAAAAACTACGATACTTTTTATTATTTTTTTCATAGCAATTAATTTCAAGTTTAATACCGGTTTATTAAAAGATTTTTTATTCTATAGCTTTTACGTCTCAGTTTTACAACAATTTCAGAATAAGCATTTTGTATTTTTCATTATAAACGTCTTAGGCACTATTTTTCCCGTAAGTCTTACCCTGTAAGTACAGAAATATTAGTGAACATTTCAAAATGATAAAGCAACAACAAAAAAATAGGGTCACTTAACCAAAAAATGTTGTTTAATATAAATAAAGTTAATGCATAAACTATAAGGCTATCATAAACTTTAAGTATACCTGCTTATAAACTCCATCATTTATTAAGGCATATTATTATGGGCTAATTACAGAGATATAAGAAAATTGTTATATAATTGCAGGATAAAAAAAATAAGTAGTTTATTCAAGGTAATGAATTGCAAAGGGAATGCATGGAAATAATTTAGAATGAGGTGTTATTATATTTTAAAGAAACAAAATGAACAGAAATATACTCTTCATGTACACTTAGCAGGAAAAAAATATAGGTATCAGATGAATAATAAATATTTTGTTTCGACTCTTTTATCACCTTGCGGTGGTGTAAGCACCTGTTTCCAGGGTGCCGCTTTCTCAGAGGTCTCGCGTTCGATTCCCGGTCGGGTAAAATATGTTGGAAGCTACCTTCTTGTATTTGGGTGCAATACCCGTCGTTGTTCCCAATTGCATAACACAGGGGCTTAAGCTACTTAATTTGGGGTTGGATCATTTTATGTGATGGTGATGGATTATAAATATTGGAATATTTATAATTATTTGTTACCTTTTGATTATATCCACAGACTATATTAATGTCCTCAAATGTTCAATTGGTGATTTTTAATTTCTCTGACTCTTACACAAAAATATGACTTTAGACCCTTAAACTGTTATAGAAATTGGCTATAGAGAGAATTTATTCACCATTAGCCATTATTGTTCGGTAATGGTAATAGCAGCTGACGAGACCATGAGACCATGGATTCTCATAGCCTCTCCCAGGTTAGGTAACGATAACAGTAATTCTAATAATAAAAGTGACGATGATTTATCTAGTGGAATCTGATTTATGTATGCATAAAATAATGTTAAGTGAATAATCACTTAACAATCACATCTTGTGATTTTAATCTACATAAAGAACGAGTGATTGCTTGCTGTTTTTCTTCTTGTTTCAGGTTAAGCACGAGACCACGTGAGCGAGCGGGTTCGTGTCTTGGCCTTGATAGAGATGATGAGATGGACGGTCATGAGACTTCGTGAGCGAGCGGGTTCATGTCCGTCCTAAACAGAGATACCTAAGCACGAGACTTCGTGAGCGAGCGAGTTCGTTGCTGGGTTTGATAATGAGAGATAAGCGCGAGACCACGTGAGCGAGCGGGTTCGTGACTTGAGTTTAACAGACAAGACTTGTGAGCGAGCAAGTTTGTTCTGTAAAGATTATTTATAAGTTGACGATGATTTATATACCTAAAAGCTATTGATTCATAAAAGATGATGATGATTATTTAAGTATGTATATTATATTAAGTAATATAATTGTATAAAAATTAGTTTCATTGCTTAGTTTCTTCTTTATTTCATTTAGAATAATTACTAAATGATGATAATTGATAATATACTGATTGCTTGTTGTAATTATACATATAAATGTTATTTGAATTTGTATAAATTGATTGTTAATATTGGCATAGTATAATGTTTAACCCAGATCACTAGGTAGGTAGTCGTGAAAAAAAATATACCCGCCGAGACGTTTCTTGCTCGTTCTTTTACTCGAGATGGGTCGGATAGGGTTGGAATGAGCGTAAACTTAGTAATAAGTCTCCTCTTAATTCATGTGATCTGTAACTGTATATTGTATGGTACTACGGCCACACAACTCAACTAGCCGAGTGTAAGGTTAACAAACAGAGGCGTGTATGAGGACATACACGATGTCAGGACGGACGAGTGTAAGGTTGTGAAATTCACAGTCATGATATTAATTATTGTTTTGAGTATAAGAATTACCATAAAACATTACTTATTTCGTTATTAATTCAAAAATATTATCGGCAATTGAATATTAGAATAAAATTTGAAGTGTCCGAAAAAGGAGGTTTCATTGCCTCAGCGACGCGCCATGCGCAGAAAAAAAGAAAAAGAAAAAAAGTAATATGGCGGGAGTTGAGTTGTTGGTACGGAGTGTTATGCAGCGTTTTGTCTCAAAAATAAGTTGTTTAATGGATTAAACAGAGATAATAAGTTATTGAATATGTTTCATTACGGAGTCTTCTAACATATTTAAATTGTGATACATTTCTAAACAAATATTGAAAATTTTGTATTGGAAAATATCAAACCGCCTCACAACTAGTTCCAAAAATTGAATTGTAAATACAATAAAGTAAAAGTAATTTATAGTACTTATAGAACTTATTAAAAGTACTTACTACTTTTGCACGTACGATAAAGCTACATTAAATAAACTCATTTCGTCAGTACCTAATTGATATCGCGTCAAATACATTCAGTCATAATTTATCATGCACGATATAAGTATCTGAACAAGCTGAAACTTTTAGTTAGCAAAACCACTTGAACTACCACGCACATCCATTCAACAACGTCAATAAAAAAAAGATGAAAAGCGAACAAGAACACATCAAATATTTCAAAAAAAGGAAATATGATTTCCAGTAACGAACAGAATCATTTCTAAAAAGTGGCTCCCGAAGCGCGTTGAATGCAATCTGCCAGTTGAGTTCAAAATGAGCAACGCTTGAATCGCTGCGAAATAAAAAAAGAAAGAAGAAAAAATAAAATAACAATCTCTAGAATGAATAACGCCAGCACTTTTTGTAATTTATATTCCACATTCAAATCTGGCTGAGAACCTTTTTTTATTGTTTACTTTTAATATTTTAATCGAGTGGTCAGCAAGATTTTTGACCCTTTTAATTTGATATTTGGAACGCGTTCTAAACTTTTCAACTGGCGTTATGACGAAATTTGACCGGAGATAAACCCTCGGGAAACAACGGTTGGCTTTAAATATAATTTGATTATGTAAATGTGTGTATACACATAAAAATCGTGAAGTCAAACAATCCGAGGTTTTTCCACAGACGTTTTTTCGTTGCGGAAAGTTGTGCCCGTTCTCCCCAAACGGGGTATTCGTTAATTAATTTCAACAACTCCAAGCGCTGCTTTGAGAAGACATATTTTATGTCCGCGGAGGCGAAACGTAGTAAATAACTCTTTCGTGGATATATTTAAAATTAATTTAATTGCATTGTTGCGCGTTTCTAATAAAGAACTTGTTTTTAGAAAATACTTATTGTTGCGCTGGACGGTATTGCAGTTTTTTTTTAATGAAAATAATGTTTGTTTATTCTATGAGTTGATATATCAGTGATAAGGTAGTTCTCACACTGGCTACGCGCCTCGTCGCAGAGCGGCAGATCACGCACGCGACGTCTGAAGAGCAGGGTGCCTACCATCAACTCTTATTGCGGATTTGTTTAGGACCTAAACTGATCTGCTTCGCTTATTCGTACCACGACCATAGATATAGTATATTAGACCACGACAGCTTAATATCAATGACAGCGATTCAGTGATCATTCAATGACATTTCACAGCCGCTAAGCTGTCATGAACTCTTATTTGACTTATAACTCGGCCAAGCTAACATGACACCTGCAGGTTATACCCGTCCCTCTCACCCTCCGGGCATGACAGAATCGAGTGAAAGAGACGGGTAGAAGAAATAGAAATAGAAATATGGACACAAATCGTTCGGTCATTCACATTCAGCAATTCATTTGCGATCCAGTTTTTAGAAGGTCATACCTAGTACGAAAGAAAACAATTCATTTTAGGAACCTATTCTGGATCACGCTAGTTTTGAATCGCTGTCTTAAAGTTGATGGTAGGCACCCAGATCTCTTCAAGCAGATACGCGCGATAAGGTGGTTTTCACACTGGCGGCGGCGCGCATCGTCGCAAAGAGCGGATCTTCAGGCGTTGTCCTAATAGAACCGATTCATCGGAAGTTCGCGCGAATTTCAGTCGTACGAACCTCTTTAAATACGTCGCTCGCGTCTCCCGCCTACTCACATCGCTTCACCCATTCGTTTGTTCGTTCGCCAGCTGGCGGTATGGCTTGCGCTTCAGTGCGGCCGCCGCTAAAGAACTACTACAGCAGTTATCTCCAGCTCCTTCTAACCTTTTTCTCGTATTCTGTGTTGGTTAATGCTTAGAGTATCGTGGACAGAATATTTCGGTATCAAGCAGCGTCTCAGCTCTACTGTACAAGCTCGCATCCTTACGTTCTTGGTTCATGGTTCATGGATCGACGTGTTCATCATGTGTTGTTTACAGGGCAAGGAGAGAGCACCCGACTGCATCGCAGATCACCAATAATGGGGATAGATCAAATCAAAGCAGCTGTAAATAAATATCTACACGTGAGCACCAGGAGGACGGCTACGAGGGAGGAGTGGCGGAGAATTGTGAAGCTGGTCACAAGAAATACTTAAAATGGCCACCACGACCATTCTGCCAAGAGTCTACCGACAAAGAAGAAGAAGGAGTGTTGGTTATTGAGATTTTAAATTATTTTTATGCATTCACAGTGCAGTTTTTGTAAGTATATGAAAAATGTGATACAATTACCTAGTAAAAAACCATGAGCCCTATAAATAGAATCCTTGTCCCGCCTGAAAGCTTATAGGGCTCGTGGTTTTTTTTTTAGGATCACATTTTTCCTATAGTATTGGTTATCTTTGTGTAAGGCTCGACTCACACTGGGGCATAGTCGAAGCGAAACGTCGCGTCAAGTTTTTTAGCTAGAGCCCATCGTCGCGCGCCTTCGAGGTTGTGTATGGCATTGTGATTGGCGTCTGACGTGTCACTGCGCTCGAGTGCATGACGCGCGACGATGCACGCTCCCATATTCACATTACACAAATTATACCTTGATTATGGAAAAATAAAGGTGAATATGCATTAGATGAAGAATATGACGCGTTGCGACGCTTCGACTTTGCGTCAGTGTGAGTTGAGCCTAAGAGTTCACTCATATTTCACAATACGTAATGCATGATGAGGTTTGTACCATTGTTTTGTTTTTATTCGTGTGGGGTGGGGTGTCTTAACAACCGAACTAAATAGCATATTCTATTTATATTATCTTTGCCACTATATTTAGAACTTGTACCTGAGTCTCGGTACGCTTCCTCGGTACTAAGTAACCTCAGTGTCAGAACTTGCTTAATGTTAATATTTAACTTAGGTAGTTTCAGAATAATAGGTCGCTTTAATTATTCCAACGCATTTTCGCTGGAGAAAACCAGGCGAAATAGGTCAATGAACTTTAGGGTCTAGTGCTTTGTTGTTGCACTAGAAATTCACATAGGGAAAGGAGGGCAAAATGATAGGGCTAACTTTTAGTTGTAACAATAAAAATCGATTGAAGCTTAAAGCTTTTATTTTAATCAGTCTCTAAAAGGTTCTCAAAGAAACAAATGAATATGAATACAAGAAAAAGCCAATGGAATATACCTTGATATCGGGAATATCGATATAAAGAAAATTCATTTATTTGGGACATTACAGAGATACATAAAAATAAAACAAAAACAAACCGCTTAGTATGTTTCAAAACGGTCCCGACTCAGCATAATGATGTTCCTTCTTTCTTTCTAGATAAAATTTTACTAATCTCACTCAGGACTTATTTAACTGCCTGCTGATACAAGAATATTAAAAATAGTAGGTAAGTATAGTAGTTTTTGAGATTACTTCCTAACTACAAACTTTATCTATTTATAATATAAGTGTAGACAGAGGGGGGAGAGGGCAGGGGGATGCAGGTGGCTCTCTTAGAGGCTTCAGACTAGGTGGAGCGACGATCTTTGCAGGGTGGCTGGCAAGAGCTGGATGAGAGCAGCCACTGTTCGTGCTCGATCGCGAGAGGCCTATGTCCAGCAGTGGACGTGAATAGGCTGATGATGATGATAATGATGAAGGAAGGGGGGCAAATTTGACAATTGATATGGGCTGACGCCCATAGCCCTGGGAGGAGGCAGATTGATACTCCAGAAGACGGAGTGTATGAAGAAATTAAAGAATTTTAGATAAATTTTGAGGATCCCCTAGGGGGGCAGCAAAAACTACTGAATCTTATCTTCCCAAAACTATCAAAATCTTTATCTACTTACAACTAAAGTACACTGTAAAAGGCTGAATTACGTTGCTGCCTCAGCTGGATTCGAGCCAGCAACCTCTTAGATTCCGGCAAGTGCTCGCAACTGAGCTACCGGGTCATTTGTCGAAATTATGAAATGTTTACAACTTATGAACGGTGTTAGTTATGTTTTTACAATCTTTTGGCTCGAATATGTTGCAGTTGTCTCAAATAAATACAGGCGGAAAAGTTTTAATAGAATTAAAAGTTTCAACTTTACTTTACATTGTAGGTACCTAAAGAGGAATGATTTGATTTTCTATTTGTTTGTTTGGGTTTTGAAGTAATAATAATGGTAGGTACCTTGCTGTGACAACGTCTTGCTACAGGCAACACTTTCTTTGTTAGTTTTTTAATTCCTTTTCGCTGGCTGACATTTGCCGACACGTGTCGCCTTTTTGATCATTTTATTTATTTACACTGACCTCTATTATAGAGGTCAGTGGTTTTAATAACATAGTTTTATCTTTATTTTCCGCCGCTGAGGAATCAGTATTTATTATACCTATCATATTTCCTTTCCAGTATTAAACCTATTTTACTGCAAAATAATAAAAACCTTGCTGATTCCAATGTTGTTTTTAATAAATTATTAACCTTCTCACTAGTTCTAGCCAAACTTTTGACATATCGAACGCTATCGTATCCCCACGAGACTTCCCGTTACGCTCAACGGTGCTAATGAATTTTAATACAACGCAAATTTCAAGTTGCCTGCTAAACTAGTCATAAACTAAACAAGAAACATAAATCAAGTAACACCAAGAGGCACATTAACTGTGAATACTCGTAAATAACTCAGTAGAAAGAGATGGGTATGTAATGGAAAGAGGAAGGGAAGTTTGATATATTTTGTTAGTATGTTCGGATCGAAATATTGTGGGTGAAAATGAGAATGTTATAATAATAAATAAATAAATAAATATTTTCCTACAATCACACCAATTATCTATGCCCGTAGTTAATTTCTTAAGAAACTGTGTCTACGTTAACTTGATAACGGATAAATATATACTTAAATACTTTTTTGTTTGTAAATACATACTTAATACACATAGAACATAATGGTTTTCTGTTGTTTGGTTTTCAGTAGGTACACAGGTCAAGTGTATATAAATATAATTATTAACACTTATTTTGCACTTTGTTTAAAAAATATATCCTTACAAACTTTTGAAATTATAATATTAGTAACAAGTAACATAAAACGTATTTTCAGAATTGGTGTGTTTGACAAATTAAAAACTGTTACAGCTAAGGTCAACAAATGAATTACAGACTACATGCCCCTTCAGGCTATATTCGATTAGGACATCGGCCTAATTAAGCCAAATTAGGATTCCGTCTTTTTTTTGTCTCGCGGCCACCAACTAAATGTATGAAAATCAATTCTTGATAGTATAACAAACAATATTTGCCAAGACAGTATAACTGTAAACTCAGTCAGAACCAAGTTAGAACCATTCGTCCATATATAGAGAATATTTAAAAAAAAACCGCAAATGTAACTTTGTCACTCATACAAACGCTATGAAAAACAAAGTTAAGTTCTAGCTAGTCTCACTTGGTTCGAACTGAGTTTACAGGTATACTTCTTAACAAATTATATTTCATAAGATTTTAAATTATTTTTATGCATTCACAATGCAATTTTTGTAAATTTTTAAAAGCTTTCAGGCGGCTTATAGGGCTTGTGGTTTTTTACTATCACATTTTTCCTATAAATTATATTTCAATGTTTGGCCGCAAAAAAATTTAAAAGACGCCAGCTGCCATACAAAAATGGTCATTGTCCTTTTGGACTTTGGCGGCTTGGCGTCACCACCAAGCCGATGTCACCTGAGGTATAGTCCATTCGCTTAGATAGTGTCGCTCTGCCACAATGCCGTGCGGGTGTACCGACACTATCTAACCGAACGGACTATAGGGTAAGTACGTTTTATACTATTTACGTATTTCCAGTGGGTCCATTGGTCCAATTCACTGGTAGGACACATTGGTGGCACCAGATAAGTGACTCCAATAAGTGCGTTATCATTCAGTGGGTCCGAGAGGAATAGGTTTTTCTCGTAGTCCCACCAGTGGGACAAATTGGTGGGCCCATGTGGAAACAACCCTTGCTGCCATGTCGCGGCGGAACGAAACCTAACGAAATAGCGCCCTAAAACCTACATTTTATACTAAACTTGTAACAATGTTCATGTGTACTTTACTCACGTATTGCGAGGAAGCGATTAAGCTTGAAGTCAAGAATGGTGGATAGCAATAGGAATGTCTGAATATAATTTAGTTTGGCTCATAACAATCACTTTGGTGGTCAAAGTTCGGAATGGATCAAAGTTACTGTTACTTGTGTAATGCGTAGTTTGATAATTTTCATCGATAAATTTGACGTAAGGATTACCAGAATGGCGCAAGGGAATAACTGCCTTCTGCTTAAAGTTCGCAGGTTTGATTCCCACGCAATAAATATATGTAATGTGTTATTATAAATGTTTTAAGTACCTAGTTTTTTTCATGGACGCTACTTATGTTAACCCCGTTGTGCCTACATTAAAGTTTTAACTTCAGTCTCGTTTCTCCGTCAGACGTACGTCGATTTACATCTATCACAGTTTAATTAAATAAATTGGTTATTCTACTTTGTTTGACAGTTAACTTGGACACTTAAAACACCTAGCAATAGTAGCTAAAATAGTTTTTACAAATCCACCTTAAATATACCACCTTCCAAGGACTCAAACATGTCAACAGTCAAAGTTCATGTGTACTTTACTCACGTATTGAGCAGAAGCGATTAAACTTGAAGTCAATAATGGCGAATAGCAATAGGAAAGTCTAAATATATGATTTAGTTTGGACTTCGGCTCATAACAATCACTTCAAAGCGAGCATTGTGGCCATAGTTCTGAATAGATCAAAGTTACTGTTACTTGTGTAATGCGCAGGTTGGTAATTTTCATGGATAAATGGATGTAAAGGTGCTCCTACACTGGTTACAAATGTAAGGAATAATAAAACATTTCCTCACTAATGTTAGGAATTGTTACTTAAAAATATAAATTATTTAATAAAAACATCATCATTAGCCATTATAAGTCTCCACCGCTGGGGCGCAGGCTTTGCTTATGGATGGATAAGAAGAATGGGTCATTACCACGCGGGGTGCGAATACAGACAACCTCCCCGTTGGTGCACCCTGGGCAACGTCGTCGCAATTCCCGCGGCGGCGGCTGATAGTCTGTCATACCGTAACCCTGTACGTAGTGCAGGAACGGGGGCCGCCGTGTTCTGTCACGGGGGCTACGGGGAGCGAAACCCCTTCAAAAAATGCAAAATCAAACCGTAACCCTGTATGTTTTGCAGGAACGGGGGCCGTCGTTGTACTAACACGGGGGCCGCGTGGAGTAAACCACTATAAACAATCCTCAAAGGTCCGGCGTCGGGGACGTGGGCGTCGGACCGCCTAAAGGTGGCAGGCAGAGGTATCTGCCAAATACCGAACACCCCTGGGATACCGCCCGCCCTCCCAGGTGTAGTAGGGTTACCCGGGTACAGGGGTCTCTGCCAGGGTGGACCGTTTTTCCCCCATAATCGTGGGACTTGAATGGCTGCAACTAAAAATAAAAATGACGGTAAGATGATGAAGGACAACTCACAGCGTCCGAAGAAAAACTGTGATGATTTTTACGACGAGGAAGTTAGCGCGTTGAGCGACAGTTCGTGTTGCGAAACGGATAAACCGCTAGAGACTGAGGAGGACACGTGGTCTTCGGGTACGTGTACCGACCTCGATGAAGAGGAAGTAGTGAAAAAGCAGCAGAGGGCACGGCAGCGGTTGGCGGAAAGGAAATGCCGAGAAAAACAGGAGACGGAGCGCCATGAGAAGGAAGAGAAGGAGAAGGAGCGTAGGAAGAAGGGGACATACTGTGGACCCACACCCGCAAAGGTAAAGCGGACGGCGGAGACCGTAGCTGAACCGGAGCGTCAAGTCCTTCAATCCCGCTCCACTGAGACCAAGAGCGAGAAAGTCGATGGGGTATTTAAGGTACCGAAGCAGAAGCCATTTGACTACAGATCGGCGGTGATGAAGGAGGCTACCGTACTTATACAGCAGGCGATACCACACAAGGGTGGATTTCTTCTTGAGAAAGCGGATCAGCTGCAGGCTTTCACCCAAGCCATGGAGGTCATCTGCAGGAAGCTAGAGCAGGAGAGATCTGAAGAGATTGCTCGTCTTGAGAGACTGGTGTCTGAGATTCAAGGCGTGAATAAGGACCTCCACCGCGAGATCGCCTCTATGAAGCGGCAGATAGAGGCATTGACACCAAAGAAGGTCGGTACTGATGACTCTGTGCAGACAGAGAGTGGGGTGCTAGAGGGCCTGCAGCGCTCAATCATGGATGCGGTCGCCAAGACCATAGATTACCGATTTGAGAGATTGGAGAGGCGCTTCCTCCAACAATCTCCCCCTGAAGTAGCAAGTCCTCCGGCAGTTAAGACCACAGAAATGCCTACTCCCTCAGCGGCTACTGAGTGGAACAAGGTAGTGGGGAAGAAAAATAAGAAGTTGAATGTGGCAAAGATGTCGGCGACTGCGGGTGCGTCACCTGCAAAGGGAGCGGCGATCCCGGCGAAGGCAGGAGCTGGCCATTCAGCGGACCTTAAGCCGTCCCAGAAGAGGGTTGCCAAAGTGATCCCGCCTAAGACCTCGGCGGTGACCATCGACCTGCTGCCAGAAGCCGAGATGACAGGTATGACGTACGCGGAGGTAATAGGAAGGGCCAAAAAGGCGATCTCCCTCTCGGAGTTTGGGGCGCAGGAGACTGGGGTCCGAATTAAAATGACCCAGACTGGAGGCCGGCTTGTGGAGGTCTCGGACCCAAGCGGGACGATGGCTGACTTGTTGGCCGCTAAGCTGAAGGAGGCACTCATTGATGTGGCTAAGGTTGGGCGGCCTAGTAAGAGGGTGGATCTGCTGCTCACTGGTCTGGATGAGACCGTGGGCAGCGAGGAGGTAGTGGACGCGATGGTTAGGCTAGCTGGGTGTAGCCCAAAGGTGATCTCAGCTCAGCAAGTGAAGCGGGGACCCGAAGGTGCGGGCAGGCTTCTGCTGAGGTGTCCCACAGTGGTGGCTGAGAAGGTGATGTCGCAAGGTCTTAGGGTTGGTTGGAGCACTGTTAGGGTGAGGGCTTTACCCCCCCTGCCTCTGCGGTGCTTCCGGTGTTTTGAATTAGGGCATACGAGACCGATGTGCCCCTCAAATGTCGACAGAAGCACTATGTGCTACAGGTGCGGGGGATCAGGGCACGTCGCATCAGCGTGCGGAGAGGAGCCCAAGTGCTCCGTCTGTGCCGCCAGTGGGCGGCCAGATGCACACATAATGGGCACAGTCAAGTGCAGCCCCCCAAGTACGAGGGGTAAGTTGAGAGTGGGCGCAAGAGCCGCTATAGTGGAAGAGGTGCGACTCCGCCCGTTGTAGAGGGGATGTCAGACTAAATCTGGCATTCCCCCCGGGAGGTTCGCCGCTCAGCGCGCCTTTCGAAGAAAGGCGTCGTCGTGATGTGGCGAAGCAGTTGGGGGGTCGGGCGGCGGAACGGGGAATTCCGTTTCCCATCTTAGACCCCATGGTGGAAAGGTGCGCCAGGTGCCCCCGGCGCACCACACCGGAGGAAGGTGAGGAGGAAGCGTCGAAGGGACGCGGGCACGGGGTGGAGACACGCTGATTATCACACATGCCGCGTAATCTTCGTCCATGTGCAGAGGGTGCACCCTGGGGGTTTTAGTGGGTTCAAGCCCCACATAACCCCCTCGTCTCCCCGGGCGGGGGGGTACGCAAAGGCGTTTCCCCAGGATAAAAAAAAAAAAAAAAAAATGTGATGAAATAATAACTCAGCAGTATAGGCATCCATTTATTCATGCTTCCTTCGTACAATCACTGGATAACGTCCTTTCGACTCGACAACTCGAACACAATTGACTGTCCGCCTACGGGTAGATTTCCACCATTTTGTCTATCCCCGTTCAAAACACAGTGGCGCCATGGCGGCGCTTTCTCTCAATTTAAACTTAAAAGTGTTGCCAGTTATAATTACAATTTGTACTACAATAATGTTAATTATTTTTATCATTACTTTTTTGAAATACAACATTCGGCCATCCGACATAGTGCTACCTCCTGGTGCACTGTATGTAACAAGTACCTAGTCAGTTTCTTTATTTTTACAGAATACAATTTTAAAGGAATATAAATACAACATTTGGCATTATAATCACAGTATATGAAGTATAATCTCAACAAAATTTATAAAAACATGATAATAGTTAAAATTATTACTTATTAAAATAATTTACAATGTAAATGGTAGGTAACCTATGCACATCTCAGATTTCTGCGAGCGTTTTAGTATCACTTATTTTTAGCATTTCACTGTATGTTTTTTTTTTATATATTTTATTTTATTTTATGTCTCTTTCCGTCTGATTTCAGATCCTTCCGACCCTCAGATTTTAAATTTTATTATTTTGTTTGGAATCGGGATACGGTATTTACTTTTTTTAATTTATGACTTTACTGAGGCAAGGAAAATTATCTATTTGATATTTAGATTTATTTGAAAAGAACTAGATTAATAGTAATTTTAAATCAAGGCAAACTACTGACTCGACCACCAGTTCACAAATGGGGAGGCCCTTCGGAGAAAGAACTGGCAAGAAAACTCGCGAAGGGTGAGCTGACCGACCTCCGTATTATAATTTAATTTTCTATTTATCTAAGTACAAGAGAACTTGCCAGAATATATTATTATTTAGGTCTCAAAACGATGTTATATTATATTTGCTGTTAATTTATTATGACACTGTAGCGTTGCGTCGCTCGCTACTATCCTATTTCATATTATTTTTATTTTATATTTTCACGGTATCATTTTTATAACCTCCTTGCATGTAATTCGAAACTATTTGTCAAATTTTTATGAGTTTGTTCTGAAAAATAATATTTGGAACGTCATGTCGTTTCCATGACATGGTTTTTTTTTGTGTTTAGACATCAATATAAAAAATATTTGATTTGTTTCGGCTCACCTTTAAATCGACTAAATTATATTATTAAACTATTATTTTACTTTTATTGCCATTATAAAACCTGTAAGGAATTTCCTGCAGGTAAGACCAATTTTGTAGTAGATAAATTTGTAAGTAACGTTCTGTTTTGACTTTTTGTACTTATATTAATTTGTGATTTTATTTTTAGGTTTTATATTTTAAAATAAATTTAATATCTGTGGATTGCCGGCCTTTTAGTTGGCTGCCCAGCCACAACACTAGTAGTTTTCATTGTTAAAACGTGTTGATTTCTGTTGTTTGGTCGATTAAATTTGTAATTGATCTTGAATAAATAGTAATAAAAAGTTATGTCAAGTAAGTATAAATTATAACGTATAAATTGCTAGATTATAGATATGCAGGAATTGAAAGCGATTTCTTTTCCTTGAAAGTCCTTCTAAGCGTTTCATGGTAAAACGTCAGATAAATAATGCGAACGTGATACAAATGATGTGAATGCATCATTTGGTAATACGAATGTACCTACCATACATTACAACATTTACTTTTACAGAATTGTTCCGATTTATGACGCCTTAAGTTAAAAGAGGACCCAAACTATTAAACTACACGACAAAAGCAATTATTCTGAGCAAAAATAGATATAAAGCGTAACAATAGATTGAAATCTTTGTATCGATATTATAAATAACAACAAGATTTCCAATTTAAATGAGTGTCTATATAGATATACCAAGTAATTGGTAAGTTATCATTACAATTAAAAAGTGATGTTTTTCATATTTCTGCTACTTATATTTAGAATATAAATATTAAAGTCGCCAACTAAGACAATTCCCTGTTCGTACCTACTCGTAAGTAATAGTCTTTTTGATATAAGTTTTAGCATCTTTTTAAATAAGTAGGAAGGTATGTCAAAACTGGACTTTAAAACATTTACAGTCACATCATCAGCAAAGTTTGAATCGAAGAGTAAAATAATGCAATATTTGAAAGTAACGAAATTACACAATCAAGTTCTAATAATTTATGCCGATATTAATTTACATACACACTCTGCCCTTCCTCCCGTTTCGGGATGAAGATGAAACCAACTGATATCCTGAAATCACTTCGACGATCCAAGTAGTACCAAGGTGACGGCTCAGAAATCCTCGAGACACAGCGGCCGGCGTGGCGCCACCAACGAGGCATCAGTGACGGGATGGTGATCTGCGTTCCTCTATTGGGCCGTCGCTTTCTTCCTTCAATGACTTGTTTGCGTTTCATGACCTCGCAAACATAAGAACAAATAAATGATATTAGTGTATGGTGTTTTATTTATCCTTCTTGTCAATCTAGTTAATCGGTAAAAATACTCAGAAAGCTAAACTTCTATAGAAAATTCACAGAATTATTTTATAATGTTAACATTCTTATATGGTACACT
Organism: Crambus lathoniellus; assembly: GCA_949710035.1. Lineage (NCBI taxonomy): Eukaryota > Metazoa > Arthropoda > Insecta > Lepidoptera > Crambidae > Crambus > Crambus lathoniellus. Next base: position 22,159,336 of record OX453314.1, on the reverse strand, counting down.
TAAATAAGAATGGCTAACTTGTCCAACTGAAATAATTGTATGCCACATAATTATGTTCGAGCGACACACATAGCCCAATCAACTAAAAAGTGTATACTTAGTATAGGGAAACTTTCGTCATTTATCAAATTCAACAAGTCAAGACACTTAGTACATTCTGAAACTAATGCACTTGTCTATTATAACTGCATATAAAATTAAATAAACTTTTTATGATAACAAGGGACAAAATAGTATGGTAATATAGCTACTTAAAGGTCTTCGACCTACAATAACCACAAATACATTTGATCAATCAGCTTTAGGTATTGTTAACAATAAGACATGCATACAAGCTGAAGGCTCTTATATAGGCGAGTCTAGCCTGACAAACTAAAGGCACTTCTAGCATTGTAATCAGAAGGCGCGTGTAGCCTTTTAACCTAAATATACACCTTGATTTTTAATCTAGAAGGCGCGTGTAGCCTTTTAACATAAGTATACACCTAGATTTTTAATCTAGAAGGCGCTTCTATCCTTGTATCTAAATGCACATAATCTTATGAACTGGAACGCACCTAGCCTTGTAAACTGTAGTCGCATTTAGCCATGTAAACGGTATGTGTGTCTAGCCTTGTAAACTGTAGGCGCGTCTAGCTAAGTAAATTGTAGGTGCCTCTAGCCTTGTAAACTGTAGGCCCATCTAGCCTTGTAAACTGTAGGCGCATCTAGCCACATAAACTGTAGGCGCCTCTAGCCTTGTAAACTGTAGGCCCATCTAGCCTTGTAAACTGTAGGCGCATCTAGCCACAAACTGCAGGCGCGTCTAGCCTAGTAAACTGTAGGCCCATTTAGCCTTCTTAACTTTAGGCGCATCTAGCCACATAAACTGTAGGCGCGTCTAGCCTAGTAAACTGTAAGCGCATCTAGCCATATAAACTGTTGGCGCATCTAGCCATGTAGCCTAGTATCTACTCAAGCATAGACACACATGGCCGACTCATAGCTCCCATGGCTACTCAACTAAGCCATAGGCACACTGCCCTTTTTCTAATATTACTTTTGTAAAGCGACTGCAAAATTAATTTCAAACTATCTATGCACTGATGACCTTTCGGCAAATGACCACTACTAGTTAAGCTTAGACACACATAGTCCAATTATAAGCGAGACACATGGCTGACTCGTGGCTCACATGGCTACTAAACTAGGCTATAGGCACACATGGCGATACCTATTACCTACTTTTGTTAAGCGTCTGCAAAATTAAACTTCAAACTGTTTAAATCCATTAATAACTTTACGGCAAATGGCCACTACCTACTACTCAAGCTTAGACACACATGGTCTAATATAAGCGACACACATGGCTAACTCAACAAACTAGTTGTATAGTAATAGAATACAAAGAATTGAGTATTGTTCATATAACCTCACTCGCCCTTTTTGCATTCTTGTCTATGTTAAATAATATTTTTCCATTGAGTTTACAAAAAGATAAAATCACTATTCTCTTTAAAACATGCTCAACATATTTGGCCCACATCAATGGCATGTGAAAGTCAAAATCAAAGCTATCTTTATTTACTATATTGAGTACAATTACGCAATCATAGCATTTACATTTCTAATATTCCTGAACACGTTCATATAAAATCTATTTTTGGTTTCGAATGTTTTATTTGAACATTTGAAAAAGATTTGAAACGTCCGGGTTGATTGACTCCGAGTCATAAAAAGACAGCTTATTAAATAAAGTGCCGATTTTCACAGAAAGACGGAAATAATTTGAAATATTTTGTAAAGGCGAATAAGGTCAACTGATCAAACTGATTTTCTAAAACTTCTAGGGAAAAATTGCACGTACCTTATAACTGAACTTCTTTGCGTGTTGTTTTTTGCCACTTCTGAATTGTGATGAAATAATAACTCAGCAGTATAGGCATCCATTTATTCATGCTTCCTTCGTACAATCACTGGATAACGTCCTTTCGACTCGACAACTCGAACACAATTGACTGTCCGCCTACGGGTAGATTTCCACCATTTTGTCTATCCCCGTTCAAAACACAGTGGCGCCATGGCGGCGCTTTCTCTCAATTTAAACTTAAAAGTGTTGCCAGTTATAATTACAATTTGTACTACAATAATGTTAATTATTTTTATCATTACTTTTTTGAAATACAACAAAAAAAAAAGGGTCATTACCACGCGGGCCCTATACGGATTGGTATTTAATAATATACCTACATGAATGAAACACCCAGACCAAGACAAGTAGACATTATTCATGCTCACAAATACTTGTCTTGTTTAAGAATCGAACCTTGGACTTACCAAACAGGTCGTTGTAACATTTTGTTAGGAATTGTTACATCTCTTAGGAATTGTAAGATAGTTTAAGTGCTTCTACTCTTTTTTTTCAGAAATGTGTAAATACTAACATTTACCTAACATTTAAACATTATTTCTTAACATATTGTGATCAAATGATTGTTAACAAAATGTTAGCAAATATTTGTAAGCTAAAAGTATAAAGCAGCAGAGTGGAAGTACCATTAGGCACATTCTTAGACCAGGCTTTCATCACGAAACTTCCAGTATACTGGTTTCCTACGACACTCGCATAGTCTGACCATAACTTTACATAATAAGTAAGATTCTTGTCACAGTGTTTGTTATCGATATCCTCCGTAACGGCTTGACTGATTTTTATCAAAATTGTTGGGTATATTTTGAAGGGCTGAGAATAGGCCGTAGGCTATTTTTCATCCAAAAACTCCACGGGAGCGAAGTCCCGGGGCGCAGCTAGTAATTTCTATAAGATCGATCCTTTTCCACCCGCCGGTATCGCAATTCCTAAGCCTAAACTGTTAGGTACCTACTAATCTTACTGTTTATATAACTAAAATGATCAGCTAATTTGTTCTACGCGGAAAAAGTACCTGACACCTACTAGTAGGTATTATGTTACTTATCTCATAAAACTTTGAAATCCCGTATTGAAAAATTTGTAGCAATTTACTGCCTATACCTACTAAGTTAAACGACTGTGGTATAAGATTGGCGATCGCCCAAAAAGCTACCTAGCATATTATCCAGAATTTCAAATTTATGAGGCACATCGCCGAATAGAATATATTTTTGAACAGTACTTAATACGAAACTTTTTGCTTATTTAACTAAAAAAATCGTATTTTTTTAATAGAAAAGCTTTTGTTTTGATTCGTTAAGAGGCGTTTTATGAAAAAGCGTTAACAAATAAAGGGGGATGCAAATCCTGGTCTCATCTTCCAATAGAATATGTGTGTTACATTGTTGGATAGGTATTTTTGAGCTGAATAATTAAAGTTACTACGGTGCTAAGTTTCAAATCGTCAGTTCAATGTTATTCCATATTTAACCCTCGAATACTCGCTACTGGGTAAAAAATACCACAGAGGGTATATTTTCGACGATTACTTTTTTCCTGAGCGCCGCAGCGACTCAGGAGTCTAGGTAGCTTCCGATCAATAAATTACAGATACTTCCTAAGAAAAACATATATTTTCATTGACTTTTGTAGAAGTAATTAGATTTTTTTTCATTTTTGTTCCATTTAAGTTGCGTGAATTTCATGTTGATTTTTCAAAATTTTCACGTTATATAAAAAAGTTTGATTTATGTTGGTAATTTGTAAGTGTAAGAAGTCTAATTTTGGTAATTGGTCTCAATTTTGATTGTTTTTAAAAAGAAAGTACTTAAGTACGTTGTTTTTTAAATATTTGTTACTTTTTTAAGATTTGGTCTTATCCATAATATACCACTGTTACAGCCACAATTTGGCATTCCATTTGTGAGAAACATCCTATAAAACTCTATGTCATCATGAACATGTAAAAAACATGGTTATTTAAGTACATAATCGCATTTATATTGTGTGGTATTTTTTACCCGGTAGCGAGTTTTTGTGACTAAAAATACCTAGCGAGTGCCGCCGAGTTAACATTGCAGTTCTATCAGTTAGTCAAGTAATACTATGTGCGTAATAATTGCATTTCTATGCTTTTATACACGTAGTACTTATAGATTCGAATCTACAGTATTATTAATTTAGGTACGTCAGAGTTACTTATTGGTCTGTTACAAACGCACTTCTATAGTGACGTCCTTGTCAATGACGATTAATAAATAAATGTTTATTTTTAATGTTAAATTTAAATTTATGTTATTTTATTTATTTATATATATATTTATTTATTTTATTAAAATATATATTATTTTTCATTTCGTTAAAAAATTTCAAAACGTTAAAAATTTCAAAAATACATAAAAATAACTTGAACCATTTCTTGTGATAACTAGCAAAAACCTTGAATAAAATAATAAATACTAATTATTTACATCAATAAAAAACACTTACATATCGTTTTTTTTTTGCTGTTAAATGTAAACATTATCACTCTCCAAAGAGTTTCACATGAATAACTGATGTCTGGCTATGCTTTAACTCATTAAAAGTTAGGACTCGTACAAACTGAATGCAAAGTTAGTTTCAATACAGATCGAACTAAAAGTCAATGTACTGCTCAAGTTCGACAAACGATTTCAATGAACAGTGACTGAAGAGTATTTTTATTTTATCGAAGCTTTTATGAATTAAAGGAATTAACTTTTTAGTTTGGTTTTAGCTTAGTTTATATTACGAATTACGATACTTACAAATGACGTCATACGCCAGGCGAAAGGACGAGTCGCCGCGCGCCGACGACGCGTACGCGTACTAATATTATAAATGTGAAAGTGTATTTTTGTTTGTTTTTTTTGTACGCCTTTCACGTCAAAACGGATGTACGGATTGACCTGATTTTTGGTATGGGGATAGTTTGGAGGCTGGAAAGTGACATAGGCTACTGTTTAATCCTGGAAAAATATCACATTCCCGCGGTATAACTTCGTATTATGTGAAAATGTGTTTGTTTGCTTGTCCGTCTTTCACGTCAAAACAGAGCAACGGATCGATGTGATTTTTGGTATGGGGATAGCTTGGGGGCTGGAGAGTGACACATGATCATTTTTACTCTGGAAAAATAAAAAATAAAAATGCTATTTGTACGGAAAATCGTTAAACTTTCGTACTATACAAAACTGACATTTCTTCCATGGCCGCTTCCAAAGAATATTTTTTGTAATTTTTAACCGACTTCTAAATCAAAAAGGAGGAGGTTCTCTATTCGTCTGTATGTATGTTTTTTTTTTTTTTTTGTGTATGTCCACCGATTACTCGAAGACGGCTGAACCGATTGAAATGGTTCAAACGTTATTACATCAGGTTTCCAAGTTGGTCCCATTTTTTGAAATTTTGAAATCGGTTCAGTAGTTTTCAGGAAATCTTGAAAATACTGTCGTTTTCGTTACCACTTTATGTGAATTTAATACGTATCTTTAGGCATAACTCCTTTGTTTATAAACCGATTTAGATGATTCTTGTTTTGTTAAAAAGGGGATACCTCAAGGTATTTAAACCGACTTCGAAAAAGGAGGTTTTGAGTTTGATCACAAACCTATTTACCAGAAAACACGTAAATTGCCTGCACGATGTGTTGATGTGGTTTTTTAGAAGGCGGTTTAATTTTTTTATAAAAATAATTTTGTACTTTGTAATCACTGACGTTTGAGCTTAAGCTTACCTATTTTATTTTATTTTATTTATTTTTTAATTTTAGGAAGATTATCGAGTAATTAATACATTCTAAAACATTAAAAAATAGCAACAGAGTCAGATATAAGTCTTCACTAATAAAATACTATACTATACAGTGACATTTGCCAAAGTAACAACTAACGCGTGGTATTTTTTATAACTTTTTTACCAAATAAAAATAACACTACTAGCTTTCAATGTAAAATAATAATTTCTAATAGTTTATACTAGCGACATGCTGTATACACCTTTGTTATCATATTGCACTAGCCTGAATATTAAATTTAATGACTATTAACAGCATTATTGATTGTTGAAATTTAATATTCAAATTGATCAGCCGCCAGAAGCGTATATCAGCAAATAAACCAAATGAACATTGAAACTAGTTTTAAAATTTATTTAGTTTGACTTTGGAATGGAGTCCCTTTCAACTAGTTCTGACTTTCCCTGAAAAGTATGAACTAGTTGAAAGGGACTCCTTGAGGGGTACCTGAAAGAGTATCCTTACAAGTAACCAAGAACCTACAACTTCTTGGCGTTACTCTATCATCTGAGCTGAACTTCGGTGAGTATATCGACTCAATTGCTAAAACCGCTGCAAAACATCTGGGCGTCCTCTCAAAGGCTAAGCGATACTTCTCCTCAGAGCAACTGCTTCTTCTTTACAAATTACAAATTCGTCCGTGCATGGAGTACTGCTGTCACCTTTGGGATGGCTTAGCTAGGTATCAACTGTTTTAGATGCGATTTAAACCCGCGCAAATAAGATCATTGTAGAACAACTTTAACAAAAGCTGAACTTCAAAATTTCAGTCATCGCCGTAGAGTTAAATAAATAAATACATTTCTTACAATCACACCAATTATCTAGCTCATGAGTAGTTATCATTAAGAAACTGTGTGATGGAAACTAGGCAGCGGATTAACATATACTAATATACTTTTTTGTAAATACTAACTTAATATACATATATAACACCCAGACCAAGACAAATAGTCATGTTCATACCTTCGATCAACAATAACACCTAGTTCTAGATACATACTTGAAGTGACAGATTATGTCCAAGCCTCATAAGCCCACTTGAGAGTATAATTATAAGTAGACTAGCTGACCCAGCGCGACTTCGTTCCCGTGGCCCTACACCCCCTACTCCACCCTACCCTACCCCTACCCTACCTTTACCCTACCCTACTTCTACTCTACCCCTACTTACCCCTCCTTCCCCTATTTTCTCACCGTTAGATCCTTCCTTGGACTTCCACGAACATTTCAAGACCAAAATTAGCCAAATCGGTCCAGCCGTTCACGCGTGATGTCGTGACCAAGGGAAATAGGGATTCATTTATATATATAGGGCAGAGTATTTAAGACACAAATTATATCTTAAATTATAGATAATTTATCTACCTTTAAAGGTACATTTTTCAAATTTATAAAAGTAAAATAGTTTTTTTTAATATTACACACAGTGTGTGAGAGGTGCCGAATGTACTGGTTTTGGCCACTTACTGATAGTTAAACTTTTGAAAGTATAGCGAAAAATCAAAACCAAACCCAGGTAAAATCAATATATTCTAATGCGCTAGAAACCAGTCAATTGCAAAACAACAATTTAATTGTAAAAAACAAAGGTTTATAAAGTATTTAATCCAAAACAAATTTCTTAAAATTTTCATACAAAACATTTTTTAAAACAGAAAATGGAATTTATTGAAAAAAAATCTTATGACATAAGGAATTCTAACTGTTGTTATTATTACCTTAAAATACTTTATTTTAATTGCCTTTATCAAAAATAGCTAAAAGTTGTTTAGAAAACTTTTAGAGCAAAAAGTGGCCAAAACCGGTACAGTGGCCAAAACCGGTACGCCTGCCCTATATATAGATTATTTTGACAGTGTCTGTTCGGAAAAGATCGACATTCCTGAACGCATCTCTAATGTCACGTCGAATTGACATTTAGCTGTCACTTGAAGTTGACAGCTCACTTGATTGGAATTCTTGTAAGAAAAAGATGTCGGATTAATTTTGCTGAATTGTTAAAAACCGCTCGCGTTGAATATACCTGGCATATCGAGTTTGAATTGAATCCTGAATTATCCTGTCGATCCCGTGTTGTACGACCAAGATTTTGACGCCATCGTGACGATCGGGCCGGTCGCGGAGTTTTGAAATAAATAGTGCCACCACACGCGTTGTTGTCGGGAAAATATATATTAATAAACAAGCTCCCCCGCGTGTGTCGTTGTGTATTGCTGAAGCGCCCAGTGTCTTGGGAACGCTGTTATTTGTGTTGTGAGTAAGGTGACGAATTGGTAAGGTCTGCAGAAGAAGACGGAGCTACCAGGGGGCGCCCCCCCTCTCCCCACGCTGCCCAGGAGCCTTTCGACAGCACAGACCGTATGTAAAATTCACCTTACTTAACGTTAAGTCGCTGTGTATCGCAGTCCAATTGTTCAGTTACATCCCGGCTGAAACCAAGTTTTGTCCGGAGTCTATATTCATGATAACCTTCCACTGCGCCATGCTGATTCCGCGGTCTAGGCGGGGGTGTACTGAACATTTCTTGGCAGCAGTAGCGTAGTTTGAAGGCCTGACAGGCCCACGCCAAAACTTTGTCGATTAATCAGTGCCGTTTTGATGACCATCTGGTCCGGACTAGATTAATTTGTACTTGTAAATGGTAATTAACTTGCATTTGAAAAGTAAAGGGCATTCCTTTTGTTGTTGGTTCCATGTCTTGTAATTAATTGTCATGTATTGAAGTTCCAAAATGTAAACAGATGCCTTTCTTTGTTCATAATAATTATTATTTAGTTTGTTAGCAAATTTGAGTTGTGAATATTGACAAGTTGTTGCTAAATAATAGCTAATAAAAGGTTAGCTAATAAGTTTGCACTCAATACTTAGTGAAACTTAAATGATTTAAGACATTGTTTACACATTGAAACTTATTGAAACTTGTGCTTTGAAATAATTAAAATTTTCTTGTTGTATGTTGATATCCAAGTGAATTTCAATAGTCAGTGATTTTGAGTGAATTTCAATGAAGTGAATTTCAATAGTCAGTGATTTGTTTGAACTGAATAACTTTTGGACTTATAAAGGCAAAGTTAGTTTGTGTCTAAGTTATAATTATATACTTGAGTTTTGTTGTTTTCTGATAACCTCCAAATATTTAAGAGTTTGTGTCATTATAAATACTTTGTTGTTGTAATATTGGAATTTTGTGGTTATTAATAACCTCCAAATATTGGAGATTTTGTGTTATAGTGAATATTTTGAATTTGTTGTTTTTGTTGATAAATTTGTGACGTTACAATGACGGCCTCCTCTGCTAAAGTCAAAATACGTTCTGAGTTACGGTGGTTAGCTTCTGCGGTCGCATTGTTGGATCGACCGGATAGGACGGAGGCCTTGTTGAACAGATACGTAGATCTGCCCATACGTTTGGCTGTTGTTGATGAACAGTATGCCTTATTTTTGGAAAAGACTGTTGAAGCCGAGGGGGAAATGCGACAAGAAGTCGGTTTGGATGTGGACCAGTGTTATGATTTTGCGGACAGAATTACCCAGGTGGCTCGACCTTTGCAAGTGACAAGAGAGAATGAACCGAGCCCGTCCCCGGTCACATCTAAGAGTATGCCCCCTCTATTTGCTAGATTGGCCCCCTTAGATTTAAGGCGTTTTGCTGGTCGTCTAGAGGACTGGGAGGGCTTTATTAATATTTTTGATAGTCTGGTACATGCCCGGGATGATTTGACCCAGGGCCAGAAGTTAGCGTACTTGTTATCCGTGTTGGAAGGGGAGGCCCTTGAATCGGTTCAACATTTGGCCCCCTCGGATGAAAACTACCCTATTGCTAGGGATTTGATTGCCCGTCGGTACCAGAACGTACGACGTCTGGCGGACAACCATGTTGCCGCCATGTTGAATTTACCCCGCGTTGCCAGCGTGATGCACTTGAGAGTGGCTTTGTTGAATCCGCTGTTGGTTGCCTACAACGCATTAAAAAACTTAAAACTCCCAGTGGAGCAGTGGTCGTTTTTGTTACTGCACATTGTCCTGGGAAAGTTGCCGGACTCTGTTAAGGTCCGTTTTGAGCAGCAGTATGGTGGGGATAGTGCGACTTATCTGCCACCCTTCTCGGACCTCTTGACGTTCCTGGAAGGAGAGAGTAGACTGGCAGATAATTCCTCTCTGGCCGGTCCTATGGGACCCGAACGACCTGTGCCACAGAGTAGGTCCCCCACCGGACCCCCCCGTAGGGGGCGTATGGCCCCTCGCGCGCCCGGCCGCTATGCCGCCGTCCAGGAGACCGCCCGCTGCTTGTACTGTCGGGAACCGGGTCACAGCACGACCCGTTGTGATAAGTTCCTCGACCAGCGCGTCCAAGGCCGTCGAGCGATCGCGCGACAACGGACATGGTGCTACTCGTGCTTGTGCCTGCACATGCAGCGCGAATGTACCCAAGCGCACCCATGCCGCTTTTGTAAGGGCAACCACCATCCCCTCCTCTGCATGAACAGCCCAGAGGGCGGTGGAGCGCCGCAGCGCGTCGCTGCAGGATCACCTCGTATGGGTGGGGGTCTCGGACCCCCCGCGGTGTTTTGTCCCGCAGCGGTTCTAGTGGCCACCAGAGTGGCCCCAGACGCTCTCCGCCACGAATGGAGCCTCAAACGGGCGGGGGTCCCAGGGACCCCCCCATGGGAAACCGATCCCCAAGGATGGGGATGAGTTATGCGGGCGTTGCCGGAGGTCGTAGAGGCCCCCCGCGACGTTTTGAGCCTCGCACGGGCGGGGGTCCCACGGACCCCCCCATGGGAAATCGGTCCCCAACTAGGGGGTTCGATTTTGCGAGCGTTGCGGGAGGTCGTAGAAGCCCCCCGCAACGTGTTGAGCCTCGCACAGCCGGGGGTCCCCGGGACCCCCCTTCTGAAAATCGGTCACCGTGCCCCCGCAACTATGGGGCGACGTACACGGTGGATGCTAGGCACCGATTCTCGCCGCCGCTCGCCGAATACCCGCGTTTGGAGCGGCGCCCGCCCCGTCTTCAAGGGGCCGGGAGATATAACCCGCCTGATACCGGGCGAACGGAACGTAGGCAGTATGTGGGAGAATGGGACCCACTGGATCGCTATGAGCGACCCTCTTACCATGGGGGGACGTCTGGGGACCCCACATACTAGCAATCAACGTGTTTACGGTCGATTGTAGCCACCCCTCCAGAGACCGTTTTGTTGCCCACGGCCTCTGTGCTTGTCAGGGGATTGAATGGCGACCTTGTGGAAGTTCGCGCCTTGTTGGATTCCGGTGCTCAGGGGTGTGTTGTGTCATCTTGGTTAGTTAGGCGGTTGGGCCTCAAGGTGCACCCCCACACGGAAGGCGTGAGAGGTGTTGGCGATGTGAAAGTCCCCGGGTTGTTAGGGCATGTTGACTTCACATTTACATCACGTAATAAGTCCACGCCAGGCATTAAGACCTCGGCGATTGTGTTGGACACAGTTGTTGGCCGTCAACCTTCAGTTGACTTGGGACCGAGTATGTTGTCTTTGGTGTCTGATTCCCCACTCGCCGATCCAAATTTCTTCCGCCCAGGCCCGATTGATGCTCTCCTTGGAGCCGATGTCCTGGGGCGAGTTTTGTTGACGGGGAAGCGAGTTTTGCAGCCAGATGGCTTGGTAGCTCTGCAGACGACACTCGGTACAGTTGTGATGGGCCCTGCTCGCCGCGTTTTGGATTCCCTTGATGAGGATCGCGGTCTTGTTTTTAATGTGTCTCTCTCCGAAGTGGTGCAGAAGTTTTGGGAGGTTGAGGAACCTCCACCAGCCCCGCGGGTTGACCCAGTAGCGGATGAATGCGAGTTGTATTACCAGAATAACACTGGTCGCCTCCGTTCTGGTCGTTTGATCACCCGTCTCCCCTTTCGTGCCGGCCGACCTCCTCTGGGCGAATCCCGACCGCTAGCGGAACGTAGGCTAGTGGCGATGGAGCGTCGCATGAGCAAGGATCCGGTCTTCCGCCAGAAGTATGTTGAATTCATGCGGGAGTATGAGGAGTTAGGGCACATGTCCGTGAGCGATTTGGATTGGCGCTCCGTTGAACACTTCTTTTTGCCGCACCACGCCGTTTTGAAATCCGGAAAGATTCGGGTGGTCTTTGACGGTTCGGCTCCCACCTCTACTGGAGCGTCCTTGAACCAGTGTCTGCATGTAGGTCCCAAGCTGCACACGGAGATCTCAGACATTTTGACCAACTTCCGGCGGCACCAAATTGTATTTATGACTGACATCCGGATGATGTTCAGACAAACGGTCATCCATCCAGAGGATAGGAGGTACCAATTGATTTTGTGGAGAGAGAGTCCTAGGGACCCCTTGTTGATTTATGAATTGAATACGAATACGTACGGTTTGGCTTCGAGCCCGTTTGTTGCGATTCGTTCTTTGTTGGAGTTGGCCGAGAAGGAGCGCTTGAGATACCCTCGCGCCTCCGCCATTTTGGCCAGTGACGTCTATGTGGATGACATTTGCACGGGCGCCTCATCTGTCTCAGAGGCGATTGTCCTGAGAGACGAACTCACCGCCCTTTTGAAGTCGGGAGGTTACGAGTTGAGGAAATGGATATCCAACTCGCCTGATGTACTGGTAGGTTTGCCCGAAGAGCACCAGCAGGACCCCCACCTATTCGAAAATGTTGATAATCCCCATGTGGTGACCGTCCTTGGCGTACAGTACAAACCGGTCTCTGACACGTTCACTTATTGTGTGGATTTACGACCACCGAAAGTCTGGACCAAGCGTTTAGTATTGTCTACTGTCGCACGTACCTTTGACCCCAATGGGTGGATTTGCCCCGTGCTGTTTATGGCCAAGTGTTTCTTGCAACGGTTATGGGCTTCGGGTGTGTCGTGGGATGAACCCCTCTCGGACGAGTTACTCCGAGTTTGGTCGAGCTTCGTTTCATCCCTCCCCGAGATTAATGAAGTACATTTGCCGAGGCTATTCCTCCCTTCTGAAAATTGCAAAGTTACTCTTCACGGCTTTTCCGATGCCTCCGAACGTGGATTTGCTGCGGCCGTGTACCTCCGCACCGTTACTGTTGACGGAGTTGTTGCTGTGCATCTGGTGATAGCGAAAAGCAAAGTCGCTCCCCTTCGGACTCGTCATACGATCCCGAGGTTGGAATTGTGTGGAGCTGCCCTCCTAATGCGTTTGTTGAACCACGTATGGCTCACATTAGGTCGATCTATTAAGATACAAGAGGTTTATGCTTGGACGGACAGTCAGGTCGTCCTTTGTTGGTTGAAGGCTCCGGCGCACACCTTGGACGTGTTTGTGGCCAATCGAGTGTCGCAGATTTGTAATTCCGACATCGAGTTGATTTGGAGACACGTGCCGGGAACCATGAATCCCGCGGATTGTGCGTCTCGGGGTTGTGTAGCCCCAACCCTAATTAACCACCCCCTCTGGTGGGGCCCACAGTGGTTGATGCGGCCTGAGTCGGAGTGGCCGCCCTCTCCAGCGTTGTCGAACGTAGCCGTTCCTGATATGCGGGCATGCGTCCTGGAGACTAACCCCGCCGGGGAAAAGGATTTGTTGTTGGATCGGTACAGCTCCTTACAGAAGCTGCTTGGTGTTACCGCTTGGATCAGACGTTTTGCGTACAATTGCAGAAACCCACGCGCGAGGCGTGATTCGTCGGTTCTCACTCCGGACGAGCGTAGGGACGCGCTCTTGTTTTGGGTCCGGAGAGTACAAGCTGATAGTTTTGAGTCCGAGATTGAAATTTTGCGTTTAGGCCGTCGCAAGTTGAAGGGCGCGGTATCGCGATTGAATCCCTTCCTGGACGAGAGTGGGCTTTTGCGAGTCGGCGGAAGACTTCGAAATGCGAACCTGCCGTATGGAGCTCGTCACCCCCTTTTGTTACCTAAAGCCGGACATTTGACTCAACTGATAATAACAGATCGCCATGTGAATGCACAACATGCTGGCTGTAATGCTTTGTTGGCCATTTTGCAGCGTGAATTTTGGATTTTGTCTGCTCGTCGAGCCATTCGCACTGTGGTTTTCCGTTGCCTGCCTTGCTATCGATTGAAGGCCGCGACCATGCAGCCCCAGATGGGTGATTTGCCTGCTGATCGCGTCACGGAATGTAGAGCTTTTGCCGGAGTCGCCACCGACTTCGCCGGTCCCTTTACTGTAAAGGCTTCGAGACTGCGTAATGCTAAAACCTATAAGGCGTACTTGTGCGTGTTTGTGTGTTTGTCCACCAAGGCTGTCCATTTGGAAATTGTCTCGGAATTGTCTACCGAAGCCTTTGTCGCCGCCTTGAGCAGATTTGTTTCCCGTAGAGGACTGCCGTCATTGATACGTTCCGATTGTGGTACTAATTATAAGGGAACGTGTAATTATCTTAAGGAAGTAGTTAAGTTTTTTGTTGATAATAAAATAGACATTGGAACCACCCTCTCCCGGCGTGGGATAATCTGGAAGTTTAGCCCTCCAGCTTGTCCGACCTGGGGAGGAATTTTTGAAGCTTGTGTAAAGGCTGCCAAGACACACTTGCGTCGCGTGATTGGAGAAACTATTCTCACGTTTGAGGAACTTGATACGGTATTTTGTAAAATTGAGGCCGTCCTCAACTCGCGACCCTTGTGCCCGTTGTCTTCGGACCCGAATGACCTGGAAGCGTTGACCCCAGGTCATTTCTTGATCGGACAGCCCCTTTTGGCTTTGCCTGAATATCCGATTCAGGATGTAGGATCCCATCGTTTGTCGCGATACCAACTTTTGAGACAGATGTCCCAAAACTTCTGGGCACGTTGGTCGATGGAGTATTTGCATATCCTACAACAGCGCGTGAAGTGGACAGATAAAACCACCCCACCCCAGACTGGCGACCTCGTGTTGATTAAGGATGCTAACCTGCCGCCCCTATGTTGGCGAAGGGGGCGCATTGTTAAACTCTACCCCGGAACTGACGGAGTTCCTCGTTTTGCTGAGGTTTTGGTTCGAGATTCGGTTTTGAAGAGAGCAGTTAGTGGGCTCTCCCGATTACCCGTAGATTGACGTACCGTTCTTAACGGTCCGGGGCGGGGGGATGTTCGGAAAAGATCGACATTCCTGAACGCATCTCTAATGTCACGTCGAATTGACATTTAGCTGTCACTTGAAGTTGACAGCTCACTTGATTGGAATTCTTGTAAGAAAAAGATGTCGGATTAATTTTGCTGAATTGTTAAAAACCGCTCGCGTTGAATATGCCTGGCATATCGAGTTTGAATTGAATCCTGAATTATCCTGTCGATCCCGTGTTGTACGACCAAGATTTTGACGCCATCGTGACGATCGGGCCGGTCGCGGAGTTTTGAAATAAATAGTGCCACCACACGCGTTGTTGTCGGGAAAATATATATTAATAAACAAGCTCCCCCGCGTGTGTCGTTGTGTATTGCTGAAGCGCCCAGTGTCTTGGGAACGCTGTTATTTGTGTTGTGAGTAAGGTGACGAATTGGTAAGGTCTGCAGAAGAAGACGGAGCTACCAGGGGGCGCCCCCCCTCTCCCCACGCTGCCCAGGAGCCTTTCGACAGCACAGACCGTATGTAAAATTCACCTTACTTAACGTTAAGTCGCTGTGTATCGCAGTCCAATTGTTCAGTTACATCCCGGCTGAAACCAAGTTTTGTCCGGAGTCTATATTCATGATAACCTTCCACTGCGCCATGCTGATTCCGCGGTCTAGGCGGGGGTGTACTGAACAGTGTCAATAATACTAAGGTATTTCAAAGTTGGAAGGCTTCTTGTCATTTATAATGTAAGATCGTAACATTTGTAACCTTTTTTCTCCGTTTAAAAAAAGTCAGTCTGTCCATATAAAGTTTTCATTTAGTTCGTGAGCCTTCATCTAGTACTATTGTTGATCGAAGGTTCATGCACACAAAAAAAAATCTTGTTCAAGAATCGAACCCAAGACCTCCGGCGTAGAAGGCAAGTATCCCCTACCACTGCTCCAAATCGGTCGTCTTGAAGTTGCTGGTCTGTCGGTGTTTTACCGGATACACTTTGGAGAGTGCGGACAGGAACTGCACAATCTTGTTCCTCCAGCCCCTTTCCATCATCGGGGTAACAGACGCAGGTTAGCTTACCATCCATACATCGTGGACATTCCACCTGTCCGTATTAAGCGCTTTGCTAGTTCATTTTTAATGCGAGTTGTTAAAGATTAGAATGCGCTCGGCTGCCTGCGAATGTGTTCCCCGATCATTATTACCTAGGTCTTTTTAAAGTTAAGGGTAAATCCTTGATATGTATGCAACGCCCTAGACTGCACCCTGTCTTCTAAGCTGGATGTGGATGGTGGTCAAATGCATACTCAGTATATACAAACACATAAAAAAAATTACTTTCAGAGGACATCAATCATCAGAAAGGCTAACCGTAAGATCCTTTGGAGCTCAAGAAGCTAATTCTTTATTTTCTGAAACTTGTCATATTTTTTTAAATTTAAATAAAAACCAAAGTTTTAGTCTTCAAGGGGTGAAACGGGGTTCCAAGTTTGTATACAGTTTGTGTACAATAAATATTGAAAACTAACTTTTAATATTTCCTCGCGTCTGGGTGTATGTGGTTATACACGTCGTTGTTTCCAATTTCATCACTAGTGCTCAAGCTACTAAAGTTTGGTATCGAAACAATATATGTGATGGTGTCCAATATTTTATTTATTTATCAATGAACTTTCCATATTTCTTCCTTATAATTTATTATCATATCATGTATTTACTATCCAACTGGACTCCATCAGGATTTCTTAGGAAAATTAGGTAAGGCAAAAATAAAAATATTACTTGTAAATAACGAAGTTACTTATAATTAATATAACCTAACTAACTACAAAAACGATCCCAAAAACATCTTGAATTTATCGAAATTCCTGATTCACGCCAATAATATCGAAATAGTACGCGAAACATTTATATTAATAAAGTTAGTGCCGATATAAACTGTACAAAGCCTTTTATTGAAAAACAGGTTTCATGGGATCATTTCATACCAATCCAATGACCTGAAAAAGCCGACGGCAGAACCGTTTTTCAACCGGCAAAGATATTACATTTGATTCAACGCTTGCCAAAAACCATTTTCAACGCAAAAACTGATACGAGAGAAAATTATTGTTGTAAAAAAATTACGTACAAAGGGAGAACACTGTCCCGGTAAGCCACTTTAAGGTTTTTATCGCTTGCGTTTGATTCAGACTTTATTCAGGCACAGTAGCATGTGCGTTTATCTTGTTCAAGGAAATCTCGCCGCAAAATGATCGCCCTTTTGAAGTTCCCCGTTTGTACCTACATCTATACGCTGCTGAGGTGTCCAGCATCATCAGTTTTGTTAAAACCAACCCTATGTTAACAGGTGATAAAATTGAAAATGGTTTGGAATCGCAAATTGACACATCATGGGTTATGAGATCGTCGGTGAACAACTATTGTGAAAGTTTGGGGGAAATGATTTTCGACTCTACATCCTTAACAATAGGGTCTTAAAGAATTTTGCTACGCATTCAGTTTATGTGAAGTATAATACCGGTTTATGCTTGAATAATGTACTTCAGTCGTTGTAGCAAGGATTTAAGAATAATGCAAGTGAATGAGAAGATCTCTATCAAAATTCATAGATGCATAAAAATGCTGGGATTGCCAATTTTATGTCAGTGGAAAATTGTAATAGTACCTATTTCAAGTGAATGTAACATAATGCGTGTTTCATTATTCATAATCAACATTAATGTCCTCACTGCTGGGGCACTGGTCTTCCTTACGGGTGGATAAGGAGAATGGGCCATGACCCACCACACGGGCCCAGTGCGGATTGATGGGTATTAACGACTGCAAATGGAGCCGGGACTAACGGCTTCACGTGCCTTCCAAAGCACGGAGGAGCTCGAGATGAAAAGTTTTTGGTCACCCATAATAAACGAACGTAATAATTCTGTTTATGTCGTAAATATACAATGTGGAAACACTGATCTTCTTAAATGATTGATAAGGCCCAATGTGGATTACATGATGATAGATGTGAAAGACTATAAAACTAATAGTGCCATACAAGTATTGCGCCTTCTGAGGCTAGGATAACCGCCTCTGTGGTTTAGTGCTACACACCACTGGTATCAGACACAGAGGTCCCGGTTTCGATTCCCAGTGGGGGTACATTTATATTGTACTCAGTTTGGTTGGTGGTAGTACTTGTTTTGTCTGCCTGGCTAGCTACCATCATCATATCTAACTCTGACGCTATAACAACGATGTTTTCAGAAACAAGATAGCTAGTTCCTCTCTGATGAGGATTCCGGGAGTAGTGCGCTTCCACCTAAGGCCTCATCTTCTCTTAACATCAGGTGCGATGAAGGCGTACTACCCTACTTGTGATTAAAAAAATATATAATGTTTAGTTTGACAACCTTCTTGGTCATGTGGCGTATAGTGCGCCAAGCTTTTCTGTTCCGGTGATTATCTTTGGAACTAAAACAGTTTTCATACCACAGTCCATTTTGACAGCTAATTTCGTATTGCAAGTGGCTCTTCTGTCACGGCTGTCACCGGAACAGAAAAGCTTGTGGCACTTGTACAGTGGCACAATCTTTTCTGTTCCGGTGACAGCGGCGCTATGAACGGTTTTCTTTTTTTTGTAGCAATTTAACCGGCCCTGACTTCTAGCCGCCAGCAGCGCTATGGTTGGACATCAACTTGACAGCAAAATGACATTAAGAAAAACACACTAGTTTCACATTTTGGCCACCGGAACAGAAAAGTCTGTGGCACTGTACCCACTTGTTTCATAGGTGTCAATATTTCTCGAGGTCCCCGTTCAAAACCCTGTAGGTAGTGTAAAGCCAGAAAACTAAATTGTCTATATTTTCTCGTATCCTAATGTACCTTCGTTGCCGTTGTTTCCCATCAGTATAACACAAGTTCTTAAGCTACTTACAACAGAACACGGAAAGATTTTTTTTGGATGTTTTTCTTTCCATGTTCTGTGCTACTTACTTTAGGATTAAAAATAACTAAATAATATTGGACACCATTACATACATAAGATTTTAAACTTTCATGGTCAATTTCACTATAACTATTGTAAAAAACGGGATATTTACCATGTTTAGATTTATTTATGAGTCCCCGATATTTCGGCGCAGTTGCACGCGCCATGATCACGGAGTAACTGAATAAAGTTAATGCGGGTGGATGGTGCTAAGAGCAGACGAAACGTTCTACCCTCTTTCTTGTTCGTTTATTGCGTATGACACCCGTACCATTGTTTTCGTTCTCACACTCAACACGAATTTGTTCACGACACACAAAACTCACTGTATCACTCCGCGAAACATTTTTATGACTTTTACGGTTTTTACACATCCGAACCACTGGATTCCAAACGTTCGACAATTTAAACCCATCTTCACGATTGAAATTATTTTGGTGCTTTTTTATTTCAATCGCTTCTCTGACCAGTCTTGGTACGTAGTGGCGTTGTGTCGAAATTATTTGCGGGTTATAAAACTCTATCCAGTGATTCGGTCCCGAGTGAATCAGGTGTTCTGCAATGGCCGATTTCTGTATGTCATTATTTTTTACGGCCTTTATGTGTTCCTTCACGCGACATGCTACTGTTCGCTTTGTCTGTCCTATATATGAGCTACCGCAGCTGCAGTCAATTTTGTATACCCCAGGTTTTTCTAAGGGAAACCCGTCTTTAGGTGATCGCAGACATTGGGAAACTTTCTTTAAAGGAGTGAAGATAGTACTGAGTGAGTATTTGTTGAGTATATTCGAGATCTTATCTGTCACTCCTTTTACAAAATTCACGAATGTACCAGTAGCGGATTGTATGAATGTCATTAAAGTGAAACTAGAAAACAGCAATATCCCGACGGAGTGTGCTAGATTGTTACATCATTGCCTATCATCCAACTATTTTGTGTATCAAGGTCAGTTTTACCTACAAATTGATGGTGTAGCTATGGGCAGTCCAGTAGCCCCAGTGGTTGCAAACATCTGGATGGAATATTTCGAAAACTTAGCCATCCCCACTGCACCTACACCAATAAAAGTTTGGAAAAGGTATGTCGATGATATTTTTTGTATACTCCCTGGTAATAGGCATGATGTTGAGGTTAATTTGTCACATTTGAACGGTGTCCATCCTAAAATCAAGTTCACTTACGAGATGGAGGAAGAAAGGAGCTTACCTTTTCTTGATGTCAGGATACAAGACCGCAATGACGGTTCGCTAAGCCATTCAGTGTACCGAAAACCTACTCACACGGATCGATACCTCAACGCGGCATCACATCACCACCCAAGGCACCTTGATTCTGTAAGGACATCTTTAACAAATCGAGCATATGATCTGTGTGATGAGGAACATCTAAATGAGGAGTTAGTTCATGTGCGCCATGTTCTACAGAAAAACGGGTACAAGGGAAGAGTATTTCCACCTAGACACACAATAAAACCATACAGGTGCAAAGTAAAAAGACAACCAGTGTTTCTGCCGTTTGTAAAAGGAGTGACAGATAAGATCTCGAATATACTCAACAAATACTCACTCAGTACTATCTTCACTCCTTTAAAGAAAGTTTCCCAATGTCTGCGATCACCTAAAGACGGGTTTCCCTTAGAAAAACCTGGGGTATACAAAATTGACTGCAGCTGCGGTAGCTCATTTAAAGGACAGACAAAGCGAACAGTAGCATGTCGCGTGAAGGAACACATAAAGGCCGTAAAAAATAATGACATACAGAAATCGGCCATTGCAGAACACCTGATTCACTCGGGACCGAATCACTGGATAGAGTTTTATAACCCGCAAATAATTTCGACACAACGCCACTACGTACCAAGACTGGTCAGAGAAGCGATTGAAATAAAAAAGCACCAAAATAATTTCAATCGTGAAGATGGGTTTAAATTGTCGAACGTTTGGAATCCAGTGGTTCGGATGTGTAAAAACCGTAAAAGTCATAAAAATGTTTCGCGGAGTGATACAGTGAGTTTTGTGTGTCGTGAACAAATTCGTGTTGAGTGTGAGAACGAAAACAATGGTACGGGTGTCATACGCAATAAACGAACAAGAAAGAGGGTAGAACGTTTCGTCTGCTCTTAGCACCATCCACCCGCATTAACTTTATTCAGTTACTCCGTGATCATGGCGCGTGCAACTGCGCCGAAATATCGGGGACTCATAAATAAATCTAAACATGGTAAATATCCCGTTTTTTACAACCATTACATACATTGTTCCAATATCACAATTTAGTAGATAAAGGACTAGTATTATAGAAATTTTAAACAACGACGAGTATTACCACATACACAGAGACCTGAGGAAATATTGAAAAGATTTTTTTTAAATATATTTACCCGACCGGCAATTGAACCCGAGACCGTTAAAGAAAGCGACACAGTATAGTATTATATTATCTGTGGCGACACCTTGAAAACCGGTGCGTACACCACTCGGCCACGGAGTTCGTCAATCAGAATGAAGCAATGTATGTGATAGTGTCTAATATTTGGTATTTTAGGTTGACCTTAAACATAATAAGCCACCTTATTCCAAAACGTGAACTCAAGTTAAGACAGAATTAGCATTGGTTTTAAATCAAAGCTAATTCTGTTTTTAATTTGGGAAACGAAAGTGACAGCACCAGTTTAGTACTAGTTTTAAACCAGGACTATTTTAGTCCCCTTTTTTGAATAAGGGATAAATTGTTTCAGACAAATACATTTTGAATTAAAGTAGAAATATATTCATAAAACTAACAGAACTTGAAACTTTAAAAAATATTATAACTAAAATGTTTAACTCTTCTCGTTACATTATGAACCCTAACGTATGATTGTAGATGTCAAATTGGTTTGTACCCATATAAGTTCAAGCATTGAAATAAATTCTAAGTAGCAGTGAATTAATTAATAAAATCAGCTTAAGTGCTAGGCGATGTCGCGGTGTACGACACGTGAAAGTAAAGTTCTATTTACAGATGAAAATCTTATTTAAAAACGTGCATTGAGATTTCTAGACGTTTTAGTAAGCTTTCGCTTTCACACGCTTAGGTTTGATAGTTCAGCCATTTTTAATTCGCCTACTGATTCGGCAGATTTATTTTTTATAGAAACGACTGTGGAGCCCCTATATGTAGACCATGGAGCACCTGCTTCTTTGTTCATTGTGCCACAACACCTACACCATGGATGACCAGATTGAGGGCAATGAGTCAGCGAAAGTGGTCACTGTCTACTGGTCCACCTAGCTGAACCATTTACACGAAAAGAAGAAGAAAGAACAGTAGGGGTAGAATTCGTATGGGGAGACAAGATTCTCCCTCTATTTGAAGCACAAACCATCTGGAAGACCACCCACAGACGAATAACGCTGAGGTGAAGGAGATGGTGGAAGCCGATCCGAGTCAAACTACCCAGGAACTAGCGGTGTGGTTTAACATTACCTTAACTTAAATACTGACTAATTTGCATCAAATTTTAGCCATTTTCCTCATTATTCCATAAGAAAGGGATCGACATTAAACGGCTTAGATGGTGATGATATTAAAGAATTCAACACAGTGTTTCAGTTGCCAATATTCAGCTAATTTTAGCCTCTCTTTCATGTTTCCCTTCCAATAGATTTTCCATCAATGCGAACTATGAGTTATCGGAATGAAATAACTCGAAAACCCTTATCATTGTTAAGACGTTCAATACTGATGTATTGCTTTACGCTTGTGTCAGTCAAGTAATTGACGTTATACTTGAACCGTAAATATATTTTTAGTTTTCTATTTATTTAATCTTTTTTTCATCTACAACAGGGTAGCACTAAGCCTTCATCACACCTAATGTTAAGTGATAATAAGGCTGAAAATGGAAGCTACTACTACACTACTACACTACTCACGGAATCCTCAATTACTGACGAACCGGTTATCTTTGTCTCAACTGCCGGAATACAACAATGCTGAAAACATCGCTGTTATGATATCAGACTTTAATAAGATGGTAGTAGCCTTTGAACAAGCCCTACCACCAACCAAACCGAATACAATATGTACCCCCACTGAGAATCGAACTCGTCTGGTACTGGTGGTTGTGAACCACTAGACCACAGAGGCGGTTAAAATCTGAGAGTTATTTAATATAAAACTTTTTTTTTATATACGAATACATTATTATGAAATACGATGGAAGGCAGAGTCCAATTAGGAAAGTCCAACTTCTAGAAAGAGACTTGTTGTCGAATCCAGTTCGTATGGGCAGTGTTTCGTAAGCAACCGCATATATCCGCGTCCAAAACTCCTCAATCCCTACTAAAGTCTTTAACTTACAATATATTGATAAATAAATTTGTCTTCAAGTTTCTAGTCTTTCATCGTTCATCATCTTCAACCGTACGACGCCCACCGATGGGCATAGGCCTCTCCCAAGGATCACAACGATTGGTCCTGCGATGCCCACATCCAGCGGCTTCCTGCGACCTCCACCAGATCATAGGTCCACCTTGTAGGGGGCCTGCCTACGGAACACAGTCCGGTGCGCGATCGTCTTTCGAGAAACTTTCCACCCCAACGTTTTATAAATACAGACACAATTAGATAAAATTTACACATCCAGACCAAGACAAAAAATAAATTTTTAAACTCTCAAACATTCTTCTTATGTGGGAATCGAACCCGTAACTTCTGCATAAAAGGCAAGACCCTTGCGCCATAGAGGTCGGTTTATGTACCTAGTTGTATTTCTAAAAATGTATCGCAAGTTGTTATGCAAATGTATATTCTTAGATACAGTTTACAAACAGTACCTACTAACAAGCATAAACTATTTATAATTACGGTATGTGATATTTATAGCCTTCAGTACATCACTAACTGTAAACGTTAAACAAACAGTGCTTAATTAAAACCATGTTAGTCTATAATTAAAACGCTTAGCAATACGAATGACTGAAATGTGTTGCCATTAAAATGTATATAATTTTAAGACCTCAAAACAAATATTAGTCTCTTAAAAACTGGTTTCATCACATCTAACTAATATATTTTTGATTTGTAGGTACAAGGCCGATGCGGGACATTTATAACCCTTGATTAACTATACAGTATCTAGGAAATAATCATGTGAAGAAAGCTATAGAAAAATAATAAACCATACTTAATTATTTCCACGACCTTGTGTTGTGTTATACATTTTATTACTTACGTATCCCGAATGAAAGGTTCGCGTTAAACCAAATAAAATGTTTATAGGTTCGTACGTAACGACTTGGCTCGAGGAATGTTGATGAATGCCAACGCGTAAAATACTGTTGCTAATACAACGGAACACGCCATACACAACCTTTCCTACAGACCATTAAAATCACACGAGTTACAAGTACGGCCAAAGTAAACAATGAAAAATTTCGCGCGCAAAAAATACCTTCGAAATAGGACGGGAGCCAGCGCTGCTATAAAAACCTACCCGAGCAAACTCTGTAACGCTCCCAACGATATAAAATATGAAAGACTGAGCGAAAACCGCCCGCGCCTCTCCAGCGCTCACTCGGCTACGCTCGTAGCCGCTCGGCCGGTTCCGTAGCGCCGTAGCGGCAGTTACAACCGCTACGCCGCGCGTCCCTTACGTAAAACGTGCTACGGAGTCGCAGCAGAATCGGTGGCAGTGATCTAATGTGTGTATAAGTGATTTATTTTAAAGTGGGATAATCATCGAGTGACGTAATTGCATGATGTGCCAAGTGACGTGTGGGAGCGGTGCCGCAGTGCCAGTTTGATGGTGTGGAAAAATGGTAAATGATGCTTCTTTCGAGGTTTGATTACTTGCCATATTTTAATTTTTCATAGTCATCGCGGATTTCGTTCGAGAATTTGGCTGAATTAGGCTATTTACTTTCGGCGTAATGAGTTTTTAATTCGCTTTTTAATGACTGTATAAGTAAGGGCGGTGGTGAAAATAATCGCGTGCTGTTTCGCAGCAAATAAATTTGAATTTATTACCCGGTTGAATTGGGATGTTGTAAATGCAGGCGATTGGAATGGTCATTTATATTCATAATATTTAAATGTCTGGGGTGTTGCATAACGAATGGATTTATAGCGGTTCTCTCGGACATTTCGACGGTTATCTCCTAAACTATAACGTGAAATCTTACGAGATATTGTTATTCGTATTCTAAAGTATCACTGCTTTTGATTTAATGTAAATTATTTGTATTTATATTGTATATAGGTAGCATTCGCCCCGACAGTGAAAGGTCGTAGGTTCGAGTCCCATCGGAGCTAGTTGTGACGTTGTTAGATAGGTCGTTTCTTTCTAAAGGCAATTACAAGTACATAACAAGTTTTGTCTACAACATGTTTTATACATGTATATGAATGAGAACAAAAATCAAAACAATTGCATAAAACTTGTATTATACTTTGGGCAAAACGAGGGGTAATAGGTACTTTATTTTCAATACAGTGGGTAAGTTAGGCTTATAAATTTAATATTAGTTTGAAATACCTTAAAATGGACTATGTATTTGCGGTTTCTTTATACAAAATTATTAGGTTAATTTTATAACTTGCCCTTTTTAACACCTGCATTAGTTTATTTAAATTTTTACTTTTTTGCATTCACAATGCAATTTTTATGATAGAAAAATGGAAAATGAAGTATTTAGAAAAAATCGACCCGTCTTACAACCAACCCACCAGTCCCATCGGAGCTGGTTGTGAGACGGGTCGATTTTTTTCTAAATACTTCATTTTCCATTTTTCTACCTGCATTAATTTTTATAGTTTCAAATATTGCAATACATTAAATATTAGTTAACTCTTCCTACCTACATATAAAACCAATATATATATATCATTAGTAAAATATGAATGGAAATAAACGTCAATTTTGAAAACGTAAACTTCCTGCTATCTAGTTACCCTATGCGTGGGAATCGCACGTGGGCACAGGCCTTCCTTGAATGGTTAAGGAGAATGGGCCACAATATACCTACACCACGCGGGGCCAACGCAGATTGGTAGGTATAAAGGCGCTACTCGGAAAAATATGGACTTTTTGATTTAAAACTATAGGACGGTTACAGTTGTTACAAATCTGGTAATAAGATATATATTTCTTCATACCTTTATCTAGGTTCGTATAGTTTCAGAAACACGATTTTATGATTTTGCCTTGACACTTTTTATTTTCGAAAAGACCTTTAAAAAATACGAAAGTTCAAGATTATTCTTAAATGGGGTTACAAATACTATTGGAAATTGGTTTAGTTAGTGGACACCAATAATATTTAGGATCGTGTAGAAGCGTTTTTAAAAATCGCTATAGTTTTTTAATACGAAGTGATTTTGTGTTTTTTTTGCCTAATCTGCAAAATCGGTCTCGCTCCCGCGCGCGTCGTTTTCTCATTGCTATCTCGCTTCAGCACCATTTTCCGAGTATCGCCTTAATGACTGCAAACTCAGCCGGGACCATTGGCTTAGCGTGCCTTTTAGAGCACGGAAGAGTTCAAGATAATAAATAAATAAAAAGTATCGGACACCTTCACATGCATTGTTTCAATACCACACAATAGTAGCTAGAGCACTAGTATTATGGTAATTGGAAACAACGACGGGTATTACCACATACACTCAGACCTGAGGAAATATTTAAAAGTTCATTTTCAATATTTACCCGACCGGGAATCGAACCTGGGATCTCTAGAGATAGCGGTACCTTGAAAACCGGTGCGTACACCGCTCGGCAACGGACGTTATCCAAAAACTTTGATCATCCCTGACCGACCAATAAAAATGTTGCTTAACCTCAACGATCGCAGGCTGAGAGCGAAAACCACCACCACTACCACTGATTTCAGACCAAGAGGTCCCGGGTTGGATTCCCAGTGGGGGTACATATTGTATTCGGTTTGGTTGGTGGTAGGACTTGTTCTTTGTCCGCCTGGCTAGCTACCACCATCTAATCTAAGTCTGACGCCATAACAATGATGTTTTCAGCATTATTGTGTTCCTGCAGTTAGAGATAAGATAGTTAGTTCCTCAGTGATTGAGGATTCCGGGAGTAGGTAGTGCGCTTCCAACTTCAGCCTCAACACCACTTAACATCAAGTGTGATGAAGGCTAGTGCTACCTTGTTGCGGATAAAAAAACATTGCTCTATAGTCTCTTTTAATGGGATTAACAGGATAAAATATAGCCTGGAGCTAGAAGAAAAAAAAACATAATCGGTTCGGTATATTTTCAAAGATTTTTTCTTACACACAAACACAAAGACTTACAAACTTTACCTTTTTAACCGACTTTAATGATACTGACCAATATTTATGAGCTCGGAATCGACCATGAATTAGCATGAAAATGTAACATGTAATTTGACCTTTCTGAGGAATTGTTAGTTTCTAGAATTGTGAGTCACGTTATTACAAAAACTAATTAGATCCTTTTCATACTGAATATCGCGAAATTCCTTTTAAACCGTATGACTCACTGACAAAAACAGCAAATAAATCTTTTATGAAACGTGGAAAAGGTATTCGAAAATAAAATATAAAATATTCATAAAAACATATGTACTGGCAATCAGACATATTTTTAACGGTATAATTGGCAAATATCAAAGAGAACTTTTTATTTTAAAACAAGCTTAAATATTCACAATGTTTTCATGCTAAAATTTTAACGAACTGACAATTCGTGATGACTGATTTCAACTGCGTTTTTTTTGTTTTTCTGGATATTATTACTTTGGTTTTTTTTTGGTGATAGACTTTCAATTTGTAATACACTTTCGACAAAATCTTGTCTAAAATCGAGCGACTAAAATCATTGGGTATACGGTATACAACCGAAACTGAGAAAATTGTTATTTCAGGATTGAGAGTAGAATCAATTCCACACAATTTAATATGGGTGAAATATAAAAAATGGGTATCTTTTTGCCGTTTCTAAAAATGTTTGTGTCTACTGCCTATTTATTCAATACGCACGCGACCCGGCCCGTGTTTTCTTACGTTTACGTCATAGTAGTAAGAGCTTAAAATCTGTCAATCAAGTGAAATATACTCTTTTCACATGCATTGTGACTCTATTCAACTTCATCTGAGACAAAAGGTAAACAAACAAAGCAATGTTTCTCAAACTTTTGAAACGATCGAAACAAACGAAAACGCGAATATAACAACAAAAAACTTAACAGTTATAAAAAACAACAAACTTAACAAATGGAATAAACAAATAACAAGAATTAACGAAACTATCTGAAAACACGGCACGCACGAGTCAACGACTTAACCGAGAGTAAAGATCGGTGTAACCAGGCTAATTACAAAATTTCACATTTCTACGTAAATTATTGGCTTTACCACTACTTCTCAATTTAGTAGTGTTATAATCCGTTCAATGTTTGGGAACAGCTACAATTTTAGGTGTTTTTAATGTCACTTCTTTTTTAACAGATTCTAGATACATATAAAATTTGACCTATTAAAGAACCATTTCTGCTTTGTTTACCTTTGTCTCAGAAGAAGTTGAATAGACTATAGGTACTGACTTTCCCGAATGACTACAACCCTATAATTTTTAAAACTAGAGTGAATAGGCTGCTTCTGGGTAAGCTCACTCCATCTTAGGCTTCTTCTCAACCCTAAGGTTCAATGTGAAGCCAAAAGCAAGCCCATAAAATAAAAATAAAACAAATCCTTTATGCTACTGAAAAATATTTTTGAGATTTCTTATCAGCATGTCTTTCAACAGCCGCCTTCATCTCGTTATCACCCAAAAATCTTCAAACCGTAACTCCTTTTTTAAATTAAATAAAAATAAATAAATGGGTGCCTGGTTCTAACTTTAGGTTGGGTGGTCTATTTTTGTGAATCCCGTAGCTTTTAAGGAGTCCCTCGCAACCCGAGCGGTGTATACGGGTGCGTTGCCTTGCAGAAACAGCAGACTTGCTCAAGTGCTTGACCCAGTAAATTAACATAGTACTGGGTGCCTACCATCAACTCTTATTGCGGTTTTGTTTAGGACCTAAACTGATCTGCTTCGCTTAATATCAATGACAGCGATTCAGTGATCATTCAATGACATTTCACAGCCGCTAAGCTGTCATGTACTCTTATTTGACTTATAACTCGGCCAAGCTAACATGACACCTGCATGTTATACCCGTCCCTCTTACTCTCCAGGCATGACACAATCGAGTGAAAGAGACGGGTAGAAGAAATAAAGACACAAATCGTTCGGTCATTCACAACTAGCAATTCATTTGCGATCCACTTTTTAGAAGGTCAGAGTACGAAAGAAAGCAATTCATTTTAGGAACCTATTCTGCATCGCGCTATTTTTGAATCGCTGTCTTAAAGTTGATGGTAGGCCCCCTGGCCATTCATTGTAGTCTCTCTTTAGGAGAGTACCTAATCAATTAATTTCGCTATACCTATTTCCTTTTTTAAACTAGGAATTTTATCACAGCGCTTTGCTCCAAATTGCGAGATTTTGTTGGTTGAAATGATGTTGTTGTTTAGTCCAGCAATATTTTTTCAATGAGCCTAATAAAAACGGCGGTAAAATTTGGTACTTTATTTAAATTTCTGCATTTCTATCAATCTTTGCATTTTTGCATTCACAATGCAACTTTTAATATTGAAAAAAATTTTGTGAGACGGGCTTGTTTATGTTGATCGAAGGAGACGGGTCGATTATTTAAAATGTTTCAAATTTGGTACTGTTAATGAGTATCTTAATCAGTCTTACCAGTACCGAGATGATGATTAACTGCTAAATACCTTAGTTTGTCGACCGATATGGCGCAGGATACCTGGCTTCTGCGGCAGAGGTCTCGGGTTCAATTCCCGAACAAGAAAAATATTTGTGTGCATGAACATGACTATTTGTCTTGGTATGGGCGGTATGGGTGTTTTTATGTAAGTATATATTTATCCGCTTATATATATATATATATATATATATAAAGTATATATTTATCCGTTAACTCGTTTCCATAACACAGTTTCATAATGAAAACTACTTATGAGCTAGATAATTGGAGTGATGGTAAGAAATTGTATTAATATTATATTATTATTAGATCGGGAACTTTTCAGCCGCCTTGGTAGCTATATTTATTATTAACCAAAAAGAGGTTCAATTTTAAAAGCTCGAAGGAAGGACTAGAATATAATTTTATAACTCGAAGAATATTTTTATTAATAATTGAATATCATAGCTAAGGCTCTAATAAAACATAAGATAGGTATTGTAAAATTGTATACAAAAAACATCTCATTTGAGTTTTAATAAAATTTCCACCGTTTACTCGGCTTAACAAGTAGGCGTACAATATGAATACAAAATGAAATAAATAACTTAGCTCAAAGCTTTAGTATAATTTTCACACAAAACATTTTTTTCTAGTCTAGACTTCTAATTTCAATTATTTAGTAAAGGAATTGAATAAATCCTTATTATAATTTTTTGTAAGATTTTCACGCGGTAGGTATAATGAAACGGCCTTCAAGGAATTGGTAATAAGCTAATTGTATGAACTATTTGTGGTTGAATATTTAATAACTCTTTCGTTACCAACAACAACTCCAGTACATATTCCTTACAAATATTATAAATGTGAAAGCGTGTTATTTTGTTTGTTAGTCCAAAAGAAGCCTTCTATATAGTATTTTAGAGTATATAATAATCTATCAGAATGATGAAAATACGTTTTTTTACGATTTACACAATTTGTACTTTTTAGGCTGAATGAAAACAGAAAATGCATTTTCGTGTGTGTCTCGTTACCTTATTCCTAAATTTTTTCCTCCTATAAATTTAATATAGCTTACGATCCGTGAAGCAAAATATAAAAAAAACTGCGCACCAAATTGCCTTCGTATGAAGTAGATTAATGGATATGGATTACGATATTAGACTTCAACCGCTATGCTTTGGGTAGAAATTTACTTTTTTATCGTTTTATTTTTAACCTACATAAAACTTCCTTGGACGGGAAAATATATCCATATATACGAGTTATAACAAAACATCCCAATAAGATTTAGGCCGCAGATTCTTGCTACTCAAACAAAATAATATTAAACAAAAATGTAATAATTATATTCCACCTGTCTTACTAAATGGCTACCAGTTTCGATAATTATTTATCATTTCAATGTTGATACCAAAAACAACTCTGTTCATGGGCGTGTCCAGAACCTTCTCCATGTTAATGATAAAGGACAATGTATTATTGTATTTTGTATGTATTTACAGCAGAACGAATTGAAGCATGACGCATTTCGTTAATAATTTGATTAAAAGCGTCAGAACTATAACGTTACCACCCTATTAAATATCCACCTTATGTAATTTGGGTGCTTCTTCGAGTAAGGCATTCTTTGGTGACTTTCGTGGAAATTTTCAAATCCAATATTTTTTCTACTTTGACATCAGACTCTTAAAATATACGTAAAAGTAATAATTTTTATACAAGAGGCACCTTGGAGAGCGATATACTTACAGAGATAACCGAGGTTAAAAAAGTGGAGGCCACGCAAATCACAAAATACCCCCAAGAAACGGAAAATTGTAATTTAACTTTCTCAAATGAGTTACTTAATGTTACTTAATATTGAAAAAAGTTATTGTGTTATAAAATATGGTAAAAAAATAGGTAGATTATCAAAGCAGAAATCGTTTTTTATCAGAATCAGTCCAAAAAACCTACGTATTCAATGTGACCTGTGTGATTATACCTAAACCTATTGAATATAACATTTTAAGTTTGATTTAAACGAATTTGCATTTGTTAGTTAAATACCTAATTCGTTTAAATAAATAATATACATAAACTTGTACAAAATTCAAAGTTATTTCATTTGCATGGTCAAAACTAATGTGCGTAGGTCAAAACTACCACGTAAACCACGCAAATCACGACCACGTAAATCAAAACAAATCCTTTATGCTAAAAATATACAAAAACCTTTTAAGCAAATAAACTGTGTTTTAAATATAAGTTACGTTACCTTATATTTGTTGACTACAATATTTTATTAAATAAATAAATCCACAGAGACTGGAGAAAATTGAACCACGCAAATCAAAGTTTTGAGAAACCAAACCCACGCAACGAGGTTCTTACCTCTATTTTTCGAAAACTCGACGCACTGTCACACAAACTCTCTGCCTGGCCGCCGGAGCGCGACTAGTTGTAACTTGAATTAGAATGACGCAACATAGGGCCGCGAATTTAGAGATAGATAGATAGATAGATAGATAAAAAGTTTATTTACTACAACACACACATGACATTACAACAGATACCAAATAAAAAAATAAGAAGGAACAGACATACAATTAATAATAATTAACCTTAAGCTATGAGCACATGACACAGAGAGAGAAAAAAGAAGTATGCATATGTGTGCAGCAGCAAAAAGGGTCAAGGCTCGGTGTGTTAATTTGCCAGACGGCAAAACACCGATTTTCAGCCGTCACCATAGGTGTAACGCGGGAAGCACAGTGACTGCGCTGAGAACAAGTATGTGCGTGTGTGATGTTTGTGAGTGAGTGTTATGTGTATTAGTACGAATGTTTGCGATTAATATTGTAGTAAGATTGTGTTGTGTGCATTGTGTGTTTTTAAATGAAAAAATAAAAAGATATATATATATATACTAACATTCAATACATATTAAAATTCATGGGAAAATAAATTGAAGAAATGGGGATTAATTAAATCAATATATATATAATAAAATAAACACATAATAAATAGATACTGACTCAGAACCTCACGGCACCAGAACTATCCAGATCACCACCCAGTCGGATTGCCTAACTTCTGTTGTGTAAGTAAGTGTAATAACAATTTTTGTTTGAAAGTGTACTTAGAGGTTAGGTTCCGAATGGGAGGGGGCAAGTCATTCCAGCACTTGGTGGCTTGGTATCGAAAACTACCACGGAAGGCTGCTGTATGGTGACGGTAGTTGATTAGTGGCGCCCGTGTGGCCCTAGAACCATATCTATCACTCAGTGTCGTGAATTTCAGTTTCTCGTACAAGTATTCTGGCCTTTTGTACTTCTTAACGTCAAATACGAGACACAAC
Organism: Crambus lathoniellus; assembly: GCA_949710035.1. NCBI lineage: Eukaryota > Metazoa > Arthropoda > Insecta > Lepidoptera > Crambidae > Crambus > Crambus lathoniellus. The sequence continues at coordinate 22,126,502 of OX453314.1, read as the reverse complement.
AGATGCATGTGCCTACGTGACTCCATCCTCAAAGTCGACGCCGAAATCAGATATGGCGTAATGTGAGTTCGAGGAGGTACATTGTAACAAAACCTGCAACATGCATTTTGAACCCGTTGTAAAAGCTTCTGTGTTTTGGCCAATAAGCGAGGTCCTACCACGATGTCTCCATAATTGAGTTTGGATAATATTAGGGACTCACAGAGCATTATGCGCGACTTCTCACTCAGATATTTATGTATCTTGTATAACACCTTTAAGCGATACATACAACTCTTAACCAAACCCAACACGTGAGTGTCAAAACGCAGCTGTTCATCAAAGATGACACCCAAATTCCGAGCCTCTGATACCCTCTCTAAGCTTTCGTTGTTCAAACAGAGACTGGGTTCAAAGTTTTCCATCTGTTGTATCTGCGCCCTAGTTCCCAAAATTAAATACTTGGATTTGGAAGGGTTAAGGAGGAGACCATTATCAGCTGACCATTGCGCGATACTATGCAGGTCACTATTAATCTTTTGCACAGTGTCACGAGTATCTGCGGGCTTACCGGAGATGTACAGTTGGACGTCATCAGCGTAGCAGTGGTACCTGCAGTGTTTTAAAACCCTAGGAAGATCTGCGCTATATATTAAAAATAGCAGTGGACCCAGGATTGAGCCCTGAGGTACACCACACATCACAGGCTCAGGATCTGAGTATTTTGCATCCCCACTTCTAGCACAAGTCAGTTTCACCGATTGGAAACGCTCAGACAGGTAACTTTCAAACCAAAGTAGTGACGAGTCATCCAAACCATAATACCCAAGCTTAGCAAGTAGCAGATTTATGTCAATGCTGTCAAACGCGCGAGAGAAGTCAAGCAGTGCAAGGATAGTACCGCAACCACCATCCCGCTCAGATAGAATATTGTCAACAACGTCAAGCAGAGCAGTGGAAGTGCCACGGAGATGTATGAGTGAATTAATAATGATCCACGCAAATCATCAACTACCAGCGGACAGTTTCATTTTTTTTTAGGAAATGTAGTTCTTTTAGAATTATAGTAAAAAAAATTATAGCATTGGCGTTTTGTTTAAAATATATAATTTACGAAGTGACCAGATCGGGGCTTGGGACACTCCACGAAAATCAAAGAATGGAAGTATTTTATTTTTTTATGATATTAATTTATAACAATAATTAAATAATAATCAGTTACCCAGTTAATAGAGGTTTTAAGGTTTGCGCAAAAAAAGAAATGGCTTGCTGACTTATCGATTTCCATTATTTATAAGCGATGCCGCTTGAAAAACGTGTCCCAAATAATGACCCTTAAATATCTGTACCCCTAGTGTAAGTTTTTATGTAAAGCTAACGCAAACTATCGCGGTATTTGTATGAAAACTGTTTATAGCGCGCTACTCGCCGCTAGGGCACTGAAACAGTTTTCATACAAATTGACATAAATACGGAATCGCGATAGGTAGTTTGCGTTTTTTGACATAAAAACTTACACTAGGGGTAAGTACTGTTAGAAAATGAACTTTTCGTGCGTTTCAATTCATTGGTTCGACTGTACATTAACACAAATCTTACCGCTAGAAGTTAGCAGCCTCAGTCAATAACTTTAATCCAATCGGTCAAGCCATCACTACCATTCATATAGATAACTCACAGATAAAGAGACTCTAAGAGCTAACACTTAAGGTTCAATACAGTTCACAAGAAACTGATTCAGAGCGTGATCAAGCCAAATTTGTATGGACGCCTTATAAATTTGGTAAGGTTCTGCCTTGTTATGTTTTGCCAATCATGTGTGTACGTTGAACGCCTAGTAATTATTTTGAGATTTCTCTCACGGGTCGGTCTCTATTTACTTTTTGCCTTTAATAAGCTTACTTTTTGTTTTTATTTTTTTGCTTTCACAATGCAATTTTTTGTATTGAAAAATTGAAACTGAAGTATTTAGAAAAAATCAACCAGTCTTACAACAAGCTCGGATGGGACTCGAACCCACGACCTTTCGCTATCCGTGCGACTGCTCTAACCACTGAGCTACGGAGTCGTTAAATATTTAAAAAGTATTTAGTTAAATAATTACGCACACAAATATTTGACTAGTTCGGGAATCGAACCCAAGACCTCTGGCGCAAAAGGCAGATATCCTATCCCTGCGCCAAACCAGGGTCGACGTCTAATAATGATGATGATGTGAGTTTATAAAATGAATATTGAGCCAAAACATTTAATGAGTACTTATAACTTTGTTCGATACAAATGACAAATGTTTTTATAAGTTAGGAGTTGTGGAGAAAAGTTTGCAGTAGCTGTTTATAAATTGAACATGGAAGTATGACGAAGAAATGAGAGTTTGGCAATTTATATTGACAAAAAGAGGTGCTTTAAACTTCAAAATTAGATATTATAAATCATCATTATCATGTCAGCTGAACGACTCCCACTGCTGGGCATAGGCCTCCCCCAAGGATCTCCACAACGATCGGTCCTGCGCTGCCCGCATCCAGCGGCTTCCCGCGACCTTGACTAGATCGTCGGTCCACCTTGTAGGGGGCCTGCCCACGAACGTCGTCCGGTACGCCCCGTCGGCATTCAAGAACCTTACCGCCCCAACGGCCATTGGTTCTCCGCGCTATGTGTCCCGCCCACTGCCACTTCAACGATGTTCAAATATTATAAATAATTTCACATAATTTTTTTATAGGTTTGTACATGTAAAGTGTCCCATATACGATACAGTTTGATCTGTACAATCCGTCGCTTCAGACCGATCGAAACGACGAATCGACAGTGTATGTCAAGATCGGGAACGATTTACTTAATCGAAGACGATATCGCAGATCGCAACGAGCTCCATGCGATCTATATCGTAACGATGAACCGACGGTGTATTGATTCATTGCGATCAACGATTCCATTTTTGTTTTAGGATTCAGACTGTCGTCAGATTTATCGCAATTGATCGATCGTAACGACCAATCGTTTCATGCATGTGCGGCTTTTTTAAGCGATCGACCGTTACGATTTATCGTCAGTTTGATCGTAACGGTGCATTGCATCGTATATCGCCATCGCCTTAAGCTCGTCAGTGGTTGTGCATTCCGGGACTAGTGCGCTTCCCCCTTAAGTCTAACCACAGAATACGGAAAGATTTTTTCTTTCCATGTTCTGGGTGCCTACCATCAACTTTATGACAGCGATTCAAAAATAGCGCGATTCAGAATAGGTTCCTAAAATGAATCGCTTTCTTTCGTACTCTGACCTTCTAAAAACTGGATCGCAAATGAATTGCTAAATGTTAATGACCGAACGATTTGTGTCCTTTTTCTTCTACCCGTCTCTTTCACTCGATTCTGTCATGCCCGGAGAGTGAGAGGGACGGGTATAACCTGCAGGTGACATGTTAAATCGACCGGGTTATAAGTCAAATAAGAGTTTCTGACAGCTTAGCGGCTGTGAAATGTCATTGATCGATCACTGAATCGCTGTCATTGATATTAAGCTGTCGTGGTACGAATAAGCGAAGCAGATCAGTTTAGGTTCCTAAACAAAACCGTAATAAGAGTTGATGGTAAGCACCCTGTGAGTCTAACCTTCACTTAACAGCAGGTGTTATAAAGGCTAAGTGCTACAATGTGGTTCATATAAAAAAGCGTTGAATTTTGTTATTATATCACTCCTGATCAAAAGACATACTAAAATAGACGACCTATGTGGCCGAGTGATGTACGCACCGGTTTTCAAGGTGCCGCTATCTCTAGAGGTCCCGGGTTCCATTCCCGGTCGGGTTAATATTGTTAAAGAACTTTTCAACATTTCCTCGGGACGGGCGTGTGTGGTAATACCCGTCATTGTTTCCAATTTCCACAATACTAGTGCTCAAGCTACTATATAGTTTGGTATTAGAATGTATTAACGTATCCAATTTGTCCAAGGACCGTTTTGGAACATTTTAAAATTATGTACCTACTAGCTGACCCGGCAAACGTTGTTTTGCCATATAATAGTGGACCCGGTCACCGACATCTTGTGTGAGTGTTTATACACCAAAAGTTGCCTACACCAGACAACAGATGGCGCTAGTTACACACTACCAATAAAGGGGCCCAAGCTTGGTCTCTATTTCCTACATATAAAAAATTACTCTGTGAAGTAGAGTGAGTGTCAGATAACTCTGCGCGCATGCGCGACTGGGTCATTTTTGGCGCTAGCTACAGTTCATTTTTTTATTCTAAGCTTATGGAAAAGATTAGTATTCGATTTTGACCGCGCAGACGTCAGTGATTACATACTCTTTGGAAACGGCAATGGAAGAAATGACAGTTTTGTATCGAAGGTACGACAGTTAAACGATTTTTCATAGAAAATTACAATTTTTACTTAATTTTCCGGAATAATAAGTAGCCTATGTTACTCTCCAGCTCCCAAACTATCCCCATACCAAATATCACGTCGATCCGTTGCTCCGTTTTGACGTGAAAGAAGGACAAACAAACAAACAAATAAACAAATAAACAAACACACTTTCACATTTATAATATTAGTATGGATGGACTAGTATGGATTTAGCTTTCATACTTTTTTATAATAATGTCCCAAATAAATATTATTTTCTTTCTTGTTCCTTTCTTTAAATTTTTTTATTCGTATTTTATTTATCAACATTGATTTATTAGTTCAGAAAAGGTAACAGAAACAGGTCTGCATAAGCTCTTAAAGTGCTTATCTTGAAAAAAAAAAACCTTAATACAAATTGTTTCAAAGAACGATTTCCCACTACCAGTGCATTAAAAAATCGATACAAAAATATACCTCGCTATTAAAAGAAACTTCCTAAAGAAAATTAATTTCACGAGTATAATTTTATGTTTCCTTGTGAAGTCGGCTGTGTGTCATTATCATTAGGACTCATGACCTGCAGCACGGAAGGCGGAAATTGTATCGGAACCTATAATACATAGTATCGCAATTGAATTGGACGCAGACCCTTACTTTACTATTGTGGAGCATTTGGCAAGGATTGAAAAGTGTTTTGTATTCTGTCAGTTATTCAACATGCCGGTTCGATTTCGAGTTATTAGTTTACAAAATCTTGTGGTCACTTTCAACTATTACCTTGTAGTCACGCTAGCAAGATTTAATAGTAAAACGGAATTAACTAACGAGTTATTAGTAGACAACATCTTGTGGTCACTTTCAGCTATTACCTTGTTGTCACGCTAGCAAGATTTAATAGTAAAAAACGGAATTAACTAACGAGTTATTAGTAGACAACATCTTGTGGTCACTTTCAGCTATTACCTTGTAGTCACGCTAGCAAGATTTAATAGTAAAAAACGGAATTAACTAACGAGTTATTAGTAGACAACATCTTGTGGTCACTTTCAGCTATTACCTTGTAGTCACGCTAGCAAGATTTAATAGTAAAACATCATCTAACGAGTTATCTATATCTATATCTATCTATACTTATAATAAAACCGTAAACCATCCAATTCTGTACATTGAAAAGAAATAGAAAAAAAAAATACCACCAGGGGTCTTCTTAAACGAAACAGATACCAAAAATATAGTTTTTGAATTTTTTGTCTGTCTGTCTGTCTGTCTGTTGTCCGCGTTTCACACAAAAACTACTGAACGGATTTTGATGAAACTTTTTTTGTTATACAGCTATTGGTCCTCGCCAACATATAGGCTATAATTAATTTTGAAGATCGTAATATCTGATGTGGAACCATAGCAGTCCAGCCAAACTATGAGAGATATAAAAATACCGTCTTAAGGAAAATTGTTAAACGTGATGGATACTTTCTATTGACGTACAAAGTTTGAAGGTCTGGTTCACCTGATGTGGAACCCTAGCAGCCAGGATAAACTATATGAGATACAAACATGGCGTCTTAAGAAAAGTTGTTTCACGTAATGAACATTTTCTATTGACGGAAAAATATCGAAAGTCTGGCACACCTGATATTGTGGAACCCTAGCAGCCCAGCTAAACTATAAGAGATACAAGTATAGCATCTTAAGAGAAGTTGTTCAGCGTGATAAGTATTTTCTTTTGTCATACTATCTCGAATATTATTAATATGAAAGTGTGTTTGTTTGTATGTCCGGCTTTCACGTCAAAACGGAGCAACGGAACGACGTGATTTTTAGTATGTAGGTAGTTTAGGAGCTAGAAAGTGACATAGGCTAAAAATATCACTTTACCTCGGGATAACGTAATGTAGTACACGCGGGCGAAACCGCGGTCGGATGGCTATGTTATGAAAGTATGTTTGTTTGTATGTCCGTCTTTCACGTCAAAACGGAGCAACGAATTGACGTGTTTTTTAGTATGTGCGGGTAGTTTTGGAACTAGAGAGTGACTTAAGTAAGCTTAAAATAAGTTTTTATCCCGGAAAAATATCACTTTCCCTCGGGATAACGTCGTGTAGTACACGCGGGCAAACCGCGGGCGGAAGGCTATGTGATATAATTTTTTTATGTGTTAACATACCACTTGTATCATATTGTATTGTATCATACCACTGTACTAATACAATATTAAATAAATAAATAAAATAATCTATACTTATAATAAAACTGTAAACGATCCAATTCTGTACATTTAAAATAAATAGAAAATAATACCTCCAGGGGTCTTAATGAACAGATACCAAAAATATAGTTTAGAATTTTTTGTCTGTTTATCTCTCTGTTGTCCGCGTTTGAGGCAAAAACTACGAAACGGATTTTGGTGAAACTTTTTTTGTTATATAGTCTATTGGTCCTCGCCAACATATAGGCTATAATTTATTTTGACGATCGTAATATCTGATGTGGAACCATAGCAGTCCAGCCAATCTATGAGAGATATAAAAATACCGGCTTAAGGAAAATTATTAAACGTGATGAGCATTTTCTACTGTCATACAAAGTTTGAAGGTCTGGTTCACCTGATGTGGAACCCTAGCAGCCCAGCTAAACTATAAGAGATACATATATAGCATCATAAGAGAAGTTGTTCAGCGTAATAAGTATTTTCTTTTGACATACTATCTCGAATATTATTAATATAAAAGTGTGTTTGTTTGTATGTCCGGCTTTCACGTCAAAACGGAGCAACTGATCGACGTGATTTTTTGTATGTAGGTAGTTTAGGAGCTAGAAAGTGACATAGGCTAAAAATATCACTTTACCTCGGAATAACGTAATGTAGTACACGCGGGCGAAACCGCGGTCGGATGGCTATGTTATGTAAATTTTTAATGTGCTAATATGTATCATAGCATTCATAGCGCTGTACTAATATATATTAAACTAGCTTTTCGCCCGCGGCTTCGCCCGCGTGGACTTCACGACCTTATCCCGCGGGAATGTGACATTTTTCCGGGATAAAAAGTAGCCTATGTTCCTCTCCAGGCTACAATGTATCTGTGTGTATCCTAAATTTCAGCTATATCCGTTCAGCCGTTTTGGCGTTATTGAGTAACAAACATCCAAACATCCAAACATCTTAACTTTCACATTTATAATATTAGTAGGATAAATAAATAAAAAAAACAAAATAGCTTATTAGCCTTAAAAATTAAAAATGCTGCCGAAAGTCACTATTCCACGCAGACGAAGTCGCGGGCACAACTAATTAGTAGAATAAATCTTGTAGTCACTTTCAACTATTATCTTGTAGTCACGCTAGCAAGATTTAATAGTAAAACGGAAATAACTAACGAGTTATAAGATATTTTCTAATTAAACTCATCGCCTATGCCCAGCAGTGGGCGTCGTTCGGCTGACATGATGAATTAAACTCATTATATTAAGGCACGATGAATTAGGTACTTAAAAAAGTATTTAAAACTCTTAGACACGAAAATAAGGAAACCTTTTGGAAAAACATCATCATCAGCCCTTAATATCACCATGTCTGAGGATGTAGGCCTTCCTTACGGGTGGATAAGGAGAATGGGTCATAGCATAGCGCACCACGGCCAAAACGATACCAATGCGGAATATTGTGAAACAATTTATTGTATAGGAGGAAAAAAATCTATTATGTTTAAAATCCTACTAATATTATAAATGTGAAAGTTTAGATATTTAGATGTTTAGATGTTTGGATGTTTGTTTGGTACTCAATCGCGTCATAACGGCTGAACGGATTTGGCAAAAATTTGGGGTACAGAAACTTTTATACCGGAAAACTATCACATTTCCGCGGGATAACATCGTGAAGTCCACGCGGGCAAAGCTGAGGGCGGAAAGTTAGTATTGGAATAAAACTAATTTGCTGACCAAAAAAGGGTGGTCTGGTTTGTGAATAGTTAAATTTTGAGCTGTGAATTTATGTGAATTGCTGCGTCAGCTTGCGGTTTGTAGATTTTTTTTTGGCAGTTGCCTTTTTTTAACGTCAACAACGTTACTACTGGGTGGTGTGGTGGCTACTGCGTTTATAACGCGCAATGGTCGTGATATGTTTTAACAATGGAAAAAAAGTTACTAGCGGTATTTGCATCATAACATTTTTTTCGAGCAAATATAGTACAACAAAAGATCAATAAAGTAATAATAATAATAAGTCCACTTAGCTTTCATGGCCTGGGTGCCTACCATCAACTCTTATTGCGGTTTTGTTTAGGACCTACACTGATCTGCTTCGCTTATTCGTACCACGACAGCTTAATATCAATGACAGCAGTTCAGTTTTCTACAATGACATTTCCCAGCCGCTAAGCTGTCATGTAGTCTTATTTGACTTATAACTCGGCCAAGCTAACATGACACCTGCAGGTTATACCCGTCCCTCTCACTCTCCGGGCATGACAGAATCGAGTGAAAGAGACGGGTAGAAGAAATAAGGACACAAATCGTTCGGTCATTCACATTTAGCGATTCATTTGCGATCCAGTTTTTAGAAGGTCATAGAACGAAAGAAAGCAATTCATTTTAGGAACCTATTCTGCATCGCGCTATTTTTGAATCGCTGTCTTAAAGTTAATGGTACGCACCCTGGTATGCAGTTTTTTATTTGAAAATAAAATCTTGTTTACTGTGTAGGTACCTATATCTTATGATGAATGAGAGCCGCTTAGGCTACCACCACTAGCTCCGATGGGACTCGAACCCACTGTCCGGGCGAATGCTATAACCACTGAACTACGGTGTCGCTCCACAGCTCAGTGGTTAGATCCTCTCTCAAGTATCTTCACAGCTATCAGCCCTGCGCTGCTCGCATCCGGTTTTAATAAATTGTTTTAAATAAGAACGTTAACTTTCATAAAAACCATAAGTGTTATCATTGTCACGCTTGAGACTTTTTTAATAAAAAACAAATTAATTAACCTTCATTAACTGATGCTGAAACCCGCTCTCAGAGACATTAATTAACTTTTTATGACAATAAAATTAAGCTAATTAAGTCTCATTGTCACTTATTAAACATTTTGACGCCCGATTTGGCGCAGGGGTAGAATAGGATACTTATCTGCCTTCTGCGCCAGAGGTCTCGGGTTCGATTCCTGAACAAGACAAATATTTGTGTGCATGAACATGTCTTGTCTATTTGTTTTGATCTGGGTGTTATCAATGTATATTAAGTAAGTGTTATAATATTGTTTGTTACAAAATGTTGCGATACGAGTATGACACATTGACGTTTGTATATAAAAACTACCGGAAATTCTTTTGTAATTAAACATACATGGCAGTATTGATTTACAAATTAAAATTGTTTCACGGTGCGTGATATTCATAATTTACAAACTTAGGGCGCTTGTGCACTACAAAGAATTTTACCATCCGGAAAAAAACGGATGTTTGTATTTTAATCATAAATTATTTGTAATAGTAAGAATTTATTTATTTCGTGTAGTTTAGGGTTTGAAACATTGAAACTAAGTTAATGAAATAATTAAATTCTTTCTGTTATAAATAATTTATTATTAAAACCAGCTTTCCGCCCGCGGCTTCGCCCGCGTGGACTACACGACGTTATCCCACAGGAATGTGACATTTTTTCGGGATAAAAAGTAGCCTATGTTCCTCTACAGACTACAAAGTATCTGTGTCCTAAATTTCAGCCAAATCCGTTCAGCCGTTTTGCCGTGATTTAGTAACAAACATTCAAACATCTAAACATCCAAACATCTAAACTTTCACATTTATAATATGAAGTAGGATACATTCGTCCGTTTTTTACCCGGACGGTCAAAATTCCGTGTAGTGCACAAGTGCCCAAACAGTATAATTTTATTGTTACGATGATCAATACGATAAAAATAATATACCTACATCGCTAAAATATAAAACTCCTGTGTGACTGACTGACTAACTGACAACGCACAGCCGACACTATTTGCGCGCAAGAAGTTGAAATTTGGCATGTACGAGTATGTTCCTTGGGGACTGTAGGTAACAGAGGGTTTTTAGATATTGCCCCTCTAAGGGGTAAAAAGGGGGACCACGCAAACGAAGTCGCCTAGGAAGCGCTAGTTTTCTATAAAACTAAAAAAGAAAATCAAATCAAAATTGATGCCTTTTCTTAATATCATGATTATTTTAAGAAATTACTAATACAATATTATATTGAAAATCTTGATAACTTAAATAAAAGAGATTTTATCGCGATACGTAAAAAAAGTTAAATACTCCGGAAGCCATAAATACTAGTTTATGCTCCATGTTTGACTTGCCGCACTGACACCGAAGGAATACAACATAAAACGAATGGCCGTGAAACAATAAAAACTGAAGGGAAATTGAATGGAGTTCGAGTCTACTAGGGACACTGGGCCGAAATATGGCGGCGTATGGGTTATGCGCGCCATAGAGTTAGTAAGAAAGGTAGAATGGTCAAAACTGGACCTAGCAGCAATCATCATCTAGCAGTGATCATAGCAGTAAATAATTAAGATAAATTTGTGATGGAAAGTGACCTTACATTTTATATTATGTTAAAATCACTTTTCGATTTGACGACTCTGTATGAAATAATATGACAGGGAAAAAAAATTGCCCTTGGCGAGTTTCTTGTTGGTTTGCGAACCGATAGCGTAGCTTCATTGACGTTCACACGTGATAATATGATGATGAATAAATGATTTTGATTTCGAGTTAGCAAATGATAATTTAAAAAGGAACCATTTAATTCATAAAATTGAATAATCTTAAGGCGGGTCTCACACTGTACCGCGACGTGAAGCGCAGTGGAGTATGCAACTACCATCAATTAGTAAATAAAACACGCCTTGTCCAACAGACTGAAGACACGCCCCGTCTCGCTCGCGTGGGCGCAGTCAGTGTGTGAACCGACTAAATACGCGAATATTTAATAAATTCTTCGTTAATTTAGCAATAATTTCAAATATATAAAGAACTAGCTTTCCGCCCGCGGCTTCGCCCGCGTGAACTACATGACGTTATCCCGCGGGAATGTGATATTTTTCCGGGATAAAAAGTAGCCTATGTTCCTCTCCAGGCTTCAAAGTATCTGTGTCCCAAATTTCAGCTAAATCCGTTCAGCCGTTTTGGCGTGATTGAGTAACAAACATCCAAACATCCAAACATCTAAACTTTCACATTTATAATATTAGTAGGATAGACACAAAGGCTACCGTTGGTAAAACTAGATTTTTGTATGGAATGAAATACGGAATAAATTAATCATGGAAACTAGTTATAATAATGCATATTATCATATAAAATCAACGAAATCACGGGAAAAATTTGCTGGTATTAAATGTTAACGAAATTCAGTCTAAATAATCCCCAGGCTTTGATGAAATTATATGAAATTCGCTGCTAAAGTATTTGGGTGCCCAAAAGTAATTTACAAATACTTTATGAATTATTATTTATTGAATTATAAAATAAATAAGGTCCAATCACAAACATACAATTTCACTTGTTTTGGATTTGTTTTCTTCACTCCAATTTTCTAGCTTATAAATAGTTTTCATTAAGAAACTGTGTTATGGAAACAAGATAACCGATAAATATATATTTACCAAGACAAATTAGACATATTCATGTTCACGAACCCGAGACCTTTAGCGCAGAAAGCGGGTATTACATACCCCTGCACCAAATAGGTCGTCGATTTTATTGCAGTAGGCATTAACGTATCGTCCCAGTAAATTCTTGGCTTGGCTATTCTACTTATACATAAGACTATTTTTTACTACTATAAGGCAAGGACCCAACAAACGCTGTCGTCAACGGAAAATCAACCTTAAGTCAAACAGAGAAAGTTGTAGTTATAATGAAACGCCGGGTAATGATGACGTGTGACATGTACGATTCCGAATTTTCATTGTAACCTTACGTATTGCAATATGAGTCATTCACGATCGCGTTAAATACTACTGAAAAATGTATTTGTTATTAAAACACGTATGGCGTTATTGCTTCGCGAATTAAAGAGGTTATGGCTATGTTTTAGGCCCCGGCCACACTGCGGCGGTCTAGCGGTCAGAGTTCCGAGTTCTGCGTTCCGTGATCTCTGTAATATATGCGGTTTTTTAGAAGCCAACACACACAGACCGTGGCGGTCAAACTGAATATAGCATACAATACAGAGAACGCGGAAGGCAGAACTTGGAACTCCACCGCAGTGTGGCCGGGGCCTTAGATGTATGTGTTTATGCTTTCTACATGAAATTTAAATGTAAGAATTTGCCTTTTATTTATTAAGTAGGTAAGATACTATGTTAGAAATATAACATTTTTTAGATAAGTATAAAAATTAAAACAATATAAGTATTATTTTCTTTAAACAGACTCATAAAACTTCAGTGCAAGAACTATTTTATGAAGTTCTTTTAACAAGTGAACGATCAAATACACTTTCATAAGTGCTAACTACTATTTAAAGTTGAAAATGAAGTTTTAGAAAAAAACGACTCATCACACAACTAGCTCCGATGGGACTCTTAGCACTGTAGCTAGCTAACTACAGGATATACTTCTACAGGTGATCTGTGGTTAGCACAGAATATAATGATAATAGTACTAACGTACTGTTACTTACGCCCGAATTCTCGTACGCAAATCGTATGAAAGAGATGCCATGATGTTTGAGACGCTCCAAAATTTAATTTGCGTTCGAGAATTCGGGCGTAAAGGCTGACCCAGTCCTGTCGCTGTCCAGTAGATCGATCCAGCGTCACTGGATTGCCGCGCTGGATCGGCGCTGGATCAATGTAAACATGTGTTGCTGGACGCTGTACTGGATTGAAACATGTTTACATTGATCCAGTGCCAATCCAGTGCCGACACTGGATCGAGCTACTGGATCAATGTAAATCAGCCTTTAGACTGATAGTTGTGAGACGGGTCGTTTTTTTGCATTGTGAATGCAAAAACGTAAAATTATTTGACTATTTATGTTTTATCGTATTCGCTGTGAAACAACGTTACAAATTCACTAAATTAACAAAAATACAATATAGAGGCATGAAAGAAACATAATAACGGTTACTCTAAAAAGTGAGTACCTAGGTAGAAGAATATAATTATATTTCAAGGGACCAGATTGTATTTCGAAGTGAAATGAAATTGAAAAATTCACTTACAAAGAATTGGAAATATAAAAAAGTTTCGAATGGAATTTTTTTCGTGCGCCAAAAGGAGAACATTTTAATTTTGCTTCAAGAAATGAAAAATGTTTGGAGGCCTTGGCGTCCAGATTAACTTTTATTTGTCTACTTATGAACAGATTAATTATTTTGAGGGCTGTTTGATTCATTAATAAAGGTGAGCTATTTATAGTCTGCTATTTTGTGACTTTTCAATTTTGATATTTATAATGGTAATGTTTGTAAAGGATAGTTCACTCCGTAATAAAACGACAACGATTGAGCCGTTGAAAAAATAAAAATCAGACTTAAATTAAGCTCTAATTTTATTGACGGTTTCACACTTAAGTATAAAACGTAGATCAGCGTTTAATAATAAAAACAATACTAAATAGAGCGCGTTTTAATTTGTAACAGCTGTTTGTTTTAATACTAATGTTGCGGCCACTTATCGATAGCTAACAAATTAAAAAAAAAAAATTAACCGCTTTCAAAACAGAAAACTGCAAACAAAACCTCACTTCCCAAAACACGTAACAATGTAAAATTTATTGAATCATTCAATTCATATGACGAAAATGCGCGACTTTTTCTAACTAATCTTGGAACTTACTGATCAGTTTGAAGTCGGTGTCAAGCCTTAGCCCTAATTTTTTTGATAGGTTACAATTACAACTCACATCACTCACATTATTATTGTGTACTTATATTATTTCACAACGTATTTTTTCTTGTTACTTTCGGCTTGACACCGACTTCAAACAGATCAGTAAGTTCCAAGATTAGTTAGAAAAAGTAGCGCATTTTTGTCATATGAATTGAATGATTCAATTTATTTTTAAATTCAATTTATTTTGTTCAATTTATTTTATTATTATTAAGTCCTGACATTGATTATTAATAATTTTACTTGATTTTTTTTATTTATTCTGATTATTGTTAAATATGAATGCATTTAAATTCAACTAATTTATGTTTGCGTGCCAGTACCTGGTGCAACACGTGATCTGCATGACATTTTGTAACAGCTTTTACTGTACCGTGTTTGCCTGAATTTAAAAGACTATTCTATTCTATTCTATTCTATTTTTACGTGTTTTGGGAAGTGAGTTTTTGTTTACAGTTTTTTTTTAAAAGCGGTTTATTTTTTTTGTAAAAATCTGTTTATTTTTCCATTTTTAGTGTAAAAAATGCATATGCATGCTTCCACTGGATTCCACCATCAGCTTACCTAAATTACTTGAAAACATAAGGTCTAATCGTGCATGTGGTACTTAAAAAACATGCTCTTGCTCCTAAGCGTTAAGGAGTTTTACCTTCCATCATCAGCTCACCTAAATAACCTGAAATATTACAACTACAAATCATTACGTATAAACGATATTTAAAAAATTACCTTCCAACTCCTAACCATTAAGAAGTTGTACCTTCCATCACCAGCTCATCAGCATAAGATCATGATAAGCAGATGCAAATACTTAAAAAATATATAAAACACGTAAAATATCTATAAAATTTGCGAGTTTTCCCCAATTTTCTCTGGGTTCCACCATAAGCTCCTAACTTGGTTACAATGAAACCACTTCAGGTATAATACTCTTTCGAATAAAAAAAGAATTATCGAAATTGGTTAATAGTTTCCGAAGATATTGAAGCGTAAAGCAAGAACTACTAGACGAAAACAATGTGTATTTTCAGGATTCTGAAAAAACTTCTGAACCGACTACTGTAAATTTTTCATGGGACCAAATTAAAACTTTGGTCTATCAGATATTTTTTTTATCAGATTCGGTTCACAATTGGCGGAGATATCGTGGAAAATACATATTAAAAAAAACATTCACATGACTTGAGAACCTCCTCTTTTTTTGAAGTCGGTTAAAAATACAAAAACTAACACATGACATCATTAAATTGTTTCACTTTACCAACATGTTACGTCCATTATTATATCGTTGGCAGTATACACAGATAATTCATTGGTCAATACACTTAATTCAGAGAGTTTTCCGAGAGCGGCAATTTCCTTTACTTGAGTACAGCACTCTCTCTTGTCAGCAAATTCTAAGATGCGTAACGCATCGTCGGATTTCTATTGAACAATTGAGTGGATTAGTGTTGTTATTATCGAAACATCGATATCGATAAATTAAAGATAGCGGTTATCAATTGGATTTCTACAGATAAATAGGCAAATTTTTCCAAAATAATCACTTCAATATTTGTAAAGGTATAATAAAATTTAAATAAAGCAGTCAGAAGCCTAAATAGAAAATAACTGTCAAATCCAATATTCTACGTAAAATATATTAACATTCGAAAGGCATATAAGATCTACTTTCATTTTTGCAGAACATCGATACCACAAATATCGAAAGCACGTTTTTATCTTTAACAGCAAAGATCACGTACGTCCCAGTGGCATTGGGAAGGTTCAGAAAGGGTTTATTGGATTCCTAAGCTATTAAGTTCAACCACTACGGTGCGAAGGTTTTTAATCACCTCGCAGTAGAGTATCAAATATTAACATTTCGAGTTCGATTGATGCAGACAAATGCTAAATAGGGTGTTTGAGTTCATCACTTAATATTGGGATTTTCTCAAATATCCTAGATGTATTTTAAATGCATAGTTTGATTAGTCAATTTATTTTCACGCCAGAGCCATTGAAATCTTTTATGCAAAAATAGGTAGTATACATTAAAACGCAATCGTGAAAATCCAGACAAACTTTTGATTTGAAGGCTTTTCAATGAACAAATACTTAGCATTTACATAATTTATCTGAAGATCTCACCAGAAAGAAAGAAAGCAAGAAGAACATTTACTATCGCACACAAAGTGTTTACGAGCAATAATTTTATGTGTACAACATAGAACCTTGTCACATTAAAGCGTTTCGAAAGAAAACTATCAGTCTCACAAAAGTCATTCAATATTGTAATATGACATAATCCTATGTTGTTTACATATTACTGCTCGTGAGTGTACATAACATACACAATATAACAGAATTTAACCTTTCATCAAATGCAGGAATTTCAATTAAAAAAGCATAAACCAATACAAAGTGTGCAGCTACAGGGCCTTGTCCCAGCACAAAGTGTCCTGGGTCATTCGTAGATGGTTAGAATGACACAGAAGCGCCGTCATTCTGACAGAGCCTGAAGACAGTACGGACAACATGACGTGTACAAAGAGAGAAATAAATATGTAGGCAATTAAGAAGTTGTTTAACGATTTTATCGCGACAATTTTATCGCTATCTTTTAAACTCTGTACCACAAACTCACCTATCGGAAACCACGTTCCTTAGGCCTAGGGCAGGAGTCAGCATTGAAAATTAGAATGATTAAAAAATATACAGATTCAAAAATATAATTATTTAAATCTTTTTATCGATAAGTTTGAAAATCCATGTCCCAACCTTACGCATCGATATCTCGTTATCGTGCCACAGAGCTCGAGTCATGTATAGTCACAATGGGCTTGCCAGGGTTTATTGGATTCCCAGTTCTTATGTTTTAACATGTTGCCATAAAAGAAGACTTCTTAATAATATAATTCATTTGATCATGTTATTAAAAAGTAGTCTGTACTACTGTATATTTTTACTGTGGCACAGGGCAAGCGTTAATTCCCAATATGCATAAAGGATTCAATTTAGAATTGAAGTTTTTTTACACTATTTTATCGATACATTTTAAACTCCGTGGCCCACCCCTACGTATCGATATCTCGTTATCGTGGCACATAGCACGAGTCACGTACATTCGCAGTGGGCTGGTCAGGGTTTATTGGATTCCCAGCTGTTATGTTTTAGCACCTCGCCATGATGGCTTTCAATTCCCAAACCTTCAGTTTCGACGAATGTAGAGTTTTTCAGTAGTTCGGTTTTGCAAGAGGAACTATTTTAAAGTGCTTTTAGTTACAGCTAGATATTTGAAATAAAGGCAGGTTGCGAAATTACGATAGAGTCACAAAAACTGTCAAAATGTATTGATGATACATACTGTAATAATAAAAGTTTAAGCTACATCTATCTTGACAGTAAAAGACAGGTAATCATGTCTGTTGGTAAAGTATCATTGCAGTTTGAAAATAATAAGTGTAGTCAAGTGGTATAAGCACTAGATATTTTGTTTAGTTGCTTTGGTAATCATGTCTATTTTAAAAGTATTATTGCAGTTTGAAAATAAAAAGTGTAGTTGAGAGGTATTAGCACTTAAGTATTTTGTTTAATTGCTTTTGTTTTAACGTTTTGTATTTAATAATAATTTACTACCTACAACAAAATTCTGCCAATATTATTTGGTGACTTTAGGTGGAAAGACAGTTTTACACAAAGACAGTCTACTCCTATGGTCGTAATACCACTTACGACGATTATCTCACGTGTCTGTGACACCGCCGTGAAAACGGCCGAGTTAATGACCAGTGTAAACGTGCCCTCAGTATTTGACCTCATTCATTGCATTGGTACTAAAAGCGTTCAGCTATTTCTGAATTTAAACAAACAGTGCTACCTAAATAACCATATTTTCCTCTCATAAAAAATACAACTCTAATATTCAAAATTCTATATCAGTACCCCAAGCATGGAAAACTTACTTTCTTGGTATCGTGTTATTTTAGTTAAAAACCAGAGTAGCGCCGCTACGGTCTTTTAACGAACTAATTTTCAAAAGGCAATTGACAGCTTTGGTAGCATTTTAACGGATGGTATCGTTTACGATTACGAGAAAGGGAGTTTTCCGTGCTTGAGGTACTAATTTTTCAGTCTAGGCAGGAGGTTCTCTCGGTTTGCAAAGCTCTACAGTATACTGCAAGAGAGCTGTTTTCAATATAATAATATTTTCAATGTATTTACTCGTACTTAGTGATTATACATTTCTATCACCCAACGTAACGTAATTACTCCTTCATTAAGGTTACACCATAACCAAGGCCAACCCCAAAGTGAAAGGGGCTGGTCAAAATAGCCTCTTAGCATAAATTAACGCTCCATGGCCGTCAAAATAATTTCTAAGAGCCAGTTAGCGGTGTGAATGTTCAAATTCATTTTTTATTTACATTATCCTGTAACATGCGAACATCGGGCTTTCCGTGTTTCTCCCAAATATTTATTTTCGTGTGTGGTTTTTCAGAGTCATGGCTAATCGTCCTGATTTCCCTAAAGCTAAAAGCAAAGAGAACTTTTCCGATTTGTTTGTGTTATATTCTTGTTTGTTGAAAGATTTATTCAATCGATTCAGGGAACTTGGTGGAATGTTACTTTATTTTAGCGTTTGTGTTTTCTTTTTATAGTACTTTGTAACATAGTCAATTTTCTTTTATTATTTTGGTTAAATTCGTGAAAAAAATCGATTGCTGCATAACACTTTATATTACTTGATACTTTTTAAAATATTTTGACCCTTTTGTTAGGTATACTTTTTACTTCATTGTTATTGGGTTATATAAAGTTGCACCAGAAAAATACAAATTGCACACTTAAAATACTAAAATGGTGCGAGTATTTTTGTAGGGTTAGGTTAGGTTGCATTGCTGAGTCGTTAAATACTACCCTTAAATCCTTATTCCATTGCTATTACAATCCTACTAATAATACAAATTTTAAAGCTTTGATTTTGCTTAGGTGTTCGTTACTTAATTACGCCAAAACGGTTGAACGGATTTGGCTGAAATTTGGGTCACATATAGGTATTTTGTAGCCTGGAGAGGTAGGCTGCTTTTTATCCCTGAAAAATATCACATTCCTGCGGGATAACATAGTATTATTCATTTTATGCATTTCCCCATTTCTATTTTTAAGTAGATTTTTCTTATTTTTCACAGTCGTGTTTTAACGCATTTAATAAGTACTAGTCGTACGGTAGTCGAAAAAATTTTCATTCACTGTTCCATGCCTTATAAAACTGTAATACTGAATTAACTGATTAAAAAGTGTCTAACGTAAAGTCAATAACATGTACATAATTTGCCAGTAATTCCTTAGTACCATACTATTAAACAACGAACAAAATTCAACAGGAAATGAACTTTAAATGGGCACGTTTAAAATTCAACTCAATTCCCTTTAGTAACAAGTTTCAAAGCTGTATTTTATCACACCAAGGCGTTTGATACTCGGATAGTGTCTCTATAATTACAGTTGTTAATTAGTTCCCGGAGATATTAAAATGCATAAATATGATATACAGGGTCGTGAATCAAGATAAGCTTGATATAAAATGGAAGCGGGCGAAATATTCATAAGGCTTAAGATGATATAAAAGGAAATTCGGTGTCCTCTGGGGTTGTTTAAATGTGTTCTGTCTGCTTGTCTCATTTTGTTGCGAGAAAGAAATATATTTAAGTTGTTACTGGTTTCTTATTCAGTTCTATTAATTTATTATTGACGGAACATTGACTAATTATTTCAAAATATTTTACTTTATTGCATTCACAAAGCAATTTTTATTATAACTGTTATGAAAAACGAGAAATGTTTTTATCCCGTTTTTCATAATAGTGATAGTGAAATTGACCATGAAAGTTTATTATTGAAAATATTTAAATAAAGTATTAGAAAGAATCGACGTAGCTCAGTGGTTAGAGCATTCGCCCGAACAGTGAAAGGTCGTGGGTTAGAGTCCCGTCGGAACTAGTTGCGAGACGGGTCGATTTTTTTCTAAGAAGTACTTCATTTTCAATGACTCATTATTTGTTAGTAACAATGTATACTATATACATTA
Organism: Crambus lathoniellus; assembly: GCA_949710035.1. NCBI lineage: Eukaryota > Metazoa > Arthropoda > Insecta > Lepidoptera > Crambidae > Crambus > Crambus lathoniellus. Next base: position 22,106,206 of record OX453314.1, on the reverse strand, counting down.
CTGTATATATCAATAAATAAAATTCGGTATTTGACAGTTCTTGAAATGTGGATATTTAATTATGACAATCAGAAATATAACATTATTGAATAACAAATGTGAAAAAATAAATTCAATCTGTATTTTAACAAGCGAATTATGAGCTACTTAATTGTGATTCCAGCTATCTCTTTCTAAAACGAAATTTACTATGGCGAGAGTATGGCGCTATAGAAATGTGACGTCACATTTCTATAGCGTTCTCCTTGTCTAATTAGAAAGTTTGATGCTCTATATCGCTGAAAATATTCAAGATATTTGAAAATAAATATACCTAATATGTTGTGTTGCTACTAATTCAATGAACATTTTAAATAAATAAAAATAATTCAGTCAAATACCCAATTCAATACATATCTGATAATATTTTTAAAGTTGTCATCCAGCTTATACTTTAGTGTAAATACAAGATATTTTTAAGATTAAAGCCAAAAACAACTAGGTACTAGTACTGACACAATATGTATAGAACTGATTCAGATAGCATGTGCCTACCTTTGTTTATTTATTTATTTTTATTTGTACCGCATTTGAGCTTTCTCTGTTTTCCCGAAAGTTAATGGTGGAACTCACGACTATGGACGACCTCCGTGGCTGAGTGGTGTACGCACCGGTTTTCAAGATGACGCTATCTATAGAGGTCCCGGATTCGATTCCCGGTCGGGTAAACATTCAAAACGCCTCTGTGGTCTAGTGGTTCATACCACCGATTTCAGACCCAGAGGTCCCGGGTTCGATTCCCAGTGGGGGTACATATTGTATTCGGTTTGTTTGGTGGTAGGACTTGTTCTTAGTCCGCCTGGCTAGCTACCACCATCTTATCTAAGTCTGACGCCATAACAATGATGTTTTCAGCATTATTGTGTTCCAGCAGTTAGAGATAAGATAGCCAGTTCCTCAGTTATTGAGGATTCCGGGAGTAGTGCGCTTCCACCTTCAGCCTTATCACCACTTATCATCAGGTGTGATGAAGGCTAAGTGCTACCCCGTTGTGAATAAATAAATAAAAATAAATAAATAACGAACTTTTCAATATTGCCTTGGGTCTGGGAGTATGTGGCAAACTACTATAGCACATTTGGTATTGGAACAATGTATGTGATGGTGATGATGATGGCTTATGCCCCGCAGTGGGCGTCGTTCGGCTGACATGATGATGTGATGGTGTGCAATATTTATTATTATTTACCAAACCAACAAAGCTTAGTACGATAAGTAAGACCTGTATGATGAAATGAGGCAACGCTGTGTTTTTTTGCGAGAAGGCGTTAATACCAACTTTTTAAATAACCTTTTAGATCCTCACACATTATTACAAAACATGCAATTCCGAACTAATTAATAATTACACAGGCGGCGAAAGAACCGAGCCAAAAAATTAGGTTGCCGTTCTGGGTGCTTACCATCAACTCTTATTACGGTTTTGTTTAGGAACCTAAACTGATCTGCTTCGCTTATTCGTACCACGACAGCTTAATATCAATGACAGCGATTCAGTGATCGATCAATGACATTTCACAGCCGCTAAGCTGTCAGAAACTCTTATTTGACTTATAACCCGGTCGATTTAACATGTCACCTGCAGGTTATACCCGGCCCTCTCACTCTCCGGGCATGACAGAATCGAGTGAAAGAGACAGGTAGAAGAAAAAGGACACAAATCGTTCGGTCATTAACATTTAGCAATTCATTTGCGATCCAGTTTTTAGAAGGTCAGAGTACGAAAGAAAGCGATTCATTTTAGGAACCTATTCTGAATCGCGCTATTTTTTAATCGCTGTCATAAAGTTGATGGTAGGCACCCTGGGCGCTCAGAACGGTAACCTAATTTTTTGGCTCGGTTATCGGTATATCGGTATCCAATTTACAATGCAATTTCGCAAAACTAGCCTCAGCCATTGGAAAAGAAGAAAAACTGTCTGAAAAAACACAGGTGCCGCAGAAATTATAAGACTCGGTGGTAGAATGGTTATACGAGAACATGCACACATGAGACCACTTAATTTAGCTACAAAACTATAGGTATAAGCAATTGAGATATCATCATCATCGTCTGTTATAAATAACAGATGATGATGATGATGATGAACATTAAAATGTTACCACTGCTAGGGCTTTCCTTGGATTGATAAGCAGATAGGGTCATGAGCTACCATGCTGGCCCAATGGGTATTTAACGACTAGAATTTACAGCAGGGACTAATGGCATGTAGTGAGTGTACACACTCAGTTACCTCTTCGGCGCTATAAGCCTAATTATAGGGATCATTAGATCATTAGACTACAGAACAACTGTCTTTTATTAGTAATCCGTTGCGCCAAACCTTCCACCACTGCAGGCTGAAAGGTTCTATGCGAACGGGTGGTCTGGAAGTCACTAGCTCGAGATATTAATTTTTTAATCACCCATCTCGGACCGAACTTTTCGAAAGTTGCTTAATTTCGACGACTGCATAGCGATTACGTAAACCACTGCGCATCGGGCTTGTCAAATTATTATATTTTTTATTTACTACGGGTACTTAGCACTTGGCCTGCATCACACCTGATGTTAAGTGGTGATAAGGCTGGGTGGAAGCGCTCTACTCCCGGAATCCTCAGTCACTGAGGAACTGATTATCTATCTCTAACTGCCGCAACACAATAATGCTGAAAACGTCATTGTTATAGCGTCAGACTTAAATAAGATAGTGGTAGCTAGCCAGGCGGACTAAGAACGTGTCCCACCTACCACCAACCAAACCGAATACAATATGTACCCCCACTAGGAACCCGGGACCTCTGGGTCTGAAATCGGTGTGAAAACCATAACGAGTTCCTTGCCGGTTATTCTCGTTACAAGTTCTCTGCCGCAGGGCTTTGTAAACCAACGACGAAGCTGTAACGTTGTAGTTACTACCTCCTTTTCGTTTTCTATATTTTAATTCTATGTATTTTATAACCTCCTTTAAAAAATACGAAACTATTTGTCAAATTTTTACGATTGTTCTAAAAAGCAATAATTTAAATGTCACGTTCGTAGTCATGGTATGTTTTATTCGGTTTTGATACGTCGTGTTCACTCTACAAAATTCTAGTAAAATAACATTTTCAAATCATAATAATATTGATACATAATGTGTTATAGATAATAATAAAGAGCCTGTAGTTATCCTATTTATGTACATGTAAGTTTAATCTCATAGGAATTTGTGAACATTTGGTACGGACGTTTTTATATTATGTTTTGTTTTTGTTATTTTTAGATTTTTACTCCAGTTTTTCAATGGTTATTGGACAAAGATACGATAGCTGTGGAATAATTGTGTTTTACTTGCTTCAAATCTTTGACATTTACAAGTGCCTTGACTGAACAAATCACTCGACATAGAACTCGACATACTCAATTTATATGTTGAACGGGTTGTTAAAATAGAAAACTTAATTAACCGGAAAATTCACCACAGTTTACTTACATTAATTGTAAAATTTTAAAAATTACGCAAACTGACAAAGTTTCGCAGCGTGCTGAAATGTAAGATTCCAAAGTTTTTCTAGACTTCCTATTTCACCGAAATCAATTTATCCGTAGAATGAGTTGCAATCATTCCAGGGTCGCCTCTTGGCAAGTTTCCGTCGACTCACTTAAATAATGAGGGTTGTCACTTCGGAACAGGTTCAAACTGAATAATTTATTTCGGGTGCCACTTTCCACATTCCGCGAATATCTTGGTTTTGTTTAAGTAAAACAGTCACATTGTACGTTTTTGGCGGAAGGAACTGCGAAAAATGGTCGCGGTAGTCGGAAATTCATTAACTTAATTTAAACCTAGAGATGTTAAGAGAACCTAGAGACTTTAATGATTGATACGAATGTAAAGTCTTTCATTCTCAATTTTCAACAAGATTAATTAACTTAACTTTTGGGAGCATTTTTCACGATAGGCTCTGCGTTTACAAAAGATTTTCAGAAACTTTTGCTGGTCTTCTTTTCTGCAATGGTTTCAATTATCTCTTACTTAGAAACACTTCATTATTTCCAAACTCAAATGGCACCTTGTCCATTACCTTTGTTGCCCGCTTCATGGGTAAAGTGTTCTTTGGGCAAATAGTTGATGGGTTAAAGATTCTATTGGTGGACAGTTCATGGATCAATAATTTGTTGGTGAACGGTTTCACAATCGTGGTACTACCAGTATTACCACCAGTACCACGAACAAAAAAATTCCCGTCGTACTATCAAGCGATCCAGTAGTCTACGGGAAATATTTTTTTACCCGTGATGCTACTACATTGAGTTTCGTCAAAAATCATTACGAGTGCTCATTGCATTAAAGTTGGGTGCATCAAAAACACGGTAAACAAAGTATACAGTCATCATCATCTGCCACTTAATGTCCCCACTACTGGAGAACTGGCCTTCCTTATGAATGGATAAGGAGAATGGGCCATCATGAATTCATGACCCACCGCGCGGGCCCAATACGGGCTGTTGGGTATTAACGACTGCAAATGCAGCCGGGACCAACGGCTTAATGTGCCTTCTGAAGTACGAAGGAGCTAAAGATGAAAAGTTTTTGGTCACCCATCCCGTGACCGACCAATGTGAAAGTTGCTTAACCTCAACGATCGCAGACTGAGCGCCATAACCACTGCACCCGGGCTCCTTTTAATATACAGTAAGTATACCAAATAGGTACATTATAGGTACTTACGAACTTGAAATATGTCTAGCACTTGACCGATTTTCGTATTTCCTTGTCGTAAGGACATTCGATGACAGCTGTGTAGTTTGATTTATGTATTTCAGCCGTTCCATTCCGTGTGGGTACTCAAAGAGTGTTTTTTGTTTAAACGTCTTTCTTTTCTTTCTTTTGTTTTGTTCTTGGAATTGGCGTGACAAAGCGTTTGCTTTTAAGACGTAATACTCGATTTTTTTGCTTTGTAATGTCAAAGCGGAGAGTTATCAAAATGTCATTGTTATTAATAACAAGGGATTTTTGGGTTACATTGGTGAGTTAAATTCTTTATATTTTATTAGTAATTATATTCCCACCTTCGGCTTTGCCCGCGTGTTTGACCGTTTGTTTGTAGTTTGACCGTTACTTCTGTATCACTCATTAAGAAGGCGCTACTATACACGATGTTTTCCCGCAGAATTGAAACATTTTCTCGGGTAAAAAGTAGCCTGTACACTATTCTAGTCCATTATCTAGGTCTTTGCCAAATTTAATTCAGATCCATTCAGCCATTTTGCTGTGGTTGAGTATAAGATGGCGACCGCATACCGGACGACCCCTAATAGGTGGACCGACGATCAAGTTACGGTCGCGGGAAGCCGCTGGATGCGGGCAGCGCAGGAGCGATTGTTGTGAAAATCCTTGGGCTAGGCATATGCCTAGCGGTGGGCGTCGTACGGCTGAAATGATGATAATGATGAGTTTAAAAACTAATCATTCAAACTTTGGCTGATGATATTTATACATAATTACGATTTGATAAAATAAATCAGATAATTTATTTTACAACTTTCGAGATAACTTAGTATCTTTCGATAAGGGCAGATAATATGTACCTACACATTGAGAGATGATACGTTAAGGAAAATGCTTAAGGCACAAGTCAGATACAAGTAGCAGCCTCCACGAGATATTATATAATGTGTCATGTCGCTGTACAGCAGATGTTATATGAAGCTATAAATTCATTCGTTTAGTCGCCTGGTACAGATGGTGAGTTTGATACAATAACACTGTAAATAAGTAAACCTCAGAACTATGTAAACAAAATTTTATGCAAATACATTATATTTCAATGAAATAACGAAAACTAACGACGTCGACTTATTCGAAACGACAGTTACTCATTTTAAAACGTTTACCTACTAGCAAACGAATTTATCAATAATAAATTTTTTTTTTCAATACTACTAGCTTTTAGTTACCGTTTTTATAAAATAATGTCCGTCCTTAATTAATTAATTAATTTCTTGGAGTGGAAACTTTAAATGGCCCTCAGTAATATAGTTACATTTATACTGTTCTTTAGCTGTAAGTTTTCAGTAATATAAATAAAATAAAATAAATAAATAAAAGACAAACGAGTTCGTAACAAAATATACTAACTATCAAAAACATAAATGTGAAATGAGAGAAAAGTTCAATAATAATATATGTCTTGGTGGTTGACTTCAACGACAAAAGAAGTGAGATCTAAATGGGTGCTAAGTTCAATGGTCAGTCCTGAAATTTAGTTATAACAACATAAAATATTTATTTATATATATTAATAATATATATGAAAACTAAATCGTACTTTCCTGACAAAAAAAAAAACCAAGGAAGATTTTGACAAAGAAGGCAGAGACATCGTGCGAGTACCCCGGCATTTTTGGTTAACAAATCGTTGATGTAATAAATATACAAGGACATTTTTTCGACAAGAAAGTAGCACACAGAGGTAATAGATACGACTTGCAAAGAGGCATCAGACATAAAGTAAAAAAAATGATGAAAATTACCTTCCGCGAGCAGGTAAAAAATCACACAGGAAATGTGACACAGTCACAACGTCGACGAAATATCGTCTCAAATTATTCACAGATTCACAAATTGGGCCTCAAGACACTGACATAAACTGAGACGGCACTCATCGCCGGTTCGCGTGGTGTTGTAGCTTTAATATCCATTTGGCAAATATATGTGGCACCCGGTGCCATTACTCGGCAACTTTTAAAGTGCTCTCGCAATAGCGTGATAACTTGATGGCCCGTTTGTTTACTTTTTACGCGTTCCAGTTGTCGCGGTGATGTTTATTAGCTCGTGTGTCTAGTTTTCTGTCTGTTTACCAAGTAAATGAGGATGTATTTTAGTGTAATCGGTAGCTTTTTCAATTTGTCTTACATTTTTGTACTAAAAAGTCTTTATTTTGTAAGCATGATGCGATAACTGCACGTTTTTTATTTTATTTATTTATTTATTTAACTTTTGTACAAAACACACAGTAAAATATACAAGGCGGACTTAATACTAAACGTATTCTCTGCCAGTCAACCTTTGGGAAACGGAGAACAACGAATGCGGTACAAAACCTAATAATACATGCTATATATACACACTAAAATATACAAATATCAATAAATATAATATAGATAGATATATATAGATATATAGGGGAGACCGGGGCAAAGCCGTATAGCTAAGAGCAAACCTATATAGAATCTAAATAAATGAAAATAACATATTCATAATCGAATCTTTATTAAAGACTCTCATTAGCTACAGAAATAAACAAAAAAATAATACTGTAATCACCGTAATAACAAAAATAATCTACACAAATTAAACCTCGTCGAATTACGGTTTTGCCCCGGGGGCTGGGCAAAACCGTATTATATACGATATTGCCCCATACGCTATCAACGCAACCAATGCATTCGAAACTATCCAAGTCATCTTCATTTCAGCCAGTACAGCCTTCGTGTGCCCATGTTTTACAGGTAATGCATTGCACCTAACCTTCATCCATTTGACCGTATACTGGACTATTTTACCCCTTACGGTTTTGCCCCACTGACCATAAACAACATATTCAATATTCACTTTTCATATAAAACAGATCCGACACTAAAACATTGTCGTTAATTAAGTAAATATACACAGTTTCACGATAATAACATTCCACTTACCCATTTATCATAATATATTCACAATTCAAACTTTAGAAAACTATAAAATTACATCGAAGCACCTAAAAACAATACTCGTGTGATTAATTGAAAACGCTCGTGCCTGCAGTAACAAGTGTCTGTTGACAGATTGATCCTATTGGCTACTTGCCGTGATCGGCAAATGCGCGGCTAATTACAAATAATACGAGACACAACTACACAATACGGTTCTACCCCGGTATACGGTTTTGTACGGGTTTCCCCTACTTAGTTTTTGGTTTTAACTTGTTTCTTTTTTTATATAATTGAAACTAGTTTACTTTTTATTTGAAAGGGCTACCTGTTTCGTCAGAATGGACTTTGTTCTGTTCTTATTTTTTTTTATTTCCTAGTTTTTATGATCATTTTCTATCTTTTCATATTTCAAGACTCTTGCTATTCGTCATTTATATGGGCTCTATGTAAAATCAAAATGTTTTATTCTGAAAACAGTTTAGTCCAACAGATACTTATCCTCACAGAACACAGTCTAATTTTACATTTATCTCAATTCTATGTAAATCATGATTATCAAGGTAAGTTTAAAGGCGCTTGAATCATGTTGTGATGATGATTGTGATAGTTACCTAATATCATGATATTAGGTAGCTATCACAATCACAAATAGAAATCCCCTAGGTACTTTAACTGTAATAGACCACATCGACACTCATATGTTGATATGGCCATACCTTGCAATTACTAGTCAATAGTACAATCAAAATCTTCCCCTGTTAACCTTCAACGAGCCCTTATGGCATTCGTAATAAGAGCGGTTTTAGCGTTACAACTGTTGAGGCTTATGTGTTGACGATTGTACATGTACGTACACCCGGTTGCATAATTGACAACGGCGCTGCGGTTTGACGCATTGGGGTCTACTAATTTTACAAATATTGATCTGACTATTTTTGGTGTGTAAAACTGACATTTTATTATTATTTATTTTCAGAAGCATGGCATACAGAGCCAAATACTTGTTTGAATGACGACCAATCAATGTTTTTTTTTTCATGTCGCGGACAGTTGACAGTTAATTTTGGTATTGCGAGTCTTTCACTACCGCTGTAACTGGGTAGCGCCCTTACTCTTGAACAACATTGCATTGCCATTAGATCAAAAGTCAAACGTCAAAAGTAAGGACTATATTGCAAGGCGATAAAAGGTTTATCGATTCAATATTTGACCATAATGTTATCATCAGCCCGTTTTTGTCCACTGCTGGACATAGGCCTCTCCTAATTTACGCCACTGCACTGAGCTCGGTATTCAGCTCTTCGCAGCCAGCCTCGCCTGCCATCTTTCGCAGGTCGTCGCTTCACCTGGTAGCAGGGCGCGCTACGCTACGTTTGCCTAAACGTTGTCTCTACTCCAGCCCCCTGATTCTCGAACCGTCGAAAACGCTCACGACAGCGGAATGTATGTCCTGTCTCTGTCACTCACTATAGAATAGACAAAGGCAAAGCACAGAATTCGAATCGTGACGGTTCGTGAATCTGAGGGCTGAACTCGTTTACACCAACGGCCGTCATGCGGCAGTTCTTCGAGCGATGTGGCCAGCCCACTGCCACTTTAGCTATATGTGTGACTATAATGTAATAGTTGGCTTTTGGAACTTGTTTCAATATACATAGATAATATCCAGACCAAGACAAATAGAAATGTTCGGGCACACAAATATTTGTCTTGTTCGGGAATCGAACGCGAGACCTTTGGCGCAGAAGTCAGGTATTTGATTCGCGTGGTGTTGTAGCTTTAGGCGATGACTCCCGAAAGTAGGGTATTTTAAATTATGGATTACTCGCAAACCACAAGTCCACAAATATATGTTATTTTACAGTCTTTTATCTAGTGCTTCCGGCCGCTATATTTTCCATTAGTGATACTTTACTATACTTATCAAATAAAATTTCATACAACCATCTAATAATAATTCAAATATCATATTACTTGCAGTATACTTGGTTTTAGTTAATGAAAAACAAATGAAAATAATTGTCTTTGAATAGCCGAGAGAGCCCGGCAGTCATATATTTTTTATTATTTCGTTTTTAATTGAATTGTTGATTTTCGATTCGCGGGGCGCTCGCGAGTTCACAGTTCACTGACGGCTGCCGGTGGGTCCGCGCGAAGTGTATCGAGCGCGGCCGAGAAAGCGTTTGCGTGCCTATTTCGGTCGGGAATCCTCGCCTTAAAATTATGTTGCAGGTCCTTGTTTGAGTTATGAAAGCCAATGCAAAAAGTATAAAAAAATAATTTGTTTCTGATTCTCTATTCGTAGCTAAAGCTAAGTTAAGCAAACTTGTTACTTACAAGTTTGCTTTACTTACGTACTACTACGTTTTTTTTCTGTTGTTTCGTATGTCAAAAAACTAATAACGTTACACACGAAACCACTTATAGATTAGGTCCCTTTTTATTTTACGTTTTTTAAGGATTTACTTTCTAAACCGCGCCGTTTAGATTACTCTAAAAGGTAAGGCTCTTAGAGGACATTCTAAATAACTTTGTAAGTGGTCTATCGAGAAAAGCTAATATCTATTTTGTGTCTAAGTTACAAACAAACAACTAAGTGATCAAACAAAACCTTTTATCTCGGTAAAATACGTTTTCTTTCTTACTTTACGAAAGTAATATTATCTCGTTAGTCCTCGGGAGGATTTGAAGCTTTTGGGACAATTTCTTTTAACAGGAAATGAGGTCTTTTTATGATGCTGATTAAAGAATTAAATCCTATTTTTTGTGGAAAAGGATACAGCTTTTATTTTATTAATAACAGAAGTGTTGCAATCAGCTAAAAGTAGAAACACTTGAGATTAGCCGTGAATTTAGCGGTGTCACATTTCAAGTGGCTATCAGGTTACATGCAGCGCGCGCGGCGGCCATCAGTTAATGGGATAAGATAATTTATAAGTAAGTGGACATTATGTTTTGGCAATGGTCAAAGATTTGAAAAATGCCCATTTGTTACTCAAAAAAGTAGTGCTACCCCGTAGTGGATAAAAAAAAAATGTTGTAGGAATTGTTATCATCACTCTGGCAATACTATTTACTTCTCATTGAGAGAAAGCGCCGGCGGTGGCGAGGCGGGCGTGGCGCTATGTGTTTGAAACGGGCGGGGGTAGAAAAAATGGTGGGAACTTGCGGCTGCCCGGACGCCCCGGACGCGGTCAGTCAGTTGTTTTCAAGTTGTCGAGTCGAAAGGACGTTAAATTACTGTTTCTACAAATTAAGTGTGAATAAATGGATGCCTATCATCATCATCATCATTTCAACCGTACGACGCCCACTGCTGGGCATAGGCCTCCCCCAAGGATCTCCACAACGATCGGTCCTGCGCTGCCCGCATCCAGCGGCTTCCCGCGACCTTGACCAGATCGTCGGTCCACCTTGTAGGGGGCCTGCCCACGGAACGTCGTCCGGTTCGCGGTCGCCATTCGAGAACCTTTCCGCCCCAACGGCCATCGGTTCTCCGCGCTATGTGTCCCGCCCACTGCCACTTCAACTGAGCAATCCTTCGAGCGATGTCGGTCGTTTTAGTTATCCTGCGGATCTCATCATTTCTGATTCGATCGAGCAGGGAAATACCAAGCATCGCTCTCTCCATTGCTCGCTGGGTGACCTTGAGCCTTCTTATGAGACCCATAGTAAAAGACCACGTCTCGCTTCCATAAGTCATAACTGGCAACACACACTGGTCAAAGACCTTTAGTCTTGAGACATTGAGGAGTTTTGGACGCAAATATATGCCGGAGCTTCCCAAACGCTGCCCATCCGAGCTGGATTCGACGAGATGCCTATACTGCTGAGTTATTATTTCATAAAAATAGTGACGCATTTTCATGCTTGCCCTACTGGTTTGGAATATGAATAACCCAAAAATAGTAGCTTAGCTATCGCCAGCATTGGTGCACCAGCTTTCACTAAGGTCAAGTTGATAATTAATTTGCGCTTGTTTGGAAATGTCTACCGTCTCTTCAGACTAATTATTGTTTCATTATGTAAAGAGGGACGATCGAATAGCTTCCAGACACGAACGGAATTTACGCAATAACTATGTGATATCGGATCGGACAGTACAATTTAATTATTTAACTTTTTGGAACCGTTTTCGTATTTTTTATTTTTTAAACGTATTTTTGACTACTTTAAGGCCGCGTACAAGGACACGCGGCAGACGCGGCGGCCGCAGCCGCGACAGTTATTTACAAAACTGACACAAAATTTCACCACTCGAATCTTTGTCCTGTATGGGAATCAAACTTACAACCCCTGGCTTATTAGGTATGACTTAGTTTACTGCGTCAAAAATTCATTCGGTCAGTAAAGTCTACAAACTTCCAATTTCGCATCGCACAGATAATAATCCCAGGCAGTTAAACGAATGAATTGCTTTCGTTTGTTCTGTTATTTTCGTAATTATCTCTTTTATTATATTTGCCCTGAGTTCGGGCACCTTTCAAATGTAAATACATTTATGTGATTATTTTATTTATTTAGGATTAAACGAAATAATGCTGCCCGTAAGGACCAGCTGTGCAAACTTTTGTCCAACGTTTCTTAGTCTTTTATTGATATGAGTGAAATTAATTAAATTAGGTACGTACCTCTCTTTCGGTAGAGGTACCTACACATTGCTTTGTGGGTTTTGGTCTGTATTTCAATTTCTCGGGTTACTAAATTTACAAGTTTTAATACAAAAGACTGTAAGCTCATTCCAAGTTAAGGAAAGTAAATCCAGAGATTCACAGAAGCAATCTCATTATCTCCAACATTTAAATAGCCTATGAAATCTGTATTTCGTAATTCAATTGTTTCTTTTCTTCTACTTTAATTGTTTGGGATAAAACAACCAACAAGAACATCTTACTTATCACTACATAGTATAAAACAAAGTCGCTTTCTCTTTCCCTATGTCCCTTTGTATGCTTAAATCTTTGAAACTACGCAACGGATTTTGATGCGTTTTTTTTTAATAGATAGAGTGATTCAAGAGGAAGGTTTATATGTACTTTTTATCCCGATATTCCCACGGGAACGGGAACCACGCGGGTGAAACCGCGGGCGGCCGCTAGTAATATTATAAATGTGAAAGCTTAGATGTTATATTTGGATGTTTGTTACTCAATCACGCCAAAACGGTTGAACAGATACTTTGTAGCCTGGAGAGGAAAATAGGCTACTATTTATCCCGGAAAAATATCAGATTCCCGCAGGATAACGTCGTGTAGTTCACGCGGACGAAGCCGCAGGCGGAAAGCTAGTACACCATAAATGCTAGAAAGATACAGAAACGTAGTGCAATTATTGACACTACCTTATTTATAGATTTTCACGGCAACCAAAAACTAAATTACTTTTACATTACCAAAATTTTTTTTTTCAAATGGTGAACAACAAAACTAAAGACTATCAAAATGTTAGTTGAAATGACACTAATTTTATTACCTATTGTTAGTAAATTTATAAATTACTACAAATGTTGACTCGTAACACTTCATCATGTCAGCCGAACGACGGCCACTGCTGGGCATAGACGTATTAATAATTATTTTTTATTTAGAAAAATACAGATGGGCGTCCCATAGTTTATAAAAAAAAATCTAAAATTAATAAATTTATATGCAATTTCCAATTTATATTGCAATTATTTTGGTAAAAGTATGAGAAACAAGTTCTAAAAAGGCTGCAGGCCCCAGTTTTATCTGACCAACCATACACGTTGTATTTTTAAGAACTTACGCAATTAAATCATAATTACAAGCTTAATTAACCAATAAATGGAACTGAATTTTGAACCAAGTGGTTAAAAATTCAGTTCCACTATTTTTTTTATTTCGCCACGATTGAAGAGAAATTATGCATATTTACACATTTCATGTGGATGACAATATAACAATCACCAAAAAACTGATCCATAAAAAAAATATTTATACAAAAAACTTATTTGAAACTTCTACTATCTTATCAATAGGTATCATCGATAATCTTGCCACTTGTTTGCTTATTGCGCTCTCAATATCGATTGCTTATCATACCAACCTAATTGTTTCAAAGAAGTCCTTGGTCTCAATACCACAAAGGACACGTCGGTATCTATATACATAAACCAGCGTACATACATACCTACGTAGATACAACTTCCCGATCAACAATTTTGAGTTCATACTTGCTTGCGATCCATTCCGGAATCCCGTACGTAGAATACCGTGTTTCGAAGTTCAAGTGCAAGCAAATTTCGCCGTTATGTGGTCGGAAACTTCTTCAATAGTACATACATACGTGCTAGTTGATTGATCACACAATTTCCTTTAAGTAGTTTGCTGAGAAGTGCGAGGCTTATCGCTTCGCCTCTCAAAGCTTTTGTTGTAATAGTCCATTGTGATAGTACCAGTTATATTGTTAATCGCTCATGTGTTAATTAGTAGCGTTTGATTTGAGTCCTTTGCTCGGTTAGTCTGCAATTTAGAGTATTTCTAAATCAAATTGTATTATTATCCTTGCTTAGTAAATTTTGACTTAATTTCGTTTGATTTGAGTCCTTTGCTTGGTTAGTCTGTAATGTAAGTATTTCTAAATCAAATTGTAATATTATCTTTGCTAAGTAAATTTTGACTTAATTTGTATATGTTACTGGCCAAACCCGATTTTAGGACAAACTATTTTTTCCTAGGCCAAATCAGTTATTTAAAAAATATTCTCTTTTATCTCTAAAAAAAAGAAGATTACTTGCTGACCAGACTACTCTATATAATATTTGTCATGATAAATATGATTGTATTTATATACTCAGGGCCGATTTCACCAACATTAAATTTACACGAGAGTAGCTATCCCAAACATAACTTTACTCAACGATTTAGTCGATGGTTAACTTCAATTTTGTTTTACCACGCAAATCTATGGACATCTTACTCTCGTATAGTTACTCTGTAATGGTGAACGAATGAATTGAATGAAAACCCTACGCACCCAAGTAAGATAAGTAGTTTGTCGCGTGCTTGAGAAATAACGTTACAAACTTTTTAATATTTTTTCGGTCAATATATCAACTTGACGTTTTCGTTATCATGCCGGCCTAGCATGAGCGGCTTTTACCGCGCGATATGGTATGATACGGCAAGTTGTCTTGCTTACCCCACTAAGGTGTAAGCAAGACGGCATGCCGTACCATATCATATCGCGTGATAAAAGCCGCTCATGCTAGGCCGGCTGGACTTGGCTTGACTGACGGTGACAGTGACAAAAACTGTCATAATACTTAATCTACAATTAAGTTTACTCGGCCAAAATCGGTGGTATAAGATTTTATAATAGTATAGAGATTTTATCCTTAGGTTAAATGTTGGTGAAACGTAAAATGGGCTTATAATAAGCACGTCACGTCCCAAAGCGTCTTTAGAAATAAGTTTTGGAAATTCTTAATTAAATTAGTTTACTCAAATGCATTTAAAAGGTGGTTTACTTCTGTTTTGTTTTGTATAATACAAAAATAAAAATTTCGTACTTAAAAGTTAATAGATTAGCAAATTACTTCGTGCAGATATTTGTGGATAACGGTGTTGACTGTACAAATACACAAAGAACCTTGCATGAGGCGCCACTTTCGCCTCTTCATTGTTACAAATGTCAAATTCTATAGAAAAAATTAGTTCGTCACTTTTCCGCAACATGGCGAGGTTTTTTATTTTTCTGGTCAGGCTTTACTAAGCAAGTTTCACTTTAATAATATCAACATAGTTTCCATTACACCGATCCTTGTAAAAACCCTAATAGTAGCTATTCAGCTAATTATGTGACGTGACATATCGGGTGACACGCAAACCCTGTGTACCGTGTAAATAAATTGGTGTCACTTCAAAATGGATTGATCCGTTGTGTGATAACTCAAGGGGTAATTATAGTTTCCTGGCTGAAAAGAATAAATGAAGGCCCATTTGAATAGATTAAAAAATAAACTGGTGTTTGTTTTTAATTTCTCGTTGATATGAAAACAGTTCTACCATTGTACAAAAAGGTTTAATGCTTTCGTTTTGAAAAATATGTTCTTTATTTTGGATTGTATTTGAATGAGCAGTTTCATGACGCATTAGATTTATAACAGTTTAAAAGTAAAACAAAGATTTAAATCCTTGTTTTGTGAAAAATTAAATTTATATTTAGCCTACTTATAGTATTGAGGAAGTAAGCTACATATCTGGGGGCACGGCAGTGCCCCCGCCAAGTCGAGCGCGAAGCAAACACTGCCGTACCATCCTTTACTGGAACCATTTCGCCGCATTTTCAGGCCCCTATTTGAGAACCTCTGGATAAGACCAGAACGCAGAAATTTTCGTCATCCAGTAAGCTATAACTACATACTTAAAATCCAAAATTTCAAGTCTGTAGGTCATTTAGTTCCGAAGTTAAGCGAAAGCAAAGTTTCGCATTTTTGACACTCACTCATGATCATCAAAATAGAACTAGTACTTCCCACAAACTCAGAGAGCTGAAATTTGGTACAGAGTTAGGGTTTAATGGTCACATAAAGGGAAAACTATAAAAACTAGGATAATTTCTAGTTACACCAACTGCATAAATAACTTTGTAATCCTATATAAATATATAGGATTACAAAGTGACATTTGCAGTTAATAAATCAGAATACCTGTATTTATTACTTATGTGTAATACCTAGCAAAAAGATATGAAATCTCACCAAAATCATCCTATAAAAAACTGACCAACTCTCGCTGGAGCTGCTTATTTCTTAACAAAAACGTTCAACGTCCAAAGTCACATAAAATTAAAACGTAACTATATCAATAAAGAAATCGCAGAAAGGAACATTAGAGTTCGCTTGACTTTACTGAGAGATTTCAACGCTTTTTGTAAAGAAATAAGCAGCTCCAGCGAGAGTTGGTCAGTTTTTTATAGGATGATTTTGGTGAGATATGTACTTACCTATTTCTATTTCCACAATGTCCGCCAAGTGACGCCTAATTCAATAAAAAAATCTTATTTTTTGTCTGTCACATACTTAAATACTACCCCAAATATATAAGTGACTTGATTGAAGTTACAGTTTGGTTAAACCACAGATTTATTTAAAAACTCTAACCAGCCCCAAACATTTATACTAATATTATAAAGAGGAAAGAGTTGATTGTTTGTTTGTTTGCATCGAATAGGATCCGAAACTACTGGACTGGACCGATTTAGAAAATTGTTTGATCATTAGTAAGCTACATTCTTCCCGAGTGACATAGGCTAGGTATATTTTATCCCGATATTCAAACGGGAACGGGTACAACGTGGGTAAAACAGCGAGGATCCGCTAGTTCAAAAATAAAACACCAATCTTAAAATAACAAAAGACTAACTGACAATAAAGTTCACGTCACGACTGAAATAAAACTTTGAACCGCCCTACATTCTCACATCAAACTGGAACAGTCATAAGAATCAATGTTTCCCCAGCAAACAGATTCGGATAGTGAAGTTTATCAATAAAAGTTCCCATGCGGACCATTAAGAGGACAGGAAGACATAAAACTAAATTGTCAACGAATAAAGCCTACTGTATTTCTTGTGTCGGGCGATAATGCTTTCGCGAAAGTGCCACTGGTAACATATTATTTTCTGAGCAATCTGGTCACAGTTCAACTTTTTCAGTAGCTACAATAATAATAGGTAGTATAATAGTCTGGAACTATTGTTTAATTATATCCTACTAATATTATAAATGTGAAAGTTTAGATGTTTGGATGTTTGGATGTTTGGATGTTTGGATGTTTGTTACTCAATCACGCCAAAACGGCTGAACGGATTAGGCTGAAATTTGGAACACAGATACTTTGTAGCCTGGAGAGGAACATAGGACACTTTTTATCCCGGAAAAATGTCACATTCCCGCAGGATAACGTCGTGTAGTCCACGCGGGCGAAGCCGCGGGCGGAAAACTAGTTGTTATATAAATTACTCATTATGCACTATGGTAGATTTGCTTTAGAGCGCTTTAGCTTCGTTTCCGCCATCAACACGCTTAAAAGAAGTACCTAGGGTTACGGGTTCTATAGTTGATACTTATATCGCAGCCAACTTGTTACATTAGCTGTTTAATTAACCGCCTAGACTATTTAACTATACGGTGCCGTTCAACAAATGGCCTGAATAACCTATATTCACCCATTAGCGCATCTATTTGTCGCTATGAGTGTTTAAATAAAACCGCGGGTGAAGTAATCCGTAAAAAGCTTTTTATGTAAGTATTTATATTCAGCCATTCAATAAAACAGGTAGGTATACGTCTTGGATCTATGACGTGTAATAACTTGACTAGCCTATTCACTTTCGGTTGCCCTATGATCGGGAAGCTCACTTTTCATTTTGAAAATTGTACTCTGATGATTTTTCTTTTATTTTAGTCACAGTTTTAAATAAACCTAACTAAATGTATAAGCACTTTTAACTTTTATATCCATAATATTTTTTTGTTTTCCGTAGGATCAAACAGCTTGCTACTACAAGGTGATCTGTAGATCGAACCCATGACAAAACTGAACGGGCGATACTACTACACAAAAGAAGCAATCATTAATAGTGCAAGAAAAACTGTATACCTACGTCATACTAAAAGTTGAGTTTTAATATTCCAACTATATAATACATTGTTCAATAACCTTTATATATTCCGAAAAATTCATATGAAGCACAAAAGCTCACTTGTGGTAAAGTAACCTAGCAAAATTACTTTTTGAAGTTACGATTTCACAAAGGTCCAGCAAAATTGGTATATAAGAGGTTATAAGTACATTTGTAGGTTAAAAAGGTATATTAGATATATTATTACTTTTATTAGATTGTAAAGCTCTCTGTTTTTGGCTTCAATTTCTAAGACAACAATATCAGTTGTCTAGACTAAATACTAATAAGTAATTAGATTTTTAATTGTGTAGGGATTATTAAATATTGTTTTAACAACTTACTAGTAACAATTTGGGTAATTTGAGCGTTTAGATAATTGGTCGAAACAGAAAAAAGCTCGCAGGGATACCTTTCTCATCTGTATCCTACTAATATTATAAATGTGAAAGTTTAGATGTTTGGATGTTTGTGACTCAATGACGCCAAAACGGCTGAATGGATTTGGCTGAAGTTTGGGACACATATTTTGTAGCCTGGAGAATAACATAGGCTACTTTTTATCCCGGAAAAACTTTACATTTCCGCGGGATAACGACGTGTAGTCCACGCGGCACGCAGAGGTATTATGAAGTAGGTAAGTGTCAGTAAAATTTTGATTCTTGGATCCAAAGTTTTACTCATCGAACATACAGCTTTAAACCACTAAACGGAATACGTTGAAATTTGGTACGCAGACAGTTATTACAACATAGACATCGACTAAGACAGGATTTATCAAAATTCACCCCCTTAATAAGTATCTACTACTTTTGCATTCGTTTGTAATGATCGGTCAGGGGGTGGGTAACCAATGAAAAGTCATTTCAATCTCCTCCATGCAAAGGGATACGTTATGAATTTGCATGGGTTTGACTTTGTTTTCACCACCCATTAATATCAATCCATACTAATAATATGAATGTGAAAATTTTGTTAGTCCGTCTTTCACGTCAAAAGGGAGCAACGGATCGACATGATAATTGGTATGGGGATAGTTTTGGAGCTGAAAAGCGACCCATGCTACTTTTTTATCCAGCGGCATTGTAGTGTAGTTCACGCTGGCGAAACCGCGAGTGGAAGACTAAGTAGTAATAAAATACGGTAGACGTCTAAGAGTTGTGTGGTATAGTTCTGACCATTAAATGAAAAGTCGCATATCTTGGTCACATCTTGAGAAATCCGCAATATCGTCTTCTCCAGTCCAGACCATCATGATGGGGAAGATTGCCGGAGAGTGCAGAGTGGGAGGACGCAAAATGTCATGGCTTCGTAACATCCGCCAGTGGACCGGCGTTAAGACGGTTGAACCATGGACAAAGCCAAATTTAAGGAGCTGACGGCCAACCTTCAATAATGAAGCGGCACTTTAAGAAGAAGAAGGAGTTGTGTACATGACTTTAGGTACTGTAAGCCAAATGAATTCTGGCCTATCAAAATCCATGTAAATTTTGGTGTATCATCATAGCAATTAAGACAAAACTTTACCTAACATTAAGGAATTTATCCACGTTTTAGCGAAAATGAAAGGTGACCTCTTTAACCCAAAAAAGAAACCAATTTCGAAAAATTACTTCCTGAAAATAAGCCGAGTTTCCTTCAACCAACATAATCCTTACGCTTCTCGAAAAGCAATACAATAACAATATACCTCATAATAACCTTAAGGAAGATCTTTCCAGCCTCGTAACCCCCTTTCAAGCGTACTCGAATAACAGCGTTAAAATCACATATAAGTCACACGTCGCTAAAAACGATTTATAAGAAAAAGTACGTGCAAATTTCCACCCCCAAATTCGACATTAACCCCATTCAATGTACTGAAAAAACTCTCTTTAAGGAGCTTATCGTATAATCGCCTACAGCGTGCGGTATCAGATAATTCTCACCGAATACTGCATAACACACCTCGGAGAGGCAGTATATATATCATTCCATCCCCTCCCCGCCAACATTAGGTGGGGAGAAATATCGAGAATATGTGGTATTGTTCCCTATGTGTTTGTTGAAAGCTATTGTATTCAAAACGTAACTGAAAATACAACGTGTTACAATATATTTGGAAGATAAACGAAAATTATAGTTGTCATAATACTTACAAATTTGGGAAATGTTAGTGTTGTGTTTTGTGCTTTATCTTTTAGCGCTAAAGACAGACGGTATACGCATATGAAACAAAGATATGAGATAATTTGAGCTCTTTTATTATTTTGTCACACACATTATACCATAAAACGTAATATTAGATTCAATTTCTATAACCTCTGCTGATTACATTTGTGAGCTTGAAGAAAAATAAAGCTTCATGTATTACCAAAATAATATCATGTATTAGAAGTATCCAAGTACTTTAAAAAGTATCATGAGAAAATTGTCGTCGAAGTATTTTTACAGACAGTAAATCATAATTCTAGTAAATTTACCTAGACCGCGCCTCTATCACTTAAGAGTAGTTTTCGAAGTACAAATGATAAACTTTATGTGCGTTTGATTGGATTACTAGACAATCAAACGAATATTTCGATTCACCTTAAAAAGGTTAAAAATGTATACATAGTTGACTTTACCTTCCAACTTGAATCCATACTAATCTTATAAATGTGAAAGTGTGTTTGTTTGTTTGTCCGTATTTCTCGACAAAACGGAGCAACAGATCGAGTGATTTTTGGTATGAGGATAGTTAAGGAGCTGGAGATTGTCTATATGCTACTTTTTATTCCGGAAAATTATAAAAATATGGTAATTTTGTATGGCAACTCACATAACTGTCGTACTATACAAAACTGTTATTAATTCTTCCATGATCGCTTCTAAAGAGTGTCTGATCACTGACGTTTTAACCGCTTTAGATTAACTTCTTCGACATTTGTTTATTTTGATCTTTAGTAGATGTTGGTGATACGAAGTTCAGCGGGTCCACGTAATTTGTTTGGCAAAACAACGTTTGCCAGGTCAATTATGCATTTACATAGTTATGCCATAATAACAAGGTGACTTAATTTCTTATGACGAAACATTTAAGTCAAAACCCGACTTTCAGACAAGGTTCATCGTCATCAGCCATTAATAATGACCCCACGCTGGGGCACTGGTCTTCCTTATGGATGGATAAGGAAAATGGGCCATGACCCACCACGCGAGCTCAGTGCAGATTGATGGGTATTAATGACTGCAAACGTAATCGGGGCCAACGGCTTAACTTGCCTTTCGAAGCACGGAGGAGTTCGAGATAAAAGTTTTTGGTCACCCATCCCGTGAACGACCATACGATCGCGCTAAGCAGGTCAACATGACAAAAACAAACAAAAGAACAATTGTTCATAGGCTTATCTAATAAAACAACCAAAAAGAAACAATTTGATAACTTTTATGAGAAAACAACTCGAGAAAAACACCAAATGAAAAATACGAGTATCACACAAGATCTGGTAATATATCTTCAGTCCAAAACGGCACAATCCTCATTTACTGCGAGAGGTCGAACATATATCTTCTAATATCCATACGTATACATATAAAAAATAGTAACGGATCCAGTTGATTTTTTTACAAGTTTTTTATTATTACAAGCTTTTTATTAACTTGTAATGTTAGTTAGTTAGTTAGTATGTTAGTTAGTGGGGCCAAATCTTGCAAGCTTAATTTGACCCACTTTTCAGTATCCGATAGAGCTGAAATTTTGTATACAGGTTTGGTTCAGATGACAATACAATATTAAAGTACAGTCATCAAAAAAGTTTGACATAAAAATGAAATTTTTACTCAAAACTTATCTTTCATTTGAACCGACTTTAAAAAAAGAAAGAGGTTATCAGTTTGACTGGTTTGTATGTGATATTGTTTGAATTGGATAATATTTGAGTAAAGCGTTCCGTTTAGGCTTTCCAACCACGTGTCTTAAATTTCGTAAGTGTATGTAAGTATGTATGTTTGTCCACGAATTTTAACACTGTTAAATTGGAAACTAATTAAGGCTACCACAATTCTAACTTGCTTGACAAGACCGTGGCGCAGCCCATTAGCATTAGCGCGATCGGTATGTGATCGCTGCGGTTAAGCTATTTTCGCTATGGTCGGTCACGGGAATGGCGACCAAAAATTTATTATCTCACGCTGCTCTGTGCTTTTTTATCCACATCGTGGTAGCACTTAGCCTTTATCACACGTGATGGTAAGTGGTGACAAGGCTGAAGGTGGAAGCGCACTACTCCCGGAATCCTCAATCACTGAGGATCTGGCTATCTTATCTCTAACTGCTGGAACACAATAATGCCGAAAACATCATTGTTATGACGCCAGACTTAGATAAGATGGTGGTAGCTAGCCAGGCGGACTAAGAACAAGTTCTACCACCAGCCAAATCGAACACAACATTGGGCACAATGGGAAACTGGGAATCGAACCCGGGACCCCTGGGTCTGAGCTGAAACCAGTAGTCCACAGAGGTGGTTAAGCTTCTGAAGACTCGTTAAGTCGTTGTTTCCGGCTATACTTGCAGTCGTTGATAACCATCAATCCGCATTCGGCCCTCGTGGTGAGTCATGGACTCATAGCCCATTCTTCTTATCCATCCATAAGGAAGATCTATGCCCCAGCTGTCAGTGAAGACATTAAACGGCTAGTGATAATGATTACGCTTAACTTCTACATTATTGGTCTATTCGCGACTGGACCATGCATTTAATAACACGTATACGTTTAAGAACCATGTCTCATTACATTATTAAGTGACTTGTATCCACATAACAGCCAAGCCTCAGAACGTCCCAATGCGCCAATGTTCTATATGTACACATATTGTACAAACCATTGTAATTACACCCAGAAAATCATGTAACACACGCCTCCTCCCATATATATGATAATTACTTTCAGAATCGACTGCAGAGTTTTGTGGAGGGCCCCTTTTTAATTAAAGTCCCTACAAAGCCTACATTCGATGACTTGGGTAACGAAGGCTTAAACGCTACTCTAAAGCTTGTGTCACATTGCGAGCGAAGCTAAGTGAGGTTTTCAAGCATTATCATAAACTTTACTATCAGATATATTTTAATAGGTATCTGCTGGGGCACAGGCTTACTCTTATGGCTGGATAAGGTTTTTTTTATATTAATTTTAATATGATTTGTTTGTATTCCTTCAAATTACTTTTTGTGCTATGATTTGTATGTGAAGATTTTTATGTGAATTTCTTAATTATTTACCTTATACTAACTTAAGTTTTCGTTTTAGGATTAAGGTTTTTTTGAATTTTTTAGATTGTTTATTAATGTATTGATGAGCTTTTTAAATGCTTCCGCGTATTTGTGTTTTGATGCGATCTCGCTCAATTGATAGTAGCAATGAGATAGTCATTTCTGTGAGAAGCGAATCTTGGACAGTATTTTAAAAGGTGTTCTAGAGTTTGGCGGGTTGTGTTGTCGCAAGGGTAGTGATTATCGGGTGTGATGTTATAACGGTCATATCCATGATTGGTGATGAGTTGTGTGATGGCAAAACAAGGTGGAATGATTTTATGAAAGGATAAGGATATTGGGTCATGACCCACCACGCGGGTCCAATGTGGATGTTTACAAATGCAAATGAAGCTAAAAACAAAGGCGGGAAAGTCGGGTAGTCCTGGACGGCAGCTAACCGCTGGCTTTTGAATTTCTAAAGCAGGGTACTCACCGACCTGTGTAACGTAACGTGTCACGTAACGTAACTGTTACTGTATAAACCTGCAAGTGAGTACGGCTTGTCCACGGTCACACTCAGCGAGTCACTGCGAGCTTACTGCGAACCACGCGTGAGCGGCTCGTAGCGAGCTCGTGGTTACATACTCACTTGATACAGTAATATTTACGTTACGTGTTACACAGCTCGGTGAGTACCATGCTAAAAGACTGGCTACGTGTACATATTTGCCTACAAAAACTTGGCCTGCGTTGGACGAACGTGCTTGGCCAACGGGTTAGGTAAACGTGTAATAGAGCCTTTATAAATTGAAATGCCCGCGGCTACCCGCCCGTTCGGGCTACCGGCTTTCCCCTAACTAATGTGTACTACCTAATTCTTAATACAGAGGAGTTTGATAAAAATTTTTAGCAATCATCGCGACAGTGGCTTAGGTAACGCGCTAGTCACTGCGCCACCAAACTCCTTAACCCGTCACAGACCAGGGTCCTTTTTTTATGGCCCGTTTTTTACGTAAACAAAGCACTTGAGTGCGCAGCTATCGCTATCCCGAACATCTGGTTATACTTAGGCCGTGTTTGGTTACATTTATGATAAGCTGAATAACAAAGGCGATAAACTAAAACTGTTTGACAGTTTTACGATATGTTTTGTTTTTATAATGGTCGTTCGAAGTTCCTTGTTTTTTTATAATTTTCGCAATGGTCTATTGTAACTCAGGTTCAGAACGTGCAGAGCTTTCGTTTAGCTGTAACTGCTAGTGTAGCCTACACCTAAAAGGCATCGTCAAATCGCAATTAGGCGGTCCATAATACTGTCACATGTGTGTACTGTGGTTTAGCACTTAAGAACATTAAAGTCTAGTTAGTGTTAGCCTGATGTGGGTTTTGATTAAAAGTTAGATCTGAAGGAGAATGCGTACATACGAGTCTATTTGCTATGAGTCATGGAGTTTTTGACGTCATACCGCTAAACGTAATAATGCTACAATGATATGTATGTGAAGTTGTAGCTTTTTATTTATTTTGTTTCATTTTGTACATAATTGTAATAGTAGGTACTTACTTAAATCATGACCACTTTATTTCTTTTTATTTCGTATAGGTATAAGACCAAGTTTCATGAAATGGGTCCCCAAATGATTGTTGATACACATGATAGAAAGAATTGTTATGAAAAAGCGTTTAGAGTCTACACAAAGTCTTACATACAGGTTGACTTACGGCCGGTTTCAATAACATATCTTCCGGTAAAAGTAAGCTTATCCTGGTTCTGTTACTAAGCAACCGTTGTTATTTGACACTAATTAACAAAAATATCTAGGCGACTAAGCTCTGGTAAGCCTATCTTTACCGGGGAGTAGGTTGTTGAAACCGGCCATTACACGAAGTCGCAAGCTATCGGTAGAACGTAAAAACAGACAAACATCTATCAGATTCACAAACATAATTGTACGAAAGTTACAACCCATCTTCAATTTTAATTAAAACCCTTTACCAGTCAATAGGTAAAATATTAACAAAGATAACGTATTTAACTTGATCATTAATCAACGAAGCTCTCATTGACAGGCCTACAGCTCACAAACGAACCTAATGGAAAATCAGTGCGCAACAATACATTAATTATTGCTTGATTCTTTATGACATAGCAATTCCTATGACCCAAAAACCAATCAACCTTTTCGCAAATTTCATATTCGAAGTGAATCACAAACCCATTTGGCGGGACTATTCAGAAAGCCGGTATTTCACCGCAAGCCTATGAAGACAATTAGTCATGACAAGGGAATCACTCGCAAATCCATAGCGACCGCAAATGTAGTCGTAGCCAAGGAAAACATAATCCAAAGACAATCTAGTATGACGGGCGAATCTTTTTTGTAAGAAATCGAGTCGGCCTACATGTATAATGCAATAAGAGAGGCCACCATTTTTCATAATTCCCGGCGGCGGCCGGTGGCCGGGTTCCCATAATTTACTTTTGTTTCAATTGTTACGACTTTAAGAAGAGAAAAAAGATTTATTCGAAAGCCACCTCTTTGTTGCCAGAATGGTGGCTCGATTTTGATGAGATTTCGTATTTCATCTGAAAGCGTTTTGACTTGCATATTGGGCTTTTGGAGGAGTAATTTTGAGCACAATTAGGTTTGAGATGTCTCATCCCATATAAATGCCGCGAAAGATATGCCTAGCAACTAAATGATTATGAATAGTTCAAGTTAGTTATGAATAATTAATGACAGTCCCAATTAAATTATTTTTAACGCATTGTTAGAGTAAAGTGTTGCAATTTTTTTTTAATAAAACATAACCTGGCAATGAACGGAAGTAGCGGAAATGCCTTTTTTAAGTATGTGGAGGATTGCTTGTGTCAAACAATCCCAAAACAGCACGAAAAATCTTGGCAAAGATTCGAAATACAATGATTAAAATTGATAAATGCTAAATAATGCTATCTCAACCCGATTGCAAGGGCATTTATAGATCGACTAATGTAATAAAGTTGGAGATAAATAGATTTTCGATTATGAATGACATTTCTATTTGTAAAACGAAAGTAGGTCATGATGCTCATCCGTTATTTGTTCATAGCATAGAAACTTTACTGTTTTGTTTCATCGTTCCCTAATTTTAGACAAAACAGTCTGTTTTAATTTTAATAGTTCCATTCACAATTAAATGCTATTCATAGAAGGGAAATAATACTAAAATCAAACCACGAGTTCCCAAGTACCTCACGTGGAATTCAAATTTGAATTTCTGATCCACTACCCCACCAATTAAGCTACTGGGTACCGCGGGACAAGCATTTTTTCCTTTAGTATTATTTCTCATAAAAAATTTCTAGTCAGTCAGTCTTACATAATATTTCGTGATTTGAATTATGCAACGATTTTATTTTAATTGAAGTAAATAAATAAATAAATAAATAAATAAATAAATAAATAAATAAATAAATAAATAAATAAATAAATAAATAAATAAATAAATAAATAAATAAATAAATAAATAAATAAATAAATAAATAAAAAAATAAATAAATAAATAAATAAATAAATAAATAAATAAATAAATAAATAAATAAATAAATAAATAAATAAATAAATGAATAAATACATGAATAAATAAATAAATAAATAAATAAATAAATAAATAAATAAATAAATAAATATTTCTCGAATTGACAGACAAAATTTCTTAGTAAATCCTCTAAAAAGAAGTATCGCATAATTTACGATATTTTTATGTGCCCGATTGTAAATAAAATAAGGGTATAATATCCTTAATTTTCCTCGAACAACTCGATTACCCAATTTCCAACAGCATAAATAAAATTTTCGAAATTAAATACCTATTAACTTAATTAAAAACTTCATCTAGAAACCTCAGAGCAAACATTTAGCCGTAATCAATACTGCGGGTGTCGACGGCCGTTCTCAGAAACCGTTGGACTTTGTAACTCCTATTACATAACTCCTATTATCGAGGTCTCAATTCAGTCAAATTTAACTAACGAATAGCAATTGGTGAAGCCGTCTTTGAAAATTAAGAAAATTGTGTTATGTTCCGACAAAGCACCTTTGAGAATTTAGATTGTTCCGAATTCGGATGCTATGTGGTTAAGGATAGAGATGAATTTAGAAAATTTACATTGTTTTGTGATTTTGAATAATACAATCCTACTATAATATTATAAATGCGAAAGTTTAGATGTTTGGATGTTTAGATGTTTGGATGTTTGTTACTCAATCACGCCATAACGGCTGAACCGATTTGGCTGAAATTTGGAACACAGATACTTTGTAGCCTGGAGAGGAACATAGGCTA
This sequence comes from Crambus lathoniellus, assembly GCA_949710035.1. Lineage (NCBI taxonomy): Eukaryota > Metazoa > Arthropoda > Insecta > Lepidoptera > Crambidae > Crambus > Crambus lathoniellus. The sequence goes on along the minus strand of OX453314.1, from coordinate 22,078,312 downwards.
CTTTTTATCCCGAAAAAATCACATTCCCGCGGGATAACGTCATGTAGTTCACGCGGGCGAAGCCGCGGGCGGAAAGCTAAGAAAGTAATATATAAAATCACAAAAGAATACAATTTTTAAATGTGATTGTGAAGAATGTGATTTATTAAAAATTGCGTGAATACAAACAAAAATGTTTATTGTGAATTAAGTATATTCCTCAACTAATTGTATCTAGTATTTTAGAAAAAATCGGCCCGTCTCATAACCAGCTCCGATGGGACTCGAACCCACGACCTTTCGCTATCCGGATGACTGCTCTAACCTCTGAGCTACGGAGTCGTTACGAGTCGGTTTGAGTCCTATCGGAGGTGGTTGTGAAACGAGTCGATTTGTTCTAAAATAGGTACTTCATTTTCAATTTTTCAATAATAAAAATTGCATTGTGAATGCAAAAAAGTAAAAATTTTAATAACGAATTATATTTATCTACCAAAACGTATCATAATTAAAAATACTCTTATTTTCGAAATAAAACTCGATATCACTTTTACGGATCTTTCAGCACGCATGGTTTATTTAAAACTTAAAAATTCGGTGCTGTATTTTACGCGGTCAAACAACTCCTGGGTGCCTCCCATCAACTATAAGAAAGCGATTCAAAACTGGTGCGTTTCAGAATAGGTATAAAAATGAATTGCTTTACCATGTACCATGACCTTTTGTACCATGACCTTCTTAAAACTGAATCGCAAATGAATTGCTGAATGCGAATGAACGAAAGATTTGTGTACTTATTTCTTCTACCCGTCTCTTTTACTTGATTCTGTCATGCCCGGAGAGTGAGAAGGATGGGTATAGCCTGGAGGTGTCATGTTAACTCGACTGATTTATAAGTCAATTATGAGTTCATGACAGCTAAGCGGCTGTGACATGTCGCTGAATCGCTTGTCATTGACGCAATAGAGTCGATCGCAATTAAGCTGTCGTGGTATGAATAAGCGAAGCAGATCAGTTTAGGTCCTAAACAAAACCGCAATAAGAGTTGATGGTAGGCACCCTGAAGACGCCCCGGGATGAGGCAAAGCACGTGTAGAGTAGTCTATTCGGTGAAGGTGCAAGGTGTGTCACTTGACTGTCTTGCTATCTGCAGCTGCAGGTATTGTGCACTTTTTTAACCTATACGATCGGATTAGGAACACAGACGTCCTCAGTTTTTTAATTTTTTATATAACACCGTCAGTTTTAGCTACACCGACGACGTCCTAAACATTATATCGACATATTACTCGGATTAGGTACACACGTGTGCCTCAGCCAACCACTCGAAAAATGACGTTACAATGTAATTAATAAAGTTTAAATTTCGATTTCCGCCACCACAAGTTCGAGACTGACGGGTGTCAAGTTGTTGATGCAACTTGACACATCTCTGAGCGTACGGTAATGTTGCATGTTGTTTGCGGAAGTAAGCTACATAATTATACTTATCTCTTTTTTCACAATTGGTAGGGACTTCCGCCAAGTGACGCCTGATTCAAAGAAATGTTTATCTTTAACTTATGGCCGTTTTCACCAAAACGAATAAATCGGCTTAAGTCGTAACTACTTGCTTAACTCTACCCGAACGAGTTAACTCGGCACCTGAGTGTAAGCGACGTTTTCGAGCCAGGTGCCGAGTTAACTAGTTCGGGTAGTAGTTAAGCAAAGACTCATAAGTTTTGGTGGTTTTACTAAAAACGGCCATTAGAAACTTTAAATTGCAGATAACCTTTATCGAAATAATGAAAATTTAAATTATTATTCGAAGTTTGAAATAGTTTTTTTTTACTAATAGTATACAATCAGCTGACGTTAGACATTTGACTTACAATATTTGACCTTTTCATTGACGCACATAAACTAAAAAAATATAATGTTAGAACTATATTTCCTACATTTTGGTGGGAAGTAATTGTTTTGCCTACTACCATATTTACTGCGATAAACTATGTTAAACAGGACAGGGACATCTAATTTAAAACTGACAAACTATTTACATCCATTAGCGTTTACCAAAGCCTCAACGTAAATTAAGCCTTATCTCGTACTCGTAAAAGTGATATTTGTAAACTAACACGCAACGCCCTAATGGCTAAGAAGCTTTTTTATTCGAAAGGACGTTCTGTGACCTTCAAATTTAGTAAATACTGTTTTTCTTTCTAAATGTTGAAGACCTGTATGGCAGAGGGGTTTTAAGGTTCAATTATGTTTATGTTCAAACATAATATCTTCTATCATAAAGTCTTGGTGTTTTCAGTTGTAGTTCTTCTCTCTTTAACAAACATGATAAATTAAATGAAAGGAAAACAGTAAAAGATTATAAGGATTCGAGGCCGAGTCGAGTCAATATTGTACCTTTTTATGAAATAGCATATTTAAAAAAAAACTATGTTTTCAGTTTTTTTTATCACAACGGGGTAACACTTAGCCTTCATCACACCTCATGATAAGGCTGAAGGTGGAAGCGCACTACTCCGGAATCCTCAATTACTGAGAAACAGGCTATTTTATCTCTAACTGGCAGAACACAACATTATTATGAAATCATCGTTGTAATGGCGACAGACTTAGATAAGATGGTGGTAGAAGGCCAGGCGGGCCGAAGTCCGCCACTGAGAATCGAACCTTGGACCTCTGGGTCAGATAGCGGTGGTGTGTACCACTAGACCACAGAGGCGGTTAAAAAGTAGAGTTATGTTTCTTTTAAAAAAAATAGGTGAATGATTCCTTTGACTGAAATTTCTAACCTAAGTACATTGTTTCGTGTATGTACTTTTCCTTCAGATGGAATGAAAAAAATTATACGGTAGCTAGTATCCACAACACAATTTCTTAATGAAACTTACCTTGACCCAGATAATTAGTATGATCGTACGAAACTAAAAAGAAAATATACTTAGTAAAAAAATAGTTTAAAAAATATAGTAAACACTCTTTCTAAATATACCTGCGCCTTAATTCCACCATTTTGCCTAAATACCTCAAAAGCGAGTGCTATTCCGTGTTGACAACGTACACACACGGATATTTGGGCGGTAAATGCGGAAGGGGACGGAAATACCCTAATTTGAACCTTTAAGTATATTTTCCAGTCTTTGCGCTCCAGTGACGTTTAAGGGTTAAATACCGGTTTATGTTTAGTGCCAGTTTGAATTGCTAACCAATCATAGTTCGTTTTTTAGGTTTTTGGGTCGAAATGTTAGAAGAGCAATATAAAATTATAGCACTATGTTATAAAAATGTTGTTTCAAAATGTATACATTATACATATCGAAATAACAGAAAATTTGGAGCTTCCAACTAGCTAGCAAGTTAGGTAGAATCAAATGAGGAATAAATAATCGAGCCACAAAAAATACTAAGTAAGCACCTAAAATACTGAATGCACGCAGTGTCCATTTCAGTATTTTAGGTGCTAATTTAGTATTTTTGTAGGTTAAGCTAGGCTAGTTTGGTTATTATTTTTTTACCCTGTGGTTTGGTGGTGAATTGCAACCCGAATCAAATAAGATAAGTTCTACTCGTACATGTAAAGTGGGGCTTAGTTATATAACCGACTTCAAAACTTTATAAAGGGAGGAGGATAAGCGTTCCACTGTATATGTATGTTTGTTTGTCTGTTTACCGATTTCTTCGTCTACTGTTGTGGACCGATTTTCATAATTCTTTTTTATTCGAAAGAGTTTACTCCTGAAGTGGTCCTATTGCCACAAAGTTAGGACCTGATGATGAGATCCCAAGAAATCTGAAAAAAACCCTCAAATTTGATTCTAATTTCACGTGTTTTATATAACATTTTCTAATGATTTTTAAGTTTTTTCATCTGGTACAAGTTGGTCATTAGTTAGGTGGTTTCAACAATATTCGGAAATAGTGTTATGGGAGTATTTTAAGATTCAGGTATTCATAACGTTTAAATTGTCTTATAGAATTATCCGTAAAAGTATTCGTGTCGTCACGTCAATGGATGGATGAATTTAGCAGCAAATCTACTGGGTTAAAAGAAAACTGTATGTTCGATAAGATACCATTTTTGGAAGATGTTCATGCTAGCGAACGTAAATTCAGTTGAACACGATCTCGCGTTTTGTTATCAAAGTGGAAGCGAGTTTGAATTTTGTCATATAACGTATTAGATAAGATACCTATGCTATAATAATACATAAATGGACCTAGCATAACGTGACTCTGTTATTGACAAATAAATTGCAATAAAACAGGAGGCCAAGCCTGCTAACGTTAAGTCATAATCGTGTCTCAATCGTGTTTCAATTGTAGTTCAATTGTAGTGCTTTTTAACACACTAGTTACAAGAAATGTGTACTGTTTTCACCATACTACTGATGGTCACACCACACACTACATTTACATCACATCATATTGTCATAATTCTTGTAACTAGTGTGTAAAAAAGCACTACAATTGAAGTACAATTAAAACACGATTGAGACACGATTATGACTTACCGTTAGCAGGCTTGGCCCCCAGGTATTCAAGGTGCCGCCATCTTTGAGGTCCCACCAGGATTCGAATCCGGATTCCCGTTAATGCGTAACATTAACTAATTAACGAGAATTCGGAAACGAACTTTTCAATATTTCCTCATGTTATGAGAATATAATAAAAGGACCGACTAAAAATTACTAAATTGACTGACTAAAATACACTAGGTTTGGTTGCGTAAAATAGGTTAAGGTTAGGTTAGATTGGCGACTTAAGTCGCCTACTTAGTATTTTTGTCAGTAAAAAGTATTTTAGTCGATCGGTTAGCTACTAAATGGCTACTAAGTACCCCATTTTATTGACAGTTGTCAAATTTTAACAGTTGGCACCGCGTATTAGAGACTTATTTCTATAGAAATAAGGCAGCATTCAGTTTGGCTTTGGCGGGGTCCTCAGAGTGCCCGCCGATGCTTCAGAGGTTACATATTCAGAATCGAGTGCCTTACGTTTATTTATATACCAAATTAAATGATTTTTATTTAAACTTCGTGAAATTCATTAATTTTATATTTTTACTTTTTATTACAGGTAATTAACAACTTTCTTCAAAGGGTGATAAAGGTATTTAAGAGCTTTTTTAAGGAGCCATTATAATTAAAAATGCAGTACTGTTGATTTCAATAATGTTCAACTTTCAACATTACTGAGAAAACTAGGTAATTGAACTATTTCGAATAAGTTCAATTTAAAAGTTAAAGTAACTTATTGATTGATGAATCCATCAACCTTAAAGATGAGACTTTAAACTTAGTTAACTTGCAAAGTTGTTTTTGGCAAGAAAATTCTAATCTAAGGTTAAATTTTGATTTTAAAAGCTTTGAAAAGATGATAACGGTTTTTCGTTGAAAGCAGTGATCTTAACGATTAAATCGACGACAGCTTTGGCGTAGGGGTAGGCTACCCACCTTCTGCGCCAGTGGTCTCGGTTTCGATTCCCGAACAAGACAAATATTTGTGTGCATGAACATGTCTATTTGTATATACTATGTATATTAAGTACTTATGTATTTACAAACAAAAAGTATTTAAGTATAATATTTATCCGTTTTCAAGTTTTCCATGATACTGTTTCTTAATAAAATTAAAATGGACTCTGATAATTGGTGTGAATGTAAGAAGTTATTTATTTATTTATATTTTTTTTTCTTTTATATTTTCCTTAAGTACTGCTTTTGAATAAAAGATGCCTAAGATGGCTAAACGTAAATTATAGGGAATTTATTATATACGGATACTTATTTAAATTTTAACTTTTTTGCATTCACAATGCAATTTTTATGGTTGAAAAATGGAAAACGAAGTATTTAGAAAAAATCGACCCGTCTCACAACCCATCGGAGCTGTTTGTGAGACGGGTCGATTTTTTCTATAAGGATACTTTTTTAAAATAATTTTAGGGTAATCTACAGCCAATTAACTTAAATAAACTATGTTTAATCATGCTAATAAAAAACATTTAAACTGAAATGTGGTTACTAGACGACTTCAGTTCTATTTTTGTGCTTGGGCTACACAGATGTACTACAATCACAGCCATAGTCGACGTACTACGAACGTACTACGAAAGTCGTAGTCGTCGTAGTATCGTAGTAAAGATAAAATGCTACGACTAACTACACTGACATAATTCGTTTGAAAGTATAAAACATAGCGAGAGTTATTAATTATGTTCTATTCAACATCGTTATCTATACTAATATTAGATTAAGAGGAAAGAAATTAATAACTTTTCAATGTCAGATTCGAGTTAGTAATCATTACATTAACTGTGTATGTTTGTTTGTATATTTATTTATCTAGACTACCATAATACAAGTACTTTTCATTTTGTTTTATACCTTTCATCCCTTTATATTGACCCCCAGTCTTATTTTCCCTTTCACTCAAATTAGTTGCAATTATGTTTATGCATATTCTAATCAACTGTGACTGGTAAACGCGTCAACCCCCCGCACGTCGCATAGGGTGATGGCTGAAAATCGGCATTTCACCTTTTGGTGGATATAATTTGCCGAGCCTAGACCTTTTTGCTGCTGCACACAAACACATCTCCATACCGGCATACTTAGGTTTATTTTATTTTAATTCTGCCTTGTTAGTTAATTATAATCTGTATTCATCTGTCATGATTTTAGAAGGTTTTTCATATTTTTTAATAGCAACACTGGTAATGCCGTCTCTTGCCGCCATTTTGTTAAATTTAATAGGCTAATCTGTGGTAAAATTGGTGGGGGGTAGCTAGACTTGAGCCCGATGAACGAGCAAAGAGAGGTGATTCTTCAAACTAGCCTCGAGGGGATAAGTTCACTAAGACGTCGACTGTATCTATATTGTTAAACCTGTACTATGCCTGTACCTGTAAGTTGGATCAATAATTATATGAGTGTTATCTGGAGTCTGCGTTTTCTTCATATTTCAGAAGCGGTAAAGTACCCACGTAAGTTTATTTCTGAACCTGATAATAAGAATAATTTGCTTATTCTGTGCTATAGTAATGCCAAACGAGTTATTTTATTCTCTTCACGCAGAGAAAGGATAAATATTCCAGATTCCATGTTAATGCGTATTTTTTTTTATCTAAATGACATTTTAAATACCTTTGCGGTGGATTGTGTTTTGTACATGGTCGGGGCTACTCTCCGACGGAACGGACATAAACTAAATCGCATTTGTGTTTTAATTGATTGTGTTCGTATACGGTCGGGGCTACCCTCCGACTATACTAACATAATTTAAAAAGTCTATATGCGTAGCTTAGTACTAAGATTTTACTAATTCGTGTCCGGGGCTACTCTCCGATCGTGTCAGTTAAATCTAAAGCGTTAAAATTGGAATATTTGTGTGGCGGATTGTGTTCCGTACATGGTCGGGGCTACTCTCCGACGGAACGGACATAAACTAGATCACACTTTTATTTGAATTGATTAATTGTGTTCGTGTACGGTCGGGGCTACCCTCCGATTATACTTACATAATTTTAAACGCGGGTATGTAGTAGATATTTCCGTATGGCACGATCATAGCGTACCATGAATCTGGCATAATATCTTGATTGTTGTTGTTTAATTTACATGATGTATTAAATGTGGATTGTACAGAATTAATGGAGATGATTGGCATTATTATATTATAAGAGTACTTGCTGTTTATGTTGTTTATAATCTTACACATGGAGCTAGGACTGGCAGTTTTGGCTGTGTACCTACATGTAATGTTTTAAGTAATTAGTGCTAGCACTAATTGGAGCTAGTTTTGATAGCCTTTACTGTTGCACAGAGTGAAATCACTTATGGCTACTAAATCTTGCATACAATCCATGTTTTAACGTGGTATCTAATACCAACAGTAAATAAAAGAAAACTATAAGTTATGAAGCTAGTAAGAAGTAGTAAAGAGTAAGAATAATTTATGATTGGTTGCTCACATTTCATTTATCTTAATATTATTGAAATTAATTATTACTAATTTTCCTTTGTTTTTAATGTATTGAGCGAACGTGTTGTTCTCTGGGTTGAGTGAGTCATGTATGCTTACTGGTTACCTACGTTACCTGGTAAGATTGGTTTAATAGGTACGTATTACTTACTTACAATTGAATTCTGGCTTTCTATTTATTGATATATTAATTAATAGGTACAAATTTTGTGGATTCAATTAATATGAACACCGTGAATAGCAATATAAATTGCTTGAACTATGAATATGAGTTTAAATACAAATATTTTAATATGGTATCTTTAAATATTTAAATATGAAAGTCTTTACGTGAATTTGGATATCTCTAATGTGAATATTTTTAATTTTTAATGATGAGCGAACAAATATAAGGTGTTCACTGGGTTGAGTGAGCAAGCTATGCATGCTCACTGGTTATAAGAGATACATTGAATTTGTTTGTTGAAATGCATTAAATTGAATTTGATATTAGGGGGCGATGTATGTATGTTGCATACACTCGTCGGATATTAGAGGGCGATGTATGTATGTTGCATACACTCGTCGGATATTAGGGGACGATGTATGTTTGTGGCATACACTCGTCGGAATTAAGGGGGCGGTATATGTTTGTGGCATACACTCGCCGGATTTAAGAGTACGAACGATGTATGTTGGTGGCATACATTCGTCTGAATATGTTTAAATGTTAAGTGAGTACGTTTCTCACAGGCTGGTTAAATGAGTACCTACTTATATTTCATACTGGTTTACTACCCGTATGGCCACTTTTAAGATTATTAGATTTAAATGAAACTACAACAGAACAAAGATAATTTCAAACGTTTTATTCTTGTTCTTACAATACTCATTTTACATTTTTGCACTAGATAAGTAGCTCTTAATAAAAGAAATGGTTTTTGTAAATAATAAAGGATGTAGGTAGCTACTGTAGCTAGTGAACAGTATAAATCATGAATTTTCCTGAAGGGCATATTGTGTTGATAACCTAATGATTTTATTATAGAATGACACGGAACGATCTTTTGCCGATGAATAATGTATACATTCCAAGGTAAATAGCGTCTGAGGACGAATACGGCCCGCGCCACCTGGTGCGCCGCTTGGTAGGCCTCCAGGGTGACGTGGCCGACCCAGGGGAGTCTTGAGCGAAGGAGGAATACCCTTTCTTCGTAGCTGAATCTGGTCAAAGAGGATTTGAGATGAGGCAGAGCATTTTGTTTATGGGAAAGTATTGAAGTTGTTTTGATTAAAATGTTTCATGTTTATTTATTTGCATATCGAATAAAACTATTTAAGATTTAATTTTCATCTCGCATAACCGACTAAATTGATTGTAACACCCCCTTAAATAAAGTTTGTAAAGGTCTACCTAAAACAAAACAAAACTATAAAAACTTATCTTTTCATAGAATCATTTAGATGTTATCAAAATACTTTTAGGGAAGAATGAAAAGCCTTTTAAATCTACAGTTGCCTACGTGCTTGACATTGAGTATCTAGTAGGTACCACAGCTGTAGCAGTTAATATATACCTTTAAAGTATTATTGTCAATATGCGCTCTAATTATCGCAACATAGTACCTACTTACTTATAAAGATATTTATATACTAAATTATGTTTGCATCATTTCTTTTTCCTTGCATAATAAGTATCCACATGCTCCACAATTTGAGTAGGGGTTATTGTCTTATCTATTTAAGATTTTTATAATTACCTTAGTTTCCATTTATACGAAATCCATACCATATCTTGATTCTCATGAGTGGTCAATATCCATGAGCTAGGTTTGTTTTTCTATGCCTAGGTCTATGCCCAGGTGACCTTTACGCAGAACTGGATGTATTTCTGATCTTGATAAGATTGGACATGATGACGATTCACTTTTGAATAAGAGCACACTATTAAAGTCGCGAATTTAGTATTCCAAGATTGCGATTGGGTAATACTTTTATAAACTGTGATCTGTGTCACTTAGATTGTTATAGACCTTTTAACTATGGAAACAATATTAGTTTCTGGTATAAGCTTAACAATCTCCATAGCAGTGTTGTAGATACGGTGTACGTACGCATAGTTTTCGGGGTGCCGCTGTCTCTGAGGTACCTACCGGGTTCGATTCCCTGTCGGGTGAATGTTTAAAGCGGACTTTTCAACATTCTGCCCGATTGTATGTGGTAATCCCCGTCGTTGTTCCCAAATGCCATAACACAAGTGCTTGAGTTACTAAGTTCGGGATGGAAGCAATGTAGGTATGCAAAGATATCCAAAATTTACTATTTCCTATTACTTATTTTATTTTTTGTAACTTTGTTCAAGTGGACATTTCGTCTATTATTTTTGTTATATGTAGCTTAATTTAAAAGAATTCACTATGCTTGACTTTTTAAATTTGAGTTTAGTGGCAAACTTAAATCTCAAATTTTATTTAAATTCAAACTAAATTGTGGATGAGTGCTAGAGAAAGTTTATCAGGAACATACTTTTCCGAGTCTTCTACATAATTAGACAATAAAGCCATAAGACTGATTAGAAATCATCATTCATTGCATTTTTCCGGGAACGTCGAAGATTCTTTATCTAAGTACCTAGTTTGATAGATACATAGATTAATTCTTTATTTGTACACAATATTACGAACGGAACAATTACACACGAAATAATAATAATAATACAAAGATAACAAACTGTTAACCAAATGGTGGCCTTATCGTCTTACTGCGGTTTCTTCCGGGCAACTCAGTTTTGGTTTAGACGGATGGAAAATTTTACAGCCAAAATCACTAGAAGCTATTTTGCTATTTGTGCGTACTGCGTAGTGTTCTAGATCTCTCTTAATGATTTAGATGCAAATCAAAAGCAGAAATACTTAGTTGCTTAGACAGCACTGCAAGAAGCATTCACTGATATCTATTCTAGTTGTTTTCATTAACATAGTGATGAAATTATGTTTTTAATGCAAAAACATGTAAACAGTCCATAGTGCATTTAAGTAGATCGTGTTTATTACACTGTCAAGTTGTAACTGATGTTTTCCTAATTAAGCAAAATAAAGTAAAACGATTATTGCTCAATCACACCTCTCAATTTATTAAAATGTTCTATACAGCTTCATGCAAACATTTTAATTCATGTTTTAAACTTGTTCTAACAAATAAAGCCACAAGTAACCACTGCTGTAGCATACCAAGTTAGTTTTGCCGTGTTTTTGTTGTTATTGGCGGTATGATTTATAATTAGTTTTTGAGGATTTTAATACTACCGTCCTAGTGTACGTATTGACAAAATATGATTTCAAATTATGTGAATCTAATTTATTGTTATTTTAATGAGAATTAATATCTTTATTAAACCAAAAATCAAGTAGATCTGTCAAATTTACCGTCTCATTTGGTAGGCTCGTGATACTAAAATTCTTAGCAGTTTACCATTCTCACGGACCTTTGAAGTTCCTTCACATATTGTGTAGTAATCATTTCCATATTTTTTTAGATCTGGTCAGTTGATCATTTGTTTCTACTATGGTTGAAGTTACTAAGTACCTTACATACTAATGTTTATAAAAGAATATGAGAATTCATATACTTACATTTATTTCTATTGATTCATTATCAGATACATCTATTTCTTTTGAATGATTAATAAAATTGATTTGGTTACTATGTGTGTTGTGAGTTTACTGCTTTCAGATGCCAATTGTAGCATCCAGTAGGTACTTATCATGAGCTAGCATCGAGTTAATATAATAATGAGGATCCCGCTACCCTTGAACGTACGAACCAACACAGCATACAAACTGGAGACAGCAGAGTGTACGTGCTGTGGTAATGAGAGGAGATAATATGATACTGAAGGTGCAGATCACAGAGTGATCGTTGTTGTGATGATGATCATCGTGGGCTGTGGTTGTAAGTCGGATATTGAGATGAGTGGATCGCTGATACTGAAATTGACTTATATTGAAGTATATATTATCATGTCATGTATCTTATCTCATTTTACTATTATGATTGCAAAAGCTTGTATGTTTGTTCCCCAATCACGGCTATCGGCTGGACGGATCTTTGAAATCTTTTGTCTGTGGAATAGCATATCGGCTTCTTTTGACCCCGGGAGGATATTTTATTCTCACGGGAAATCATCGTGTAGTTAATTCATTTGGGCGAAAAGCTGTTCATGATTTTACTTGTTCTATTTCTATCCATGAATATACTTCTTCATATCCCAATTATAATTATTAAATCTATTTACACTAATATTATTCATAGTAATATGAATATTTGTTGATAAGGATGCGGGGCATGCTCGTATGAGGATACCTTGTAGACATTTTTAAGTTTTGATATTAAATTGCGAACTTGTTTAAAATCATTAACTTATTCATTAGAAATGATAATAATATGATCTTTTGATTTTCATGTACGGAGTGGAACCATGTATTGTACTATTCTAACAGAGGCAGAGAATAGATGCATTTAAGATTTGGTGCTGGAAAAGAATGCTCTGGAAACCTTGGACAACTGGTTGACAAGTTGAAAAAGCAAATTGTTGCTGTGACGGTTCAAATTGTACCTGCGGCATCTTCATTATCAGTGTAACTTCCTTATAAGAATATTTAAATTAATCGGTAATAATGCCTATTACGAACATGCCTTTAAATAATTCCTTTAGTTGTCCTAACTCATATTTTGATTTATTACAAATTGTGCACTATGGTAAATACGTATCTATAACTTGGTTTGTTACTCATATCTGGGTAAAAATTGGTAACTGTGCAGAGGCCTACAGTTGTTTTTGTAAGGACTAAACTAGGTCAAACTTAGCGATAGTTAAATTTATCTAATATTAGGTCTTTAATCCTTTCATGACTCGTAGTTGCTTTTTCCACTATTTGAGTGAAGTGATAAGGGTGTCTAGTTATCAGGTTAAAGTTAAATTCTGTACCTACCTATTCCTAATGTAACATTCTTAGGGATTTTGCTTCTGACACCATCTAATATTCTTGAATGTAGCTCCTGACAATGCATTGATGTAAACTAGTACCAAGCTAATCCATTTTTCTTTTACGACCCATAACTAATGCTTATAGATTATAACCAGACTTTACTTTAATCATTCCATATACTTACTTACACAATACATGATTATATAACAAGTATAGTTTCAAAATAAGTTTTCTAAGTAATAATAGTCGATTGTTAACGAATGTCATGATTATGTTAATTTATACATTGATTCAAATAGTTTTAGATTAGTTTGTTATTGATAATTTATTTTATTTGATTATGTATTACTTAACGATTTACTAAAACAATATTTTCACGATAATATCTATATTCTAAACAAGTCATCGGCTTCCTTAAAAGATTATTGTTGAGCATTGTGTAATATAATGTATTTGTTTCAATTATGTTTTAAGTTTTAACTTAAGGTTTTTATCACTATAAGATTAACCTAAATAGGTACATAGTTGTAAGACTTTACTATTGAGAATAATTGTGTATCAGTATATTAGCTGTATACTTACCTAATTAATTGATTCTAAATAATTTTTATATGTGCGTCGGGAGACAGCACGTTATCAGATGGCCGAATGTCATGATTTTAGAAGGTTTTTCATATTTTTTAATAGCAACACTGGTAATGCCGTCTCTTGCCGCCATTTTGTTAAATTTAATAGGCTAATCTGTGGTAAAATTGGTGGGGGGTAGCTAGACTTGAGCCCGATGAACGAGCAAAGAGAGGTGATTCTTCAAACTAGCCTCGAGGGGATAAGTTCACTAAGACGTCGACTGTATCTATATTGTTAAACCTGTACTATGCCTGTACCTGTAAGTTGGATCAATAATTATATGAGTGTTATCTGGAGTCTGCGTTTTCTTCATACATCTTTGTATATTTTCTTTTTAATTTAATGTGTGTATGTGTGTGGCAAAAAATAAACGTTTTATCTATCTATCTATCTATCTATCTATCTATCTATCTATCTATCTATCTATCTATCTATCTATCTAACTTTATTATTTAACTAGTTTTCCGCCCGCACCGTGGAGTACACGATGTTATCCCGCGGGAATGTGATATTTTCTGGGATAAATAGCCTATCATGTTCCTCTCCAGGCTACAAAGTATCTGTGTCCCATATTCCAGCAAAATCCGTTCAGCCGTTTTGGCGTGATTGAGCAACAAATATACAAACATCTTAACTTTCACATTTACAATATTAGTAGGAAATAGAACAGTAGGATTTATTATGTTATCTATACTAATATTATAAAGAGGAAAGATTTGATTGTTTGTTTGTTTGTTTGCATCGATTAGGTTCCAAAACTACTGGACCGATTTAAAAAATTATTTGACCATTAGAAAGCTACATTCTTCCCGAGTGACATAGGTAGGCTATATTTTATCCAGAAATTCCCACAGGAACGGGTACCACGCGGGTAAGACTGCGAGCATCCGCTAGTTTGAGTATAAATTAAAAATTCTGATAAGTTTCACGAGTTTTGTAAAATAATTCAAATTGAAACTATTTAATAATTTACTACCTTTCAAAATTGTAATTTAGTTGGGAAATAACCTTCAAATTGATATAATACTTGAATTAATCGTGGTAAGGTAATAGATTTGCTACCGCATAAATGTATCAAATCCCCTATGATCCCTTTTAAAGACACCACATGGGTTCTCATACGCCCTACTCGGAGGTACACATGGCGACAAATCATTACCTCAAGCACGAAAAGCTCTCGTTTTCGTGATCATATTATTTTGTACTAGCGGCAGCCCGCGTAGTTCCCGTTCCTGTGGAAATATAATATATATAATAAAAACAGGGTTATTCCAGCCTATAATCTATCTCTGTTGGAAATTTCACCCGGATCCGTTCAGTAGTTCTTGCGTGTAAGAGTAACAACTATCCATACATCCAGACATCCATACATGCATACTCACAAACTTTCGTATTTATAATATGTATTAGTAGGATGAAAACCAGAGCAGCGCCTCTTTCGGTCGTATATGGAACTGACAATTCAATACAAATTTTGACAACAGCACTTTGACTAAATGTGACGTCACGACCACAATAAACAAATAAGGGCGATGGCAAAATATCAAAATGTAGCAACCTGTTGCTGAGAAACGGCTACACGATACCACGAAATATGGAGCAACATCGCTTTACTTAATTGTAGTCCAGTCAAAATAAATGTTTTTGTATGGAGTAGGTTGCAATTAAAGCACTTCGGGTGAAAATTTAGAATAACATAAATGAATACTTGAAAAACCGGAAATCGGAATAATCCCTGATATTAGCTACGTACTTGTTGGTTAATTAATCAAGGGTAGTAATTAAACCGCCTTCTTTTTAATAGCATTATGCGCCTTAAAAAATCTGCATTGCATTCTAAATTACTAAGTCAGCCGCTACTAATGCGCGTCTGAATAGTACTGTCTTGGCCACTAGTTATCTTCTATGTGAGCCACTATAAATGTAACTCATCATGGTGGTTATTATTTAGCATCTAAATTTGTAACACACATTTAAGTAGTAAACTTCTAAAATATTAATTATATGACACTAAAATAATAACTCTATTAGCTTCTAATTTTACATCTCAGTGCGTTTAAAATATAACTCGTCATACATTAATTAAACGTCAAATTGGTAAAAATCTTAAAATAAGTCGCCTTGCTAGGGTTTTTTAGGAGGTGGGAGGGGGAGGGGAAGATCAAGGGACTCTCCCTCTTCAAGTTCCACCTGCCAGGAATGCGTAGTTTTCGAGATATGAGCGATAGAAGTTAGTATGAAAATCGTTACAAATCGCCTCAATAGGGGATTTTTGGGAGGGAGGAGGAGGGGGAAGGGGAGGTGAACCTCCTCTTCTAACCCCACCTACCAGAGTTGCGTAGTTTTAGAGTTACGAGCGATAGAAGTTTAGTATGAAAATCGCTGCCGCTTATTAGTTTCCGAGATAATCGACTTTCAAAATTCGCTCGAGAGTACGCATAAAGTCGTTCTGGCGCTTCGCCGGCCGCTACCGCGACACGCTCGCTTCGCTCGCTCGGCTCGCGCGCTGGTTTCATGTCAACCTAACACGCTCGTCGCTACGCTCCTCGCACCTATCACGTGACCTACGGTCTACGATTTCTAAGTCCCAGCAGGTGCAGAATGAAAATTACCACGATGAAAATAATAGTCTCTACACACGTTCCTTTTTTGTCTAATAACTATAAATGGCCAAAATACAACTTTAGGTATTTCTCACGAACGCACACCAGAATACCTACAAAATCACGATGAGTGCTCAAAAAATAGCAATACTATTATTTAAAAATAAATTTCTTAAAGGTGCAATTAATGTGACCCCAAACCACTATTATTTATTCTGTGCCCAAACCTTATTTTGCTTAGACTATTGCTCCAGATTGATCCATTATAGTTGCTAGACAATTATTATTGGCAAAAATTGCCTTAGGTAAATAAATATGGCTGAAAAAATATCAAAATCATACAATCAAAAATTAAGCAACTGTTATTTCCTTAGAAATTTCCTGTTACCCTGATGTTCTGGCGTATGTACTTTCATAAAGTCGGTCCTCTGAGACCGGAGTTATAGCAAACTGCCAACTATAGCTTCATTACATAGGAAGTAAACAGGGTATAATCAAGTTATTGAAGAATAGTTGATCCGTCCTGATGGAAAATGTTATGTAACACCCAAACGCAGAGTTTGACAGTATTCACGCTTGATATAACTATTTGACGTACCTATACTAGGTCATGTAGTTTTTAAATAACTTAGAAAAAAAAATTAAAATTAGCTTGGTCACACAAAACTTCTATCGTTTCACTTAATGTTGTATCAAAGTAACTCATTAATAAATTACTATTTAACAAAAAATACTGTTGTCTGTCCGATTCAAAGATCTTTATTTCTCATTAAGACAATGTCACTAAGGTACATGAGAACAATAAACAACAAATAAATGTAAAGTTAATTCGAAGTGGGTAGTAGATTTTATCCTACTAATATTATAAATGTGAAAGTTTAGATGTTTGGATGTTTAGATGTTTGGATGTTTGTTACTCAATCACGCCAAAACGGCTGAACGGATTTGGCTGGAATTTGGGACATAGATACTTTGTAGCCTGGAGAGGAACATAGGCTACTTTTTATCCCGGAAAAGTATCAAATTCCCGCGGGATAACGTCGTGTAGTCCACGCGGGCGAAGCCGCGGGCGGAAAGCTAGTTTTTTATAAACCAAGTAACATTCCAACACTATTCATTCATACAAGTTGCGTTCTCGCTAGCTAAGGCGTGCTAAGGCGGTGGTCAAGTAACAAATTATCTCTGTTCTCTTTAATTATCGAAATTAAATTTCTTCTAGTATTTACTATTTCGCGTGTCTTATTACTAACTAGCGGATCCTTGCGGTTTCACCCGCGTGGTACCCGTTCCCGTGAGAATATCAGGATAAAATATAGCCTATGTCACTCGGGAAGAATGTAGCTTTCTAATGGTCAAAGAATTTTTTAAATCGGTCCAGTAGTTTCGGAACCTATTCGATGCAAACAAACAAACAAACAAACAATCAAATCTTTCCTCTTTATAATATTAGTATAGATAAAATAATAAATCCTACTGTCCTACTTCCTACTAATATTGTAAATGTGAAAGTTTAGATGTTTGTATGTTTGTTACTCAATCTCGCCAAAACGGCTGAACGGATTTTGCTGGAATATGGGAGACAGATACTTTGTAGCCTGGAGAGGAACATGATAGGCTATTTATTCCAGAAACTTATTACTAGCTTGAATCTGACATTGAAAAGTTATAATTTTTTTTTTGATGTTATGGATAACCCAAACCAAAAATGATTTAAAAATTCAATCATCAGTAGAAACCTAATATTATATTCCCCATTAAAATAAGCGTTTTATATCCCACGGCAACGGGTACCACGCGAGTAAAGTTGAGGGAGCAGCTAGCTACAGATACGTTATTCAATAAAATCAGTATGTCACCGTATGCAGAAACACAAAGGTATTGTTAAGCTTTTGTAGATAAGGTACATTGTCTCTTAACATGTTATGAACAGTTGTGCTATATTTAACTACTAGCCTTTCACCTGCGGCTTCGCCGGCGTGAACTACAAGACGTTATATCGTGGAATTCTGATATTTTTTCGGGATAAAAAGTAGCAATGTCACACTACAGCTACCAAAATATCCCCATACCAAAAATCACGTCGATCCGTTGCTCCGTTTTGACGTGAAAGACGGGCAAACAAACAAACACACTTTCACAACATATTAATTAGTATGGATTAGTATGGATACTTCGTTCAATGTTGCATGGGTACTATGAGAGCTCATTCGTGCAACGCAAAAAGTTTTTTTTGCTATTGGAATAAAACTCAAGAAAATAAGCATTAGAAAATGTTTATGCAGCTTATGCTAGAAGACCCTATTCCTTGTAACAAAACAAAATGTTATGGAACAACATTTTGTTTTACACGAAAATGAGCTGTCATACATGGGACCTATGCTACATCTACATTGACCAAAATTATAGGCGCTGGCTTTACTTGCGGTCGAAGGTGACTAATAGCTTATCCAATAATGATATACTCACAAATCGATAAGATAAGATAACGAAAAGGTTTCCTTTTGACAAGCTTTTTTTGTCCACAACGGGTTCATCGCACCTTATGTTAAATGACGGTATGGCTGAAGATGGAAGCGCTCTATTTCCGGAATCCTCAACTACAGTACTGAGGAACTGGCTATCTTATCCCTAACTGTCGGAACACAAAAACGCTGAAAACATAGTTGTTATAGCGTCATACTTAGATGAGATGAGATGATTTTACTGAGAGAAGTTGTTTGTTTAGGGACTGAAAAGTTATTTACCTTCTTTACTTAGATCGACCTCTGCACCATCGAGTTAGCCGTCAATAGAACATTCCAATGTAATTGCGGTAAACCATAGTTTGTTGTAGTTCCCGTCCCCGAGAAAACATAGGTAGTAAGTAAGCATCTTAAATAGTAGATTGTACAACAAGTGCATAAAACGTACCATTTTACCCGAGACGTATATATCCATCCGAGCCGTAGGCGAGGGTGGATAGTCAATTCGAGGGTAAAATGGGTTTTATGCTCGAGTTATACACTCTGCTTTTCACTTCGAGTGTGAGAAAAATAAATAATAATATTGCAAAAAAGAAAAAATAAAGAATTTGCCATATTGGCGGGAAGACTTCTTTTTCTTTTTTTATACGTGGCATTGGCAGCACAGTGACTTTAGCATAGATCGTAGTCCATAATGCTCCTGAAATACTTATTTCTTATAAAACTCATTAATTTTGCCTAGTTTTATTATTTTGTAATTTAACATGAACAAAATTTAAGAAACAGAATGAAATACAAGTTATTTTAATTTTTTGTTTTTTGCATTCACAATGCAATTTTTATTATAGAAAAATGGAAAATGAAGTATTTAGAAAAAATCGACCCGTCTCACAACTAGCTCCGATGGGACTCGAACCCACGACCTTTCGCTTTCCGGGCGACTGCTCTAACCACTGAGCTACGGAGTCGTTACGAGAAGCGTCGAATTTATCAAATACTTCTGATTCGCTGTATAGTCAGCGTTAATTTCATCAATGTGGAGATATTACTACCCTCACACGCGAAAGAAATACCTTTCCAGATATTTGGCAATCGCTAAAGATGAAATTACTATTGCAAGTTATTTTAATTTTTTGTTTTTTGCATTCACAATGCAATTTTTATTATAGAAAAATGGAAAATGAAGTATTTAGAAAAAATCGACCCGTCTCACAACTAGCTCCGATGGGACTCGAACCCACGACCTTTCGCTTTCCGGGCGACTGCTCTAACCAATGTGTGTCCGTAGCTCACTTGATAACGCGCAACTTTTCGCTCCAACTCGACAACCAGTTGCGGATCAAAGGCCGGTCTGGCTTAATTTGTAACTAATTAATCACGCACTTGCGATCTTCGGCAACTGTTCGAGTTGCCAACTTTGTAGAGCGTTCGAAGAAGTCTATTTTAATGAAGGCACTTATTGTGTCCGATAAATAAATGATGAAGTTTTAGGTGCGTTAACAGAAGTAATTTGATTAAACAATAACTTTGTTTCCTGTTCCGAACATTTTTGGGATATTCATACCTAATTCATGTTAAAATTTTCCCTTAAAATTACTCTTTAACGAAATTTTCGCGCTTGATGTTCATTGCATTAAAAAATTACAAATTTAAACAGCCTTAGTAATAAACATTTTTTGATAACTTTATTACATCTCATGGGCCTAATCACAGAACACGGAAAGATTTTTACTTTCCATATTCTGTGGGTCTAATTATGCGACAAGTGACGGCTATCATGTGACTATATCTCCTAGCATTATACCTATAGACTGATATGAAAATCACATTAATGACAGCAGTAAGCCTAGCATGACCACCCAAAACGATATGTATCGCATGATAAAGCGATTTATTGACATTCAAACGTCAAAACCCATAGTCTTTTGACAGTTAAACCGGATAACTTATCATATCATATCGCGTTTTGGTTGGTCATGCTAGGGGGGCTGAACTTCTAATAGATCTAATAGATTTCAGTCTTAATTATCTAGTCCTGACGATTCAAAATCAATAGAAGTCATACACAATCTAGTGTAACTGATGTTATCTAATGTTGGTGTTTTTCAAACTATTTTGACGGATCCCGCATCGGATGCAGCCAACCTTTTGTATGTGATTTAGTGCAAATTCTTTTTTGATTTGTTGTAAAACTAGGTTTAGGGTATAACGAGACTGACATACTCTGTGTAAAAGTCACTAATATGAATAAAGAAAAAAATCCTAGTGTAACTGACCAAAACTAATCTTCTAATAGGAAAACTAAACGGTCCTGCCGGCCTAGCATGAGCGGCTTTTATCGCGCGATATGATATGGTACGGCAAGTTGTCTTGCTTACTCCACTAAAGTGTAAGCAAGACGGCATGCCGTACCATATCATATAGCGCGATAAAAGCCGCTCATGCTAGGCCGGCTGCTCGAAATACCGGTTAATATCTATCGTTCGCTGATTTCAGTTGGCCAATCAGACGCAAGCCGTATGACAGTATGACAGAGACGGTAGATGTCATGGCATCCCGAGGCCCCGCCTATTTCTATTAACCAGGTTAATCGCAGCGGCTATAACGCTCGCGAATCTGTTCTGCTCTTAGCCAGCGCTTTGTGAAGAATCTGGTTAAGATCTTAATTACGCGGTATTTTACTAACCGGTCCCAAGCCCTGGTGGTGCCTCAAACTTATCCGACTCAATGTTCATTGTTAATGCAGTCCATTGCACATACAACGTGTTAATGAATAAGTGCAAAACCCCAACAAAAAAAATCAGCTATTCCACTGGTCGAGTAGGTATTGACAATTTGTATGAAACAGCTGGTTTTTTTGTTTAGTTGTAGAGTAATCTCATAGTAAAAGTTGTTCATATTCATGAGCACAATCACCACCTAAGAGGTGTTGCGCTTATTCATTAACATGTTGTATACTCGTAGGTATATCAGTTAGTCAGCAATATGATTTTTCTAAAGTTTTACAGAAAAAAATCTTTCCGTGTTCTGTGGTTTTACGTGCTGCTGCATGTTGAGCTACTAGTGGAAGCCATTAAACACGACCTCAAGCTGCGGACGAGCTTTTCATACATTTTGAACGCGGCCACTCGAACACTCAGCTTACGCCGATACGAAATGCATGGAAAATGTAGCCCGCAACTTGTGTCCCCGTTTACTGGTGGCCTCTAGTGGATCTATGTACCGCCGCACTTAGAACTAAATAAAAAGACATACTGCTAACAGCTGACAGTGTATTTAGACAGCTAATATTGTGAAGTATGCGCCCAACGAATTTATAAGTACTAAGTATGTAGTACTTATAAATTCCTCGTTTGCGCCACATAACTTGGCACGTGTCAAAATCTGGAACAATTTTTTTTTACATAGGATTACCTATGGATTAATTTTCCGGCCGACCATGATGATCCTCCTTTATCTGCCAAGTTACACAGCGTGGACTCTATTTCGAGTGGCTTCTCCACCGCCTGTCAAGAGGTCAGATAAGTTCCACTATCCTCTTGCTACAATACCGTTTATTCTACCCGTGTTTAACAGTTCTCGTCGACGAACACAGATCAAAGCTTCATCCTAGGTGATGCTCGTTTGTATACTCGCTTTGAAGCCGCCAACAAAGATTCTATAAATAGATATGGGAGGCTCGGAATATGAGAACCGTTTTGTTCGACAGCGTACAGAGGGGGATTTTAAATTCGTCACCTTTTTATGGAATCAGCAGTGTTCCGCCTGCGCCAAGTGTAAATTGACCTCTAAGTCCAATTGAATTAAACATGGTTCAGTGGTTTTGGTGTACACAGGTATCTCAAAGAAAGTCAAAGTGTTTTCGAGATACTAATAATAATAAAAATAGGTTTGGATATACTACTACCTACTACGAGATACTAATAATAATAGGTTGTTTTGCCGTTCTTTTCGGAGTGCCCATCTGAAGAAAAGCTTCCAAAAACAATAGTAAGTACCTACTTCAAATTCCAAAGCATTCTAAAGTGGCAGTGATTATTATTATTACAGTGTACAAAAAACACAGAATTTCAATCGGAAATATGTCAAGGTCTTTGTCGAAGGCGCCTCACTTTTTCATTTATCCGTATTCTTAGTATGTTCGTAATATAAAAAAAACATATTCTTATTACTCCCACAAAATCTTCCTTTCTCTTGTGAATATCTCACGTTGTTCGCGTTCAATTTCAACATCAATAATGCTTTTAATAGGTATTTTTTTTCTCACTGAACTTTATAGCTTAGTAATAAAGTCACAGAACACAGAAAGGTTTTTCACTTTAAAGTCTTTGATCGCTTAATTGTATTAAAGTACTGGCTACGTCCAGCAGTTTTGCCCTCATGGTTTTCGTTTTGATGATAATATTGGGATAAAAATTTGCTTAAGTGCTATTCCAGCTCATATATAATCTATATCTGTTCGAAATTGCATACACATCCGTTCAGTAATGATTGAGTAACAAACATCTGAACTTAGTAAAACGCATGTTGACTCGGTAGAAAAGTGCTGCAAGATAATAAAATGTTAAAAACTTTCACAAAGGCGACTAATGCGTGAGAGCACTGTGTACACAATAAGACATGGAGAAAAAAACTCCTTTGACGAGTGTTTCTTGCATGTTCTTCTCGTTGCCAGTTGCCAGGTCACGCCACGCCGTAGGGCTTTGTAAACCGATGGCGCAGTTTCTTTGACATTTACAAGTGTTATCTAGACTGAAGAGATAAGTTTTTTTTAAATATTATTATAATAATTACAGTCGCTTTAGACTCGTGATTGGGAAGATGTTAAGTCCCGTTTGAGTTGTTGCTCTATCGTTTTTGCTTTGGTTATTCATTCATATTCATTCGTTCATTCATCATTTAGGTTAAGCAATTTTCGCAATGGTCGGACGCGGGATGGGTGACATGGATGCGTGACACAGAAACACGAATACTTTTATTCGTGTTTCTGTGTTCCGACTGCGCTTGCAGTCGTTAATTCACAGTAAAGGTCACAGCACATACATCAACTCGGAAAGGGATCGTAAACGTATCAACTCGAGCGGTTCAGTATTCTTTGTATGAAACCCCCTACTGCAAAGCACACTAATCGGAATCGTAACGTAATCGCCTCGCCTCGGGACCAGCTCACGAACCGCTTTGCGGGTCACTCAACTTGCTATCCCCGCGCTTACCGCTAGTCGTCCACGCGCTCACGTCTCTCCGTACCCGAGCTTACGGCTCTACTCACAGTTGTCTGAAAATGAAAATGAACATAATTTTTTTTTTATAATTTTTTTTTCTCATTTTTTGACATTTTTTTTTATTTTTTTATCATTTTTTTCTCTTATTCTTTTTTTTATATGGAACCACTGTGCGGCGAGCCGTAAGCGCGGCGTCGCCTAGCCGTAAGCGCGGCGTCGCCTAGCCGTAGCCAAGCCGACGTACCGACGCTGATCCGGTTTGGTTACGTGCTTGCGTTAGGTTGACGCCTGGTTGACGGCGAGGCGAAGGCGATACGGTGTCGATCCCTTTTCGAGTTGATGTAATGTGCTGTGTCCTTAATTCGCATTGGGCCAGGGTGGTCGGTCATATTCCTTATCCATCCATAATGAAAGTATTGCTCTGCCTTAGCGATGGCTGATGATTAAAATTATAACTATGGTGGTCTTGATTATAATAATTGTAATTATCATAATTGTATCGCAATTGCCTATAAGTATGTTAATAAAATTATTCAACCACCATAATTCTGACACTACTGAGATTTAATCACCATTCCTATTTTGTCCATCTTCTCGCTCACTTCTGCATCCCTCTCTTTCTCAATGTATCATTCCACCTTTAAGGCGATACTGGGAAAAAATGTGCTGAAGCGAGATAGCAATGAGAAAACGACGCGCGCGGGAGCGAGACCGATTTCGCAGATTAGGCAAAAAAAACACAAAATCACTTCGTATTAAAAAACTACAGCGATTTAAAAAAAATGCTTCTATACGATCCTCAATATTATTGGTGTCCACTAATTAAACCAATTTCCTATAGTGTAAGTAACCCCATTTAAGAATAATCTACACTTTTCGTATTTTTTAGAGGTCTTTTCGAAAATAAAAAGTGTCGAGGCAAAATCATAAAATCGTGTTTTTGAAACTATACGATTCTAGATAAAGGTATGAAGAAATATATATCTTATTACCAGATTTGTAACAACTGTAACCGTCCTATAGTTTTAAATCAAAAAGTCTATATTTTTCCGAGTAGCGCCTAAATTCTAAATCCTAAGTACAGTGGCACAATCTTTTCTGTTCCGGTGACAGCGGCGCTATGAACGTTTTTCTTTTTTTTTGTAGCAATTTAACCGGCCCTGACTTCTAAGACCTTCAGCCGCCAGCAGCGCTATGGTTGGACATCAGCTTGACAGCAAAATGTCATAAAAAACACGCTAGTTTCACATTTTGGCCACCGGAACAGAAAAGTTTGTGGCACTGTAAATACCCTTAGGCCGTCAGGCATTTACCAAAAAGGTCTCTAAAATATTACACTAGTTTCTTTTACCATAATTTCAGTCAACAATTTATATAAAGCCCTCTGAAGTTAATACAGCCATTAATTTACTAAACAAATATTAACCTAACCCCCGTATATTTACAGTTTATTTTCGCTTGAAACCGTCCTGTTATTTTATAACATGTACAAACTATGGTAACTCTCATAGTTTAGAAATTTTCATCAACGGAACTACAGTTAGGAACTTTCGCTAAAGCACTTTGAATCGCTAAGTTTTAACGTCTAGTTTGCGAAAATCATTATCATTTACTTAATTACTGTTGTCTTGTTCACATAAACAAACATCTAAACTTGCACTTATAATATTAATTGTAGGATGTTTTAGGAATATCAGCCACACAACCCAGGTTATTTATTTTCAAATATTTTACGTTATTTTTAGAAATATAGTGCATCAAACTTTTGTGTGTATGGGTTTCTGAATGGTTTGGATACTTGGATAATACTTATGGACCCGGTAGGTGGCGTTATGTCACCAAATTCGACAACATATCTTAATTCTAAGGCGGTACGAAGTCCGCCGCCTCAACAAGTTTTTATATAAAAACTTATACAATTAAATTTATGTGTTTAAGAAAAACTCGTATTACTGCTGTTCTAAAAGATCTTAGAATTCATTCCAAGTGGTTCAGCTTAGTAAAAGTAAAAATAAAGACAGTGATTTTATTTACACTACATAACTGTCATCAATTTTAATTCTCTTAACTAAGATCTTAATTTAATAAGGTTCTCAAATCACGGCTTTGCATGTTATCTATTATATCTACCTAAGATGCCCTAAGCGATAAGATAACATACAATAATTAACTAATTAATACCTTTAGGTAATCAACCAACCGTAGCATACTCAATTAGCTACAAAGCTACGGAGCGACTACGAAATTTACTCGTAGCCTGCCCGTAGCCATGCTTAAAATGTGCCCGGCACTTTTTCGGATTATTGCATAAAATATGAAGAAAAACCGTGAATCTTCAAAGATAAATAATAATAGCGCCTAAAAAGGCACTCGTCTTTTCTGTTGAAAGACGTCTCGTTACGAGAAAATCTTGACAGAATCGTGCCTCCATTAAAAGTAATAGCAATTTTATGCTATTAAATAACATCGGTGTTGTTTTGCAATGAAAACGAAATTATATAGTCGACACGCTGCCTGTCTGACAATCAAGGTATTTGCGAAGAAAATTCGAAATCTTTTTTCAATGTTTTTGTTTTTTTGCCTTCTCGTTAGCAAATTGGAGCGAACTAATAATGCTAGGAAAATGGAAGTTTGGTCTAATAAATGAAGATAGGTAAATATATCTTTTTTTTTCTATACTACAGATTACTAAATAGTTACTATGTAACTTATACCTATATTCGGCTGCCTGACCATTGACGCGGAGCGAGCTAGCGGAGCGGAGAAACGGAGAAATTTTAACCAATAGGATTGCATAAAATCTCCGCTCTACTCCAGTGTACAGGCAGCCTTACGCTCATGTCAGAAAGTTGTATTAATATATTTAACCTTTAACTACTGGAGTGCTCCTTTAGTAGGTACTTACTTTAAAGTACATTTAAAATTTTTACTTTAAAGTTAAGGGCTTATTTTTTAATTTCGTTGCTTTTTGTATTTAAAACAAAATAATGTCTTTCATAATATGTTTTTCATATCATTTTAAAAAGTTTATAAGTGTTTATTTCCAAAAAACTTACATACATTTGTGAATCCGAAATAAGTAGGTATCTTAAGCAGATGTTTATACCTGTGTTATTAAAACATGGAAGAAACACATTGAAATAAACAATAGGTTTGTTTCGTGTTTTTATAATATATCGCAATAAGTAAGATCCAAAGTTGGTAAACCAGTAAGACGTACGTGGGTAGTATTGGCAACACTACTTGTACGACGTGTATCATTTATTTAAGCGGACGTTTCAATGTCATCGGCCAGTGTCATGAAAATCTTGAAAAATTTTCTCTCTCCGTGGAAAAAACCCGCCCAAGCTACTAAAATGTCAACCTACCACATTGCTTGAATAAGAAGAATAACTCGAGTATAAATAAAACATGAGTGAGGTCGTTTATCACTTAGTTGCGAGTTATATGGGCATGGAAAGAGAAAAATATATCGTAGACAAGTATGTCCAGTCTGTCTGAGCAATAGATTTAAGTGAGGTTTGTATTTGGGCGCTCATTAATCATACATTATTACCCTAATCTGACTCACTACGTCGCTTTTAAATGGGAATAGCGTTATTATTGCGATTGAAATTGTTAATGTAATTGAGATATTAGGACCACTTGTCCATTTATGTCCAGAACGCAGTTTTAGTGATTGTTGTGTGTTGGTTATTTAGGACTGTTTTTAACAAGCAGGCAGGGATCTTCCTAAAAATCCTTACTAGGCGGATGCCTACGTCATAACTATCTATGACAAATTAATTTAATATCAGAGCAATATGGTATTTTACACACACACGAACACATACACTCTTTATCCACACTTTACTTGAACAACTTTAATTAATTAATTTAATAAAACATTTCACTCTTCACCACTTTGCACGAGTTATTTCTGTTCTATAATATGATGTCTTAGTTAGCGATTCGAGGTAGTGGAACTCAGATATTTCTTATATCTACAGTATCTGTAGTTCAGGCATCAGTCTCAGCTATTCCAAAATGACATAATTTGTAATTTTCTTAGTGTAAAATTTTAAGTTTGTAATGAGAAATAAACTATTTATTTATTTTATCTGTTATGTGGTTTGAGCGGTGAGTTAAAATAACAGTCAGTAACGGTTGCTTTTTCTTAACGCGATGCGATGCAGCATAGCATCGAATGAGTCACACCAACACATCAAAGTATGTCTATAAAAATGACTGCATTTAATGCGCGTACTCGTGCAAGTACTAATAGTTTTTGTTTCATCGAAATCTGGCCAGGATTTCCAAAGATACAGCGTTGTAAAGTTTCACCAGCTTTTGAAAATTTGCTTTCCTTGCGCGCTATTTCGATGACGTCATGTCGCACTGACATCTCCGTTTGCGGCTGTTGCGGGTGATTTCCGTCTAACTGTACCTACATAGAGTTCGTCTGTGCGCAATCTTCGCGCAACTCGTGCGTTTTTGACGCTAGTTACAGTACATTTTCTTCGTTCTAAGGTTATGGTAAATGATTAGTATTCAATTTCGACCGCACGCAGGCGCACTCTAAAACTGTCACCTACTGTCGATACCGAAAGACATTTATCCCACAAACTTATCTGACCCAGTGGTGGAGGCGCCACTAGCAGTATAAAATTATCGAAATGGCTGTCAGTTTTTAGGGTGCATATTTAACTACCAATTCAGTTAAGGTTGTAAGTACATTTTGTTTTGACGGTTGTTATATGTATTGAC
The DNA here is from genome assembly GCA_949710035.1 of Crambus lathoniellus. Classification (NCBI taxonomy): domain Eukaryota; kingdom Metazoa; phylum Arthropoda; class Insecta; order Lepidoptera; family Crambidae; genus Crambus; species Crambus lathoniellus. Next base: position 22,049,726 of record OX453314.1, on the reverse strand, counting down.
AGAATCCCGCCCGCCATTATGAAAGTTGATTTAATTTATTCTTTACGAAAATAAAACATTATTTGAAGGTGTTTTTTCACATGGGCTCAATACAAAATTTCTTAAACATTTCATTGATCGACTATAAGAAAAAATAAAAAAAATATTACGAAACCGTGAGAGCGCAACTATATAAGCCAAAGGATTCTATGTAGGTATACGGAAATGCGACGTGACGTCACACGTTAATGCCATTGGTTCACCCAAATTTTCCTCGGAGGCCGTACTTTAACGTTTAATATCTCACTCATTTTTGATGATAGGAAAAAAATAAAAACAGATTCTTTTTTCTCGAGTTGCATATTTTTTAGATATGCTGATAACAAAAATCATTGGTGTGACTCATTGCAGTTTTGTGTGGGCGCTATGCTGGCGACAAGGTCAATGAACGCATCGGATAACCAATACTCATCCAGTTAATTAGGTCTCCCATAACCATTACTGATCCCTTAATTAACTTGACCATAGTATTCGGTCGGCAAATCGTGTGTAAATTTTAGTAAATCATTTTTTTTTATTTAATTATAAATAGTAGCCACTAACGACTTCGCAAGTGTCGATATCGTTAAGTTCAAAATTGAAAAAATTATTTAGGATACTAAAACGTTTTCAGCTCTTATACGGTATTTTTAATGTTTTTTTTAGGGGCTTTTAATATAAATCCATACTTAAATTATAAAGAGAAATTATTTGTATTTTTCTTTGTAACGAATAAACCCAAAACTACTGAACCGATTTTAAAAAGTCTTTTACTAATTGAAAGCCTAGAGTCTTGTTGTTACTAAACCACACGTGATCATCATTGGATGAAAATACTCGCTATTGCATGTGTAAACTTTCCCGTTCTCAATCCCGCACACTTTTGGTTGCGAGTGAAAGCATTGTATCGTTTAAAAGCAGCTATTGTTAAATTGACAGCGATAGCTACAGCCCACAAATTAACCCCCCCAATGTTTAATTTATAAAGTTTTCGTCCTATTTCGCCAAAGTCTTCATTACAGGTTCGTATCTGTCGGACAAACTGAGGGCTAACAAGCTTTAACGTAATTGAGAGATTTTACTGTAACTAGAATGTTTCTGAACTTTGGCGTAGCGCTTCGAACACTGAAATGTTACGCCTAACATTTGGTTAGGTATGAAACATACCGGGTATTACCTACGAGAAATTTCATCAAACATTTTTGAAGTTAAAGCTTCTTAGCGGTGTTGTGCACTTTTTGTGAAGGGTAAAAAATGTTTACACTCGCGTAAGATCACGTGACCATATCGTATCATATCGCAAATTCGTAAGACGCACACGTGACCTGATCGAAAGACTGTTACAATGTCATTAGAATACAAAAGGCAAATTTCACCACCGTTTCCAAAGGGTTAGAAAACGGGCGACATTGAAGCCAAAATATCTCAATTCAAATCCAGTCCGTATTTTTTTCCTTTTTTTTCGACGACGAGTTCATATAAAATGTATGAAAACTACAGGAAATAGCTCGGTGGCGGCGTTTTGTGGTTGTGGTCGGAGGCCCGTGTGCGGAGAGGCTTAAAGTAACCTTTCGCGTAAAAAAAAACAACGGGTTGCACTCCGGGAGTGCCGGCAGAAGTGAAAAGGGCTCCCTAGACTTTTTCACAAAAAAAAGGAATTCGCCAAAAAGAAGAAAAAAATACGAACTGGATTTGAACCGAGGTCTTGTGGTTTCAATGCCGCCCGTGAGCCGCGTCTAACCTGAGCTATTACAACTTTGGAAACGGTAACGAAATTTGGCACCTATTCTAAAATGACATTCGATATTCGATATTCCGTCTTACGAGTTTTCGATCTGACGGTCGCGTGTCCTGAGGCGAGTTTAACAGTTTTTACCACAGCCATCTCTATCGTCTTCTACAAGCCATGCGCATAAAGTTGGCAACGTAGTTTTAAGTGAACCGATTTCACATCGTTTGCACCGTTTGACAGGTAAACAGCGAGTAAACCTCGAGTACTGAATCCTATGGAGATGGCATATCTTCTATACATCTATACAAATAAATAAAATTGGAGTGTCTGTTTGTAACATTAAATAACCGCTTTTTACTACGTGCATATGATTAAATATACGGTACATATACCAAAATGGCATGTTTTACAATTTTTGTCTGTCTGTCTGTTTGTTCCGGCTAATCTCTGAAACGGCTGGACCGATTAATACGACAATTAGAAGAAGTTTAAAATTGAATCCCAAGATTTTCTTACATTGTGACTTAGTTACACCACACTTTTTCGTAGGTATGCCACCTCCATAGGATTTAGTACTCAGAGGAGTAAACCGGTTCACAGCAATGTTGCCGTTCCGTATCATAGCATGGCTTGTAGAAGACGATAGAGACGGCTGTGGTTTTTACCCATCACAAAAAGTGCACAACGCCGCTAAAGAAGTTTTCTCTTCAAAAATCAAAATAGACAATAGAACAAACAAAAAAACTTGTTTTGCAAGATAAGTACTTCCAAAAAAGCTTCCCCCATTTTCAAACGTAAACACTGATCACAGCTCCTCAAATGCAAACTCAACCCGCAATCACCAAAGACGGGAACAAAGCACCCCAACGTTTTTAAGCCCAAGAAATCTTCCGTTAGAATCTTTAAAATTGTCACGTTCCCTACATTACATGCCCGAATCGGCTACGGTTACGCAAAAGGGTCGCATCCACATTCTTTCCTTCGAGGATAAGTCACAAAGTACCATCTACCTGTCTGACCGCAATTCGTTATGAAATTTCTTATACCTATAATAATGCTTGAGGTATTATGGAAGGGATAAAATGTGTTAGATATTTGGATTTGCAATGCTATCTTTTCAAAGTCAAAAGTAAGCATTCCATTGTAAATTATCAAATAAGCAATTAATGATTATCGGAAACTTGTAGGTTAGAAATATAAAAAAACGACCCATCCTCCAAGTAGCTCCGCCGGGAATCGAACTCTTTCACTTGACTTGTCGAGGGTAGTAATATCTTCACATTGATAAAATAAACGCTGGCTTACGGCGCGTAAGAAGTACCTATAGGACGCTTCCGCTAACAACTCCGTAGCTCACCAGTTAGAGCAATCGTCTGGACAGTGAAAGCCTGGGTTCGATTCCCGGTGGAGCTTTTGAGGATGAATTGCTTTTTCTAATATTTCATTTTCAATAATAAAAATAGCATTGTGAATGCAAAAAAGTAAAAGTAACTTGAACGTACAAAAAAATATTCTGATTCCGAAATAACCCGTTGACTGCTAACTGAAACCAGTATCAGATTGCTTAATTATTATTATTTTGTTTATGTTTTGATTTAATATTTTAAGGAAGTATTTATTGTTCTAAACCATTGCCCTTATTTATGAAAACTGCACAGCCTCCGATGGCTGATGTTAGGAGAGGGTTCTCAACGTTCCCCGCCCACTAGTAGTAAGTGGGTAACGTATTTCTTTTGTTCAGTACGCCTAGCATAAAAAAACTATCGTTATCGTAATCGAGTTATATTGTATGAAAACCAGAACACAGACTCTTACGGTCGTACAATGAACTAAACTTCAATAGATATTTAATTTGACAACAGGCACTTTATCAGCTTTTGACGGATAGACTGTAATGATGACAACAACGACAGTTTTTGTGCTAAAGTCCTCCATACCTGTCTATTCCGTGACAGCCGTGACTGAGGAACTACTTGCAATACACAATTAGCTGTCAAAATGGGCTGCGTCATATGACAAATGTTTTAGTTCGAAAGTTTATCACCGGAACAGAAACCCGGATTATATAAGCAAGGGCAACCTATGGTTGTGGGGTTACATTAACGACATGACCAGATGATCCACTGTACCTGCCCCAAACAATGGTATATAAAATTATTATCGTGCCCTGCGTGTCCCTTATCTGGCATACTTTTTTTTATTATCCACAAAAGCTAGCACTTAGCCTTCATCACACTTGAAGTTAAGTGATGATAAGGCTGAAGGTCCAAGCGCAATACTCCCGAAATTCACAATACGGAATTTACTGATTTTTTTTATTTCTTTATAATTAGACAAGGACAGGACGCTATCTTAGTGACGTCAGTGGGTTAGTAGCGTCATAGTCACGCCATAGAAGATTTCGTTTTAGAAAGAGACAGCCATAGTCAAAATCAAACAGACTATAATTCTTTTATTATAAAACAGATTCAAATTATTTTTTCATATTTGGTATTCCTAATTGCAATATTTTTTAACGTCATCATTAAATATCTACATTTCAACAACAGTAAAATACCCTATTACTGAGGAATTGGCTATCTTATCTGTAACTGCCGGAACACAACAATGCTGAAATCATCGTTGTTATGGCGTCAGACTTAGATAATATGGTGGTAGCTAGCCAGTCGGAGGAGTAGGAGTCGGTAAGCCCTACTACTAACCAAACCGAATACAATAATGTACTCCGACTTGGAGTCAAACCCGGGACCTCTGGGTCTGATACCGGTGGTGTGTACGTCTAGTGGTACAAGGCAAGGCAGTTGGTTAAGGCGATGATTCCCGACCGAAATAGGCACGCTAACGCTTGCTCGGCCGCGCGCGATACACTTCACGCGGACGCAGCGGCAGCCGGCAGTGAACTGTGAACTCGCGAGCGCCCCGCGAATCGAAAATCACTTAAATTTCAATTAAAAATTAAATAGAGATTTTATATTATTTTTATGCATTCACAATGCAATTTTTGTAAGTAAGTATAGGAAAAATGTGATAGTAAAAATTACGAGCCCTATAAGTAGCTTGAATCCCGCCTGAAAGCTACTTATAGGGCTCGTGGTTTTTTACTATCACATTTTTCCTATAAAAATTAAATAATAAAAATAAAAAATTATGACGGCCGGAATCACTCGGCTTTTCAAAGACAATTATTTTCATATGTTTTTCATTAACTAAAACCAAGTATACTGCAAATAATAGGATATTTGGATTATAATTAGACGGGTGTTTGGGATTTTATTTGATACAGTAAAATATCACTAATCGAAAAAATACGACCGGAAGCATTAGATAAATAGCTGTTAAATAAAATATATATTTTCCAAATTTTGAGTACTTGTGGTTTGCGAGTAATCCTTAAATAAAAACACCCTATTTTCGGGAATCAGCGCCTTAGAGGCGCACTGCTAACGCTACACAAGTCGCACAGTATTGGCCCGGCAAACTTTAAATAATTTAAACCAAACGGTCGACACGACAAGAAGGAGAAGAACAGTTCGAAGCAAAACACCATTGGTTCAAAGTTAACAACGGCTCAAGGGTGTTAACTGTCAGTTCTCTCGGTTTGCCGCGCTTGTGTACAACAGAACTTTGCGCTTAGCGTTGTTATTGTGGATGATAGTTCTTAAGTTTGGAAACTCAGCAGGAATGTTGTGCAGCATTTGTTATGTTTAGTACCTACTTTTAAAAGACCCATTTGAATTTCAGAAGAAATTGTGAATATGTAAAGACTATTGAAATACTCAAAAAGTTGTTAAGGGCCAACTGTTTGCTGGGCATGTTAAAGGGGCGTATTTACTTCGACGACCGATTTGGCGCAGGGGTAGGCTACCCACCTTCTGCGCCAGAGGTCTCGGGTTCGATTCCCGAACAAGACAAATATTTGTGTGCATGAACATGTCTATTTGTCTTGGTCTGGGTGTTTACTTTGTATATTAAGTACTAGTTTTCCGCCCGCGGCTTCGCCCGCGTGGACTACACGACGTTATCCCTCAGGAATGTGACATTTATCCGGGATAAAAAGTAGCCTATGTTCCTCTCCAGGCTACAAAGTATCTGTGTTCCAAATTTCATCCAAATCCGTTCAGCCTTTTCGGCGTGATTGAGTAACAAACATCCAAACATCCAAACATCCAAACATCCAAACATCCAAACTTTCACATTTATAATATTAGTAGGATGTATTTGCAAACAAAAAGTATTTAAGTATATATTTATCCGTTATCAAGTTTTCCATAATACAGTTTCCATGGGTTTAGATAATTGGTGTGATTGTAAGAAGTTATTTATTTATTTATTTTACTGCAATTAACTGGGTTATCAGCCGTTCAATTAATAACCTAGGCTACGGCCTGAATGAAATTCAGTCGCATCGTCTAACAAACACCATGGCAGCAAAAACTTGAGTCAAGTCACTGGGTCAGTTTCATACGAACATGATTTACATGCAATCTGCAATGATTCCTACGTCAATGGAAAGGGCTAAGGCCCATTGTCGAATCATAGTTTCATAAATTGTCCAAACCAGCTTAGTTAGATAAGAAAAACAACAAGTCAAACTTCATATCCTATGAACGTTACATAGAGCGTGGAGCTCGGTTTATTGTAAAGTATTAGAAAAAATTTACTCGTCTCACAACTGACTCCGATGGTCGAACTCACGAACTCACTTTGTTTGAATATTTTTGAAACTGTGAATTGACAATTGGGCATCTGGGCTCCCCACCTTCGTAAAAATTATTGCAGAGATGCAGTTATTAGTTTCCCAAATAACTTGGTTTGTGGTTAATCCGCCAAACAGAGCACAAAACAAACCTTACATATTCAGATTACCTATCATCCAATTCAAGTTCAAATAACAAGAACACGCCACTCGTATGGCAATTCTTTTGCAGAAGACAAAATAAGAAATTCTCCAAATTCATTGAAATAAAACAGTAACTCAAGGGAAACCTGTCTCTAAACACAAAACACTCGAGACAAGCGCCAGAAAACATTTGGTTTGTAATTCGAAATAACAAACGAAACTTAACGCCACCCGTTTCAAACACAATCAAACGGAAGACAAAGTTCCAAGTCCGTCTCCGTTTAATTCCGCCTCAAAGAAGGGACTTAGTAATGATGAGATTTGAACAACTTTGTCGTACCAAGGTTCAAATCAAACTCGACATGGGATTATTTATTTGCTCGGTGTACTTTAAGACTTTGAAGTTGAGTATTAATCAAAGTGAATAAGTATTTGGAAAGGAAAGCTTCTATGTTTACTTTTAAAGGTTATTATAATGAGACTGTTTGCCTTTTAAGAATTTAATAATGCCTTTTGTCTTGAGTTCAAATGGCAATTCTTTGATACATTTGAACAATGAACAATGCTTGTAGCCGTAAAAGTGTCTTATTTTAATGTTTTTGTTATTCAAGGTAAATGGGTTAAAGTAAAACTTCGTATAGGTATTCATCATATTGACATTGTTTTGAAACCTAAAGCTCCAACCAAATTGACGCGCGAAACCGAGTGTACCGAAGTGGGATCGTCAGTACGTTAGTAATAATAGGTCTTTACCTATGAAATTGCCGTTTTCTATGGGGAAATTGTAGGAAGTTGGAATCGGCATACAAAGATATTTGGGGATTTCTTGGACATGTGAACTCCGAATTCAACGAAACTTTCGAGATATGATCAGACAAAATTAATCTAACTAGTTATTGCCTATAATCTCTTTTGATAAACTGTATTAGAATTAAAAAAAAACTGTTCAAATCTGTCAAATTGACGACAACCAAAAAGGGGTACTTTGAAGCATTTATAAAAATTTTAGACGCATGTTTAATTATTCTTTTCTTAGATGTTTAACATGACGATATACTCTATTTTCGAAACTGACTATTAATTTTGATATATTAATATTAATTAAAAAATTAGAGACCAATAAACATTTGAGAAAAAGACGGCAATTTCATATGTAAAGACCTATTATTATTGTATTCTTTGTGGTCAGACACGCGGCAGACGCTGTCAGTTTATCTGGTACACCTATAGGCTTCGATTAACAATAACACCTAGTTCTAGATACATAGTAGGAGTGACAGACATGGCCAAGAGTCGAACGCTCACTTGAGAGTATAATTATAAGTAGATTATTTTGACAGTGTCAATCATGAAGCTCGACTTAATACTGAGGTAACTCAGTATTAAGTCGAGCTTCATGGTGTCAATAATACCTACTAAGGTATTTCAAACTTGGAACGCTTCTTGTCATTATAATGTAAGAACGTAACATTCGTAACCTTCTCCGTTTAAAAAAATGTCAGTCTGGCCATATAAAGTTTTCATTTAGTTCGTGAACCTTCATCTAGTACTATTGTTAATCGAAGCCTATAGGACATTCGGGAACTCCGCATCCGCAAAGCCCGCATCAGCCCGCGTAACGTAGCGTTAGCTTTACTATGTTCGCCAAGAGCAACTAATTGCGGCTGGCTAATTATTTAAAAAGGGATTTTCCCTTCGGCCGCCACGTCCACTCGGTTGACAACAAATGCGTGCCTCTTACCACGGGACACGGTGAAAGCGAGAGATAAGCAACGGTCGCCATACAGTTTGCGACAATAAAGCGATTGTAACGTTGTTCGGAGGCCTATCATAATATTTATCAATTCATAGCGAACAGACTATAAAGTTAGCTAGCTAATACTCTAACTAATTGAAAATTTAATTGAACTTTATTTTTATTTAAATAACTATACGAACTGCATTCAAAGATTTTTTAAATAATAGCATGTTTAAACCGAGAATCGAACCCGCACCATTCAAACTTTTTTAAACTAATCGAGGTAGTGTTACTTATCACATTATCAAACATTTATGATAGGGAAATTAGGAATAATTGCTCCAATCTTCACTCATTAGTAATACATTGAAATGTTAAAGTTTTGATCACGTATTCATAAAAAAGGCAATCCATAACGTTGCACAAACTTGTTATTCAACATTAAATGTTAACTTTCGTAGTCTCCGTTTTATTTAAGATACTATGTTACTTAGAAGAAATGCTAAGGTATAATCGAGCCTTTCGATTGGTGCAATAAAATTATTGATTTTTTTTTTACATTTAGCAGGTTTGATTCCCAATTCAGACAGGTGATTATTCAAAATTCTTTGAACGCAGTTCGTTTTCTTTTTAAAATAAAAATTAAGTCTCCTTTCAGTAAAATTTTATATTTTCATTATTTAAGGTACTTTCCCTCCATGTGACATAGTTTTGGGACGCCCTGTATATGGAGTGAGATGTTCGGTTAATAGTTTTTCATTTGTCGAAAAATTGAATACTGTTCGAAAATGTTTGTTGCGTTGAAATTTGACTATTGAAAATTGAAAACTTGAAAATTGTCCATTTGTCCTCTCCATAGACGTAAAAATCAGATCGTGCAGATATGCAATCATAGTTTCCCTTTTTGAGACACTAAAGTGAGCACGTTTTCATGGAAATAGCCCAGTGGCTCGATTTTATTGCGGCCAAGTGTAATTGCCAGTATCTTAACTATTGACATTTCGGCAACGCTACTTATGACTTCTTATACTATTAGCACAGTCTTTCTATACAGTTGGACGACGCCCTTGAAGTTGGGCGATGCCGACGCCTGTATAGGTATTTACGTAAGTACGTAAGGGTTGTCACTTTAAAATGTGACGGTGGACCTTTTACGACCCCGGGTGGGTACATTGGTATTGCGATATTAAATTAATAAAATAATTTAATAATGCAAATGCAATGTCAAAATTATTAAAAAATTCAAGATGGCGGCCGACTTTTTTGTTTGTAGGCTGATTTCGATGAAACTCGGTTTTTGGTACTATTTTGACAAGAAAACAGCAACGCAATGTTAAAAATATAAAAATCCAAGATGGCGGACAAATTTTTTGTTTGCTGGCCGATTTCGATTAAATTCAGTTTCTGGTACTATTTTGACAAGAAAACAACAACGCAATGTTAAAAGTATAAAAAAGTCCAAGATGGCGGCCAACTTTTTGTTAGCAGGCCGATTTCGATGAAACTCAGTTTCTGGTACTATTTTGACAAGAAAATAGCAACGCACTGTTAAAGATATAAAAATCCAAGATGGCGGACAAATTTTTTGTTTGCTGGCCGATTTCGATTAAAAAGTACAAAATTGTACCAGAAACTGAATTTCATCGAAATCGGCCAGCAAACAAAAAATTTGGCCGCCATCTTGAATTTTTATATTTTAACATTGCGTTGCTGTTTTCTTGTCCAAATAGAACCAGAAACTGAGTTTCATTGAAATCGGCCTGCAAACAAAAAAGTTGGCCGCCATCTTGGATTTTTTAATACTTTTAACATTGTATTGTTGTTTTCTTGTCAAAATTGTACTAAAAATCAAGTTTCATCAAAATTGGCTCACAAACAAAAATGTTGGCCGCCATCTTGGATTTTTAATATTTTTAACATTGCGTTGCTGTTTTCTTGTCAAAATAGTACCAGAAACTGAGTTTCATCGAAATCAGTCTGCAAACAAAAAAGTTGGCCGCCATCTTGGATTTTTAATATTTTTAACATTGCGTTGTTTTTTTCTTGTCAAAATAGTACCAGAAACTAAGTTTCATCAAAATCGGCTTACAAAAAAAAGTTGGCCGCCATCTTGTTATTTTTTTTATTTTTGACATTGTGTTGTTGTTTTCTTGTCAAAATTGTACCAAAAACCAAGTTTCACAAAAAAGTTGGCCACCATCTTGGATTTTGGAAATTGCCTTTTTTTTAATAAGCTAGATGAAGATTTGCACTCACTCACACTACATGTCGTATGCACCATAATATTAATTTAAAAATAAATTATAACGATAAAGACGTGATAGCCCTGGAAGACTTGTCCCGAGTTACTATGAACGGCGTTGTATGTAACTCGGGACAACCACTCCCCCGTCTCACCCCGCAAACCCCGCACGATTGACCTGTCTAGACGTCTCCGTCGGCCTACTGTATGAAAAGTTGCTTATTCTGTGCTATTAGCATCCAGAGTGTCAAACCGTAAAGAAAATAGATCGAAGTGTAAAGAACAATTATTCATTATTATATCAATTGCCACAAAGGCCTCGTAACAATGCTCACTAAAATCAATATTCCTAACATAAACACCTTTATTTTACTTACAAAATATTACGACACACCAAAAAATGAACGGAATCTACACAAAGAAAAACGTCAAACAAAACTCGAGCTTTCTCGACGTTGGACTCTAACAAATATGTCAATTTACATAACAAAACCTTGTGTTTGGAAAATAAACTACCGTTCCAAACCTGTTTAACGTGACCTTTCTTGACGTACGACATTGCATATTTAGATGGGTCCGTAGATATTGGACCTGCCACAGTCTAAGTGTGAATGTTAGCATTTCAGCTTGCGATGTGTACTTAAATTTAATATTATTACGCTACTCTGGGCCTCGGTGCGTAATGCCTGAAGGACGTCTTTGTGTCGATCGTGGGAGTTATACAATGTTAGGTAATTGTTGTTGGCTGTCTGTTGTACTTGTTTGTATTCTTTTTTATTGAATATGTAATGGAAACCTGACAACTTGATTATTCCTTTTGACGTATCTAGATAAAACGCAAAAAAGTTGCCTGTAGGTACTAAACTCGATGGTTTTTTGCAGTTCCTATTGTCTCCCTTTAATAAATAATAAATATAATAAATAACTTTTTACAATCGCAACAATTATCTAAGCCCATGTTAATTTCTTTGAGAAACTGTGTCATGGGAAACTTGATAACGGATAAATATATACTTAAATAGTTTTTGTTTGTAAATACATACTTAATATACATAGAAAACACCCAGACCAAGACAAATAGACATGCTCATGCACACAAAATTAAATATTGGTCTTGTTCGGGAATCGTACCCGAGACCTCTGGCGCAGAAGGCAGGTATCCTACCCTACGCCAATTCGGTCGATTTATACTAGAAAGAAAAATAACTCGATCCGACTTGTGTAATAATAAATTAGCAATCTACCATGATACTATCTCAATCCATCAAATCATCGTTAAATTAATTACACTCAAAAAAATTCATATAAAAAAGTTGCTGAAAAAGTGTATTATGAATGACATTAGCTTATTTTTAAATGATAAAATAGACATCTAGATATATGTAGTTCTAAGCTTATTAATAATTATAAGGATATTGACATTTTATGTATTGGCATTTTCATATATCGACATTTTCATATATTGACATTTTCATATATTGACATTTTCATATATTGACATATAATTTAAGTAAAATTTTATATTAATCAAATAATTGCGTTTCTAGTGTGTATAAAATAATAATGTTCATATACCTTTTAGGTTAATCATGGCTGTACCTATCTTTTTTTTCTGTATCTCACTGACATCTTTGTATCCATGTTTATGAATTAATAAATAATATGAATATGAATATATAAATCTCAGTAACACTTTCAACTTTGATATTCGCACTGAACTTACTGAGAACCCCTGCTCTTTGTCATTACATAACCCAGATAATATAACAGCGTGATGGGTAAGGAGGAAATATGCCGGCCGGGTCTGAAGGTTCTTATTAAAGGATATATAGGATCTGTATGACACAGCACGTTAACTTTATGCCGAAATATGCTATGGTGAAATTGCCATTGTTGTGTGTTTCGAGAAGTTGACACGCAAAACTGTTCCGGGTTTTTTAAAGTTTAATTAGCGTTACATAAAGCATTGTTTAATGACTCTTCTTTCTAACCCCCGACGCAGCGCAGAAGGTTTTTTTATCCACAACGGGGTAGCACTCAGCTTTCATCACACCTGATGATAAGGCTAAAGGTGGAAGAGCACTACTCCCGGAATCCTCAATCACTGAGGAACTGGCTATCTTATCACTTACTGTCAGAACACAATAATGCTGGAAATATCATTGTTATGGCGTCAGTCTTAGATAAGATGGTGGTAGCTAGCCAGGCGGACTAAGAACAAGTCCTACAATGAACCAAATATAAGTGTTGTTATAAGTTTGAAGCCCTTGCCATGTCTGCTATCTGTCTGTACGTGTACTCGTAGTGCCTAAACGGATCAAGATATTTTTTATTGAAAGCTTAATTAATCGAGATGGTTCTTAGCCACGTTTGATGAGAATCTATACGTCCATTTATGGAGATGATCAACTGCCTGCCGAAACGGTAAAAGACACAGAGGTGGTGCTTTGACTAAAAGAATGTAAGTTTTTTTACATATACCTTAACAAGTTAGAGTAAGAGCTTTATGTAACCGTATTCTTGCAAATAAATTATTTAATCTGATTTGTAAAGCGCAAAGTTCTCGGCTTGTACCAACCCTAACATATCAGTACAAAAACAGCACTAATACAAACAAAAGCATTAAGACTTCATCAGAAAATACTAACATTGTTATTACAACTTGATCATTACCGAATTAACAAGCTTGTTACTAACAAAAACGAAACGTACCTTAGTTTTATTCCCAGAATGCTCATTTGTTTTGCCGAACCACCCGTCTAGGGCCTTTATTAACTTTCTGATTCTTTTATTACGGTAACGACACTACTATACGATGTTTAATAACGTATCTGAGAGAGCAAACAGGAAAATATTCCTTGAGATGGTTATAGCAGATTACCTTGTCAAGTCAGATAGTATCAAGCTGAGTTGGTTTTAGGGCTCGGTTTAGCTCGTATATCTTGTATAATCTGACTGGCTCTGTATACACATAATGTAATATCGGCTCTTTGATATTATATACTTAGCAAAAATATTAGTCATTGAAATCTTTATGTATTTCTTTGTCATGTAATGTATCACGGTTATTGTATATCTATTAATATTTTATATTTGAATGTACGGCACAACTTGCAGTTTTCTTATTAGTAATCGTAATATGAATGAGATAGTGTGTCGATTAAAATATTTGATTTCTTGTTAGGTTGAAAATTGTTTACTGTTTTAGATAATATGTTTAGCAAATGTAACTACTCAAATTAAATTAAGTATTCTGTATTGTGACGGAAAGTGACCTTCCTAATGTGTGGAGGTCATTTTTTAAATTGTCGGCTCTGTATGAAATAAAACAGGGGGAAAAAGATTGCCATTGACGAGTTTCTCACCGGTTCTTCTCGCAAGGTTTCTCGCCGTAGGATTTGCGAACCGATGGCGTAGCTTCTTCGACTTGCTTTTGCGTCGCGTTGCCGCGTTGGTAGTTTACCTAGAACAACAACGCGTTAGGATAAAATAGATTATAAGTACAAACTTTATACGGTGGTAACAAACTCCGTCATCATAATAATACTATTGTCCCTAGTGAAGCTTTACAAAGGAATATGAACGTTTTGTCGCATCTTTGTCAACACTAGCTATACAGTCTGAGTTTACACCGCAGTGGATAAAAGGCAGACCACACAGTCAGCTGGTGAGCGAGCTAACGAGCCGAGCGATGTGACGATTGACGTCTATTTTTATCCACAACGAGGGTTAGCACTTAGCCTTCATCACACTTGATGATAAGTGGTGATAAGGCTGTAGGTGGAAGCGCACTACTCCCGGAATCCTCAATTACTGATAAACTGGCTATCATATCTCTAGCTGCCGGAACACTAAAATGCTGAAAACATCATTGTTATGGCAGGACTAAGAACAAGCCCTACCACCAAACAAACTGAATACAATATGTACCTCACTGGGAATCGAACCCGGGACCTCTGGGTCTGAAACCGGTGGTGTGGACAACTAGAACATAGGAAGCGGTTATATCATGTCATATTGTGAAAGAGAGATAGAGAAAAGCAAGCGATGTTGTTAGCAGCGCGAACCGAATTATGTTAAAAGCTAGTGAAACGTCACATATCATTCGGCTCGTTATTTTGCTTGACAGCTGGCAGTGTAGCTTGCGCTTTACAGCCTGAGTTTACACCGCAGTGGATAATGCGAATTTTGCGTCCAACTCAGCTAAATGAGTTGTGAAGTTTGTGCTACTTTCTCTGTGAAGCTTTTAGGGTGGGTAATGTTTTAGTTTGTAGTGTTAACACGTGCTAATGAAATTGCGCAAAACCTGGAAATAGTTTTGTCTGAAATCGAGAGTAAGATCTTATCCACCAATAAAAAATGAGTCTTATTTTATTGAAAAAGAAACGGCCCTTTTTATTTTCTTGGTAACTTTTCAGGGTAAAAAGTAGTAAGTTAACTCAATGGGCGCATTTTCCTCAGGCGACCGACGTAGCAAATTTCAAGTACTCAAGGATATAGACAGACAGAGCTAGTTCGATAACAGCAAGAGCGTCCTACTAATCCTACATATCCTACTAATATTATAAATGTGAAAGTTTAGATGTTTTTATGTTTAGATGTTTGGATGTTTGAATGTTTGTTACTCAATCATGCCAAAACGGCTGAACGGATTTGGCTGAAATTTGGGACATAGATACTTTGTAGCCTGGAGAGGAACATAGGCTACTTTTTATCCCGGAAAAATATTACATTCCCGCGAGATAACGTCGTGTAATCCATGCGGTCGAAGCCACGGGCGGAAAGGTAGTATTTAATAAATATAATAAAGTTAAAACTTATATTTGGAACGAAGACTTTATAATGCTATTTTATCAAAACTAGAAGAATTTCTCACTGCAGCTCACTTGGAGTCATGGTAACTGAGGCCCGCATTCAGAGTCGATTTTGAGCCTTGAGTATAGCTCAAGTCGAGGCTAAGCTACACTTTCGTATTCACAGTCGAGTTTACCCAACTGAGCAGGAAAGCAGTCTAAGCCAAGCATGAGCTGAGATTGAGTTGTCGAAATCGGTGACTTAAGCTATACTCAGCCCCTACTTTGCATAGAAAGTGGTGCCATCTGTAATGATATTGTTCGAAAACACGTTTGACGTCTGTTTTTATTCTATAATTTTTTTCCAACACATAGGTAGCAAACTTTTCTTTTAACTTAAAAAAAAAACTTCGTAAATGTCATACAACGAACCATCAAATAATTTTGACAGTTATCAAGACAAAATTGGTCTATGATTTCTATCTCTTTCCCTCTAATGGATGTTTAGCTGCAGCCATCTCAATCATACTCATGTGGAAAAAACCGATTATGAATCGTAAGTGAAGGACATCACTTTTCGTACCATAGACGGCGCTAAGCCAAGAGGAGGTTGAGCCACGATTGTAACTCAACTGTGAATACGAATTTTGAGACGGTTTGAGCTGAGTGTGATCTCAAGCTTAGCTGAGTAGCTGCCGAGTCCTACTCTGCAAGCTGTCTCTGAATGCGGGCCTGAGTTTTCGTAACTTAGTTTTGACCATGACGTGTATGCTCTAAACCCTGGCAAGAGGGGAGTGAGTATAGCTTAAAAAGTAAAAAAAGATATCAAGTTAAATACTGAAGTTTACAATTAATACAATTGTGAAAGCTAAGCATGCTTTTGAAAATGTCAATTTCGGGATATGACTCTTAAATCCGGTCCGATATTATTTTCTTGTGTTAATATTTTAATGTTAAGTATATTATTTTGTGAGTAGCCTTTTGCATTTATAAAGAAACTACTAAAACAGCTGTTAAGGAAATATAGCTTATATAAGGTACACAAAAGCGATGAAGCATTGTCTAGAGGCGCTTCTAACAAAGGTTCTAGAAATATCGCGGCAGCTATAAAGATGATATAAGACGTTCATGGCCGATATAAATAATAAAATGCATAGAAAATGTTTGTCTTATGCTAAAGTGTTATAAAAATTAGAACTTCTTGTCAAACGTAACCACACATGTTTACTGCTCATGCATACTTTGGTGGGAATTTTTTTGTACATTCTTTATGAATGTAAGTATATCTTTAGTAACTTTTCCATTTATTGTAATTTCATATTTTGTTAATAGGATAATTGTGTAAGTGTTATAATATTTTGGAAAAATAAAAGCAGGTAGCATAGTTTGTAGTAGCAACTTTAGCAATACCAACATAGGTATGTACTATTGAAGTTTTTAATTAGGTAAATTCATAAATTTATGATGTCTTCGCTTTCGAAAGCGAAGACTTATTATTAATCTATGAGTAAATTATAATTCTGTGGACTGGGTTTAACAACACAGATACTAATCAACCAGAATCGTAAGTTCAATCCCTACTCAGAACAGACATTGGATTATTGTCTTAGCAAGTAAAAGTCATTATGGTTAAATTTATTGTAAGATATAATTTACCGCAATCAAGCGTTTTAAAGATATATTGGACATCATTAAATAAATTGGTCCAATCTCAGTATATCTTTTGTAACTTTTCCATTTATTGTAATTTCATGTTTTGTTAATAGGATAATTGTGTAAGTGTATTAATATTTTGGAAAAATATAAGCAGGTAGCATAGTTTAGCGACTTTAGCAATACCTAGGTATGTACTATTGAAGTTTTTAATTAGGTAAATTCATAGATTGATGATAAGTCTTCGCTTTCGAAAGCGGATTATTAATCTATGAGTAAATTATAATTTTGTGGACTGGTTTGACAACACAGATACTAATCAACCAGAATCGTAAGTTAAATCCCTACTCAGAACAGACATTGGATTATTGTCTTAGCAAGTAAAAGTCATTATGGTTAAATTTATTCTAAGATAATTAATTAATATAATTTACCGCAATAAAGCGTTTTCAAGATATATTGGACATCATTAAATAAATTGGTCTAATCTCAAGCCATTGGCGCAGTGGTTACCACCCTCAGCCTGCGGTCGTTGAGGTTAAGCAACTTTAGCTATGGTCGGTCACGGGATGGGTGACCAAAAACTTTTCATCTTTAGATTCTCCGTACTTCGGAAGGCACGTCAAGCCGTTGGTCTCGGCTGCATTTGCAGTCATTAATACCCACTAACCCGGATTGAGCTCGCGTGGTGGGTCATGGCCTATTCTCTTTATCCATCCATAAGGAAGGCCAATGCCCCAGCAGTGGGGACATTAAATTGCTGATGATGTGAATCTCAAGCTAATTAGCAAGCCCCTAATAAGGCAATTTGAAACAACGACGGATATTATCACATACACTCAGACATGAGGAAATGTTAATAAGTTCGTTTGCAATATTTACATATTTACCCGACCAGGAATCAAACCCGGGGCCTCAGGGATAGCGGCTCCTTGAAAACCGGTGTATACACCACTCGGCCACGGGGGTCGTCATTCAACCAGTGATGAATCTGATGAGTCTGGCTGATACAACCACTTCGTATAGGTACTACAGCTATTTGTTTCAGTAGGTACGAGTATATAACTTTTATAAAGTTGTTAGTATATTATATTGAGGTAGGAAAGCTTCCGAGTTAGGCCCAGAGGGAAATAGCTAATACGTTGGGTCTCGAGAGAATTTAATCAAAACCAAGAAAGCTGACAGCTCATTTAGATTACAATACTGATGCCGATACCTTAATGTAATGAAACAGACAGATGTGGGCTAGATAATAGAATTTAATTTGTAATGTACCTAATGTAATTAAGTTTTTCTGTTTATGTTACTTAGAGTTGATTTTATCTCTAAAATTGCCTTACATTTTAGTTGCCTTATGTTCTACTTACTTCGTTCAACTATTAAAATAGTACTAGATAAACACCCAATTGCAAGAAGCTCCATTAAAGTTAAAACTTCATTAAATCTATTGCTGTCACTTTTTATTTCTTGACAACGAAAAGTGACAGCAATAGACTTAATGAAGCATTAACTTTAATGGAGCTTCCTGCAAGTGGGTGAAAGACTCACGAACTAAATGAAAACTTCATATATGGCCAGACCAGACTGACATTTTTTCAAACGGAGAAAAAAAGGTTACGTATGTTAAGTACGACCTTACATTATAAATGACAAGAAGCGTTCCAAGTTTGAAATACTTTAGTATTATTGACACTGTCAAAACAATCTTATAATTATTGAAAAATTAAAAACGAAGTATTTTGAAAAAATCGACCCGTCTCACAACCATTGTGAATGCAAAAAAAGTAAATTTATAAAATTTGAATGTCTTACTTAAAATTATACTCTCAAGTAGGCGTATGACGCTCGGCCATGTCTGTCAATCCAACTTTGTATCTAGAACTAGGTGTTATTGTTGATCGAAGGCTACTTAACATAAATTAATATTTAAAGAATGTGTAAATATGTCTAGAACTGTCTGCAGTTTTTTAAAGTTCAAAATTTCTCTTTCAGGTATGAATGCGAATCATATAATCATCATTTCAAGGAAAGTAAGGTAGGTATTTACTTCTTCTTATGCGTTTTTACCGGTGCGTTTAATGTTCAGAGAGCATTTTATAATTTTATTTTTCTACGTGCACACTAATTAGGGTTAATTTCGCTAAATCTTCATTCATTCTCTATATTATACTTCTTGTCCTAAGTCCGCCTGGCTAGCTACCAGTGACTAAAAGTCCATATACGCCGATTCTTACCGGATACCCTTTTAAAAATCTTGGGATCTTTATCTCCTGATGAAATGCTTTTTTTTTACCCACAACGGGGCAGCACTTAGCCTTCATCACATCTGATGTTAAGTGGTGATAAGGCTGAAGGTGGAAGCGCACTACTCCCGGAATCCTCAATCACTGAGGAACTGGCTATCTTATCTCTAACTGTCGGAACACAATAATGCTGAAAACATCATTGTTATGGCGTCAGACTTAGATAAGATGGTGGTAGCTAGCCAGGCGGACTAAGAAAAAGTCCTATCACCAACCAAACCGAATACAATATGTACCCCCACTGGGAATCGAACCCGGGACCTCTTGGTCTGAATCGGTGGTGTGAACCACTAGACCACAGAGGCGGTTTCTTGACGCTTGCATTTTGGTCTAGCTTACCTTCGTCATATTTTCACTCCTCGCCACTGCTAGTTACCACAATCTTACCTAAGTCTGACTCCATAACAACGATGTTTTCAGCGTTATTGTGTTCCGTTAGTTAGTGATAAGATAGTCCGTTCCTCAGTTACTGAGGATTCCGAGAGTAGTACACTTCTACCTACCTGATATAAGGCTGACCTTATCTTCACTTATCATGTGTGATGAAGGCCATAGCCCACTTACACCGCACCGCTCCGACCCAACCAAAGTATGAGCAGCCAAATATGGAGTTAATATCGTTAGGTCATATTTGCACCTCTCGCCTCTGCTAGCTACCACAATCTTACCTAAGTCTGACTCTATAACAATGATGTTTTCAGCGTTATTGTGTTCCGTTAGTTAGAGATAAGATAGTCCGTTCCTCGGTTACTGAGGATTCCGAGAGTAGTAAGCTTCTACCTACCTGATATAAGGCTGACCTTATCTTCACTTATCATGTGTGATGAAGGCTAAAGGTCATAGCCCACTTATACCGCACCGCTCCGACCCAACCAAAGTATGAGCAGCCAAATATGGACTTAATATCGTTAGGTCATATCCTCTCGCCTCTGCTAGCTACCATAATCTTACCTAAGTCTGACTCCATAACAACGATGTTTTTAGCGTTATTGTGTTCCGTTAGTTAGAGATAAGATAGTCCGTTTCTCGGTTACTGAGGATTCAGAGAGTAGTACGCTTCTACCAACCTGATATAAGGCTGACCTTATCTTCACTTATCATGTGTGATGAAGGCTAAAGGTCAAAGCCCACTTACACCGCACCGCTCCGACCCAACCAAAGTATGAGCAGCCAAATATGCACTTTACAGCAACAATATACCATAGCATACAGCGCGCGGTAAGCGAGCCTGCCGCAAGCTAAAGTGCGTCTACAGAGCACGCCATTAAGTCCATATTTGACTGCTCATACATTGGTTAGGTGGGAGCGGTGCGGTATAAATGGGCTATGACCTTAAGTGCTAACCATTTGTGGTTAAAAAAAATGCTGTACAGCTGTTGCTGTAAAATTGTTTCTCCAGTAGAAAGCTTAATTATTGCTTTTTGCATAAGCTATAAAATATAGCAAGGCACTTTGGCACACAAAGAAATAATACAAACATACATACACAACAAAATGCCGTCGTGTCAAGAACCACTTGTTCATTCTTAGGTGTAGTTCACAATGTTCTACATGCCGGAAAACAGCAAGATAATACGAAGGCTAAGCGTTGTTCGCAGGTGAGAAATGAAGCATGAAAGAATGTCTGGAACGCTACCTGCTTGTAACAAATACGGTGTTGGCGTAATTCTTTACTAAACATTGTTTGCATTTGCATTTTTATAAATAACTTTCTATGTGTGTATTTTAAAGAAACTACCTTTTGGATGTCTATTTCCTAAGTTACCTATTAAAAATTATTTACTGCTATGATTACCGGGTTAATGGAAAGTGACTTTACATATTATATTATGTTAAAGTCACTTTTCAATTTGACGACTCTGTATGAAATATGACAGGGAGAAAAAAAAGCCCTTGGCGAGTTTCTTGCCGGTTCTTCTTGTTACAAGGCCTCCCGCCCGCCGTAGGATTTTCGAACAGATAGCATAGCGTCATTGACGTTCACAAGTGCTGTATCAGCCTAAAATGAATAAATTATTTTGTTTTGATTTGATGGCAAGCCTTATTGCAAGGTAGTTAAGTTTAGGTGATAAAGTTTGCATTTATAGTTGAATGTAAAAGGTGCAATTAAACTTGGAAGTGCGCCGGTTTTCGGTTACATTTGGCTTATTTAAAAAACTGTAAATCACATAGATTGTGTGCAAATTAATTTAAAGTCAAAGTCAAATTTGCTTATTTAATTTAGATTGTCATTTGCAATACATAGAAGCTATGCCATTGGTTCGCAAACCCTACAGCGAGCAGTAGTTCATTGTACTTTGTAAATATTGTAGCATGGGTCCTATGACAGTTCATTCGAGCAAAGCAAAATGGTCTTAATGCTATTAGGATAAAACTCAAGAAAAACAGCATTACGAATTTTGATTAAGCTTCTGCTAAAAATTTTGAAACTATTCCTCGTGCAAAAGCAATATTTATTCTTGGCACATAAATGAGCTGTTATAGGACCCATGCCACGTTGTACGCATGTGCTGTAGGTCAAGTACTGGTCGAAGTGTAAGAAAAACTGTATCCCAACAAGGAAAAATCTTGTTAGTGATAGTAATAGTAAACTAAACCATCCGTTAAAATGCTACCAAAGCTGTCAAAGTGATGCCTATTGAAATTTAGTTTCTCAAACGAAACTTGGTTTTTAAACCAAATAATACGATCAAGAGAACTAGATTTTTTCGTGAAATGAAATGAAATGAAATGAAATGAAATATAATGAAATGAAATGAAATATACTTTATTTGCTCATGAAAAGGGTAACATTTTATGGTGTTATAACTGACATTGCCTCTCCTTAACAGCTTACCAAGTAGCATGCAAATATTTTTTAAACATTCAATTTACAATAATTTATACACTAAAATTCTAAACCATTCCTTGCAGAAATTAAAAATTAAAAACAAAAAAAAACCACATTAATTAGTCTGTGCTCTTATCTATGGCAGGTCATGATCCAGCCCGCAAGACTGTCATGTCATCTGTCAATTTAAATGACATGCTTGGGGTACTGGTCACCCCCCTGAAGTAAGATGAGATCGTTTTGAAGTTATTACTTTATTACTTTTGAGTCACAAAATGAAGTCAGATGAGATCGTTTTGAAGATAGAAGACTTGTGTTTTTGATAGTTTTCTCGAACGCCTTAAAAAGTGTAATAAATTGATATAATTGTTAGCACAGAAAAATCATCTGTTCATTATCACTAGAGAAGTCGCTCATTACTCAATCGAAAAATGCTGATCAATAAGCATTATTATAAATCCATTCATTGTCAAATACTTCTTCACAAATATAGCAGTCTCTCAAATAATATTCGAGATAAAAACGTAACTCTCGCAATTCTTGAAAGGCTCCGAAATTTCTGATCAATCCGACTAGCGCTCAGTACAAAAAAGCATTAGGAGACATCGAAGGGTGAAAAACAATAAATCAAAAGACGTCAACCTTTTTTTGATCGACAGCCAATATCACTAATGGAACGAAACAGGGAATGCGTTGAAAGCGAATCCGCGAAAAAAAACTAATACAGCCAGCTAGCATTCCTGAAATTGACATGCAATGTTTAGAAATAGTTTAGAAAGCTGGCTTTTAGGAGATTTAATATTAAGGCTGTGCAGTCTGCACACTAGCGCAGCCATTGAAAAACAAATCAAAGTGTCTAAATAAAGACGAAATTGTAAATTATCTCTCTGCAGTGCACTCCGAAGAAGCTTTGTAGTACTTTTTATCGCTTAAAGGATATTTGTTAGCCTGTAGTTTAGTTTAATTCAGATTTTTTGAGAAAAGTGGCCACTTTTAGCAATAAAACTCAATTGAATTAAACAACAAGCTATAAAATATAGATAAAGCAATAGAAAGTACCACAAAGCTTCTTCGTAGTGCACTGCAGAGAGATAATTCACAATTTCATCTTCATTTAGGCACTATGATTTTTTTTTCAATGGCGGCGCTAGTGTGCAGAATGCACAGCCTTAAGTATTGAAGTATATTGTTTTTGAGAATATCCTCCTTTGTTTTAATAATAAAAGTAGCATAGATTAATGACTGCTCGCGCGTTAGAAAGTGGAGATCAGTGATAAATCTATGAATAGTAGCTTAAATTGTTGTTGATCCTTTATAATATTGTCTAAAGTCTCGTACTTAAAGGGGTTACATTTACACGCCTACGAGATTAAAACTAAAACAGTTTTGATGAATTTTATCACGCAGATTGATTGGATCTAAGGAAAGAGCACAGGTTTACAAAACAAAATGGCCGATTAAGAAGACAAGGTTTCATAATTTTTATACAAAATAATCTAATAAAAAGATCTTTTTGTTCTACAATAAACTACAGGAGGCGTTTTAAATTTGAACTAACCATAATAGATAAAATATCTTACCTAGAACCGCGTTATAACACTGCTTTTTACTTTTTAGATACTACGGTGCTTTGCGCCCATTCCTATTTAGCTGACACGCTGTTTTTTACTTTATTTTAGTGGGGAACGTGAGAATGGAATATGAAAGTGACTGCATTTCGTAATAAGAAATATTTCAGGCGAAAAATGCAGTAAGTAGGATTCAGAATTAGACTATAAGGCGATTATAACTATTATGAAAAACGGGATTTTTACCATGTTTATTTCGTTTTTCGAGTTCCCGATATTTGGGCGCAGTTGCACACGCCATGATCACGGAGTAACTGAATAAAGTTAAATGCGGGTGGATGGTATTAGGAGCAGACGAATCTGTCTACCCTCTTTCTTGTCCGTTTATTGCGCTCGATACCCGTACCACTGTTTTCGTTCTCGCACTCAACTCGAACTTGTTTGCGACACACAATACTCACAGTATCACTCCGCGGAACACACACACACACGAAATAAACATGGTAAAAATCCCGTTTTTCATAATAGTTATAGTGATAATGACCATGTAAGTTTAAAATCTTATTTTATAAGGCGATTAGTTTTGTAAATTAATGGCCATTATGATCATTTTTTTAGAAAACATTAGATAGATAAATTATATGAACATTGTTTAGCAGTTATAAAAACATAGATCTGAAATGTAACATTATAAACTTATGACAAATATAGGAACGTAAAAAGTAAGACCTGCCTTAAGGCAAAATCTAGGCTCAATGACCAAATTGGCGCAATCAG
This sequence comes from Crambus lathoniellus, assembly GCA_949710035.1. NCBI lineage: Eukaryota > Metazoa > Arthropoda > Insecta > Lepidoptera > Crambidae > Crambus > Crambus lathoniellus. The sequence continues at coordinate 22,025,232 of OX453314.1, read as the reverse complement.
TAAATAATAGCTCTGTTTTCTAAGCAAGGGTCGTAAGTCCAAACCCCACTCATGACAAACCTTTGTGTAGAAAATTATTATATTCTGTTCCTATTTACACTTCTTTTTTCACGAAATAACTTATCTACTCATCTTTTTCACGGTTCCGTAGTCAATAAAGGAACTCTTATAGCTTCGCCATGTCCATCTGTCTGCCCCCAGTCTAGCTCATACACTCTTTGTAGGTACTAGAAAGCTATAATTTTGCATAAATATACATATTATTCACGCCGACAAAGTGGTGAAGTTGTAATTGAAAAAAATAGTTTACCTCCCTACACGTGACGTGGGGATGTAATTTTTTTTCCTATCTGCCCCATAGTGTAAGATGTCGTTGAATAGCAATTTCAAAAATATTGCCTGTTTGTGAAAACAGTTTTTTGATTGAGGCATCCGTTTGTGAAACTGGTAGTTACCACGGGCAACAAAGGAATTAAAGTAAATTGAAGAAGTTTAAAGGGATTTAAGCTTTAAAGTGCATGTTAGAGTCAAGTGTCCCCGTCTCCCCCTGCCAGCCAAATGGTTGATTTTGGATACGTGAAAAAATTCACGATAAGTATAGGAAAAATGCGACCGATCGGGCCGGATTCCCGGAGGCGCGGGTTCGAATCACGCCTGAAAGCTACTTATAGGGCTCGTGGTTTTTTACTATCGCATTTTTTCTATACTTACAAAAATTGCATTGTGAATGCATAAAAATAATGTAAAATCTCAAATTCACGATAGTTGTATTATGTATATATGACGAAGTTAAAAGGAAAACTATCACAACTTAGCTTTACAACTTTAGGAGAACCAGTCTATCAATCTATAAAATATACTTGGCGCAGTAGAAATTCCTCATCGGGAACTACCTACTTAAATAACATTGTCAGGTGTGTGAAACCGGGAGTATCTCTCTGTAAGTATATTTCTCAAAGTCCGCATTATTGAGATGGGCTACGGAACCCTACACTGCTCGTAGCCCAACAAGCACTTGGCCGGTTTTCCTTATTCAAAAGCTTATTCTTACTTCGCTAGAAATATCAGTCCCTTGAACCTATTGTGTTCAACATCCAATATTGGGACTAGGTATTTCATTACTACACATCAGCTACTCGGATCTCGTGAGATATCAAATTATTTCAATTTAGGCAAAATAAGGTCTACTTTACTGGGCTGCGTAACAGACTTAGTGAAGACTAATACTTATTTTAGAGTGATTTACACCCAATTGCAGGAAGCTCCATTAAAGTTAAAGCTTCATTAAATCTATTGCAGTCACTTTTTATTTCTTGACAACGAAAAGTGACAGCAATAGACTTAATGAAGCATTAACTTTAATGGAGCTTCCTGCAAGTGGGTGTTAGAGACCGATATGCATAGTTACTTTTTTTTCTACAGGTTATTTAGGTACAACTCATATCTTCTGAGCTAGGGATTTGATCCAACACATAGGTAATATAGGGTAAGTTGCTATTGTTGGCGCCCATCATATTATTGGCACCCTAGAGTTAAGCTCAAAATGTCGAAACTAAGGGCTAATTTTGTCCAATATAATAACACTATTTCACTTTAAAATCCATACTGAACCTGAGTAAAATATTTTTTCCTTCTTCTTTTGAGCTAAACTTGAGGGTATAAAAGGACGAATTTTGAAGAGCATTTTACCTAAAATCAATATTAATATTGTAATAACTTATTTACTAGCTATACCTACTTTCTTCGGAATCGAATCTAGGTATATAATGCGATGATTTTTAATATAGAGTGAGTGAAATTTTCAAACACAGCTCTTCATACATACAATATTTTACTTTACTAAACTAATATTGCCAAAGAAACTTCTCAGAAAGGTATTTAACTTAGGCATACGTCGAGCAAGTTTAGTACTGGCAATAAGTTCTTTAATGCAGTAAGTAGCAATGCAAGTCTTTAGTCGATGTGTCGCGTTAAACTTCGAGATGTATTTCCTCTTTTAGGAAATTGTTGGTTCTTTGTATCAAAAATTTGAATTTAACTATATACTTACATACTTACATCTTTTTGACGAACTGGACGACGAAGACTGGATGGACGGATGACCTAGTGAAGGTTGCGAGCAGCAGTCGTTGACTGCAAGTCGCTTTGTGGCGCTCTAAGTCTGGAGGCCTGTAGTGTGTCCAGCAGTGGACTGGAAGGGCTGACGATAATTGATCTTTTTTATTTAACAGATGACAGTGCTAAGTTTACTAATTATGTTTTTGCGTATTGCGCTAGAAGTCGCGAGTTCGATTCCAGCACAAGACAAATATGTAAGTTATTAAGATATTGCTGATTTTAACAAAAATCGCTATAACAATAATTATGAACTCTAAAATTTTCTCTCCACATCAACATACATAAATTTAGGAATAAATTAAGTACTTACCTAGAGGAAATAAAACGATAACTGTATTATTTCTTATAATATGACTATTTATTTACAATATAAAAATAATTATAATAAGCAATTATTTTTTCTTCGACGGTAAAAACAGAGACATCAGAAACACACCTGAAAAAAGATTTAATTTTAAAATTATTTTGATAATAACTGCCAATAATACTTTTTATGACTATTGGTAAGATACAACCTTTTGACTTTGACTTTGTGAAAACGCACTCTAAAGCCTCGCGTACACGAACAATTTTTTTGGCAATAATTGCCTGGCAACTGTAATGAATTAATCTGAAGCAATTAAGTGGAACGATGTTGCTCCATATTTCGTGGTTATTGTGTGGCTGTATCTTAGCAACAGGTTGCTACATTTTGTCATTATTCCATTGCCCTGAATTGGTTGATGTGGTCGTGACGTCATATTTGGCAGGGACTGACAGGAATTGCGCAATTTTAGTTGCTTGTGTAAGCGCGTCTTTAGAGTGCGTTTTCACAAAAATGGACCTGCAAGGATCTGAGTTGTGTTTCCATGCATTTTGCATTGTAATAATGAACAGTTTTAGCAATAGTAACGTAGGTAAAGAATGAATGACGAACCAATGATGGGCTTAATCGAGTATTAGATAAATCGAATGTTATTTTAGGACGTGCAAGGCAACACTGATGCGGTTAAAGTTAAATCGAGTTTTAGTTTAAATCTAGTTTGAAATAAATAATATTTAAGCAATTTTGCTGCAAGTAGGCTGCTGCTGCACTTGCAGCAAAATTGCTAAATAATTGGGAGATTTCGAGAGTACGAGCAGCCGCGTTCATTCGTTTTTAACTTTGACTATGAAGAACCCGAAAAAAAGTATCCTATGTGTTATTCCAGCTTATAATCTATCTCTGGTGCAAATTTCGTCTAGATCCGTTCAGTAATTTTTGTGTGAAAGAGTAACAAACATCCATAAATACTCACAAACTTTCGCATTTATTATATTAGTAGGATATATGGTATTTTTCAACTTACACAGCATCATTCCAGCCAATGTGTAGAAAGGGATGATGCACCCCAGTTTGAGCAAAACGGGAAATGTCACGTTACCAAGCAAAGTACCAATCCTGCCCGTCATCATCATCATGGAAATGGCTAAAGTTCTGAAACAAATGTAAATATATGAATCATCACCATCATGTCAGCCGAACGACGACGCCCACAGCGGGGCATAGGCCTCCCCCAAGGATCTCCACAACGATGAATAATAATATATGAATAATCAGATGTAAATACGAGAAACGTTAACTTTCCTCTTTTGGCTGCCATGGCAACTGAGTTTCACAACCAGTTGTGAAAAAGGATTTTTTATTCTTTATACGCAACCAGTTGCCAAAAAAGAAAGTTTCTAAAACGCTAGTTTGAATAGAAGAATTTCTTTTCATCTTACGCTACCTTAGAGTAATGTTGTAGTCGTCATCTAATAAAATATAATTATTTTTATTGCAAACTGATCCATAAACTTATTAGTCGACTTCAAAAAAGACGGAGGTTACCAAGCTTGACGTCGACGCGCGTTTGTACCAATACAGACAGAATATGCCTGCGAGTCAGATGAAGCTTGTAGAACTTTCCACTTTTGCTTTTCAAACTCGTATGTATCGAAAGAAATCCACATCGACGGCCGGGCGCATAAAAAAACGCGGTCTGTATACCTAGGTTCTAAGACTCAAGCTTTGCTAGAAAACAGATATTTAAGGCGATGATTCCCGAGTCCCGACCGAAATAGGCACGCTAACGCTTGCTTGGCCGCGCGCGATAATACACTTCACGCGGACGCAGTGGCAGTCGGCAGTGAACTGTGAACTCGCGAGCGCCCCGTGAATCGAAAATAACTTGAAATTCAATTAAAAATTAAATAATAAAAAAATATTATAACGGCCGGAATCCCTCGGCTATTCAAAGACAATTATTTTCGTATATTTTTCATTAACTAAAACCAAGTACCTATACTGCAAGTAATAGAATATTTGGATTACGATTAAACGGATGTTTGGGATTTTATTTAAACCAGTAAAATACCACCAATTGAAAAAAAACGGCCGGAAGCACGAGACAAATAACTGTAAAATATTTTTTTTCCAAATTTTAATTACTTGTGATTTGCGAGTAATCCATAATTCTATTTTGGGGAATCGCGCAGCCTTAAAAAAATACTAAGTTTCATATTTTTTCCGATAGTCAAATGTAAATTATTTGCTATTACTTAACTATATCAAATAGAGGATTTTTTATCTAAGTTTATCTAATAAGTGTAACAGCTCTTCTTCTTGCAATTTTGAAACTACTTAAAATATTTGTACCAATTAAAAACCATTTTGCTGCTCATATTAAAAGCTCATTTTTCAATTACAATTGTACACAAGTTAGAGAATAAATAAGGTTACTCAAACAAGCCTTTGTAATTTTGTGCTAACTCAAATGTACTAAATTGCACTATTTACTTACAGTTGGAAAACTAAACAATGAAACTACTGGGTCACGCGATAGGAGGAGCATTGAGCAATAAATATAAACAAAACGTGCATTAAATGTAGGGTTAATTTCAGCGAGCAATTCACAAAGTGGTCCTAGTGAAAAGTGTTTTTTTAAAGTTTGTTCTCTATGAAAGTAATAATTTCTTTTTAAAATGTAATTGTGATTTATTCACTCGAGAGTAGGTTTTAATCTACTCCTCCTCCTCGCGTCGTGCTCCTCATATCTGAGGGTCGTGACCACCACCTCCTAGCAGTCTTTCCTTGATGATGGGCTTCCATCGTCTCCTACTTCTTTGGAATAAATATACTTCACGTGCTTTCTAGCTAAATGATAATATGTAAGTATACCTACATAGTATTGTTTATTTGTCTACCATGTCGACAAACACACATTTATTTTGGTTACACTGTTGTACATTTTTGTCAGTGCATCAAATTTTGCTCTACGAATAGATTTGATTGTACTCAAGGTCAAAATGTTGAGCATGATGTCTATGATGGTGAGTTACCCAATAACTCAATATGAACACCTCATAGAAATACAGTCCCACACGCCTGTCTGTTCCGGTGACAGCCACTTGCAATACGAAATTAGCTATCAGAATGGACTGTCGTATGAAAACTATTTTAGTTGTAAAAGATTATCACCGGAACAGAAAAGCTTGTCGCACTATATGTCACATTACAATATTGAATGTTTTTTGTGGCACAGATATAGTTTGGTTTCGGAACGCTTTTATGTGACAAAGTTCTATGTTGTTATGTATAGAGTGCGTGTCAGATAACTCTGCGCTCGACTAGGGCGTTTTTGGCGCTAGTTACAGTGCATTTTTTTGTTCTCAGCCTATGTAAAAGATTAGTACTCGATTTTGACTGCGCGCAGACTTAACTGGCGCGCACTCTACATCATAGAACATCGTCACATAGAAGAGTTCCAGAACAAAATTCTAAGTGCTACAGAAGTAATTTCATACTTTAGTCCTATAGTGTTAAATTATTGCTTGTGATACGTACAAACGTTGTACAACGTACAAAGCGCAGTCTTCATTGAAACAGCTCGTTTGTAGCGATGAATGTAATACGATTAACGCGCAGGAATTCAGGTATGACAGGACTTCCAACAATAAGTAGGTCATCATTTTACATAGGTAAAGTAAAAAGGGGTGGATTTTTATACAGGGCGTCCCATAACTATGCCACATGGAGAAAAAGTACCTTAAATACTGAAGATATAAAAATTTACTGAAAAGAAACTTCATTTTTATTTTAAAAAGAAAACGAACTGATTTCAAAGAATTTCAAATAATCGCATGTCTGAACTGGGAATCGAACCCGCTGAAGGTGAAATTTTTTATTTTATTAATTTTATTATACCGATCGAAAGGCTCAATTATAAGCATTTATTTATTCTGAGTAACATATCATCAAAATAAAAGGGAGAATAAAAGGCGGTTCCTTCCATGTGGCGTAGTTTTGGGACGCCCTGTATAGCACGTGTACCAAAAAATACATTACTTCTATGTTATTGAGAAACAGAACTTACCTTGTAGTCGTTGGGAAGAATTGTATAACTGTAGCTTGATTCAAACTCATCAACATTTGCGAAATAGCCAAAACCACAGCGAAGAGTGACACCACCGCTATCTTTGAGTTAGCAAATCTCAAACCGATGGTAACAGCTAAACAAATCAATGTAGCCACTATCAGGAGTGGTTTCTTTCCAACTCTGTTGACCAGAACTCCGCTGATGAAGTAAGGGACAATACAGACGCAACCGATGATCATGCTGTTGATATAAGTTTCAGAACCACTTTTTATCTAAAAGAAACATTGCTAAGATAAAGACAATTGTTTAGAAATAATGAATACACAGGCGCTCGTGGCGCAGTGGTTCCCGCGCTCGGCCTGCGATCATTGAGTTAAGCAACTTTCGCAATGGTCGGTCACAGGGTAGGTGACAAAAAACTTTTCATTTCGAGCTCCTCTGTGATTCGAAAGGCACGTTAAGCCGTTGGTCCCAGCTGCATTTGCAGTCATTAATACCCACTAACTCGCATTGAGATCGCGTGTCCTACGGCCCATTCTTCTTATGCATCCATACGGAAGGCCAGTGCCCCTGAAGTGGGGACATTAAATGGCTGATGATGAATACACCTAATAGTATAATGACGTTCTTATGCATTTTCAGCTTATGGAACTGTGCTTAAGGCGGTTCTCGCACTGGAGCTGCGCGTCTTGCGTCCGCGTTGAGCGGGAAAAACAAATACCTATATTGAGACGGACGGGAGGGGCCATACTGGCGCGTCCGGCTGTCGCCGCGAACGGCGGCGGAGGGAATAGTACGTGTTTGCGCGTCCTGATCCGGATCCGAAGGTCGCCTCCGCGCCCCGCGGTCCAGTGTGGCCCACGACTAAAGTGCCCCGGTAACGATCAATCGCAATTGACAATGTTTACGTCATAGACGGACCAAATGATCGTCTACAGAGGCAATTGAAGCGATTGTCATTCGAAACTACGTGATTGATGCGAATGATGGAAAGCCCATTGACAATCGCGATTGACGCTACCAATTGATCGTCTCGCTGTGCGATTGACGCTACCAATTGATCCTCTCGCTGTGCGATTGACAGGTTTTTCGATGAGAAACATGGCGCGAGAAATTGACGCATCGATTGAAGCTCCATCATTCGCACCTTCAATTGAAACGGTCAATCACGTAACAATTGACGAATGACGATTGATCGTTAAGTGCCCCGGTAACGATCAATCGTCATTCGTCAATTGTTACGTGATTGCCGTGATTGACCGCTGCTGGTGGGTTTTTACAATTTTTCCTTTAGCTTAAGCACTTGTGTTTTGAGATTTGCAAACAACGCCAGGTATTACCATTGATGACTGATGGTGATGACTGATGATAATAATTCTAATAATAATATACACGTACTGGAACACAGACGTCAGTAGCTGTCACATTTTTAGCTTTAAGTTGACCGGTGTATTTATCAAGCATGCCGCAGAGGTCTTGCCTGACTCCTTCGGGTGTTACGAAACTGTTGTGTTCTACTATAGTTGACACTTGAGGGTACCACGACCGGAAAACGTTGTACCTGGAAAATACGATGACATGGGTAAGACTATTGAACTTATAACAGTTGTTAGTATTGCTGCAGATCGGGAGATTCATATGGAATACTATGTCTGAACAATGATATTAATATAGCCAAGTGATGATGATGAGTTTGAGAGAAAATACTGGATTTAACAATAAGTGATAACTTAATAAGAAACCAGTGACACAGTGGTTATAAAGCTAAGCCTGCGAATAGTTGAAGTCTTCTTTCTTTTTATGACGACCGATTTGGCGAAGGGGTAGGCTACCCACCTTCTGCGCCAGTAGTCTCGGGTTCGATTCCCGAACAAGACAAATATTTGTGTGCATGAACATGTCTATTTGTCTTGGTCTGGGTGTTTACTATGTATATTAAGTATGTATTTACAAGCAAAAAAGTAATTTAGGTATATATTTATCCGTTATCAAGTTTTCCATGATACAGTTTCTTAATGAAATAAAAAAATGGGCTTAGATAATTGGTGTGAGTGTAAGAAGTTATTTTTTTTTTCGCAATAGTCGGTCACGGTTTGGGTGAACAAAGTTCGATTATCTTGAGGTCTTTCGTGTTTTGGAAGGCAGGTTAAGACGTGAGTCCCAGCTGGGTGACGCAGGACCAATGCAGATTATTGGGTATATTGATAGGTCATTTGGAAGGCATGTGCCCCCGCAGTGGATTCAAAAGGCTGAATGGTGATGAGAAGCAAGGTTCACTCTCTTTTCTTTTGTTATTTAAATTATGACAGTTTGTTATCCATTTTATTTAAAAAGAAATACGTAACAAAGCATATTTCTTGAAAATTATTAAGTTAATATTGTATCAAATGTCTATTATATTATTACAATCACAATAGCTTATTTATCCTTCAAGTTTAAGCCTGTAATATTCTGTCCCTAGAAACTATTGAAAGCAGAGCATTGTGTAGTAAAATTCAATGTAGCTCCGATATTGAGAATATTATATAACAATACCTTAACTCATTTTGATGTAGTATCAACCTTATTCGATATCAATATTAAACTTTTTTGTAATTTTTCAGGTAATTTATCGTTTGGCATATAATAGAAATATAAAAAACTATTATAGTGTGAACAAAAGTATTACGCTAGGTTATACAAAACAAACTATATTTATTGAAAATATTGAAAATAAAGCAATAAAAAAACTATATATATATATATTACACCCTAATTGATTGTAAGTTTGAAAAATAAATCTATAATGCAAATTTTAATAGATTAGTTGCTTTTAAAGTGGCTGATTTTGAAATGAAATGACCGACAAAATTTGAAAACCTTCCAAATGGTTTAGTTAATGATGTCGCCATTGAACCAAACACTAGTTAATGCTTACAGTGCCATAGTAAAGAAGTTCATCGTACATATTAGCACTAGGTAGAGCACCAGGGGTCGTCTGAACATCGGTTTCGTATTGCGCAGTCCGACTACAAGGTGATGGGCCAAGCTATACTTCACTTTGCCTTCTTCTTCAGGTATCGTTGCCTTTGAATCCTTCCATATATCTTTGTGCTGAAACAGAGAAGGCACGATTCAATTTGTAAAATGTTCTTGCTTCTTGAACAGCAAGGGTATTATTTTAACCGCCTATGTGTACACACAACCCGTCTTCTTCAACGTGTCAATAACAAGACAGTACTAAATCAAATGTTGTTGGCCCAAAACTGTGCCACTCTCACGGCATTATCTGCAGCCAACACGAGGTCGTCTCGCGTGCAGGTGTCCGGGCATGCAGAGCAATCAATAGGGTAGTAGACAGATTTTTTTTATTGACTTGAAATGTTCATTGAATTAGTAGCAACACAATATAGGTATTTATTTTTAAATATCTTGCATATTTTCAGCGATAGAGAGCATCAAACTTTCTAATTAGACAAGGCGAGCGCTATAGAAAGTTTCTATAATGTCACGTTTCTATTAGAAACGTGACGTCATATTTCTATAGCGCCATACTCTCGCCATAGAAAATTTCGTTTGAGAAAGAGATAACTAGAGTCACAATTAAGTAGCTCATATTTTGCTTGTTATAATACAGATTGAATTTCTTTTTTCACATTTTTTATTCAATAATGTTATATTTCCGAATGTCATAATTAAATATCTACATTTCAACAACAGTCAAACACCCAATTAGGTGGGCCTGACTCTGTGGAGTGAAACCACATCCGTGTTACACTACCGGTATCAGATCCTGAGGTCCCGGGTTCGATTCCCAGTGGGGGTACATATTGTATTCGATTTAGTTGGTGGTAGGGCTTGTTCTAAGTCCGCCTGGCTAGCTACTACCATCTTATCTAAGTCTGATGTGGCGTGAATCGCTAAAGGTGGGGCTTCGCCTCAAACGATGCGTGCGCCTGTGGAGCGATCCAAACGATGGAGCACATGATCTGCTGCCCAAACCTCACCACATCCTGCACCTCTATGAAGCCAGTCAGAGAGGGATTGACATCGCGCACTACTGGCAAAATATCATTTAAAATATCTACTGTTGACACGAAAAGAAGAAGAAGAAGATCTTAGTCTGATGCCATAACAACGATGTTTCCAGCATTATTCCGGAAGTTAGAGATAAGATAGCCAGTTCCTCAGTGGTTGAGGATGCCGGGAGTTGTGCGCTTCCTCCTTCAACCTTATCATCACTTAACATCAGGTGTGATGGAGGCTAAGTGCTACCCCGTTGTGGGATAAAACAATAAATTAAAAGAAAATTAACATCAAAACTTTGTACAGTCTACAAAAAGTCATTCTTTACACTTGTACTAACATCAACAATACCGATAACTGGTTGGAGTGTCAAAATGACTGAGTGAATAAGAGCGAACTTCAAAGGTATTTCATTGTAACCTATTTATCTGTTTAAAAGAAGTAATTCGGTTCTAGTAGTACCTACTGGTAAACAAAGTACTTGCACTAAAAAAAGCGTCGTTATTTCGAGCGACTTTTAGGCGCTCTAAGTCTGACTTTTCCATTTATTCACAAACCGACGGAAACGTGCCCAATAGCAGAATTTGTACATGCTCACTGGCACTCACTTCAGAACAGACAAAGTACTGAATTCGAATCTGGAGCCGTACCTCTGAAACGCAAAATCCAAAATTTCGTTAGCCGCGCCCCTTTCACTCGATGCTGTCATGCCCTGAGAGTGAGAGGGACGGGTATAATGAAGTTTAGTTTTTTTATTAGAGTAGGCCTGCTGATTCTCTTTTGGAACTGGTGTGAATCAGGGGCCATCAGCTGTCATTGCAATATTGAAGTAACGCCACAGTAACGCTGATTAAGGATGGAACAATTTTTTATTTATTTATCCAAAACGGGTAATTTAGGTTAACCTTCATCACACCTGATGTTAAGTGGTGATAATTGTGAAAAATAAATATATGTAGCTTTCTTCCGCAAATAATCACAAAACTTGCACCTTCACCGATCACACTACTCTACACGTGTTTCGCCCCAACCCGGGGCATCCTCAGGAGATGTTTGTCCGTATGCAATCCAGCACCGAAACTGGATTGCATACCGACAAACGTGTAGAGTAGTGTAATCGGTGAAGGTGCAAGTTTTGTGATTATTTGCGGAAGAAAGCTACATATATTTATTTTTCACAATGGTTAGGGACTTCCGCCATGTGACGCCTGATTCAAATAAGTGGTGAAAAGGCTGAAGGTGGAAGCGCACTACTCCTGGAATCCTCAACCACTGAGGACCTGACTTTCTCAAAAAAACTTGTGTATTACTGCGTGTAGCGCCACTTGCTTACATAAAAGAAATACATTGTTTTACAGCTTGTGGTAAGGTCTTTGGTGACGTGTATTCCTATTTAAATACCAAAGGTGTTGGTGGCGTCTATTTTTGTGCGTTGCGTGAATTTAGTAAAACATTTCGTGTCGAATAGTGTGTCGATCGATACCGTATAAGAGATTAGATCTTTTGGAAAGACGAGGCAACATGACATGGCGTTTATGCCACGGAAACCTTTGATCATCAAATTCATTAATAGGTAGTGTTTTTAGTAGATCATCGAAGATTAAAGTCTTACCATGCTACTAATAATAACCATTATTTTGTAGTCTCTTTCAATCATAAAATATCATCTTCTACAAAATATTAAAGTCTCGACAGTTATATTTTATCATCCATCACGTTTTACAATTTCCCTGCAAACGGTAAGCTCCTTATCAACCTGACACAAATTTCTAAATCAACCACAAATAAAACTATCAAACGATCTTATTCTTACCTGGAATTCATCCTCTGTCTTTTTTGTATTCGTTTTGTATATATTTATTAATATGGCTCTAGCTTCATCAAACCTGTTCTGTGTCACCAAATACTTAGGACTCTCCGGTATAAATATATATAATAGGCAAGCCGTTAGCGACCATAAAGACATAATGTATAAGTAGAAATTCCAAGTGTTCAAAACTGAAAAGAGACAATTAAATTAAATACACTTGCCCGCTATAAAATTAGGCACACTCTTTGGTTGTTATCAATTGCACTGCTTCAAATAGTTTTTTTTTATCTTAGGCAGTTTTTTAAATGTGGTTATAGGCATTAGTTAAAATGATGTTCTTTTATCATATCTCTAAAGTTTTGTTGAATACGGAGTTCACATATCCAAGATATCCCCAAATACCTTTGTATATTTATCTTTGTATCCAAAGCAGCATAATTTAACATAATTTGAAGCAACTTCATAGTAAAGCCATATTATTGCCCAAAATATTTTGAATTTATTTACGTTGTCATAGCAACGTTTGCTTGTAAGGCGACACTTTTTCAAATTAAATTCGTAGGTATATACCAAAGGTATATACCATTCTCCAGGTCCGGATTTAAGCACAGGCTACATAGGCTGCAGCCTAGGGGCCCGCACCATAAGGGGGCCCGCGCCACATTTCCAATTATAAAAAAAAACAATTTATATTTTAAATATACGGCATTGGCACTAGCTTGGCAGTAAAGACAAGTCAACCAAAGACATGCTTCTTTCGCCTTTTAACCTAATCGATTAAGAATCACATTGCAATACAGTACAGCGTAATTTTGGGTAAACGTTTTGGGTTCCTCAACAAATTCGTCACAGAGCGTGTGTGACGAAGAAATGTTAGCAGCAAGACAGTAGAAAATTACTAGAGATGTATGAAGATGACAGTTTAGGCAACGAGGTTAAACAGTTCAAAAGTTTAATCCAGTTTGAATCAGACTACGAAAAAAATAATAAAGTTAAGAGCAAAGAAAGATGGATGCACAAACTTTTGTTTTAATATCATGTTAAAGATTAAAAAGCGCGGCTTCGCCCGCGTGTACTACACGATGTTATCCTGAGGGAATGTGATATTTTTCCGGGATAAACAATAGCCTATATCACTCTCCAGCTCCCAATCTACTCTCGTACTAAAAATCACATTGAATGGGCGATTTTCTGAAAGCTCAGTCACTAGATGGCGCTGTCCCACCTATGCAGTTAGAAGGAACGGAGCGTTATAAATTTTACTTTGACGCGACTTTTTTACGTAAAACGGAACGTCCGACAGATGTTATTTATTTACCTAAATCTTTAAATTTACCTATTTCGTTTCTGTTCCTCACAGTAGTACTTATTTAATATATTATTAGTTTCCTTTGGGTTTTTAAAAAGTAATTAATTTAAATATGTTTCATTCCAAAATATGCCATAGACCTGTACATACTTATTCAACGCCATCTAGTGAAGCAATTGGAAGCGTTATTTTTTAAAATGGCCTCTCAGAAAATTGCTCATTGAAGTAAAAGACGGACAAACAAATAATACCTACTGATTTTCCCGTGGGAATATGATACTTTCCTGTTGTAAAAAGTAAAAGTTGCCTATTATAATCCTTCGCAGGGTCTCAAACTTTTACTTAAATACCTATTTCTGCCCGCGCTTTAAGTATTTTCCCATGGGAATGAGATTTTTTCCCGCGGTGAAAGGTAAGTATGTCCTTCCCAGGGCCTCATGCTGTTTCCATCCTAAATTAAAATCCTTCCCAGGACCTCAAACTATCACCTTAAATACCAATCCCGTACCAGCTTTGTCCGCGCTAAAAGTTATTCTCCCAGGGCAATGAGCCTTATTCCCGCGGTAAAAAGTAGCCTTTGCCCTTTCTAGGGTCTCAAACTATCTACATTCCAAATTTCATCAAAAGCGTTTCAGCCGTTTTGACGTGAAAACGGAACATACATACAGGCAGACAGACAGATAAACAAACAAACAAACAAACATAATATATACAGTTGCGCATTAATAATATTAACTAGGGATGGTACCTATTTCTCATGATCACGAACAGTTCAGCAGAAAGATCATTCTCTAAACCGAAATTGATGAAAAATTGCCTTCGGTCGTCCATGACGGAAGACCAGCGACTTCATTGAAATGAAATGTAGACGAAAATCGATTCATAGAAATTAGGTATTTACTAGTTATATGATAATCCCAATATCATTATAGTTTGTAATAAATAATCTACTAAACTTCTAAGTTTTTTTACCGACTTCCAAAGAAGAAAGAACTGTACTCGATTCGACTGTATATTTGTTTGTGTTTTTAAGATATGATTTATTTCTCGCTCAATTGACAACTTTTCAAAATTTTAAGGTATTTGTTTGATGGATATAATGAAAGTTTATCGTTTTTGAGGGAACCCGTATTTTTTCTTTTCATTTTATATATTCATAAATTATTGAGATAATAATTAATTGAAAATAGAAGTACGTAAGTACCACAGATAATATAATACTATAGTACAATATCAGGCATTATATAAGCGATTCCTTAGCCTCAACCCTGCCTTTTTCTAACCTTCAATTAAAAAAAATATGTCCATGACATGATGTTTTACGTAGAGATGTAGCACGTAAGCTAGTATTTTGTGTCGATAATAATAGCATTTTTGTTTAAAGGGATTATTTATTTTAATTTAGTCAGATGCAATAAAACAACGCTTCACTTGATTAATTTCATCTCAAATGTGATATACAACTGTAGTTTTTAAAATGCTATACTTTTCATTACTTGTAAGCTTGTAACTTGCTCAATACTTTAAACAAGGTGCTGTGTAAGTACTATTTAAAATCTTCGTTTGTTTAATAATAAAACAAAGACATTTCAGTATTACTACCAATTTAAATTATACTAAGCTTCCTCATTGGTCATTGAAAATAATCGATAATAAGTCGATAAATGAGTCAAGCATGCATCACTATTAAAATGACAGCAATTTTGACATATTTTGTTTGTTTACTCTGTTTTCTTTTCTTCTTATGGATTGATTCCAGACAAATGCATACACGCTAGGGAGGCCTGACTTTGATAATTTTATACATTTTTTCAAATTTTTTAATAAATAGGCGACAAAAAAATCTAAAAAAATATGTTTCATGTTTAATTAGTTCGAATCTCGAAATGGTTTTCGAATTTTACTGCCTTGCAAAAAATGAAATGTTGTCAATTGTATAGAAGGGGGGCCCGCATCACATACTGAGCCTAGGGGTCCAAAGTTCTTAAATCCGGCCCTGCCATTCTCCATCTAAACTCTTAAATTTTCTTCTGTTGCAAGATCTCGTGCAATAGAATAGTGTGTCTTAAATTACTATTTTTTTCTCGTAACAAGATCTCCGACCCGTAGGCTTTGCGAACAAATGTCATCATCTACAAGCTCCTTTGTCATTCACAAGTGCTTGTTACCATCCTAGACTTTTTTATATTTACATCTAAAATTCTGAACTTACCTAGTTTACCACTAAAGAGGCTTAAGTGCCAATCGTTGATAAGGATTGCCCAAGATAATCCTCCTATAATGATTTGAGCTATAGCTATAAAAGAGGACTGGAATATTAATACCCTATCTCTTATCCCTTCATGGCAGAACTCTGAAGTCAACGTCACAGCTGCACTAAATGACGAAGCAAATCTAAAATGCAAAAAATGAAGTTTAGCATAGCCTAGATATTTTGTCTAAAATACAATCAATCCATACTCATAAATATCTATATTTTATTGCAAAAATAGCTCTGTCAGTATTCATTGGGATAGACTTGATCTTGGAAAAGGACATAGACCCGTTTTTATGTAAAGAAAATTATTTGAACTGAAGACCATTCCACGTGGATGAAGTCGCAGCCATCTATTTATATAAAAAAATAAAACAGATAATAGTTGATACAATAACATTTAAAAACATACAAAAACAACTCTTCAACCTTAATACTTGAAGTAAGTACTAAAACTGTTCACGTCAAGATCAGTAAGTATATGTTAAACTTAGAGTTTTACGGATTACTATAATAATGGCAACCGTGATAAAGGCTTCACATTCACGTTTTTTAACTATTGAAAATATTAAAAAATATATACTTACAGTACACCTTCAAAGAATTTAGCAGTGACGAGAAGATTGTATGACTGACTAGACGCTGATACAATAGTCACTAGAAATATGCCACCGAAGCCAGTTAAGATAAAGAGTTTTCTTCCAAAAGTATCAGTCAAGAAACCAGCAATGACCGATGAAAATAACATGCCTGCGAACAACATTATTTGTTTATTTATAACTGTAAGGAGTTCGAATAATCCGACTGCAGCACGTGGGCCACTCCAATCAGGGTTTAATAAAGAAAAAAAAAACGACGATATTTCTTTTTACAGTTACAAAATGCAAGTTAAAATACTACGCATGAAAATCGTCTTTCTAAATAAGTTGTCGGAAAACTAGGTTTTTGACAGACCCGCAGGCTTATCACGTAACTTGCAAAAGCCAAGCGATGGCGAAAATCTCGCAGTTGTTGCTCTAAAATTGCAAATTCTTACTATGGAGCAGCAAAAATTTGCTGCGATTTGTGGTTTTAGAGCAACAACTACGAGATTTTCGCCATCGCTTGGCTTTTGCAAGTTACGTGATAAGCCTGCGGGTCTGTCAAAAACATTAGTCTTAACTTAGGTTCCCTACAGTGACTCGCCGAGTCCTTAGAATTTACTAACCTGCTAGCTCTCTTAACTGGCGTAGCTTCGTTAGCTCTGGCGAGCATGGCATGAACAATTTTTGCTTCGATTCGTTAATTATGTGGGATTGGCTTAATTTAATTAGGACATCAATACGTTTTCATTAAACTTACCAAAATAAGGTGTAGCATTCAAAAGTCCCTTCTGCACCAAATCCATCTGGAGGTCGCACTCAGCACTTGGCAGCAAGAAAGACGTGGTGGTGCTGATTAGAACACCAGTCACGAAACCGATGAAGGAAGTAATCAGAAGCCTGACGTGGAATATACCGAAGCCACATTCTTTTAAAGCAGCATTAACTTCTTGCATAGGCGTTAGTGTCTTGGACTCTTCCTTGTCCTTGCCTGAGAAATGAATTCATATAGATTTTAAGTGAACATTTTAATAATATTTTGAAGTTTGAGATAACTTCTGTGTTTTTATTGAAGAAGTCAAATTAATGACATGAATAAAGTCAGTGATAACAGATTAGATAACTTGGCGTCTGTTGGAGGCACCGATCACCTGTAGTCTGTGGTTGGAGGTTGCTGATCGTCGTCTTCGAGCGACGCGAGTCCGTCCCGGAACGGAAGGCCCGCGTTGCTCGAAGATCGTCGAAGTTGGGACAGCCCAGTTCAGACCTTGGGAGGTCCGCGTTGCTCAAAGGATCTGACGGAAAAATAAGCCCTTCTTCCCATGTCTAGTGGGATGGGTCTGGTCCTGACTGCTTGTCTCAAAATAGGCTGATATTTTGTTATTTATTTTGTGTTTTCAATGGTATTAGTTTTATTATAATATCGTGGCTTCCATGGCACTGCAAGTTGTATTAACCTTGTTTGGCATTTATATTTATTATTTTACTCGCTACGTTTTTGGTTGGTGTATGTTTTAAAGAAACTACCTTTTGGATGTCTGTTTCCTAAGTGATTGAAAATTATTTACTGCTATGATTACCGGGTATTATGTAAAAGTCACTTTTCAATTTGACGACTCTATCTGAAATATGACAGGGAGAAAAAGAAGGCCCTTGGCGAGTTTCTTGCCGGTTCTTCTCGTTACAAGGCCTCCCGCCGTAGGATTTGCGAAGCGATAACGTAGCTTCATTGACGTTCACAAGTGCTGTATCAGCCTAAAATGAATAAATGATTTTGATTTGGTTTGATATTTTTGATCTTATATTCTAGATAAAGGACTATGGGCGTTCTGGTCATCATGTCAAATAACAATAACTGTAGCGTCTTTGCAGAGGTCTTTTGAAATTTTATTAAACATTGCTGTAATTTAGGAGTATGAACGTATGAACATACTGATTATGCTGTAATAGAAACGATGGACTTTTTAGTTCTAGTATTTAATAGCATCATTTGCAGTGTCGTTGGAAAGGTATTTTCAAAAGGAACATTATTTACTATGATAACTTTTACGAATTTGCTGTAGTTTCGGAATTATCGCGGTATGAACATGACTGATCATGCTGGATAAAAAACGATGGTCTTCATGTTCAACAGCAATAAATTGTCGTATCGTTGGAAAAGTCTTTCCAAAAGGAATGCCACTTTTCGTTGTAATTTTATAACTCAAGAACGGGCTTACCTATACAAACCAAACGTTTAGGCTTTGTTCGGACTATTTAGTAGATGGCTTATGTGAAGTTTGCACAAAACCGATCAAACGGTTCTTCATTTATCACATTTCTTGTAACAAATGAATTAAATAAATGGCGCATCATTTTGTGGGGATTTTGCTGTCAAATTGAAACTTGGATAGGGGTAGGGGTAGGGGTAGGGTAGGGTAGGGGTAGGGTAGGGGTAGGGTCAGGGTAGGGTAGGGGTAGGGTAGGGATAGAGCAGTGATAGGGTAGGGGTAGCCTGGAGTAGGGGTTAGGGCCACGCGAACGAGGTCGCGCCGGGTACGCTAGTTATTTATAAAGATGACTTTAATTAATTCGGAGTTATCGCAGTATGAACATGACAATTTTGGAAAATAAGTTTCAAAATAACTCGAAAAGTACAGTGAATTGGTGAAAGTCGTTGAAATAAATAATTTCATTTAAAAAGACTTTTACAGTTATTGCATTTGGACATGAGGACCAGATTCCATACATTTATGTCCATCATCCTTTGTGATGGAAAGTGACCTTATTATGTTAAAGTCACTTTGCAGATAGACTACTCTGTAGAGAGGTAAAACCTAGCCCTTGGCATAAGTGTATATATTCTTTGCCCTTGGCGAGTTTCTTGCTGGTTCTTCTCATTATAATGAGGGATTTTCTGACAGATGATTAAAAAAGAAAAAAGTTAGTTCCAAAAAACTCAACAGATGGCGTTCATCATACATGGGTTTGCTTTTTTTAAATTTGCTGGCAAGGGCCCTGTTTAACCATTTTTACAAGTCTACAATTATGTAAGAAAGCTAGTGAAGTACTTGTATTTTTACTCTAGTAGAACATCAGAATCACAAGTTGGCGGCCAATTTAGAAGAAATCATTCACTATAGTTACGAGTGTAATGTCAGTGACATTGACATTAAGACAATAGTAGATTGTATTACAAGGGAGCAAAATAGCATATTTACGGCGAGGGCGCTATTTTTAATCAATTCAATATACGTCGCCCGAGGTGAAAATACTTTTGCGGCCGAGTAAGATACTCTACTTTCATTTCGAATTTATGGAAAGTAAATACACTTTGCTTTTCATCCCCCTATATAAGAAAAGCAACAAATTCAACTAAAACTACCTAGAAAAATAAAAGAATGGTGGCGGGGGGCATCGCCTTCTCTATTTTTTCTATTATATTTAATAAATATGAAGTTCAATTAAACAAAAAAATATATATGTCCATTTGATGCCTCCTATGTATCTCCGGGGTACCATAGGGGGTTGAAAACTTTGTTAGATTTTAGCTTCGACGCACCGTTTTTGAGATATTCTCATTTTTATAAAATTCATTTTTGAAACAGTTCCGGCCCCCCCACACCAACATCAGTAGAAAACTTTTTCATTGCCGATTAGATAACTCTATGGTTGACTGTAACCAAATTCAGTTCTATTTTTAAAAATACTTTTACACCCTAGGGTGCAACGCAGAGTTTTGAACCCGCTGCTCAGTTTAAAGGCCTGATCACACGAGGGACTGTCCGCCGAGTACTTTTTTGTCCATCGATATAGATCTCTTATAAATTGTATCGAATAACGCACACAAGGAACTAAAAGTACCGGGGACAAAAAGTCCCCGAAAGTACGGCGGACACCGAGAGACTGGACAGGACAAAAGTTCGCGGTCGTCCCCGATAAAAATAGAATAAACGTAAATAGGCGTAACAACGCACACAACAAACTTTAGTCTGCATTGAGCGCCCGATAGTGAAGTACGTCTTCGGGCAACAAATGACCGCACACTATATGCGTTGAGTCCGCGACAAGTACCCGGAGGAAATATTTTGGACGTACAGGGACTTTTTGTCCCACGGGGATAAAAGTCCTTCGTCTGATTAGGCCTTATATACATCACTTTTCGAATATGAGAGATTAAAAATATTTATCAGCCAATGCATTTATGTCATTAGGTATTCCAATGACACTCTTTTTTGTTACCGTAAAAAACACTTGTTATTTACTTCGTGAAACAGAATTTACAAGTCCATGTTACATTTCGAAGCTTGTGAACTTGTAAACTTGTATCTTTCGAGAAATATACCATCTCTGTGTGGTAATAAACAATAGAGGTGAGTGGATTCATGTCACGTCAGCGCCATCTATCGAGCTAATAAATAAACTTTTTTTTTTAATTTGCTGGCAGAAAATCTCTCATTACAAATCCTCCTTCCGTACGATTTGCGAACTGAGACGGCACGTACGGTGCCACAACGAGGCCACAACCTTTTCTGTGCCGGTGACAGCGGCGCTACGTACGTTTTTCTTTTTTTTGTAGTAATTTAACCGGCCCTGACTTCTAAGAACTTCAGCCGCCAGCAGCGCTATGGTTGGACATCAACTTGACAGCAAAATGAAATTAAAAAAAATCACGTTAGTTTCACATTTTGGGCACCTGCACAGCAAAGTTTGTGGCACTGTATCTAGCTTCTTTGAGGTTCACAAGTGATCTCAGAACATAGCTTTAGTTATTGTTCTGAGCAAGTGATGTTTAAGCTGTATTAGCCTAAAACCATAAAACCAATACTTTATGGTTTTGAATACATTTTTTGAGTTTAAATGTCATAATTTAAGTTCCAGATTGTAACAATAAATGGCGCGTAATCTATAGCCGTTTCTAATTAATTTCATTTATTTTCTTATTGTTTCAAGATACAGGAGTAATATAGGAATGTCGAAATAATGTTACAGATATTGTGGGCTGTGTAATGCACGCCAGATAAGTCTGCGCGCGGTCAAAATCGAATACTAATCTTTTCCATATGCTTAGAACAAAAAATGTACTGTAACTAACGCCAAAAACGCCCCAGTCGCGCGCTTCGCTTTGTCTGTAGATTAAAAATTATCAAAAGCATTATTTGCACAGAGCTAAAACTAATTCAAATGGAAGTTGTTCGTTCGCTAGTTAAGTCTGCGGGCCATGAAGTTTGACTTAATACTCTGAGGTAACTGGAGCTCTCACCCTGAATAAAAAAGTGTCGCCAGCAAATTTGACATTTATGTATGTAGTGGCTGTCAGCTGTCTCATATGACCATACGTATTTTTTTAAAGTGTAGGTGAGACGGAGCTCTCACCCTGAATAAAAAAGTGTCGCCAGCAAATTTGACATTTATGTATGTAGTGGCTGTCAGCTGTCTCATATGACCATACGTATTTTTTTAAAGTGTAGGTGAGACGGAAGACAGCCACTGTGTTATTTGTGGTATTCAAAAAATTGATCGTACTGCACTCTCCAGTTACCTCAGTATTAAGTCGAACTTCATGCTGCGGGCGGTAAAACTAATCTTTCACCGTTACATTTGAACAAAAAATGTATTGTACTTAACTAGCGCCAAAAATTGTAGATGCAATGGGGGAGAGTAAGTTAAAAACAATAATCTTTCTTTCCAAAAAATCTATGAATAGAACTGTCTAAAAATGACACGATAAAAATATCTAAATAAAAAGTATACCTAAAACATTTTAATATCATTGCCTGAAACAATCTCTTAAACATTAACCAAATGTAATGGAAGGAAGATATACAAAAGAGATAATGAATGAGGACGTACCGCCCCAGTTCCGCCAGACGCTGAGCACAATAATAGACACCTTAATCAAACCAGAATGTTTGAAATGGGACCTATTTATCGCTCTGTTACTTCTAATAATGAAGGAAAACAATTTTCTACTAGTAAAAACAACGGAGGATGGCCCTATATCTATAGAAGACTACATTCTAAATCGGAGAAGAACTAAAGATAAACAAGAAGCTCGATTTGTTCTGAACGGCTTCCAAGATATGCCCTTTAAAATAATAGCTTGTCCATTGCAAGATGCAGTTTTGATCATAGCTACAGTCCCAGAAATGCACGAAGAAACTTATTCCCACTGTTTCAAGTTAGGCAAATTTATAACAACCTCGACGCTAGGTATACCGTCAGATTACATAAATTTGAAGGAATTAATTACGGCACTTAAAGACAGAATCGTTAATCCTGTAAAAGGGAGTATATTAAAGTACCACAAATACCCGAGTCCGAATTTATTCGGGCTACCGGCCGTTATTGTTCAGAAAATACTACTGTCTTTGTCTTTGAGGGATATTTTGAACGTTGGCAAAAGTTTTAAAACGCTGTATGGAATTATTAAAGAAGATCCATTGTGGTTTAGGCTTTGTAATAGGGATTTTCCGGATCAAAATAAGAGTGATGGAGATAGTTGGTTCGAGGTATATGTGAAATTGTATGTGTTGGAGCGGGATGCAAGATCAAAGGCCAGGTATTACGGCACCGTAGGGTTCCAGGATTGCTTCCACTTATCCCAGTACATGATGCGGGTATCAGATTCGCGGTGGGAAGTAATTTTATAAGTACCTTGTTATTTGTACAATCAGCGACAGATTAGATAGTGACACTTTTCGTCCTACTTACCTAAAGTATTACCATAAACTTATTATACTCTAGTAATAGACGGACAGAGTTCGCTTGGTTGTGAGACCGAAAATGACATGAGCTAGTGTGTGTAATTTGTAAACGTGTGTGTGAGTTTTAGAGCTGCCCTCAAGCCCATTTTAGGTTGTCGATAACAATAATGTAAATAAAACACAAACAAGATTTAATAATTCATATGATATGAAGTATACTTCAATGGGCATGAGAAAATAAAAATAAAGTTCATGTTATTTAAATTTTTACTTTTTTTGCATTCACAATGCAATTTTTATTATTGAAAAATGGAAAATGGATTTTATTTTCTAAATACTTCATTTTCCATTTTTCAATAATAATGGTCATTTCACTTCATTACGATAAATATTTACAAAGTTATTGTAAAATTAATTTGCTTAAAACACTATTGCCTCGGTTGTTCGCTAGCAATCGGCTTTTACCACGTTCGACGTCATTCCTCCCGACCGCCCCTATACCGCACCGGCCGGTCATACTTACCTACTCGCACAGCAGCACTGGTTGAAATCTTGTTTTTTAATAAAACTAGTTCTGGAGTTTTTGGAGTAGCTTTTCATCGCATTGCACCAAATTTTTCGATTTTTTACGAATAAATATTTTTATTCTGCGTTTTGATCGAAGTATTCGTACATAGAGGCACAATACAGTATTTAAATACCTTAGGTACTTTGTGAAGACATGTTGATAATTTCTTGAATAATACAATATTGTATTATTCAAGCACGCATCGTGGCTGTCACGAAAACAGTAGAACGTGAAAAATTTTAAATGATGTTGGTAGATTTAGACTCATCATGTCATATTCAATAATTTTCACTTCACTATCGATCCAGTTAGACTTGTACCAATACTACATCCCTAACCCAACTTATACCCTCACATCATTTTTATCCTTTGATCCTATGGGGGTAAACCAACATCTCGCCGTGTCGTGTCGCTCCGATGGGACTCGAACCCACGGCCTTTCGCTATCCGGGCGACTGCTCTAACCACTGAGCTACGGAGTCGTTAACGACGACGACGACGACGAATACAACGATCAACGACTCCGTAGCTCAGTGGTTAGAGCAGTCGCCCGGATAGCGAAAGGTCGTGGGTTCGAGTCCCATCGGAGCTGGTTGTGAGACGGGTCGATTCTTTCTAAATACTTCATTTTCAATTTTTCAATAATAAAAACAGCATGGTGCAAGCAAAAATTTAAAAATTTAAATAACTTGGTGGTAATTTTTGCGAATCTTTAAAAATTCATTGTGAAGTATTTTGAAGGGCTACGGAAAAAAAATTATGACATATTTTAAGCTAAAATGTATAGAATTCAAAAATAAATAAATAAAAATACCTTTCCCAAACCCATTGAACATTTAGGTACACACTAATTATTGTCCTCTGAAGAGAACAATTTTATTAAAATAATTTCTCAAGGTTTCTTTGCAGTTTTGCTTGAAATATTTGCTGCACACCACAGAGTTTTGGCGAAGCTCCCAGCCTATTCTATTTATTAATTTTATCCAGTTTAACTTAATCACTCGATTTACAGGAAACCTGAAAATATTGTAAAATTGGTACTGAAGTAGATATAATTTACTATTTAAAAAGTGTCGGTTAAAATCAGCTTTAAATAAAACTATCAGTGTTCACAAAGGCAAACAAAGTTATATTGAAAACCACCGACATGAGTATCGATAATAATATCGATAATTTTTGATCAACCTCTACGTCATATTTTCTCAAGTTCACGGATATAATATCTTTTTATCTAACACATTAAGTTTAAAAATCAGCCTTTATTTAAAAAATAGGCGGTAAATAGTATGATATTAATGTGTCACTTAGTGTATTTGGGAATATATTCAACTAAAATATGAACTGTGAAAATGGTAATTGTACAATCCTATTTACCTGTGAAATTAGTGTTTATTTGGTTTGTTGTCGTAAGTAACATTACAATTCAACACGGAACACTACACCATTATTGATTTATATAGTTATAAGAGCCAAATCGACGCGATCGCGATAAAAATCACAAAATAATCGAGTGGACGCTTTTCATCAAGATGATAAAAGACGCTAAATAATTCAAATCGGGTTCTGCTGTCATTTTCTTCCAACTCTTTCTCGCACATAGCTTCTGCCGTAAGGACTGGTTTCTCACTCGCACCATTGTCCGTCTATTACCCCTAGTATAAATAAGTTTATGAGTATTACTTACCTATATTTTAAAGAACAAATTTTTCTTATTTTTTGTTTTTCACGTTTTCTTACAGTTTAATAGCTAATAAAATATCATTTAATATGTACGAGTATGTATTCAGTAAATAAAACAAATCGAAAGAGCACTTAAACAGTTTTTATTTTTACTTCGTGTCTGAGTAGTTAGGTTAATCGCTTTTTGTAAAATGTTGTAATTGTTTTCTATATAATTGGTGTTTTTTATGATACCATAGTGATAATAATATATGAATCTCTTATATGGAGCATATAAATATATTCAGAAACTAATCCCATCAACGCAGTTTTTCTTCTATGTTAAAATATATGATTCTTTAGGGTTACAGTAGCCAATTGGTAGTGCGACGGTTTTTTTTTACCATTGGTACTACTGGTAGTACCACGAGTAACAAAGGAATTTTACTACCAGAGTAGTCGGGTGTCAGCTACACAATCTATCTATACTAATATTATAAAGAGGAAATATTTGATTGTTTGTTTGTTTGCATCGAATAGGCTCCGAACTACTGGACCGATTTCGAAAATTCATTCACCATTCGAAAGCTACTTTCTTCCTGAGTGACATAGGTTATATTTTATCCCGATATTCCCACGGGAACGGCTAGCACGCGGGTAAAACCGCGAGGATCTGCTAGTAATATATATATTTACAACTCTTGCATTACTGACTGAATGTCAGACAACGCACAGCCGAAACTACTGGGCGCAAGAAGCTAAAATTTGGCATGTATGTTCCTTGGGAAGTGTAGGGAAGCAATTAGAGAAAATTTTTGGAAATTCCCCCTCTAAGGGGGTAAAAAGGGGGTCCACGCAGACGAAGTCGCGTGCGGCACGCTAGTCTCCTATAACTACTATGACTAGTGCTCTGCGCAGATTGTATAGCTGACACCCAACTAAACTGGTAGTAAAATTGGCTACTGCAACCTTATGGTGACCATATAAATCAAATCAGTCCGTGACCTTGGTCAATATTGATGTCAGATGCCAGGTATTGATTGATGCCATATTGAATCAGCGCCACTGTTTTATGGAGGATATTCCTAGGACACGGACTAAGCGTTTAGCTTCTAGTTTGGAATGGAACTCCTTGCCTGAGTCTGTATTTTCCGATAGGTAAAATCTGGGGGGCTTCAAGTCACGATGTGAACTGGTACCTTCTAAGTAAGTCTAGGTCTAGAATTAAAATTATCTTATTATGTCTTAGAAAAATAACTGAAAATAACTTACCACTTTGAGCTAAAGCGGTTAAATCTACTTCACTCATAATTAATTTTGTTACGCATTAAATAAAATTAAACTATTATTTGTTAGTTCATAGAAACTACACAACACGTCATAATGAATTCCTTTTTGTACTAGCACAAGTGTTAGGTTTTAATAGAATTTATCTTCTTTCGGTAGCATAACCTTCAGTAGAAAAGGCCAGTATATCTTGAACTTTACGCCAAAAGTACGGTCAAAATATGTGTGGTTCTTTCTAAATTGGTATCTAGAGCTAATAAAACATCATAATTAAGATAGCTTTATCTCGTTATGCAAACATTTGTGACGTTGCAATTTATTCGTAATGATGGAACTTTTATTTAGTTAAGTCGGTACGTCTGCCTCACAATTTGATAAAATATCTTTTTTGATAGAATTTTTTATTTCAAAATGTAGTGAAAGTACCTACTTATATTAGTTGTGACTTGTGTTTAATATTCATACTATTATTATGAATACGACGAAAATTAACAGTCTATAAATGTGTTACCTTTACGACTAAACCGCTGAACAAATGCCATTGACTTTTGCCATTAAAATATAGAAGACGTTTAAGATTGCAAAAAGCTGTTTTATGCCGTGTGAAGATCCATTTGAAATAACTTAATTTAACACGAAAAAATGTGAAAACGACCCTATTTTTGTCTATTTTGAATTCTTCCAGATAAACACATGGTTGTTTGAAATTGCTCTTTAGTGAAATAGAAATAGAAATAGAATTTATTTGCTTATAAATGAGGTACACTGCGCAGATCTTAATAAATTACATAAAGTTCAGCTCATTTAGCTATCACTAACAGCATGCAAATATTATTTTCATGTCAGTTATTAATTAACTTTAAGTACCTACATATATTTATGACAATTATTAATTCAAATTCATTGTTCAAAATTTGTAATTATAATCATTAATTGAAATAGAATTTACATAACATAATATGTCAATAATAAATTGTCAATAAAATTTTCAGAAGCATAAATAAAATTTTAAAATTAAATAATTCTTTAATAAAAATGTAATGATACTCATTTAGAATTAAATCATTATCAAAATGTCCCAAAAGAATACCTATGATAGAATGTCACAAAAAAAAACAAATTCAATAAAAATGTCATGATACAAATACAAAGATACGAGAAAATTACAATAAAATTAAATCATACATTTCAATGTTTTCTACGTAAAAAGTCCTCAAGTTTATAGAAACATTTGTCTACGAGCCATTTTGTCAGTTTATTTTTAAAATAGTTAAAAGGTAATTCTCTAATTTCTTTTGGAGTTTGATTATACACTTGTATAGCCATGAATGAGCAATTTTTTATGGTAAAGGTAACTTCGGCAATTCGGTACTGATAATTTGGAAGGATCTCTTGACAAATTTTTCTTTTTATTATTGGCACGTTCGAACATTGCCGGATGCTTTCGCACAAAAACACCAATTTCTAGAATATAGAGCGAAGTTAGCGTAAGCAATTTTAATTCTTTAAATAGTGGTCTACATGATTCCATAGGTCCGGCTCCACATATAGCTCTGACACATTTTTTCTGTACTATGAAAGCTTTATTGATATGGGTGGAGTTGCCCCACAATAATAATCCATATCTTAGTAGTGAACTTATGTAACCATGATGCTGTAATAGCGGTTTGTTCGCCAGCTAATTTTCTTAACCTCTTCATTGCAAATACAAATCTATTGATTTTGGTGCACAATAATTTTATATGTTCTTTCCATTTGCAATGATTATCTACCACTAGGCCTAAAAAAGTTGTTTCAGACACTTCCATGATACTTTCACCATTGCAACTGATGCTAAGTGGTTCTCGTCTGACTCTATCATTACAAAACTGCATTAATTTAGTTTTAGAGGCATTAACTTTTAAATCGTTTCTATCGAGCCATTGCGTAATTGATTCTACTGTTGAGTTTATATCAATGTTATACGAGTTTTTACAAGTTTCTGGTACTACAATGGAGATATCGTCCGCGAATAAAATACATTGATGGTTTGTCGCCTTCGTTAATATATATAAGAAATAAAAGTGGACCAAGTATGGTTCCTTGAGGTACACCAGTCCAATTAAGTTCGTAGTCAGATCTGTAAGCATTAAGTGTCATATTTTCGTCAATTCTTGTTATTTCCACACATGTTTTTCTATTGTGTAAGTAACTAGCTAACCAATAATAAGCATTTCCTCTTATACCATATCGATCACATTTGTTCAGCAGAATTTCATGATTAACAAGGTCAAATGCTTTTTTCATATCGAAAAAGATACCTGAAATACGAACTTTTTTGTCTATATTTTCTACGATATTTTTAATCAAAGTATAAGCCGCAAGAGTGGTCGATTTATTTTTCTGAAATCCACTTTGTTCTTGTATAATTACGTTAAATTTGTCCAAGAAACTTATAAGGCGTAATTGCATTAGTTTTTCAAATAATTTAGAAAAAATTGTTATGAGTGTTATGGGCCTATAGTTTGCAAGATCGTTTTTATTGCCTTAGTGACAACTCAAGACCGGCAATTGTAGGTACTATTATTTATTTAGATGTAAGTAATGTATTGTATTGCTGCAAAATACGTACTTATATTCTAAGATACGAGAAGGAATTTCCTCCCTAATTTGTAGGGTCTACTCGAAAAACGAGTACCCACCACGATTACCCACCAATCCGCACTGAGCCCGCGTGGTGGGTCATGGCTCATTCTCCTTATTCATCCATAAGGAAGGCCAGTGCCCCAGCAGTGGGGACATTAAATGGCTGATGATGATGATGACTCGAAAAACGAAACTTCGTTATCCCCTCCGCAGTCATGCTCGAAAAGTGAGGGGGACGGGTATAACGAAGTTTCGTTTTGCGTTGAATTAAAGTAGGCCTCCTGTTAATTAAATAATAATTGTAAAGATGCTAAATAGTGTCCAAATTGATACAGCGCACATGGTTTTCCTGGCTAAATCCTGTGCCTATGATGTTAAATTATAAAATGTTGAGTTAAAGGAGAATGTTCACTAAGAAACCCAAAGGCCTAGCGTAAATAAAATGTTCCATAAGTTTATAGGGAAACATGAGCACAAAATAAAGAGCGACCGCCCGCGTAGTTACTTTGTGACATGAGTGATTAAACCTGCATAGGGTGGCATCGAAAAAACTCGCTAAATGTAAATTTGTCAGGTTAAAACATTCGATCAACAGTAACACCTATGTTGATCGAAGGTTTGGACATGTAAGTAAGCGTTGTTAATGTAGGTATACAATATACATTAATTTATTATAGGTATTAGCTATTAAATTGAGTTACATATGTAATGAAAGCTTATTTTATTCCCAATCTAACTGGATTAATTGGCTTCAAAAAAGACAAAAATACAAAAAAAAATACAATTTAAATCTAGCTAAACAAGTGTTTGATATACCTATGAGGATCAAACCTATGAGGGTATATTAACAACGCCTAATATTTACTTACCTGTTCCATCGATTTTCTAATCACTTCATGTTAACTTATAACTTAAGGAACATTTCGTTTGCACCAGGCCTGGCTTTTTTAAAGCATTATCTTTTGATAATACATTTTATTTTTAACATCAAAGAGGCAACCCGTATTATGCGTTAAATCAATCTAGAGTGTGTGTCAGATAACTCTGCACGTGCCTGGCGCGTTTTTGGCGCTAGTTACAGTGCATCTAATGTTATAGAAAAGATTAGTATTCGATTTTTACCGCGCGCAGACTTATCTGACGAGCACTTTAGGCAGAATCTAGCAATTATTACTCTTCATTTGAATTAAATAACAGATGAGGGTTGACATTTACCTATACCGCATCTCATACTAGTATCGTATATTTCATTCATCCATTTTAGTCGCGGGAATTAGGAAAAACCTTGCTCCTGCTGGCTTAGTAAAAGTAATACTATAGTATTCTTTGGTAAAACTATCTGCGTACCAAATTTCAGCGCATTCCGTTCAGTGGTTTAAGGAATGTGTTGTTAGGTCAGTCATGTTGCGGGGTCCAAAGATTGACCCCGCTTCATCCCCTCCCCTTTGAGATTTTTTAAATCCATTCTAAACGTCTCTACGTCATTGGACGACCGATTTGGCGCAGGGGTATGAGACCCACCTTCTGCGCCAGTAGTCTCGGGTTAGATTCCCGAACAAGACAAATATTTGTGTGCATGAATTGAACATGTCTATTTGTCTTGGTCTGGGTGTTTACTATGTATATTAAGTATGTATTTACAAACAAAAAGTATTTAAGTATATATATTTATCCGTTATCAAGTTTTCCATAATACAGTTTTTTAATGAAATTAAAATGGGCTTAGATAATTGGTGTGAATGTAAGAAGTTCTAGTTATTTATTTATAGTTAGTTATTTATAATAACTGAAATTTCAGCACGATCCATCCAGTACTTTGTGCTGTGAGTTCTGTTGATTCAAGTTGTGTCATTTACGGTTATTTTTTATTAATACTTACGAAAGTATTAAATAATACCAATATGCGTAGATGTTTAAAACACTTGTATATATAACGAACACTAGAACGAACAATGGTACAACAGATAATAAAATCTATAATATTTAGAGATGGAACAAACAACAAATTACTTAATTGACGACCTGCGTGGAAATGTGCTTTGTACCCCGGTTTCTAATATGTTGCTTGCTGTAGAAAGATCCTAGGTTCAAATTCTGGTAGGTACAAAAGTTTTTATGATGAATACGACCATTTGTACTTGAGTTATGTTATGGTTGTTTAAAAAAGGTCAGATTAGGTCGTGATGACAACACTTATGAACGTCTAAGAAGCTACGCCATCGGTTCGCAAATCTTACGGAGGGAGGCCTTGTAATTAAGTACCTAATTATAATGAGAAGAACCAGCAAGAAACTCGCCAAGGACTGGCGTTTTCACCCTGTCTTATTTCATACAAAGTATAGGTACAAGATTATCGACTTTGATTTGATATTGCATAGGTACGAGTAGATAATAATATAGTTGTGCGCTGCCGTCACAGCATAATAAATCTTTCTTAATAAAATCAGCTTCCATGCGATAGAACATCGTTTGAGAACAGTTTAGCTGGTTTTATGAATTTTCATATCCTATATTCACTGTCAAGATAATTATGGTTTATCAAGCCTATAAATACGCGCTACGTATATTTTATTAAATACTTAAGAATGCTGCTTTCGTACGAAAAACTCGACCTTCTGTATCACTCTTTAATATGCACACGTGAAAAGTCAATAAGAAAAAATACATTTTGAACAATATGAGATAGACTAGCTATTAGTCATCCAAGATTTCATTCGGTAGTAAAGGAATATTGCATTACACTCTAGGCTATTATATTACGCATTACGCTCTTTGGGGATCACTGTTAAATTATAGTGTATCTAGCGGCCGCCAGCGGTTTTACCCGCGTTGTTTCCGTTCCCGTGGGAATATAGGGATAAAAAGTATCCTACGTTTTAATCCAGGCTGTCTACTATCTGTGTGCCTTAATTTTAACTAAATCCGCTTGGTAGTTTTTGCGTCAATGAGTATCAAACATCCATACATCCATACTCACAAACTTTCACATTTATAATATAATTTGGAGAGATTCACTTTTAGACTTACGCCCGAATACTCGAAGCTACTCAGCTTTGGGAGGGCGTCTCAAACAACATGCCGTCTCTTTCATACGTCGCATAATTAATGTCAAACGAAGAGATGCCATGATGTTTATAATCCTCAAGCACCACAAGTAACTTCTACTTCTCTTCTATCTGATGAGTTTTTTTCGTCCGTTTTTCTTGTCATTTAAAAGGTGTCCACACAGAACACGGAAAGATTATTTCTTTAATTCATGTTCTGTGGGTGTTCATAACGGTAGGTAAAAAAATGTTGGACGAGTCTTATGCAATAATTTTTTCACTTCTCATGCTCGTAAAGTTCGTGTTTATGTTGGGTATAGGCTGCATAAAATCGCTTTTTATGCTCTAGTGCATAAAGTAAAATCTTCGTCTATGTCACAGACTCTAAGACAAAGGTCGTCAGGTAAACAGTTACACACGCAATTAAACTTCGTTAAATAAATTTGTTGTTTCATTCTGTTTCTTAAATTTTGTCCATAATCCATGTTAAATTACTAAATAAATAAAACTAGGCAAAATTAATGAGTTTTGTAAGAAATAAGTATTTCAAGAGCATTATGGACTACGATCTATGCTAAGTAACTGTGCTGCCACTTCCACGTAAAAAAAAAGAAAAAGAAAGTTTTCCCGCCAATATGGCGAAGTCTTAATTTTTTCTTTTTTGCAATATTGTAATTTATTTTCCTCACACTCGAAGTGAAAAGCAGAGTGTATAACTCGTACATAAAACCCATTTTACCCTCGAATTGACTATCCATCCTCGCCTACGGCTCGGGTGGATATATACGTCTCGGGTAAAATGGTATGTTTTATGCACTTGTTGTACAATCTACTATATTTAAGTAATCTACTTATGTGAATTAAAAAAATGGCTTTTGACTATGACTTCGTGTAGATTTTACCTACTGTGGGTTGTTAATTTTTTTTCTTTTACTTATGTTCGGAAAAGATCGACGTTTCTGAACGCGTCTCTAATGTCACGTCAAATTGACATTTGGCTGTCACTTGAAGTTGACAGTGAGACTTGATTGAAATTCTTGTAGAAAAATGGCGGATTAATTTGGCTGAATTTGTTAAAAATCGCTCGCGTTGAATGTGCCTGGCATATCGAGTTTGAATAAAATCTTAAATTATCTATGTGATCCCGTTTTGTACGACCAGGGTTTTGACGCCATCCATCGGGCTGGTCGCGGAGTTTTGAGGGAAAGATAATTGTCTACCACGCGTTGTTGCAGGGGCAATATATATCTTGACAAAAAGCTCCTCCGTGTGTTATTGTGTATCTATTGTTGAAACGCCCAGTGTCTTGGGACCGCTGTTATTTGTGTTGTGAGTGAGGTGACGAATTGGTAAGGTTGGCAGACGAAGAAAGGACATCAGGGGCGCGCGCGCTCCCTTACACCACTTCTGCCTTGGAGACGTTCGACACACAGACCCGTATGTAACCTCACCTTACTTAACATTCTCTCCGCTGTGTATCGCAGTCCAATTGTTCAGTTTACATCCCCGCTGAAACCTAGTTTTTTGTCCGGAGTCTATATTAGTAATACCAGCTTCCACTGCGCTAGCCGATTCCGCGGTATAGGCAGGGGTGTACTGAACATTTCTTGGTACCAAGAGCGTAGCTTGAAGGCCTGAGAGGCCCACGCCAAAACTTTGTATTAATCAGTGCCGTTTTGATGACCCAGTCTGGTCCGGACTAGATTAATTTGTACTTGTAAATGGTAATTGGCTTGCATTTGAAAAGTAAAGGGCATTCCTTTGTTATTGGTTCCATGTCTTGTAATTAATTGTCATGTATTGAAGTTCCAAAGTGTAAACAGATGCCTTTCTTTGCTCATAATAATTATTATTCAGTTTTGTTAGCAAATTTGAGTTGTGAATATTGACAAGTTTGTTGCTAAAATAATAGCTAATAAAAGGTTAGCTAATAAGTTTGCACTCAATACTTAGTGAAACTTAAATGATTTGGGACATTGTTTACACATTGAAACTCATTGAAACTTGTGCTTTGAAATAATTAAAATTAACTTGTTGTTGTGTAACAGTATGTTGTGTTGATATCCAAGTGAATTTCAATAGTCAGTGATTTTGAGTGAATTTCAATAGTCAGTGAGTTTTGTTGTTTTCTGATAACCTCCAGATATTTAAGAGTTTGTGTCATTATAAATACTTTGTTGTTGTAATATTGGAATTTTGTGGTTATTAGTAACCTCCAAATATTGGAGATTTTGTGTTATAGTGAATATTTTGAATTTGTTGTTTTTGTTGATAAATTTGTGACGTTACAATGACGGCCTCCTCTGCTAAAGCCAAAATACGTTCTGAGTTACGGTGGTTAGCTTCTGCGGTTGCGTTGTTGGATCGACCGGATAGAACGGAGGCCTTGTTGAACAGATACGTAGATCTGCCCATACGTTTGGCTGTTGTTGATGAGCAGTATGCCTTATTTTTGGAGAGGACTGTTGAGGCCGAGGTGGAAATGCGACAAGAAGTCGGTTTGGATGTGGACCAGTGTTATGATTTTGCGGACAGAATTACACAGGTAGCTCGACCTTTGCAAGTGGCAAGAGAGAATGATCCGAGCCCGTCCCCGGTCACATCTAAGAGTATGCCCCCTCTCTTTGCTAGATTGGCCCCCTTAGACTTAAGGCGTTTTGCTGGTCGTCTAGAGGACTGGGAGGGCTTTATTAATATTTTTGATAGTCTTGTACATGCCCGGGATGATTTGACCCAGGGCCAGAAGTTAGCTTATTTGTTATCCGTGTTGGAAGGGGAGGCCCTTGAATCGGTTCAACATTTGGCCCCCTCGGATGAAAACTACCCTATTGCTAGGGATTTGATTGCCCGTCGGTACCAGAACGTACGACGTCTGGCGGACAACCATGTTGCCGCCGTTTTGAATTTACCCCGCGTTGCCAGCGTGATGCACTTGAGAGTGGCTTTGTTGAATCCGCTGTTGGTTGCATACAACGCATTAAAAAACTTAAAACTCCCAGTGGAGCAGTGGTCGTTTTTGTTACTGCACATTGTCCTGGGAAAGTTGCCGGACTCTGTTAAGGTCCGTTTTGAGCAGCAGTATGGTGGGGATAGTGCGACTTATCTGCCACCCTTCTCGGACCTCTTGACGTTCCTGGAAGGAGAGAGTAGACTGGCAGATAATTCCTCTCTGGCCGGTCCTATGGGACCCGAACGACCTGTGCCACAGAGTAGATCCCCCACCGGACCCCCCCGTAGGGGGCGTATGGCCCCTCGCGCGCCCGGCCGCTATGCCGCCGTCCAGGAGACCGCCCGCTGCTTGTACTGTCGGGAACCGGGTCACAGCACGACCCGTTGTGATAAGTTCCTCGACCAGCGCGTCCAAGGCCGTCGAGCGATCGCGCGACAACGGACATGGTGCTACTCGTGCTTCGGCCTGCACATGCAGCGCGAATGTACCCAAGCGCACCCATGCCGCTTTTGTAAGGGCAACCACCATCCCCTCCTCTGCATGAACAGCCCAGAGGGCGGCGGAGCGCCGCAGCGTGTCGCTGCAGGATCACCTCGTATGGGTGGGGGGCTCGGACCCCCCGCGGTGTTTGCATCCCGCAGCAGTTCTAGTGGCCACCAGAGTGGCCCCAGACGCTCTCCGCCACGTTTGGACCCTCAAACGGGCGGGGGTCCCAGGGACCCCCCCATGGGAAACCGATCCCCGAGGATGGGGATGAGTTATGCGGGCGTTGCCGGAGGTCGTAGAGGCCCCCCGCGACGTTTTGAGCCTCGCACGGGCGGGGGTCCCACGGACCCCCCCATGGGAAATCGGTCCCCAACTAGGGGGTTCGATTTTGCGAGCGATGCGGGAGGTCGTAGAAGCCCCCCGCAACGTTTTGAGCCTCGCACAGCCGGGGGTCCCCGGGACCCCCCTTCTGAAAATCGGTCACCGTGCCCCCGCGACTATGGGGCGACGTACACGGTGGATGCTAGGCACCGATTCTCGCCGCCGCTCGCCGAATACCCGCGTTTGGAGCGGCGCCCGCCCCGTCTTCAAGGGGCCGGGAGATATAACCCGCCTGATACCGGGCGATTTGGACGTAGGCAGTATGTGGGAGAATGGGACCCACTGGATCGCTATGAGCGACCCCCTTACCATGGGGGGACGTCTGGGGACCCCACATACTAGCAATCAACGTGTTTACGGTCGATGGTAGCCACCCCTCCAGAGACCGTTTTGTTGCCCACGGCCTCTGTGCTTGTCAGGGGATTGAATGGCGACCTTGTGGAAGTTCGCGCCTTGTTGGATTCCGGTGCTCAGGGGTGTGTTGTGTCATCTTGGTTAGTTAGGCGGTTGGGCCTCAAGGTGCACCCCCACACGGAAGGCGTGAGAGGTGTTGGCGATGTGAAAGTCCCCGGGTTGTTAGGGCATGTTGACTTCACATTTACATCACGTAATAAGTCCACGCCAGGCATTAAGACCTCGGCGATTGTGTTGGACACAGTTGTTGGCCGTCAACCTTCAGTTGACTTGGGACCGAGTATGTTGTCTTTGGTGTCTGATTCCCCACTCGCCGATCCAAATTTCTTCCGCCCAGGCCCGATTGATGCTCTCCTTGGAGCCGATGTCCTGGGGCGAGTTTTGTTGACGGGGAAGCGAGTTTTGCAGCCAGATGGCTTGGTAGCTCTGCAGACGACACTCGGTACAGTTGTGATGGGCCCTGCTCGCCGCGTTTTGGATTCCCTTGATGAGGATCGCGGTCTTGTTTTTAATGTGTCTCTCTCCGAAGTGGTGCAGAAGTTTTGGGAGGTTGAGGAACCTCCACCAGCCCCGCGGGTCGACCCAGTAGCGGATGAATGCGAGTTGTATTACCAGAATAACACTGGTCGCCTCCGCTCTGGTCGTTTGATCACCCGTCTCCCCTTTCGTGCCGGCCGACCTCCTCTGAGCGAATCCCGACCGCTAGCGGAACGTAGGCTAGTGGCGATGGAGCGTCGCATGAGCAAGGATCCGGTCTTCCGCCAGAAGTATGTTGAATTCATGCGGGAGTATGAGGAGTTAGGGCACATGTCCGTGAGCGATTTGGATTGGCGCTCCGTTGAGCACTTCTTTCTGCCGCACCACGCCGTTTTGAAATCCGGAAAGATTCGGGTGGTCTTTGACGGTTCGGCTCCCACCTCTACTGGAGCGTCCTTGAACCAGTGTCTGCATGTAGGTCCCAAGCTGCACACGGAGATCTC
This sequence comes from Crambus lathoniellus, assembly GCA_949710035.1. Taxonomy (NCBI): domain Eukaryota; kingdom Metazoa; phylum Arthropoda; class Insecta; order Lepidoptera; family Crambidae; genus Crambus; species Crambus lathoniellus. The sequence goes on along the minus strand of OX453314.1, from coordinate 21,987,699 downwards.
AGACATCTTGACCAACTTCCGGCGGCACCAAATTGTATTTATGACTGACATCCGGATGATGTTCAGACAAACGGTCATCCATCCAGAGGATAGGAGGTACCAATTGATTTTGTGGAGAGAGAGTCCTAGGGACCCCTTGTTGATTTATGAATTGAATACGAATACGTACGGTTTGGCTTCGAGCCCGTTTGTTGCGATTCGTTCTTTGTTGGAGTTGGCCGAGAAGGAGCGCTTGAGATACCCTCGCGCCTCCGCCATTTTGGCCAGTGACGTCTATGTGGATGACATTTGCACGGGCGCCTCATCTGTCTCAGAGGCGATTGTCCTGAGAGACGAACTCACCGCCCTTTTGAAGTCGGGAGGTTACGAGTTGAGGAAATGGATATCCAACTCGCCTGATGTACTGGTAGGTTTGCCCGAAGAGCACCAGCAGGACCCCCACCTATTCGAAAATGTTGATAATCCCCATGTGGTGACCGTCCTTGGCGTACAGTACAAACCGGTCTCTGACACGTTCACTTATTGTGTGGATTTACGACCACCGAAAGTCTGGACCAAGCGTTTAGTATTGTCTACTGTCGCACGTACCTTTGACCCCAATGGGTGGATTTGCCCCGTGCTGTTTATGGCCAAGTGTTTCTTGCAACGGTTATGGGCTTCGGGTGTGTCGTGGGATGAACCCCTCTCGGACGAGTTACTCCGAGATTGGTCGAGCTTCGTTTCATCCCTCCCCGAGATTAATGAAGTGCATTTGCCGAGGCTATTCCTCCCTTCTGAAAATTGTAAAGTTACTCTTCACGGCTTTTCCGATGCCTCCGAACGTGGATTTGCTGCGGCCGTGTACCTCCGCACCGTTACTGTTGACGGAGTTGTTGCTGTGCATCTGGTGATAGCGAAAAGCAAAGTCGCTCCCCTTCGGACTCGTCATACGATCCCGAGGTTGGAATTGTGTGGAGCTGCCCTCCTAATGCGTTTGTTGAACCACGTATGGCTCACATTAGGTCGATCTATTAAGATACAAGGGGTTTATGCTTGGACGGACAGTCAGGTCGTCCTTTGTTGGTTGAAGGCTCCGGCGCACACCTTGGACGTGTTTGTGGCCAATCGAGTGTCGCAGATTTGTAATTCCGACATCGAGTTGATTTGGAGACACGTGCCGGGAACCATGAATCCCGCGGATTGTGCGTCTCGGGGTTGTGTAGCCCCAACCCTAATTAACCACCCCCTCTGGTGGGGCCCACAGTGGTTGATGCGGCCTGAGTCGGAGTGGCCGCCCTCTCCAGCGTTGTCGAACGTAGCCGTTCCTGATATGCGGGCATGCGTCCTGGAGACTAACCCCGCCGGGGAAAAGGATTTGTTGTTGGATCGGTACAGCTCCTTACAGAAGCTGCTTGGTGTTACCGCTTGGATCAGACGTTTTGTGTACAATTGCAGAAACCCACGCGGGAGGCGTGATTCGTCGGTTCTCACTCCGGACGAGCGTAGGGACGCGCTCTTGTTTTGGGTCCGGAGAGTACAAGCTGATAGTTTTGAGTCCGAGATTGAAATTTTGCGTTTAGGCCGTCGCAAGTTGAAGGGCGCGGTATCGCGATTAAATCCCTTCCTGGACGAGAGTGGGCTTTTGCGAGTCGGCGGAAGACTTCGAAATGCGAACCTGCCGTATGGAGCTCGTCACCCCCTTTTGTTACCTAAAGCCGGACATTTGACTCAACTGATAATAACAGATCGCCATGTGAATGCACAACATGCTGGCTGTAATGCTTTGTTGGCCATTTTGCAGCGTGAATTTTGGATTTTGTCTGCTCGTCGAGCCATTCGCACTGTGGTTTTCCGTTGCCTGCCTTGTTATCGATTGAAGGCCGCGACAATGCAGCCCCAGATGGGCGATTTGCCTGCTGATCGCGTCACGGAATGTAGAGCTTTTGCCGGAGTCGCCACCGACTTCGCCGGTCCCTTTACTGTAAAGGCTTCGAGACTGCGTAATGCTAAAACCTATAAGGCGTACTTGTGCGTGTTTGTGTGTTTGTCCACCAAGGCTGTCCATTTGGAAATTGTCTCGGAATTGTCTACCGAAGCCTTTGTCGCCGCCTTGAGCAGATTTGTTTCCCGTAGAGGACTGCCGACATTGATACGTTCCGATTGTGGTACTAATTATAAGGGAACGTGTAATTATCTTAAGGAAGTAGTTAAGTTTTTTGTTGATAATAAAATAGACATTGGAACCACCCTCTCCCGGCGTGGGATAATCTGGAAGTTTAGCCCACCAGCTTGTCCGACCTGGGGAGGAATTTTTGAAGCTTGTGTAAAGGCTGCCAAGACACACTTGCGTCGCGTGATTGGAGAAACTATTCTCACGTTTGAGGAACTTGATACGGTATTTTGTAAAATTGAGGCCGTCCTCAACTCGCGACCCTTGTGCCCGTTGTCTTCGGACCCGAATGACCTGGAAGCGTTGACCCCAGGTCATTTCTTGATCGGACAGCCCCTTTTGGCTTTGCCTGAATATCCTATTCAGGATGTAGGATCCCATCGTTTGTCGCGATACCAACTTTTGAAACAGATGTCCCAAAACTTCTGGGCACGTTGGTCGATGGAGTATTTGCATATCCTACAACAGCGCGTGAAGTGGACAGATAAAACCACCCCACCCCAGACTGGCGACCTCGTGTTGATTAAGGATGCTAACCTGCCGCCCCTATGTTGGCGAAGGGGGCGCATTGTTAAACTCTACCCCGGAACTGACGGAGTTCCTCGTTTTGCTGAGGTTTTGGTTCGAGATTCGGTTTTGAAGAGAGCAGTTAGTGGGCTCTCCCGATTACCCGTAGATTGACGTACCGTTCTTAACGGTCCGGGGCGGGGGGATGTTCGGAAAAGATCGACGTTTCTGAACGCGTCTCTAATGTCACGTCAAATTGACATTTGGCTGTCACTTGAAGTTGACAGTGAGACTTGATTGAAATTCTTGTAGAAAAATGGCGGATTAATTTGGCTGAATTTGTTAAAAATCGCTCGCGTTGAATGTGCCTGGCATATCGAGTTTGAATAAAATCTTAAATTATCTATGTGATCCCGTTTTGTACGACCAGGGTTTTGACGCCATCCATCGGGCTGGTCGCGGAGTTTTGAGGGAAAGATAATTGTCTACCACGCGTTGTTGCAGGGGCAATATATATCTTGACAAAAAGCTCCTCCGTGTGTTATTGTGTATCTATTGTTGAAACGCCCAGTGTCTTGGGACCGCTGTTATTTGTGTTGTGAGTGAGGTGACGAATTGGTAAGGTTGGCAGACGAAGAAAGGACATCAGGGGCGCGCGCGCTCCCTTACACCACTTCTGCCTTGGAGACGTTCGACACACAGACCCGTATGTAACCTCACCTTACTTAACATTCTCTCCGCTGTGTATCGCAGTCCAATTGTTCAGTTTACATCCCCGCTGAAACCTAGTTTTTTGTCCGGAGTCTATATTAGTAATACCAGCTTCCACTGCGCTAGCCGATTCCGCGGTATAGGCAGGGGTGTACTGAACAACTTACATAACTAAAGTACGTTTATTAATTCGGTACAAAAAAAGAAATGTCACTTTCACATTTGACTTTGGCAACAGGGTGTCGTAAACCTTTTTCTTCATGTCTCTTTTAAACCAAATTTATTGTGAGGGTTTGGTTTTACTTACAGATTTTGTTAAAATCTTCTTATAAAAACTATATCCTGGGGTAAAGCGCATAAAATAATGCAAAATGGGTTAGATAGTAATAGTATAGACACAATAGTTACAAGTAACAACGGTTCAAACTTAACAATAAACAAAAACAATAACAGAAACAAGAAGAAATCTACAAAATAATGTAAAAGAAGCACTGTACGCGAAGCAGATAGGAGCCCACGTAAAGTAAACAAAATACAAATCAAAATCAATCAAATAATCACACACATGTTAAGGCGATACTCGGAAAAAATGTGCTGAAGCGAGATAGCAATGAGAAACGACGCGCGCGGGAGCGAGACCGATTTTGCAGATTAGGCAAAAAAAACACAAAATCACTTCGTATTAAAAAACTACAGCGATTTAAAAAAAATGCTTCTATACGATCCTCAATATTATTGGTGTCCACTAATTAAACCAATTTCCAATAGTGTAAGTAACCCCATTTAAGAATAATCTTCACTATTCGTATTTTTTAGAGGTCTTTTCGAAAAGAAAAAGTGTCGAGGCAAACTCATAAAATCGTGTTTTTGAAACTATACGATTCTAGATAAAGGTATGAAGAAATATATATCTTATTACCAGATTTGTAACAACTGTAACCGTTCTATAGTTTTAAATCAAAAAGTCCATATTTTTCCGAGTAGCGCCTTAAAGTATGTTTGTCACCCCTGCGTCACAAATATTTTGTGCCTGTGTGTGAAAAAAATATCCATCTAACATCCCTTCGAAAAATTATTTTGTTGTTTACGTAAGAGTAATTTCCATTTTTTTACTTTTATTAATAATGTTAAACAAATATCTATCCAGTCAAAGTATATTTTGAATGAACGGCAATGTCGTTCACAAATAAAGAATTATACAGAATGTGAATATAGAGTTTTAATATGGTAATACTGTTTTTTTTTTGCACCGAATTAAAAAACGTACTTTAATTGCTTTGCAATAAAAAAAAATACTTTCACATTTTTAATACCTATTAATAAGTATTGATAGACTTCAGCATAAAAGTCTCAAACTATCTGTTCCTAAATCGAATAATTTTCAGCTGTTTAATTCCAACTGACCTGTATTCATCTGCAAGTTCCCTAAAGTTGTCGCCAAACAAATTCGTTGACTAATTAGTCACTTTTAGTCAACTAATTAATTCACTTTAGTCACTGACACCCACCTTTAGCGCACAAATGCTACTTCAGAATGAATCATTCGTTAATGGCCCCGACATTATAGACCTGAGTAACACCTGAGTCTAGCTTGTTTTGAATTTACTACTCTGTTAATGACACGAAGAAATTTAATTGAAATAATATCTGGAGGAAGGCCGGCTCTTTTGTGTAACTTGACCTTGTTCGTTAGTTACTTTTGAAAATAAATGGGAAACTAACGTTTTTATGTTTTTTTTCTTTAAGAAGTTTTATTGCTATCAAAAGCACAGTAAAATTAATCTTAAAAATCCTTACTTCCTTACTTTTATATTATAAATGCGTCTCTGTCTGTCTGTGTGTTACACAATCACACATAAACTACTGAACCGATTTGAATGAATTTTGGTACAGTGATAGTCTAGAGCCTGAGAAAGGACATAGGTTACTTTTTATTTCGGAAAAATATCACCTTCCCGCGGGATAACGACGTGTAGTACACGCGGGCGAAGTCGCGGGAGGAAGGCCTATCCCATAAACCCATATCAAACTTAGAACGATTCCTAGTACCTACAAACAATACAAAAGATGATAACATTCTCCTATTCAAAAAAGTTTTGACCAATAGATCGCCTAATATTTGCCATGCCATGGTAGAAAATAGATCGTAGTCGTGCTCGGTACTATACCTGACGTAGGTATCACAACACAACCTCGTATCATAAAAGTGTTATGACATGGTTATGACGGTAATTCGTGCGTGCAAAAGGTACGTGAAGCATAGGACGCCGACGCAGAGACAGTGGGTTATAACGGAGACCATTTTTGACAATAACACAGAGCAGTCAACTTTACCATTTGCGAGCTTTGATAAGAAGCACATGCTTCGATCAACAATAACATCTAGGTCTAGATACATAGTTGGAGTGACAAACACGGCTGAGAAAATATGCGCCCACTGAGCTACTATAAGTATAGTTCCTGTCATTTATGACATAAGATCGTATATTATTAACCTTTCTTTCTCAGCCATTTTTTTTTTTATATAGTTCGTGAGCCTTCATCTAGCTAATTAAAGAGCACAAATGTCATTTATTTCGCACCTCATGTGCGCCTCATGTGTTATTATATAATAACTACATGTGCGCCTCATGTGTTTGTTATAATATAAAAATCTGATTACATTGAAAAAGCGATGCGCAAATGAGCTTTTTCAATGATCTGTGACAAAAAATTTACTAAAAAAGTAACAAAGCTGTAAAAAGCAGGGACAATAAAATTAAACAAAAAAGCACAATAACTTGGTGTGTGAAGGCTTCATCCACAGAAAAAAGTAAGAGGTTAGAAGAAGTGACTGTGATGATGAAGAAAGAAGAAGAAGTAATAAGTAGGAGGGCAGCGCAAGCGTAGAAGAACCCTTTGCTCAAACCATCACTTAAAAACATAATTATGAAATAACAAAAAACCCGACTGCAAAAAATTAACTACAAACAAGCTCTTTAATTTCTCATTGTTTCATTGAACGGTTCCCCATTGAGTGACACTCGATGGGATTGGTGGAGTACGCGTAACTTGGCGCGTGTCAATATGTATCTGGAACTAAAATTATGGCATGGGAATATTATTATTTTTTTGACCGACCACGACGATCAGCGCTCTCTGACAATTGCCAAGTTATGCGGCGCCGACTCTACAATTTTTTGATAAGTACTGCAATATGCTATAAAAAGTCCGCCAATTAGATTTTTTTATATTTCAATGTAGGTAGGTACCATAAACTTATTTATACTAGGGGTAAGTAGGTACTTACATAAGTGTAAGTGTCACTCGCGCTACCAAGACGAATCATACGTCAAAATCCTTCAAACCGCTTAGGCTGTAGCAGGGAACATAGAAATCTACATACCTACTCTCGAAATACATTACCCTCCTTCTGTCGCAGTCGGGTAAAAATGACACCCCTTTCCGCTACAGTGACACTGCAATAGAGAATCACCCCATTGAACGGTAAAAAAACAGAGAGAGTGAGTATTGCTTCATCATTATCATTATACGACGCCCACGGCTTGGTATAGGCCTTTTTTTTGCCTCCCCCAGACTATCTTGTACTGACTATTGCTTAGTACCTACACGTATAAATAAATAAAGACTCTTTATCAAGTAGGTACCTACTTAATTGCTGCTTTACCTTAAAGTAGCTTTTAGAAAAAAACTGCTCTAATTAGAATCTCCTTGACCGCCCACAACTTTAGTTGTCACTTTCCCATATAAACTTTCATGACATATTTCAGCTCTATCAAGATTTTTTTTCTTGATTAAAATGATTCTTCTGCGAATACGTGGTTTAACCAGTAGAACACTTACATACGTGTCAGGGAGAAAAAAACAACTCTTGAAGAGTTTCTTGCCGTTTCTTCTCAAAGGTCTCCCGCTGTAGGGTTTGCGAACCAATGGCGTAGCTTCTATTTCACAAGTATTGTAAATAACAAACTAAATTGAATAAACATTTGAAACAAATTTGACTTTAAACCTATTTAAATACTTGTGACTGCCCGTGGTTTCCCATTCGCGAGATTCCCATTCCCATAGGAACAGCGGGACAAAATGCATTCAAATACCAACTCCGGTAGGCTTATCACGTACCTTGCAAAAGCTAAGCGATGGCGAAAATCTCGCTATTATTGCTCTTAAATCGCAAATTCGTACTATGTAGCAGCAAAAACTTGCTACGCTTTGCGATTTTAGAGCTATCGCTTGGCTTTTGCGAGTTACGAGAGCCTGTGGGTCACATATTTGGCGATTCATCTATACATCTATCTATACAAATAAATAAAATTGGAGTGTCTGTTTGGAATACTAAAATAACTTTTTACTACATTATATATACGGTACATATACCAAAATAACATTATGTACAATTTTTGACTGTCTGTCTGTCTGTTTGTTCCGGCTAATCTCTGAAACGGCTGGACCGATTTTGATGGGACTTTCACTGGTAGGTAGCTGATATAATAAGGAGTAACTTAGGCTACTTCTTATCCCCATATTCCTACGGGAAGGAGAACCACGCGGGTGAAACCGCGGGCGGCCGCTAGTTATAATATAAAGGTATATAAACATCACAGCAATTTAATAAAATAAAGCAGCAGCTTTTAATAAAAATACTCTTATAAAATACTTAAGTACCTACTCTCAATCTGAATAAAACACACAGATACATCTCAAAGCAAAATTTACCCATACTTATCGAAAATGACTTGAAAACTTTAAGTTCGATGCCTAAGTTAGTCAAGAGTTTCACTAGAACTGGCGGCTAAGTTCCAAACTTAGGGTACTCGTACTAGACTAGACTTTATAAAGATTTTAAAATATTCAACTAACCGAAAAGTTCTTGTCAAAACAGCTTTGTATGATACTAACGGCCGCGAGCTACTTTTTTCGCGTGCAGATTTTTCCAGTTTACCACACAACATTAATTTTATTTATCTTTTTATTGCACATAAACATACTAACACATTTTGTTTAAAAACTAAAAAATATTTATTGCATAATATACAATCAGTAACATAACAATAATTCGAGGCTACCAACCTAGTAAGCGTATGAAAATACGTCTGTGTCAGATGGCCCTGGGGCCCGATCGCCATAATCTTATGACGCATTAGTCGGGTGTACAGTCCCACACTCCTGTCTGTTCCGGTGACAGCCGTGACAGAGGAGCCACTTGCAATACGAAATTAGCTGTCACAATGGACTGTCGTATGAAAACTATTTTTAACCGACTTTAAAAATTGAAAAGGAGGAGGTTATCAATTCGACGCGATTTTTTTTATATGTATGTAGGCGATTACTCGAAGACGGCTGAACCGATTGAAATGATTCAAACGTTATAACATCAGGTTTGTTCCCAAGTTGGTCCCATTTTTTGAAATTTTTAAATCGGTTCAGTAGTTTTCAGGGAATCTTGAAAATACTGTCGTTTTCGTTACCACTTTATGTGAATTCATAACGTATCTTTAGGCATAACTCCTTTGTTTATAAACCGATTTAGATGATTCTTGTTTTGTTGAAAAGGGGATACTTACCTTAAAAAGAGTGAAATAAAAATTATTTTTATAAAAAAATTAAACCGCCTTCAAAAAAATTACATCAAATAGTAAGAAATAATCCCTCACTAAATAACGTAAGGACATTGAAGTCGGGCGAGTTTTGACAAAAACAACAAAAAATTGTAGGTACATGTTTCACGCCCGACTTCAAAGTAGTACTTACGTTATTTGGTGAGGGATTATTTCTTACTTTTTGATGTCATTTTTTTGAAGGCGGTTTAATAGTTGTAAAGATTATCACCGGAACAGAAAAGCTTGTCGCACTATACGTGCAGTTGACGCTTACGCGACGTGCAAACTAAAAGCAAGCAAACGTCGGTATCGCCGTAAATTAAAACTACGCGATCTCGTTACGTACACTGTGCGTCTATTTCACCTTCACGTGAAGCATGTAATGATAATGATGGTAATCGATTATTTGATAGTTGATTATTTCATCTGTGGCGATTACTCAAAATCGTGAAATATTCAATGTCAATGTACGCCTGTATTTCTGCGCCTTTCAACCAAAGTGAATCAATTTGGTTGAATAGTGTAATATTAGCATAACTCACGTTCTACAGGCGATACGGGCGGCACGCTGCGTTAAGATTTGCGTGACGTGTGCGTCGTTTTGTCATTACGGCAATTACGAAATCAAACTTTATGACGCAAACGCGGCAATCGGCCCGTTGTTTAGTGTATATGTCGCAGGCGGATGGTTAAGTATGGCAGCATGTACCCCTCGAAAGTCCTGATAGAACACGTGGTAGGTTAGAAATTTAAGGTGGTGGGTTTTAAATTTCGTGGTTTTTTTTTGTGACTCCGCCAACTTATTTAATTTAATTTAATTTAATTTATTTATTCATTAAACTTGTACACTTACAGATTAAAAATCCAAGTCGTCTACAAGCTAGAATTACAACTAATTAACACACAATAATTTATAGTAAAATAGTAACATTTAAAAAGTCAATCACATACACTTTTTTAAAACAATACATTGAAAAATCGTAAAATTTGATAATCGGAAATGTCAAAATTAAAACTAAAATCTAAAATCAATGTCGGAAGAATGGTCAAATAATTATTACAAATTAATGTCAAAATAACAATAAATTAAAAAACATACAAACATTACAGAATCAATACAATGTCAAAATATGATACTTACATTTTATTTATGTCAACGGCAGTGATAAGTCAGAGCATTTTAATAATTACCATTTTATTTATGTCACAATGCTATTCAAATATAAACGAAATTTATTAATTATATATCCTAAATGGTCAGCGAAAATGTCAATATCATTGTGCTGAGCGAGCAAGTCTCCCAAGCAGCGCAGTGCACGGTTGGTAGGCGCATAGTCGGCACGCTTAGTGCGCGTTGCTGGTCGGGCCAGTAACCGCGGCCTGCGGCGAGGCGCTACCGATCCACCTTCATCACATTGAATATTCCTTGGAACTAGTAGGCCTATATTTTCTATTATTACCGGACAATCTATTTTATGGTGAATTATAGACAAATAATGATTCAAGAGCATCATAACTCTTCTTAATTTGAGGGTGTCCATATCTACCATACCTGATACAAACATCGACGGATATAGATATGGATAGTAACCATATCGTTGTTTATACGTCCAGCGAGCAAACTTGCGCTGTACTCTTTCTATCATGAGCGCATATTTTTCTTCGTTTGGATCCCAGATCACAGCACAGTATTCCAGCTTACTGCGGACGTAAGCATTGAACAAAACTAATGCAACCTTTGGATTGTCAAACTGAGCCGCAGTTCGTATAACAAAACCTAACATTCTACTAGCCAACTTGCAGGTTTTTGTCACATGCGTATGAAAGTTAAATTCGGTGTCAATTTCTAATCCTAAATCACGTATGTCACTTACTCTTACCAATGGTGTGTCAGATAAATTATACGTTGCATGTACCGGATGTCGTTTACGAGAACATGTAATAACTTTGCATTTATCACTATTAAGGGGGAGATGATTGTCTCGACTCCATTTCCAAACAGAATGTATGTCTTCCTGCAACGTTAGAGTATCACCGACATTAGTAATACTGAGACTCAATTTTAAATCGTCCGCAAACAAAAGACATTTAGCTTCCTGTACGCTCTTTGGGAGGTCATTGACAAAGATCAGGAATAAGGTAGGCCCTAAGGTACTTCCTTGACTTACCCCTGATCTTGTATAGTATGCTTCGGATTCATACCCACCCAATCTGACATACTGACACCGATTGTGTAGATAGCAGGACATCAACTTAAGCAAGCCTGGAGTGAATCCTATCATCGCTAGTTTCTGTAATAAAACATCATTATCCACCAGATCAAAGGCTTTTCTGAAATCAAAGTAGGCCACGTCAACCTGATGACCGTTATCCATCCCGGCAGAAACGTAATCAGCATGCGCCACTAGATTCGTTGTGGTCGAGCGAACCTTGCGGAACCCATGTTGGCTGTCATGTAATAAGTGATCGATTTGTCGGGTAATATGATAATTTAGTATAAATTCATACATTTTGGCAAAAACTGATAGCACTGCTATTGGTCTGAAGGATGAAAGATCTACTCCTCCCTCAACTTTCGGTACTGGAGTAACCCTCGATAGTTTCCATCTCTCGGGATATACTGCGTTATTGAGAGAGAGGTTAAATATGTGAAGCAATGCATCACTGAGAAAAGCAAAACAATCCTTTGCTAGAAACACTGGAATGCGATCAGGTCCTTCAGAAGTTCGCGGTTTAAGGTGTTTTACTGCTAATTTAAGGTCTGCTTCGTCTACTGACAAGATTGTGATGAAAGTGGCATCAGCTTTAGCGTAAGTAGCAGCAGCATCGGCATGATCCAGTCGTGGGGCGTCGTCGCGAAATACAGACCCAAAATACTTTGCAAAGGAGTCAGCCGCCTCCTGACCCTGCACTTCGACACCCTGATACGTGTATGTATTATCACCTCGTCGCTGTTTTTTCTTATCCTTGACATAGTTCCAGAATTGCACGGGATCATGAATAATTTTATTCTGAATGTGGTGTAAATGTCGCCGATATTCCAAATCCATCAGTTTCTTAACACGTTCGCGATAGTATTTAAAAAGCTCTTTGTTAAATTCTTTGCCCTCTTTTTTGTACCTTACAAGATGAAAATATTTCTGTTTTATATTATTTATTATTTCTGTAGTAAACCATACCGGGTAGGTATTAGGTCGGCCTTTTGTTGAGTGATTTTTAAGCGGGACAAAGTCTGCAATACAGTCATATAACTTATCATAGAAAAGTTCAACAGCACAGTCCACATCAGTAGTTTTTAATAAGTCTGACCAGTTTATACCAGCAAGTGACTTATACAGACCCTGTAGATCGCCTTTACGCCAGTTAAAATCGGGACCGGACGCTGAAAACTGGGTAGGAGGAGACAATGTTGTCGGCACAGATTTCTGGTAGTTTAAGTTAATCTCTACCTCAATAGCCGGGTGGTGCTTATCGAGGTGAACTAGGGGGTCGAGACTAGTGTTCACCCTGATATTATCGAGCTCAAGATCGCTCAGCACAAGATCCAAGATGACGCCATTTTCATTGAATACGCTATTATGTTGCTGCAGCAAACAGAAGTCACAAAAAAAATCAAATTGCATTTTGACATTAACACTACAAGAATTAAGATTGAAGTCACCTATTACTAATATATCCAAGTCAGAGTAAGTGCAAAGTGCATTTTCAATACATGTCAAGACATTTATATACTGTTCATCATTATAAGAAGGAGGGAGATATACTACACAACACAGAAATTTCATAACATTATTACTAACAATAACAAAAATAAGCTCTTTGTCACCGGTCAGAGTTGGAATTTCATTGACAACGCGCACTGAGTAGCAGTCACGAACTGCTAGCAGTACTCCTCCCCAACCAGTATCACCAGCTCTATCTTTCCGCACCACGGTGTACCCAGAAGGAAAAAGTTCGCCATCACATACAGAGCTTGTTAAGAATGTCTCAGTTAAGGCGATAATATCGAATTTGTTTTTTACTACATTATTATAAAAAACCTTTGTTTTTGATCGAAGACCACGCACATTTTGATAATACAAGCTTATTTTATTACACGACACTGGTTTTTGACGCACGCCCTTCTTTTGAACGAAAGTTCTGACGCCAAGGCTTCACACATATATCTTCGGCCCAACTATTTGGACACATGACAGAGTCCGCAGCGTGAATTGGAACACCCAATTTAAATGAGGCATAACGCCCCCGCGGTTTTAACTCCTCTACGGTACATATATCATCACCACACACCGTTTTCAGATGATCGCTAACTTGCTGAACTGTGGTACCTTCCTGCACATAGTAGAGATGGAGATATCTCCATCTTTCAGCTGCACGTAGTGACGTAGCTCCAGCCGCGGCAGTTCCTCTAAGCATTCCTGGATGGGAGGCACGCATTCGTTTGCGTTTCACTTCTGCCCATTCATTAACGTTAGTTTCATCATCGTTGAAAGCAGGCGAAACTGAGCTGGTGCTCGCCACGTGTGTAGGTTTCAAAGAGATGGAGGGCATGTTACCCGTTGTCACGGAGGTCTCGGTTTTCTCAGTAGACCCACAAGCATGTGTTTCCGACATAATCTTGGGGGTTGATTGCTGTTTTTGTTTAGTATGTGTAGTTGTTCTTAGATTATTAGGTACAGTACAGTTGTTATTGTTCTCACTCTTCTTGAAATTATTGTTTGAGGCAACCTTAGACGCATATGTCTGCTTCAAATCATCAACTTTCATCGTTAACATATCTATTTTCTCAATAATTTCATCTCTAAAAGCAGAAAACTGTTCGGAAACTATCTTTTTAATTTTTTCAGTTAATTGCATTTCAAATTCGATACTTTTCTTTTTAAGTTCGTCAATGATTGATGTTTTTAAGGCATTCAGGGTGTTGTTATTTAATCCGTCATCTTTGGCTACACCAGAGGCATGTACTATACGTGATTTTGCACGCATAGTCACATTATCAGGGCTCTTTTCAGTAGTTACTCGTGCAGAACTTGTTTCACAGCGATTAGTCACATTTTCAGGGCTATTCATGGAGATATCATGATATTGTTGAGTCCCATTCGCATCGTGACTATGTCGCGGACGCACAGGTGTACAAGAGTTGTCACCTTTCGGTAATTTACTACGGCACTCCACGCAGATCCAGGATTTTTTAAATTCCACAGACAAAGTATAATAAATTTCCTGTGTAAAATTAGCACATAATAAGTCAAATATCGACTTACATTTTGCACACTTCATGTATGCATTATCTTCACTAACTGTCCCTCGGCATCCCGCGCAGCGAGTGGTCCTCGGTGTCATGATTGCGCTGCGGCACACTGTACAAAAGTCGCGCTAGCGGCCGGCGGCGGGCGCCGGGCGGGCAGGCGAACGAAGCCGAGGCCGGCGCTCGGCGACGGAACACGATGACTCACGTCGGCCGTTGTCGGCAGCAGCGGGCACTCCGCGGGTTGTCGTAGGTCAGGTCCACAACGGTTAAATTAAAATATTTAAAATGTTTTTTATCGTATTTCATAAAACTCTTGACCGAATTAAAAACTAATTGCACCACCGAAAAGCTTGGTTCACTGGCTAAATATTGATTATAGATAAGACTACTAACAACAACTTTTTACTACAATAAACGATAATAATCACGGAGCAAATAAATACGTATGTTTACGGTTTGAAATCCGAACGGCGAACTTTATGGGAAGATAAAATAGCTTACGGAAAAAATTATCGGTCTAGGCGTTTAATTGAATGGCGGATTCAACCATTTGGCTGCGACATATAATTATTCTTTGCCGTTGTACCAGTTATAGGTAGACCTACTCAATTCAACTAAAGCGAATCTTCGTCATACCCGTCTCTCTCACTCTCTGGGCATAACAGAATCGAGTGAAAAGGCGGGGCTAACGAAGTTTTGTTTTTCGTTAAATAGGTAATGACTGTATACCTATAAACCCTTCTAACAAAAGTACTTATTTACAGATAACTTATTTACAGTTTTTCTTTGAGTATGTGTGAGTGTGTTTGTTTGTCTGTGAATGTCTACACAACAACACGGAAAGATTTTTTTATCTTGTGTCTACACTCTACACTACACGATCGATTTGAGTAACTTTTCGTGAGGTTTTCGTTTCGTGAGGACTTATAATGGCTGATGATGACTAGGTTTTAGTTCGCTGAACGATACAAAAATGATGATCAAAAAACTGATAGCATGTGTAGCTGTGGAGCTACGTATAATCTTTTGAAGTCGGTTAATAACTTCACTACCTTGTTTGCAATTTGATAATTAAGGTTTTGCCACCAGACACCAGACGAAGGTTGGCGTACCCCAAGTTGATCGTTTATAATTCTCTGTCATATAATAGGCAGATTCTAACCGCAGTAGGCAATTCGGTTAAAACGTCAGGAAATGTATATTATGTCTAATAAATATATTATTATTTTGATGATTGTAAAGGATTATTGAAGCTTCTACCAACCTTAGTACTTACTGGTACTGTTTTCAGTCGTATCACTTTCAAGTTGTACACAATAATTGTATTTTTTACTTGTAGTACCTACTAACAAAGTAAATCTCGAAATATTTTGCCAAAAAATTTGGCGATAACTGCAACTGACAAATTATGGGCTATTTATACATAAAAAATTGTTTCCACATCTCTACTGCCTACAGTTATTCGTGTTTATATAATCCTACTATAATCTTTCATACCAGTCTAAAGAAGCTAAAAAATTCAAGTCTTATGTTGATCGCCTGCATAGGTTTACCAGTATAGCCTTAGCGTAAGCCCGCACAGCGATTAAAAATCGCGATTTTGTAACATATGGAATTGTATGTAGGTACACGCAATCGCGATTTAAAAATCGCGCGAATTTTTAATCGCGCGATTAAAAAATCGCTGTGCGGCCTTAGCCTAAAACAGAATTTTGTCATCGCAAAACCGCATCTGTAAAAGAGGCCGTTTAGATATCTTCCATCTTAAACTCGATAAGTTTAAAAATGAACTTTTAAGAATATTAGGTTAATTTTTTCCTGTGTATGTTGCACATTTTTTGGTTATGCGTCCTATTTAAATTTAATATTGTTTAATTAGTCATAATTAGATTTTAGCTTAATTTTATTAAGTACCTTAATGTTTAAACTATTCTTTTCAATGCATGCCGTGGCAGCCTGTTAGTAGGGCAACACTATTTCTAGATTAAGGAGTGTGTGTTTTTAAGCCAAGTTTTTTGTGTATGCCTTGTTAGTTGTCCATGGATAAAAAAAAAAAAAATATATTAATGTGAAAATTTAGATGTTTGGATGTTTGTTACTCAATCTTATCTTATTAGAGCTTGTAGCTAAGTGGTGTTCGGACAATAAAATGTTCATAAATTCTAGCAAATGTTTTATTATTTCCTTTGGTTCTGCTAAAAGAAAGCTATTATTTGATTACCATATCGGAGGTATTACCTTGGAACGTTCATCTGTTATTAGAGACCTTGGTGTGTTCTTTGATGAAGCTTTTACGTTTCGTCCGCACTACGACTACTTAATCTCTCACTGTAATCAACTGCTTGGTTTTATTTCGCGCTGCACTAAAGAATTTACAGATCAATCGACCCTTATATGTCTTTACTATTCTTTAGTGAGAAGTATACTAGAATATGCATCGGTTGATTGGTCCCCGCATTATGCCGTGCACTCTATTCGCATTGAAAGAATTCAGGAGAGATTTCTTAATATCCTCAGCTTCAGGCTACGCTTGGGTCGCAAATACAAATCTTATGACGCTAAACTTGAAAAATTTAAACTATCATCTCTTGAATCTCGGCGCAAATGTCATCAACTACTGTATCTTTATAAGATAGTGCATTCACTCGTTGACTCACCATCTCTTACTTCATTACTTAACTTTAATATTAGGTATAAATTTCGAAATTGCTCCCATAATGTGTTTGCTTTACAGGTCTATAAAAATAACACGTCCTATTATAATCCTATTGCAAGTATGTGTCGATTGTACAATAGTTTATTAA
The DNA here is from genome assembly GCA_949710035.1 of Crambus lathoniellus. Taxonomy (NCBI): domain Eukaryota; kingdom Metazoa; phylum Arthropoda; class Insecta; order Lepidoptera; family Crambidae; genus Crambus; species Crambus lathoniellus. Next base: position 21,970,677 of record OX453314.1, on the reverse strand, counting down.
AGGATCACTCTTCGTTGGATATTTTTTGTCCAACGCTTCTTAAATTCAAAAGAGAAGTAAGCAGTATTGTATCGTAACAGTTTTTTTTTATGTCTATTATTGTTTATATTAATTGTCATGTTTTAGAAATAAATTGTAAAAAATGTTTAACTGTATAGGTGCAATGTTTGGATCATACTATGCCCACATGTTAAGAGTTCCAATTTAGATTTATATTTTGCTGTAATGTACTTGTATTTTCTTTATTTAATTGTAACTTATTTTGTGAGCTAAATAAATAAATAAAAAAAAAAAAAAACATGCCAAAACGGCTGAACGGATTTGGCTGAAATTTCGATCACAGATACTTTGTAGCCTGGAAAGGAACATAGGCTACTTTTTTATTCAGGAAAATATCACATTTCCGCGGATAACGTCGTGTAGTCCACGCGGGCGAAGCCGCGGGCTGAAAGCTAGTATAATAATAAATGTCTAGCAATCACACCAATTATTATCTAGCTCATAAGTAGTTTTCATCAAGAAACTGTGTTACGGAAACTAGATAACGGATAAATATATACTTATATTTACTTTTTTTGTAAATTCATACATTTATACATAGATTTCGTTGTGGAGATCCTTGGGGGAGGCCTATGCCCAGAAGTGGGCGTCGTTCGGCTGACATGATGATGATGATGATAAAAGACAAAGAGATATGTTCATGCACACAACCATTTGTATTCGTCTATGTCACAGACTCTAAGACAAAGGTCGTCAGGTAAACAGTTACACACGCAATTAAACTTCGTTAAATAAATTTGTTGTTTCATTCTGTTTCTTAAATTTTGTCCATAATCCATGTTAAATTACTAAATAAATAAAACTAGGCAAAATTAATGAGTTTTGTAAGAAATAAGTATTTCAAGAGCATTATGGACTACGATCTATGCTAAGTAACTGTGCTGCCACTTCCACGTAAAAAAAAAGAAAAAGAAAGTTTTCCCGCCAATATGGCGAAGTCTTAATTTTTTCTTTTTTGCAATATTGTAATTTATTTTCCTCACACTCGAAGTGAAAAGCAGAGTGTATAACTCGTACATAAAACCCATTTTACCCTCGAATTGACTATCCATCCTCGCCTACGGCTCGGGTGGATATATACGTCTCGGGTAAAATGGTATGTTTTATGCACTTGTTGTACAATCTACTATATTTAAGTAATCTACTTATGTGAATTAAAAAAATGGCTTTTGACTATGACTTCGTGTAGATTTTACCTACTGTGGGTTGTTAATTTTTTTTCTTTTACTTACATAACTAAAGTACGTTTATTAATTCGGTACAAAAAAAGAAATGTCACTTTCACATTTGACTTTGGCAACAGGGTGTCGTAAACCTTTTTCTTCATGTCTCTTTTAAACCAAATTTATTGTGAGGGTTTGGTTTTACTTACAGATTTTGTTAAAATCTTCTTATAAAAACTATATCCTGGGGTAAAGCGCATAAAATAATGCAAAATGGGTTAGATAGTAATAGTATAGACACAATAGTTACAAGTAACAACGGTTCAAACTTAACAATAAACAAAAACAATAACAGAAACAAGAAGAAATCTACAAAATAATGTAAAAGAAGCACTGTACGCGAAGCAGATAGGAGCCCACGTAAAGTAAACAAAATACAAATCAAAATCAATCAAATAATCACACACATGTTAAGGCGATACTCGGAAAAAATGTGCTGAAGCGAGATAGCAATGAGAAACGACGCGCGCGGGAGCGAGACCGATTTTGCAGATTAGGCAAAAAAAACACAAAATCACTTCGTATTAAAAAACTACAGCGATTTAAAAAAAATGCTTCTATACGATCCTCAATATTATTGGTGTCCACTAATTAAACCAATTTCCAATAGTGTAAGTAACCCCATTTAAGAATAATCTTCACTATTCGTATTTTTTAGAGGTCTTTTCGAAAAGAAAAAGTGTCGAGGCAAACTCATAAAATCGTGTTTTTGAAACTATACGATTCTAGATAAAGGTATGAAGAAATATATATCTTATTACCAGATTTGTAACAACTGTAACCGTTCTATAGTTTTAAATCAAAAAGTCCATATTTTTCCGAGTAGCGCCTTAAAGTATGTTTGTCACCCCTGCGTCACAAATATTTTGTGCCTGTGTGTGAAAAAAATATCCATCTAACATCCCTTCGAAAAATTATTTTGTTGTTTACGTAAGAGTAATTTCCATTTTTTTACTTTTATTAATAATGTTAAACAAATATCTATCCAGTCAAAGTATATTTTGAATGAACGGCAATGTCGTTCACAAATAAAGAATTATACAGAATGTGAATATAGAGTTTTAATATGGTAATACTGTTTTTTTTTTGCACCGAATTAAAAAACGTACTTTAATTGCTTTGCAATAAAAAAAAATACTTTCACATTTTTAATACCTATTAATAAGTATTGATAGACTTCAGCATAAAAGTCTCAAACTATCTGTTCCTAAATCGAATAATTTTCAGCTGTTTAATTCCAACTGACCTGTATTCATCTGCAAGTTCCCTAAAGTTGTCGCCAAACAAATTCGTTGACTAATTAGTCACTTTTAGTCAACTAATTAATTCACTTTAGTCACTGACACCCACCTTTAGCGCACAAATGCTACTTCAGAATGAATCATTCGTTAATGGCCCCGACATTATAGACCTGAGTAACACCTGAGTCTAGCTTGTTTTGAATTTACTACTCTGTTAATGACACGAAGAAATTTAATTGAAATAATATCTGGAGGAAGGCCGGCTCTTTTGTGTAACTTGACCTTGTTCGTTAGTTACTTTTGAAAATAAATGGGAAACTAACGTTTTTATGTTTTTTTTCTTTAAGAAGTTTTATTGCTATCAAAAGCACAGTAAAATTAATCTTAAAAATCCTTACTTCCTTACTTTTATATTATAAATGCGTCTCTGTCTGTCTGTGTGTTACACAATCACACATAAACTACTGAACCGATTTGAATGAATTTTGGTACAGTGATAGTCTAGAGCCTGAGAAAGGACATAGGTTACTTTTTATTTCGGAAAAATATCACCTTCCCGCGGGATAACGACGTGTAGTACACGCGGGCGAAGTCGCGGGAGGAAGGCCTATCCCATAAACCCATATCAAACTTAGAACGATTCCTAGTACCTACAAACAATACAAAAGATGATAACATTCTCCTATTCAAAAAAGTTTTGACCAATAGATCGCCTAATATTTGCCATGCCATGGTAGAAAATAGATCGTAGTCGTGCTCGGTACTATACCTGACGTAGGTATCACAACACAACCTCGTATCATAAAAGTGTTATGACATGGTTATGACGGTAATTCGTGCGTGCAAAAGGTACGTGAAGCATAGGACGCCGACGCAGAGACAGTGGGTTATAACGGAGACCATTTTTGACAATAACACAGAGCAGTCAACTTTACCATTTGCGAGCTTTGATAAGAAGCACATGCTTCGATCAACAATAACATCTAGGTCTAGATACATAGTTGGAGTGACAAACACGGCTGAGAAAATATGCGCCCACTGAGCTACTATAAGTATAGTTCCTGTCATTTATGACATAAGATCGTATATTATTAACCTTTCTTTCTCAGCCATTTTTTTTTTTATATAGTTCGTGAGCCTTCATCTAGCTAATTAAAGAGCACAAATGTCATTTATTTCGCACCTCATGTGCGCCTCATGTGTTATTATATAATAACTACATGTGCGCCTCATGTGTTTGTTATAATATAAAAATCTGATTACATTGAAAAAGCGATGCGCAAATGAGCTTTTTCAATGATCTGTGACAAAAAATTTACTAAAAAAGTAACAAAGCTGTAAAAAGCAGGGACAATAAAATTAAACAAAAAAGCACAATAACTTGGTGTGTGAAGGCTTCATCCACAGAAAAAAGTAAGAGGTTAGAAGAAGTGACTGTGATGATGAAGAAAGAAGAAGAAGTAATAAGTAGGAGGGCAGCGCAAGCGTAGAAGAACCCTTTGCTCAAACCATCACTTAAAAACATAATTATAAAATAACAAAAAACCCGACTGCAAAAAATTAACTACAAACAAGCTCTTTAATTTCTCATTGTTTCATTGAACGGTTCCCCATTGAGTGACACTCGATGGGATTGGTGGAGTACGCGTAACTTGGCGCGTGTCAATATGTATCTGGAACTAAAATTATGGCATGGGAATATTATTATTTTTTTGACCGACCACGACGATCAGCGCTCTCTGACAATTGCCAAGTTATGCGGCGCCGACTCTACAATTTTTTGATAAGTACTGCAATATGCTATAAAAAGTCCGCCAATTAGATTTTTTTATATTTCAATGTAGGTAGGTACCATAAACTTATTTATACTAGGGGTAAGTAGGTACTTACATAAGTGTAAGTGTCACTCGCGCTACCAAGACGAATCATACGTCAAAATCCTTCAAACCGCTTAGGCTGTAGCAGGGAACATAGAAATCTACATACCTACTCTCGAAATACATTACCCTCCTTCTGTCGCAGTCGGGTAAAAATGACACCCCTTTCCGCTACAGTGACACTGCAATAGAGAATCACCCCATTGAACGGTAAAAAAACAGAGAGAGTGAGTATTGCTTCATCATTATCATCATACGACGCCCACGGCTTGGTATAGGCCTTTTTTTTGCCTCCCCCAGACTATCTTGTACTGACTATTGCTTAGTACCTACACGTATAAATAAATAAAGACTCTTTATCAAGTAGGTACCTACTTAATTGCTGCTTTACCTTAAAGTAGCTTTTAGAAAAAAACTGCTCTAATTAGAATCTCCTTGACCGCCCACAACTTTAGTTGTCACTTTCCCATATAAACTTTCATGACATATTTCAGCTCTATCAAGATTTTTTTTCTTGATTAAAATGATTCTTCTGCGAATACGTGGTTTAACCAGTAGAACACTTACATACGTGTCAGGGAGAAAAAAACAACTCTTGAAGAGTTTCTTGCCGTTTCTTCTCAAAGGTCTCCCGCTGTAGGGTTTGCGAACCAATGGCGTAGCTTCTATTTCACAAGTATTGTAAATAACAAACTAAATTGAATAAACATTTGAAACAAATTTGACTTTAAACCTATTTAAATACTTGTGACTGCCCGTGGTTTCCCATTCGCGAGATTCCCATTCCCATAGGAACAGCGGGACAAAATGCATTCAAATACCAACTCCGGTAGGCTTATCACGTACCTTGCAAAAGCTAAGCGATGGCGAAAATCTCGCTATTATTGCTCTTAAATCGCAAATTCGTACTATGTAGCAGCAAAAACTTGCTACGCTTTGCGATTTTAGAGCTATCGCTTGGCTTTTGCGAGTTACGAGAGCCTGTGGGTCACATATTTGGCGATTCATCTATACATCTATCTATACAAATAAATAAAATTGGAGTGTCTGTTTGGAATACTAAAATAACTTTTTACTACATTATATATACGGTACATATACCAAAATAACATTATGTACAATTTTTGACTGTCTGTCTGTCTGTTTGTTCCGGCTAATCTCTGAAACGGCTGGACCGATTTTGATGGGACTTTCACTGGTAGGTAGCTGATATAATAAGGAGTAACTTAGGCTACTTCTTATCCCCATATTCCTACGGGAAGGAGAACCACGCGGGTGAAACCGCGGGCGGCCGCTAGTTATAATATAAAGGTATATAAACATCACAGCAATTTAATAAAATAAAGCAGCAGCTTTTAATAAAAATACTCTTATAAAATACTTAAGTACCTACTCTCAATCTGAATAAAACACACAGATACATCTCAAAGCAAAATTTACCCATACTTATCGAAAATGACTTGAAAACTTTAAGTTCGATGCCAAAGTTAGTCAAGAGTTTCACTAGAACTGGCGGCTAAGTTCCAAACTTAGGGTACTCATACTAGACTAGACTTTATAAAGATTTTAAAATATTCAACTAACCGAAAAGTTCTTGTCAAAACAGCTTTGTATGATACTAACGGCCGCGAGCTACTTTTTTCGCGTGCAGATTTTTCCAGTTTACCACACAACATTAATTTTATTTATCTTTTTATTGCACATAAACATACTAACACATTTTGTTTAAAAACTAAAAAATATTTATTGCATAATATACAATCAGTAACATAACAATAATTCGAGGCTACCAACCTAGTAAGCGTATGAAAATACGTCTGTGTCAGATGGCCCTGGGGCCCGATCGCCATAATCTTATGACGCATTAGTCGGGTGTACAGTCCCACACTCCTGTCTGTTCCGGTGACAGCCGTGACAGAGGAGCCACTTGCAATACGAAATTAGCTGTCACAATGGACTGTCGTATGAAAACTATTTTTAACCGACTTTAAAAATTGAAAAGGAGGAGGTTATCAATTCGACGCGATTTTTTTTATATGTATGTAGGCGATTACTCGAAGACGGCTGAACCGATTGAAATGATTCAAACGTTATAACATCAGGTTTGTTCCCAAGTTGGTCCCATTTTTTGAAATTTTTAAATCGGTTCAGTAGTTTTCAGGGAATCTTGAAAATACTGTCGTTTTCGTTACCACTTTATGTGAATTCATAACGTATCTTTAGGCATAACTCCTTTGTTTATAAACCGATTTAGATGATTCTTGTTTTGTTGAAAAGGGGATACTTACCTTAAAAAGAGTGAAATAAAAATTATTTTTATAAAAAAATTAAACCGCCTTCAAAAAAATTACATCAAATAGTAAGAAATAATCCCTCACTAAATAACGTAAGGACATTGAAGTCGGGCGAGTTTTGACAAAAACAACAAAAAATTGTAGGTACATGTTTCACGCCCGACTTCAAAGTAGTACTTACGTTATTTGGTGAGGGATTATTTCTTACTTTTTGATGTCATTTTTTTGAAGGCGGTTTAATAGTTGTAAAGATTATCACCGGAACAGAAAAGCTTGTCGCACTATACGTGCAGTTGACGCTTACGCGACGTGCAAACTAAAAGCAAGCAAACGTCGGTATCGCCGTAAATTAAAACTACGCGATCTCGTTACGTACACTGTGCGTCTATTTCACCTTCACGTGAAGCATGTAATGATAATGATGGTAATCGATTATTTGATAGTTGATTATTTCATCTGTGGCGATTACTCAAAATCGTGAAATATTCAATGTCAATGTACGCCTGTATTTCTGCGCCTTTCAACCAAAGTGAATCAATTTGGTTGAATAGTGTAATATTAGCATAACTCACGTTCTACAGGCGATACGGGCGGCACGCTGCGTTAAGATTTGCGTGACGTGTGCGTCGTTTTGTCATTACGGCAATTACGAAATCAAACTTTATGACGCAAACGCGGCAATCGGCCCGTTGTTTAGTGTATATGTCGCAGGCGGATGGTTAAGTATGGCAGCATGTACCCCTCGAAAGTCCTGATAGAACACGTGGTAGGTTAGAAATTTAAGGTGGTGGGTTTTAAATTTCGTGGTTTTTTTTGTGACTCCGCCAACTTATGGGAAGATAAAATAGCTTACGGAAAAAATTATCGGTCTAGGCGTTTAATTGAATGGCGGATTCAACCATTTGGCTGCGACATATAATTATTCTTTGCCGTTGTACCAGTTATAGGTAGACCTACTCAATTCAACTAAAACGAATCTTCGTCATACCCGTCTCTCTCACTCTCTGGGCATAACAGAATCGAGTGAAAAGGCGGGGCTAACGAAGTTTTGTTTTTCGTTAAATAGGTAATGACTGTATACCTATAAACCCTTCTAACAAAAGTACTTATTTACAGATAACTTATTTACAGTTTTTCTTTGAGTATGTGTGAGTGTGTTTGTTTGTCTGTGAATGTCTACACAACAACACGGAAAGATTTTTTTATCTTGTGTCTACACTCTACACTACACGATCGATTTGAGTAACTTTTCGTGAGGTTTTCGTTTCGTGAGGACTTATAATGGCTGATGATGACTAGGTTTTAGTTCGCTGAACGATACAAAAATGATGATCAAAAAACTGATAGCATGTGTAGCTGTGGAGCTACGTATAATCTTTTGAAGTCGGTTAATAACTTCACTACCTTGTTTGCAATTTGATAATTAAGGTTTTACCACCAGACACCAGACGAAGGTTGGCGTACCCCAAGTTGATCGTTTATAATTCTCTGTCATATAATAGGCAGATTCTAACCGCAGTAGGCAATTCGGTTAAAACGTCAGGAAATGTATATTATGTCTAATAAATATATTATTATTTTGATGATTGTAAAGGATTATTGAAGCTTCTACCAACCTTAGTACTTACTGGTACTGTTTTCAGTCGTATCACTTTCAAGTTGTACACAATAATTGTATTTTTTACTTGTAGTACCTACTAACAAAGTAAATCTCGAAATATTTTGCCAAAAAATTTGGCGATAACTGCAACTGACAAATTATGGGCTATTTATACATAAAAAATTGTTTCCACATCTCTACTGCCTACAGTTATTCGTGTTTATATAATCCTACTATAATCTTTCATACCAGTCTAAAGAAGCTAAAAAATTCAAGTCTTATGTTGATCGCCTGCATAGGTTTACCAGTATAGCCTTAGCGTAAGCCCGCACAGCGATTAAAAATCGCGATTTTGTAACATATGGAATTGTATGTAGGTACACGCAATCGCGATTTAAAAATCGCGCGAATTTTTAATCGCGCGATTAAAAAATCGCTGTGCGGCCTTAGCCTAAAACAGAATTTTGTCATCGCAAAACCGCATCTGTAAAAGAGGCCGTTTAGATATCTTCCATCTTAAACTCGATAAGTTTAAAAATGAACTTTTAAGAATATTAGGTTAATTTTTTCCTGTGTATGTTGCACATTTTTTGGTTATGCGTCCTATTTAAATTTAATATTGTTTAATTAGTCATAATTAGATTTTAGCTTAATTTTATTAAGTACCTTAATGTTTAAACTATTCTTTTCAATGCATGCCGTGGCAGCCTGTTAGTAGGGCAACACTATTTCTAGATTAAGGAGTGTGTGTTTTTAAGCCAAGTTTTTTGTGTATGCCTTGTTAGTTGTCCATGGATAAATAAAAAAAAAAAATATTAATGTGAAAATTTAGATGTTTGGATGTTTGTTACTCAATCTTATCTTATTAGAGCTTGTAGCTAAGTGGTGTTCGGACAATAAAATGTTCATAAATTCTAGCAAATGTTTTATTATTTCCTTTGGTTCTGCTAAAAGAAAGCTATTATTTGATTACCATATCGGAGGTATTACCTTGGAACGTTCATCTGTTATTAGAGACCTTGGTGTGTTCTTTGATGAAGCTTTTACGTTTCGTCCGCACTACGACTACTTAATCTCTCACTGTAATCAACTGCTTGGTTTTATTTCGCGCTGCACTAAAGAATTTACAGATCAATCGACCCTTATATGTCTTTACTATTCTTTAGTGAGAAGTATACTAGAATATGCATCGGTTGATTGGTCCCCGCATTATGCCGTGCACTCTATTCGCATTGAAAGAATTCAGGAGAGATTTCTTAATATCCTCAGCTTCAGGCTACGCTTGGGTCGCAAATACAAATCTTATGACGCTAAACTTGAAAAATTTAAACTATCATCTCTTGAATCTCGGCGCAAATGTCATCAACTACTGTATCTTTATAAGATAGTGCATTCACTCGTTGACTCACCATCTCTTACTTCATTACTTAACTTTAATATTAGGTATAAATTTCGAAATTGCTCCCATAATGTGTTTGCTTTACAGGTCTATAAAAATAACACGTCCTATTATAATCCTATTGCAAGTATGTGTCGATTGTACAATAGTTTATTAAAGGATCACTCTTCGTTGGATATTTTTTGTCCAACGCTTCTTAAATTCAAAAGAGAAGTAAGCAGTATTGTATCGTAACAGTTTTTTTTTATGTCTATTATTGTTTATATTAATTGTCATGTTTTAGAAATAAATTGTAAAAAATGTTTAACTGTATAGGTGCAATGTTTGGATCATACTATGCCCACATGTTAAGAGTTCCAATTTAGATTTATATTTTGCTGTAATGTACTTGTATTTTCTTTATTTAATTGTAACTTATTTTGTGAGCTAAATAAATAAATAAAAAAAAAAAAACATGCCAAAACGGCTGAACGGATTTGGCTGAAATTTCGATCACAGATACTTTGTAGCCTGGAAAGGAACATAGGCTACTTTTTTATTCAGGAAAATATCACATTTCCGCGGATAACGTCGTGTAGTCCACGCGGGCGAAGCCGCGGGCTGAAAGCTAGTATAATAATAAATGTCTAGCAATCACACCAATTATTATCTAGCTCATAAGTAGTTTTCATCAAGAAACTGTGTTACGGAAACTAGATAACGGATAAATATATACTTATATTTACTTTTTTTGTAAATTCATACATTTATACATAGATTTCGTTGTGGAGATCCTTGGGGGAGGCCTATGCCCAGAAGTGGGCGTCGTTCGGCTGACATGATGATGATGATGATAAAAGACAAAGAGATATGTTCATGCACACAACCATTTGTATTGTTAGGGAATCAAACCGTATAGACCTATAGAGTATATTATATAACTTGTATATAATGAACTGAAACAAACGGTGTACAAAGGGCAATCATCGGAACCATTAAAAAGGCAAAAACGCAATCTCTTCGGAATTGTTAATGCCGAACACGTATCATTAACTTTTGTTCCCGATCCCAGATTGATATCATCCGACCCGATGTTATAGAACGTTTCCATTGTATAAAAGTCGTGCCAGATTTTATCTTTAACAATATTATATAGAGAGAAGATTTCAGTTTATGTTTGTTTGAAATTTACCAAAATATGTTAAAAAAAATATTATTTAAAAATTAACACTTTTAAAAGGTCCAAAGGACCCAATGTCTCTCGCGCTATTAAGACGAATCTAACGACATCTCATACGTTCAAACCCTTCAAACCATTTAGGCTGTAGCAATGAACATAGAAATCTACATAACCTACATACTTACATACTCTCGAAAAACATAAGTCTCCTTATGTCGCAGTCGGGTAAAAAGTAAAGTGCAGTGCCAATCTATTAAGATTTTGAAAATTCAAATTAAGTAAGAAAGAAAAGAAAGAAAGAAAATTATTTATTTAGTGACACACACTCGGCCGGCGGTACAATAAGGTGGTAAACATGTAATAACAATGTGGCACTAAAAGGGTATCCACTCAGCATGTGTCGGATGTCATAGACACTCCGACGCTGATCTTCCGTGGGTACCTGTGTTTATGAGAGCACTACTGGTCACACTGCATTTCTGAAAACGCATAGCATAATAGGGAAAGGAGCTACATAGTAATAAATAACATAACATAAGCTAAATATACATAAATACAAACTAAATGATTATATACTATAACACAGCGAAATTAAATACTAGTAATTTTAACTTTTTTGGATTTCAAGCAAATACTTTTTAAAATTACGTTTGAAAGCCGCTACAGTACAACAGGCTTTTAAAGGAGGAGGTATGTTATTCCAGCACTTCGTAGCAGAGTATCGAAAACTGCCACGAAATGCAGCTGTGTTGTGTGTTGGACATACCAGGCGGTATGTAATCCTAACTTTACGACGGGAAAATGAAAGTTTGTTAAACAAATAAGGAGGATTCTGAGTTTTAATAATGCTAAATAGTAAAGATGCAAAATGGAAAGAACGTCTAGATGTCATGTTAAGGAGATTACCTTTATTTAAATACGGGGTCACATGGGCTCTATGTGGAATGTGATAACAGAAACGGGCACAGGCGTTCTGAACGCGTTGGATAAGCTTTTTAGTGTAGTTAAAAAGACATTCTCCTATCACTACGTCAGCATAATTTAGCTTTGAAAGTATTAGGGCTTCACAAAGATTGATTCTAGTATCAATATCAAGTACATTAAATAATTCATGATTCTACTTCTAGGCGCAACGACTTTTACGAATGGCAATGGAAACAAGTTCAGACTGAACTGAGATATGATAACGGAGAAAAGGCGGGGTGGTGGGGCGCCCCAATCGGGCTTTTTTAACCTTAATGGTAAATCTAATTACACATAATGCCGGGACATATCACAGATGGACTCGGGAAAGTAATTTAAAGATACGCACAGATTGTGCGCGAATTACTAATGAGTTTCTCTCTTGATATTAAACGTCACAGTCAATTTATGGGTTTTGTGATTAGCCGGAGCCACTCGGAATGAGGATCGCGGATGTATCACGATCACGCTAACCGAGATTCAGTATTCTGAATCGTGGATCATGCATTGTGGATAGGATTTGTTCACTTACGGCCAGAATTGATAATCAATCCACAGATAGGGATAATAGGCATGATCCAGATTAGTTGCTATGCTACGTTTTATATTAACCTGTACGATCGGATTAGGAACACAGACGTCCTACACATTATATCGACATATTACTCGGATTAGGTACACACGTGTGGCTAAGCCAACCACTCGAAAAATGACGTTACAATGTAATTAAAAAAGTTTAAATTTCGATTTCCGCCACCACAAGTTCGAGACTGACGGGTGTCAAGTTGTTGATGCAACTTGACACATCTCATGACATCTCCGAGCGTAGGTACAGTGCCACAAACTTTGCTGTGCCGGTGGCCAAAATGTGAAACTAACGTGATTTTTTTTAATGTCATTTTGCTGTCAAGTTGATGTCCAACCATAGCGCTGCTGGCGGCTGAAGTTCTTAGAAGTCAGGGCCGGTTAAATTACTACAAAAAAAAGAAAAACGTACGTAGCGCCGCTGTCACCGGCACAGAAAAGGTTGTGGCACTGTATGGTACAGGTAGACATAGAATTAACGACACTTGCCTGGGTGCTGTTAGGTGTTGCTTAGCAACTAATCTGGATCATGCCTGCCTATCCCTATTTGTGGATAGATTATTGAGTCTGGCCCTTAGAGCGCGCGAGGCTCGTCCACACCAAGCGCTCCTTAGCGCTTGTTAAGGACAGGCGGCGCTTCAAACGGCACGGGGCGCGGCGCCGGCGAGTTGTGCATCAGTTGGTGCGTCACGTTGACTTATTTGATTAGACGTCTGTTGCGAGCGCGCAATGATAGCACAATTTTCCCGCACCGCATGCCGCGCCGCCAGCCGCGCCTCTCCGTAAAGGAGCCATATTGGAGCTCCAGTGGAGAGCACTCTTGCCGCGTGCGATCGGAGCGCGTTGGATCATTCAGTGTTGCTCGGGCTATGAAGTTTTGCTTCTTTATTAGGTAAGGTGGCCTCCTAACACTCGTAGCAAGCGTATATATAGTTATACCACACGCTTCGTTAAATCGTTCCTGCGTTTCCTAAATAAATTATTTTGAGAAATTATATGCATGATCAAAAATTTTAAATGATCTTTAGCATGCTTCGTTAAATTGTTCCTGCGTTTCCTAAATAAATTATTTTAAGAATATATTTACATGCTCAAAATTTCAAATGATCTTTAGCATAGAGATAATTAAGACCTTGAATACCGACATATAAAACTTTTACCCTAGTATTTGTAGTAAGATATTGCACTAGTCAACATGTTCCTCAGAGTGCGCCTCCCTTTCTTATGTGCGTGCTTAATTACTTAATAACTTGGAGCAGGGCTCGGACCGGCTTGTTACAACTTATGTGAGCCCAAGGCTTACTACGAAATAACTTTCAAATTGTTATTAGTGCTGCGGCAAATTTCGCAAACTTTGACTTACGTCGTTTTCGTTGCCAACCGAAGTAATGAAAAGGAAACACTTTGCATTTGTGCTGAGGAAGTGGGTGCTAAATTATTTTGGTCAAACTTTAAAGTTTTCGAGTTAAGACGTAACAGTACAAAGCTAGCAATTTCGTTGGCAAATTCAAAAAAACGAACAGTCGATAGCACATCCAAAACATAGGTGTATGTTTACTGAACCTCAGTATCGCATATTGAATATAGTATAGTAAGTATATCAAATAGGCCTATGCCCAGCAGTGGGCGTCGTTCGGCTGACATGATGATGATGATGATGATAAATAAAATAGATAGATGATGATAAATAAAATAAATCAAATAGTAAACTATACCGTTCTTCAAAAGCAATCAAAGTGCAGCTGTCAAGTATCTATTGAATTTCAGTTCCCTAGACGACCGAAAGAGGCGTTTTTCATACAAAATTATTACGTAAATATTACGAAAAACTCCGATATTTCGGCGCAGTTGCACACGCCATGATCACGGAGTAAACCTTTACAGTCAGTTACTCCGTGATCATGGTGTGTGCCGAAATATCGGGGACTCAACAAAAAATAAAAACATGGTAAAAATCCCGTTTTTCGTAATATTTACAGTGTTAATGACCATGAAAATTTTAAAAATTATTACGACTTCGATTTCGGTTACCTTAACGACAGTTTTTCGTGCTAGGGCTCTGTAGCCCTATAAGGCCCCTGTGGGCCTTATTGCGAGCTGTCACACTATGTTTATTGTAAGAGAGATGGAGCTATACGCAGTGTATAGCTCCGTCCTGCAATCAACATTACTAGAGTCATGGCCCGCTATTATTTCTCGGCTGCATGCGCTCCTACAGGTCATGCTGCTCGGATTGGCAACGTCATAAATGTCAATGTCGTACCACTAATCCTAATTTCTTGTATGCATGAGATGAGATGAATTCCTGATTATAGCGCCTTAAAATCAAATAATACGCGTACATAACTAAAGGTTGATTTATTTTAACTATATCACAGTCACGAAAATGTTTATTAAACACTCCTACTGATGTTGTAAGCTCCCAGTCGGCTCGAGGTATCGCACGAATCCATCGCTGACGCAGTGTTCCTCCTTCGGGAATCCAAATCTTTCGAGATCCAAGGTTTCATAAGTAATTTCCAACAATGATCACGTATTTATATGCACTAATTATACAATAGATAGATAACACCCAAACAGCAATCAAGAAAATCAAACAGCAAAGTTTCTTGACATGACCAAAGAGTATTCCGACTTGCCACATCCAGATAAAAAAATTATCCAAAATGTGCAAAAATAATAGATTTTCTTTTTATTTTGTAACAAGCAAATTTAACCAAGTTGTTAAATAAATGCGTGCAAAATCCGAGAAAGTGTTTTATTTAAATGAACAGTTCGCGCAGAAATCTAAGATGTGAATTGAATTACGGCGAAAGTTATTTTTTTTTATTATATTATATCAAGTTTAGCCTAGTCAACGAAGAGATATAGAGGGAAATGTTTGGAACACAATTTTTGACTTTGGAACTTTGTTTGGGCTAAAAGTTTTGTAAAATACTGTATATATTTTACCGGCCAAACCAGATTTCAGGACAAACTAGTTTTTCCTAGGCCAAACATTTACCAATTTGTGTTCCAAGCATTTACCTCTATACTGTTTTTCGAGTGTTCGTTGATTTTTACTTCCACATAATTTGAGAGTTATCGCCTAACCTGGCAACACTACACGATTGTTTGTTTATATAGAACAAAGAGTAAAGTGTATAGATCAACAATCTTTTCTGTTCCGGTGACAGCAGCGCTGGTTGGACAGTGCAACTTGACAGTAAAATGACATTATGAACAAAACACTTTAGTTCCAGTTTTGGCCACCGGAACAGAACACGTTGACGTAATCTACTGCATCGTTGCCGCTTTTCCAAGGAGCATGGCTTGTTACAAGTGCAACGAGTGAGATAGAAGATGGCTTTGCTAGAGTGCACGCCAGATGCCTGCTCGCGGCCGAAACCGAATACTAATCATTTACCATATCAATGAAACAAAAAAAATGCACTCTAACTAGCGCCAAAAACACCACCGTCGAGTTCAGAATTTATTACTGACACGGACTCTATAACATTCTTTGACAGGCCCCCTGAACACACTGACATCTTTGTTTCTCTTTGGCACATGTTTTATCTCGTGGTCGTGTCTGATCCTAAAACGATATCAAATTTTTATTTCATTATAATATAGTCATTACATTTCTGACTTTGCTCCAATTGGGCTTGCCAAAAGGCTCGACTTGGCATCGTTGGCTAAATCGTTAATTTTCTGTTTGTTTAGTTTATTCCTTGACTAGGCTCTACTTGCAGACTTCAAATGAGCAATATAAGTAGATCTATCTAACGTAATAATGATAAGAACAGGAATTACCGTTATTGAGATAGAAAATGAATTGGGATTAATAATTATAAGGGTTTAATATATTTGTCGGCATTTTTTTATTATCTCATCTTTCTTTATTGTCGGTAATAGACTTTATTTTACAAAAAACAACAAAAACACGTAAGATTAAAAGAAAACGAAGGGAAATCCTACATCTCATTCAAGTCTTAAAAATTACATTATAACACTACAGAAACTTCCAGCTCTTAGTACATAAAATGTCCTAGGTATACCTACACCTAAAGTAATAAATTCTCATCACCATAGATATCCCTCATGACTATGCATTCGAACAGACTTCTGGAAGAGCCAATTACGTAAAGTCCCAAGAGTTCGAATATCTAAACTACTTTTAATCCTAACCACAGGTCCAGCACTCCAGCGCCGTCTTGCGAGCTAAAACTCGGATTTAAATGTTTGAGTTTCGAAGTGATAGAAGATTCACATTACGTTATATGAGATTCTACTTTGTAAATTTAATCGGGAGGCAAGGCCTTGGGTGGTCTTGAGCTGATTATCTATACTAATATTATAAAGAGGAAAGATTTGATTGTTTGTTTGTTTGCATCGAATAGGCTCCAAAACTACTGGACCGATTTAGAAAATTCTTTCACCATTAGAAAGCTACATTCTTCCCGAGTGACATAGGCTATATTTTATCGCGATATTACCACGGGGACGGGTACCACGCTGGTGAAACCGCGTGGATCTGCTAGTATTATTATTAACTGTAATAAAAAACGTAGCTCTACCACAAAAAACTGTTGTTATGGTAACCGTTATCGTGATCGCATTATTTTGTATAAAACTAGAACAGCGCCTCTTTCGGTCGTATAAGGAACTGAAATTCAATACATATTTGACAGCAGCACTTTGACAACTTTTGAAGGATGGTAATAGTTTACTCTTCGATTACGATTACGATAGCTTTCATGCTAGGGGTACCGGATAATAGGGAAATTGCATAGCGAGCATTGTTTGATTCTCTTTACAGTATTTCACAAATGGAAGGGGAAATTTGTAACTGTTGCTGTTTATTGCGAATGTGATAATAAAAAGCTTGCACAGTTTATGAGGTCTAAATATTCGCACCAGTTGCTATTGCACGTCTAAACTTTATCACCAGATTCTCGAATAATAAATTCCGTATAGAACGTAATCTTCAATAAAGACATTTATTGCATTACTATTATTGTCTATAGCTAAATCGTTTATTATTGTTATATTGATAGAACTTTGAATCTCACCGCTGAGTCAGCTGTCGAGTTACAGTCGGTACTATTACAGAATACGCCTGCTGGCCGACCCAGATAGCGAGGCAAATCCTCGGAGAACGCGCTGTAATTAGTATGTACCTATGCTGAGGCTTTGAGAAACTCAGTCTTGGAAAGTGTAGCTTAAACCACTGAAAATCTAATTAAAACACAAGAATAAAATTAGTTAAGCAAACTAACATCTTTATCGCACCGTCAGAACTGTTAACTTAGAAGATTCAAGAGTTTCTAGCTTAGCATAATATTTTATTTAATACACATTTTCTGGAATGTTTGCTTCAGTCCTTCTATGATACAGTATAAAGAAAATACCTACAAGTGATACAAAACATATAGTAGTTTTATCTCACGAGTGCGGTCCGCCTTTTGCTGTGTGCACCCGTGTATATACACGGTTTGACAGACAGTTTGTATGACAAAAGGAGGCTGCGGTCTACACACACAAGCGTGGCTCATCCGCGCTTGTGAGATAAAACATCTATAATTATGATGAATTGCAAAACATCAGAATATTCTTAATGCTTGCGTTTACCCATAAAATAAAATCAAGATTTCTGTTACAAAAGTTGGGTTTAGATAACAGTAAAGTTGTAGTACGCGTTTATCTGCTCTTTACGGCTACCAATAGTTCTTGTTTTGTTTTTATATACATACTAGCTTTCCGCCCGAGGCTTCGCCCGCGTGGACTGCACGACGTTATCCCGCAGGAATGTGATGTTTTTCCGGGATAAAAAGTAACCTATGTTCCTCTCTAGGCTACAAAGTATCTGTGTCCCAAATTTCAGCTAAATCCGTTCAGCCGTTTTGGCGATAATAAGTAACAAACTTACAAACATCCAAACATCTAAACTTTCACATTTATAATATTAGTAGGATTATAGAGGTAACATTAAATTACACTATCCAAAAATACCCGTTCCCTTTTCTATATCAATGTATAACTTCTTTTATTGTTATTAAATCAACCCGTACCGTATTTACGGTTTGTCACTTCTTTCCGGACTAAGTTGAATTATTTATCTGGCGTCAATCTCGAGCTTTCGTAATTCTTTGTGGATTAGTCTAACGTTTTATATAAAGGTCCCAAAGTACTCAATATCGGACGCAATCCACTCCAACCTTCAGAGTTTTATTATAATGTCGCCTAAGCGATCTTCAATGTATGCGTAGGTCGATAGCTTTACAAAACTTTACTTGTTCAAACCAAAGTTACACTTGGGGCACACAGTTCAGCCCAAAATACGTCATAGGGGTAAGAGAAATATAGTCTTTGATAAATTATTTGTGTGCGCTATGCAATTTTTAACTCCAATCTTATCTGTTAGTAGGTAGTTATTATCTACTGATGTTTTGCAACAGAACTTATTTTTAATTGATTACCGTATTCAAATTTAATGTTCACTTTTGTTACAGATGTAACCGGAAAGAATTAAAGAAGTTAATTTAATTTTGAAATTGGATAGATTATGACATAATTTATTTCCAAGATACAAATTCATTCGAAATTTTCACCAATTTTACAATAATTAAATAAATACCCAAACATCAGATACAAATTTCATGATGCTTTATTGACCTCGGCTGTATCCGATATTAATTACATCATGCGGGCTGGTAATAATTGAAAGGAAACTGATATTAAGCGATAGTATCGAATTTAAACTACATTGTTGATATTTCAAAGGTAAGCGACCATGAGAAAGATAACTTGATAATAATAAATTTACACAATCCTGTTCTTTATTATCTGGAACTCGGTAAGTACAAAATAATATACTATATTACTTTATAGATATAAAACTGATTATATTTACGTCAGTACCACCACATAGGTACATGGTATATGCAGAGAAAGGAGTCTTTTCATGGAATTCAGAGCACACTTATTAAAAGTTACACAATCTTCTTTGATTTAATTTAGTCCTGGTTCTAAGAATAATAATTTACAAAGCAGATCCGAAAATAAAAGTGAAGCAATCGACTAGTTCAAGTCAAGTATGATAAATATTATTACATTTTCTAGATAGGTACTTCGAAGACCATTACCAAAAATAATTATAATAAAAGATTTTAAATATTATAACTCTGCAACGTAATTTTGATCAACATTAATTTAATGTTGATCAAGATGCAACAACCCAGGATTCTGTCATACTCATAAACCGCTAATATTAATATTATTAATACCAAAAAGGATCGAACAAATTAGCAGTCTGCGAGAGAGAGCTCTAACAAGCCTATTACAATATTCCTAGAATTACTTTAAAGTTCACATTATTCACCACAGGCAGTTCAATTATTCAATTTAAAGTTACCAAAGTTCTTAACAATGCTTGAAAGGCGTTTATCAAGATTTAATTAACAAGCACAAACCCCAGGTGTACCGCGCAGAATGCTAAAGAAAATAACAATTTGCTTTAGCCCACCTCTCTGTTGAACTATAAACTAGTAAGATAGTTTCCAAATCTGAATTTCAAATTTCCAATAAGGTAACTTTGGCGCGTTAAAATTCCACTGATTATTCATTTCGGGTTCTGTGGTAGCTCGGGTAGCTTAGGCGCTTTGTGTAAAGTCAGTGAGACCTGATCGGCGGCTTTACACTTTAAGTTTTAACCGCTCTCTTAGTTTTTACAGCGTTAAGTAAGTTCATTTAGCAAATCTGAATTATTCAGAGATTATTTTTACTTTTTGCATTCACTATGCAATTTTTACTATTGAAAATGAAGTGGTAGAAAAAATGCTCTAGAGCATTTGCCCGGTCAGTAAAAGGTCGTGGGTTCAAGACCCTGCGGAGCTAGTTGTAAGGCGGGTCGATTTTTTCTAAGAGCGGCTTAACGTTAGATTGCCGCAGCGTGACTTTCATACATTAAATATGTATGGAGGATATGTAATGTGAAGGAGCCCTAATACTTTATCCTACTAATATTATAAATGTGAAAGTTTAGATGTTTGGATGTTTGGATGTGTGTATGTTTGTTACTCAATCACGCCAAAACGGCTGAACGGAATTGGCTGATATTTGGGACATAGATAAATTGTAGCCTGGAGAGGAACATAGGCTACTTTTTATCCCGGAAATATATCACTTTCCCGCGGGATAACGTCGTAAAAAGCCACGCGGGCGAAGCCGCGGGCGAAAAGCTAGTTTTCAATATTTCAGAGCCTACGATTTGAATTTTTTTTAACGTTGATTGGGACATTTTATAGAATACTGTTCATCCCGATCTCAATCCATAAGTATGCTATACTATAATGCATTAATTTCGAAGTTCACTTTTAATGTTATTAAAATTCGTGTTCAGATGCTTAGTGAATGTGTAGTATCGGCAGAATACCCTTAAGTCCCCAGTACAGGATGGCCGATCATGGTCGGCGACCATGACCAATACATCGTACATTGACACTTTTGAACGAACAATTTAAAAAGGTTCTTTCAAAAGTGTCAATGTACGATGTATTGGTCATGGTCGCCGACCATGATCGGCCATCCTGTACTGGGGGCTTTACAAAATCACAACCCTGATCTCACTTTTTAACTGAACATCAATCAGTCCTTTGGTCGTTAAAACAAACTTTTTAGCATACTTCAAGCAAAATATACAAAAAAATCTTTCTATGTAGGTACACACCTAAAAAAACATCAGCGAAATATCCTCCCGAAACCATCCCACGGTCTCGTTTTCATATGAAAATTGATTTTCAACTCTCAGGAGTGTTCAGTTGGAATTTTTACACGTACAAACACGCGATTGGAATATTTGTGAAGCCGCCGAATTCTTTCGGAGAGCAAACAACTCTTCCCGATTTGCATGTATATGGAGCGTCATTTCAGAGAACCTTATGCACTGAAAGAGACTTGCTTGAATTTCAGACATTTTTATTAAGTTTTGAAATGGCTGTACGAGGCCCATTTAAATGTTAAAAGTGGATCGTGGAGCGGACATGATAATTTTGGTCTGACAAAGAAATGTTTACATAATTCTGTGGTAATGATTTACGAGTTGAAAACGAACTTCTGGAAATAGTACAAGTTTTATCTAATATCTCCTCCGAAACTTATTCTCAGTATTTGGTAATACTAGAATAAGTCGTAGGCTACTTTTATCCCGAAATTCTAGGGGAGTGAAGCCCTGGGGCGCAGCTAATATTATTACAATGTTTTGCTTATTTGTATTTATTGAAACCACTAACGTTATGTTTCGTAACAAAATCTTAAATTAGATTCATTTTATTAATTTGTTTTAATAGCTTTTTCTGCACGTAATAATGAAACTTTATATTTGTAAATAAAGAGTAATGATAGATGAGTAGAGTAGAGATAGAAATTATTTGTGATATCACATTCATCGTTATCTTTTATCAAATACTTTTAAGGGATTTAACCTTTAAGATAGATTTACCCAGTAATTATTAACTAATTCTCTGAATTCTCTCAGGGAAGAAAATGACAAAATAAATAAGGAACATATAAAGCAAAATAATACTCAGGACTCCGAAAATACATTTATTCAATAACAAAATATTATCTAGTTGGGAAGTATGGTATCTATCATTATTTTATGCTTGAATTAATATTTGCTATACAGATTTATCATTTCTCCGATATAATAGGAAGTAATATCAACGAATCCGTTTGGTTCATTTTAAGCTGATTCTTATGAGAAACGTTCATATTTTTTTATTGTTCTGATATAAAATTCTTCCATTAATACCAATAATACCTATAAAGTAATACCTATCGATGAATTGTAATTTGTTGAAGTACTTACCTACCTAAGTAATAGTTTTTTTATAATTTTTAATGTAATCTCAACATTGTACTGCGCTTTTGAAGTCAACTTATTTTTTATTTTATGTCACATATGCTTTGAGCAACCTCACGAACTGAAACAAAATCTTAATTATGGCACCAACTGTTTTTTTTAAAAGGAGGAAAAGGTTACCAATGTTACGACCTTACGTCAAAAGTAACAGGAAGCGATAAGAAATAAGAGCGCACCTTTGAATGCGCTCTTATTTACTCGGCCATTTTGATGGCCGGTTATGTAGTGGTATTGTTAATCGAAGCACTTAATTAAGGGATGATTTATATTAGACCGTTTCGGACTCAGGCCGGACGAGGCACGGTTCACACACTACGGAACCTCGCGCGCGGCATGGTTTATAAATCATTTCCAAATGTAGCTAGATATTAAGGCGATGGTTCCCGACCGAAATAGGCACGCTAACGCTTGCTCGGCCGATACACTTCACGCGAACGCAGCGGCAGTCGGCAGTGAACTGTGAACTCGCGAGCGGTCCGCGAATTGAAAATCACTTAAAATTCAATTAAAAATTAAATCAAAATAAATTTAAACTTTTGACGGCCGGAATCCCTCGGCTATTCAAAGACAATTATTTTCGTATATTTTTCATTAACTTAAACCAAGTATACTGCAAGTAAATAGGATATTTGGATTACGATTAGACGGATGTTTGGCATTTTATTTGACACAGTTAAATATCACCAATCAAAAAAACTGTAAAAACTGTAAAATAACATATATTTTTTCCAAATTTTGAGTACTTGTGGTTTGCGAGTAATCCATAATTTAAAATACCCCTATTTTAGGGAATCGGAGCCTTAACTCCCATGAATTTTCATATAGGTACTAACGTCATAAGCCTCTCGCAAAGAAACGAAAATCACAATTTTTTAATTTTCATCGTAGTGCTTAAAAGATTCCGGATTAAACTCACCAAAACTTAATTCTTTATCGGTTTATTTCACATTGGCCTAATAAAATAGACATAAATCGTACATAACTGCACCGGCTTGCATTTTTTGCCCCAGATTTTCAGGTTAAAACCATTATTCAGGGTAATTTTAAAAGCCAAATAAGCTGCAATGTGATTAATGTGCTATTCCAATCTGCCGAGTTGAATTTACAACCTGCACTTAGGTACCTTAGTACTATTATATATTCTCTGACTTAGGATGCGTTCTCAGAAAGAGGGTTACTTTAGCTTTCAAGGGGTGATAATTTATTTTATAACCTGCACTGTAAATAGTTTTGTTTTTTTTTCACACTGATCTAGTTAGAAACCACAGAGGATGGTTTTTTTCCGTATTCTGTGTTAGGTCAGTGGTCAGATAACTCTGCGCGTGACTGGCGCGTTTTTGGCGCTAGTTACAGTGCATTTTTTTGTTCTAATGTTATAGAAAAGATTAATATTCGATTTTAACCGCGCGCAGACTTATCTGACGAGCACTCTAGATACCTATACCTACGTATTTGAACATTATTATGTCATGTTTTTTTTTATTGTTAGAAAGTGGGCAGATTTTGAGCAATTTATCCTACTAATATTATAAATGTGAAAGCTTAGATGTTTGATGCTCAATCACGCCAAAACGGTTGAGCGGATTTGGCTGAAATTTGGGACACAGATACTTTGTAGCCTGGAGAGGAGCACAGGCTACTTTTTATCCCGAAAAAAAATTTACATTCCCGCGGGATAACGTCGTGTTTGTAGTCCACGCGGGCGAAGCCGCGAGCAGAAAGCTAGTTTATTAGAATTATAATATATTCATTCATGCTACTTTTAATCAAATTTAATCTACTCTCACCCACCAAATAAAATACGCAAGAATATTAAAACCACCTGTTCTTTTATCTCTGAGCATTAATATTGTGCTTGTCAGGAACTTGAAATATCGATTAGTTTGCATAGCTGTCTGGAGGCTTGCGTCATCTACAATAGGCATGGTAATGATGGAGGGAAGTGCACCTTAAATGTATACGCATAAGGGTCTACGTCGTTAGTGTAATAAGGGTAAGGGTCTGCGTGCGTGAAAAGATTGGGAATGGTACAATCGAAGACTCCCCGACAACCCATTTTTGGTTGATATTCGCTTGCGAAAAATCGACGCAGACGCTACAATACTTACGCAATGTTAGAATGAAACTGAAGTAAAATTTGCCTTAACGTGGTCAGCCGGAAAGTTCCACGAATGTACGTCTCATACGCACGGATGACTTCAGATGTGGAACTAAGGTACTCGACGTCCTAATTCTGAGTAACCCAATTTTATTAACTTACGAAACCTTCGGAAATTATTGGATCAGTCAGCATGATATATCGCACAAGTTGTGATTAAGTAATGGCCTGCGTCAAAGAAATATTATAATAAAAATACTTAGAAGGCATATAAAATACTGATGGAGCTTGAGTTTTTATTTATAACCTTTAATTTAAAAAATTCGAATGTTAATGCATGGCAACACTGAGGCTTACCGCGGTGACTACGAGTGATATGCGCTTGCACGCTTGCGACTTTGCGACATCTGATCAAATAATTACTTAAGCCTTCAAATACGTACATATGACCTTGTAAACCATGGGATCGAATTGAAATAAATGTGATGCACCATCTGTTTTGCAAATCACTCGAATTTACCACGCCAGACGCGTAGTTTGGCCACGAACTTATACCTACTTTCTACTTACCGCTTAGACCGGCTGTACACGTTGGCCCAACCTTTGGCCAATACATCGTACATTGACACTTTTGAAGGAACCTTTTAAAACTTGTTCGTTCAAATGTGTCAAGTCAATGTACGATGTATTGGCCAATGGTTGGGCCAACCAACATGTACTTACAGCCGGCATTAGACATTAAATGTCCACTTTTATACTTTCCTCATTAATGCATTAATTACAGGAAGAGCTGAGCACTATTTACAATTTAAACAACAGACTTATCAAAAATCTGCCGACAGTGAAGTGCAAGTAATTTAACTCGCAAGTAAATCCGTAAATAACGAATCTGGGACGCAGTCGGTTGGCCTGGATTCCCGACTGTTCCCGACAATTCCCAACCAGGCTACATAAAGCGGTAAAGGAGGGCTGGCGTGAAAATGAGAATTCTTTTTTTGTATATAGCATTTTCGGAACTTTTATTCTTACTAAGGCGTAGAAAGTTAAAAAAGTAGAGCAATGCTGGATACTAATTCTTCTGTAAAAGTTTCATGTATAGCCCCCCAGTATCTATTTTTTTCATAGGTGTTTTTTTTCTTTTCTTAATTGCTTCTTAAGTAATTAGCCTTTTTTTTTCTTTGTAAATAATACTTACCATACAGTTCCTTAAATGCAACGCAACTTTAACAATTTTCGCGAGATTTAGATATTTCTTCAATTAGTTGTGCGACTTATTATTCCATTTACTTTTTGCTCCTGATATTAAATGTTTTACTTGTTGTAAAATGTTGTTAGTAAATATACACCGTGAAATTTTACTGGTTGTTTTCCCGAAAATTGCTTGAAGTACTTATCTATACAAACAACTTTTACTATGGGAACAACTCTGAAATCGCAAAAAACATCAGCTGTTCCATACTAATTTTCAAATCAACTGGATTGAAATGTATGGAACAGTTTTTTTTTTACTAAATAATTAAAAATTTCACGGTGTAAGTATATACTTCCAATTATAAGCTTCCAGTAGTATAACCATCTCTCGAGATATCGTATTCGGATGTCAATCTCTTACCGTCCAAATCCAACACCATTTCAGCGTTCCCATTTCCTAAATGAGCGAAAACGCTTACAATATAATTTGGTACCTCAAATTCAACAACCATAAACCTTTTAGAATTTAACAAATTGCTGAGTATTTATTATACCTTGTAACCACTCTGACCAGAGTAAATGGGTCTGTATGACCCGTTTACAGGAAAAGGGGTTAATTTACTATTGGGCCGGTTTGTTGACAAGAGAAATTGTATCTAGCATTCAATTGACCCCCGCAAATTGTGTCCTAGATTAAACCACAAATGTCTATATTACCTAGACCGTACATCATGTAATCATACCATGTACCTCTAAGCTCCGGCCAGATAGACGCAACCAAGAGCCTGCGCGCTAAGCGGACGCTTGGTCGCGTCAGTCGCGCGGTAGATGCTGCCAGTTTATGTGCTAATGACTATGCACACTGCCTTTTTTTTACGCGCCGTCGACGTGCGTTTGTATCAATACAGACGAGATACGCCTGCGAGTCAAATGTAGGTAGCTTGTGAAACTTTCCAACTTTTGTTTGTCAAACTCGTTTGTTGTGAAAAACTAAATATATGTAGCTTACTTCTGCAATAACACAACATGCAAGATGCACCGTCTGCCTGCCCGCAAAAAAAATCTACATATGCATACAACGAAATTACCAGTGCACAATATCTGCATTTAGCACACACACACAGCAGAGCTGTCTTGCTAAATGCAGGTATTGTGCACTGGTATTTTCGTGATGCTGTCTTGCTAAATGCAGGTATTGTGCACTGGTATTTTCGTGTTGCTGTCTTGCTAAATGCAGGTATTGTGCACTGGTATTTTCGTGATGCTGTCTTGCTAAATGCAGGTATTGTGCACTAGTATTTTCGTGTTGCTGTCTTGCTAAATGCAGGTATTGTGCACTGGTATTTTCGTGTTGCTGTCTTGCTAAATGCAGGTATTGTGCACTGGCATTTTCGTGTTGCTGTCTTGCTAAATGCAGGTATTGTGCACTGGTACCTATTTTCGTGTTGCTGTCTTGCTAAATGCAGGTATTGTGCACTGGCATTTTCGTGTTGCTGTCTTACTAAATGCAGGTATGGTGCACTGGTATTTTCGTGTTGCTGTCTTGCTAAATGCAGGTATTGTGCACTGGTATTTTAGTGATGCTGTCTTGCTAAATGCAGGAATTGTGCACTGGTATTTTCGTGATGCTGTCTTGCTAAATGCAGGTATTGTGCACTGGTATTTTCGTGTTGCTGTCTTGCTAAATGCAGGTATTGTGCACTGGTATTTTCGTGATGCTGTCTTGCTAAATGCAGGTATTGTGCACTAGTATTTTCGTGTTGCTGTCTTGCTAAATGCAGGTATTGTGCACTGGTATTTTCGTGTTGCTGTCTTGCTAAATGCAGGTATTGTGCACTGGCATTTTCGTGTTGCTGTCTTGCTAAATGCAGGTATTGTGCACTGGTATTTTCGTGTTGCTGTCTTGCTAAATGCAGGTATTGTGCACTGGTATTTTAGTGATGCTGTCTTGCTAAATGCAGGTATTGTGCACTGGTATTTTCGTGATGCTGTCTTGCTAAATGCAGGTATTGTGCACTGGTATTTTCGTGTTGCTGTCTTGCTAAATGCAGGTATTGTGCACTGGTATTTTCGTGATGCTGTCTTGCTAAATGCAGGTATTGTGCACTGGTATTTTCGTGATGCTGTCTTGCTAAATGCATGTATTGTGCACTGGTATTTTCATGTTGCTGAATTGCTAAATACAGGGATTGTATACTAATACTAGCTTCCGCCCGCGACTTCGTCCGCGTTGACATTCGAGAAAATACTTAGGGGACCAATTACCAGGATAAAAAGTATTCTATGTTTCAATTTACAACAAAATAAATGCCATTTTTGCAATCTTCATCCCATAAAACCTCAATAACGACATCCATATCGATTTTTTTGGTTTTTTATCCCATTTAACCTCTAAGGGGTTGGTTTCGAAAAAATACGATATATGTGTTTGCTTATTTGTTTTACTTTCCGACCACAAGCCTAAATAATAAATTTAATAAAGGACTTTCCAGATACAACATTTCATCCCCCTTTTCACCCCTACGGGGGTGGAATTGTCAAAAACGCTGACACAGGAAAATATTAATTTTCAATTGCCAGCCTAAATACAAAATTTGAAGATCCTAACTTCAAAACTGACGGACTTTCATACACATATTCATCCCCTATTTACCCCCCTGGGTTTGATTTTCGGAAAACTACGAAATGGGTTGTCTATTTGTTTTAAGAAGTAAGCCTACAAAGTTTCACGTTGAAATGTCTATTTTACCCCTGATTTTTCATTCGAAATTCCACCCCTATTTCAACCTTTTAGGGGTTGAATCATGTTCAGCGTGTTGAACATCAAAATAAATGCCATTTTTGCAATCGTCAGCCCATAAAACCTCAATAACGACATCCATATCGATTTTTAGGTTTATTTATCCCATTTAACCTCTAAGGGGTTGATTTTCGAAAAAATACGTAATACTTATGTGTTTGCTTATTTGTTTTACTTTCCGACCATTAGCCTAAATAATAAATTAAATGAAGGACTTTCCAGATACAACATTTCATCCCCCTTTTCACCCCTTCGGGGGCGGAATTGTCAAAAACGCTGACACAGGTAAATATTAATTTTCAATTGCCAGCCTAAATACAAAATTTGAAGATCCTAACTTCAAAACTGACGGACTTTCATACAAACAACCATCCCCTATTTCACCCCCTTAGGGGTAGAATTTCCAAAAATCCTTTCTTAGTGGATGCCTACACTGTATAACGTATCTATGTGCAAAATTTGAAGTCTCTAGGTTCAGCGGTTTGGGCTGTGCGTTGATATCTCAGTCAGTCAGTCAGTCAGTCAGTCAGTCAGGACTTTGAATTTTATATATATATAGATTTCGTGGTGTGCATGTGCAAGTTTTAGCGGGCGGGTGGGCGGAGCATCTTGCTTGTTATGTTCTTTGCGGAAATAAGCTACATAGATTTCGTTTTTCACAATGGTTAGGGACTTCCGCCAAGTGACGCCTGATTCAATCAAAAACTCGTTTGTATCAAACTAAATGCACAGAGAACGCGCGTGAATAAAACGCGGTCTGTATAGGCTCTTAAAATTGCCTGAAGACCTATCCTAATTCAACGAAAACCAAACTTCGTTAGCCCCGCCGCTTTCACTCGATTTTGTCATGCCCGGAGAGTAAGAGGGACGGGTATACCAAAGTTTTGTTTTTCGTTGATTTAAAGTTGGTATGCCAGTCCATTGATTTTAACTCTCAACTTTTACGAAAACTATCGGATGAACTGCTCATCTCGGTAAAGTAGTCAAAGGACTTAAAAAGAGATAGAGCGATAGTTTTTGATTTCGAATATAGTTTGCCAAACTCATACTTTGACATACATCGTACTACGCTAAGTATTGGCGCTCCATGTCTTAACGTTTAAGTAATGTTCTTAACTGCCACTTTTGTCATTGTAGGTAACTCATCGTTGTAACTGAAGATAATCACAACAGATTAGTGTGTTTTCCATTCGTAGACACAACACTGAATATTATCACTTATAAAATCATAGACCTAAGATCGAATCCACCGCCACGCGAAGTAAAAGCTAACGACAATTAAAAAAAATACAAACTCACCCGAAGACAAGAAAACAAAGGAAGAAATAAAATGATAATAAAAACAGGATATCCTTCCGAAAAACTGGGGGACCGCATCTTAACTTTTCTCTTTTTACTGTTTTTGTTTTGAACCGCAAAAAAGGCCCGGTCGGCAACTTTTATAATTATGTTAGGCCTATTTTTGCTCCGGTACTGATCCCGAACTTAATGTAGTGTAAAATGGGTTCCGTCGGCAGCGGTTCGTGCCCAGTGTCCACTTCAACCCTTAAATTAGCCGACAAGATACATTCGACTCTATGTCGTCGTGAAAGGGATCATTTTTGACGGCACGGAGGGTACATTTAAAAAGCTAATTTAATTTTAGCCTTCGAATATACTTAGTGAGGTCATACCGTGCCCCAAGCACGTGTGTTCTGAAGTATTTTAATTAATGATGTAGAATTTTCGTGAAAGATTAGTAACAGGGGTATTTTAAACTTTTTAAGCAGAAAGGAATTTATGAAAGTTAATTTCAAGATGATAGATGGCTAGATGTTATGTTTAGATCTTTGCACACTCACTACTCGTAACTACTTTAGGCTTCAGCACATGTGCTTCAAACAAACAGCCCAAATAAAACCATATACCTAAGGTACCTAGATTCCTTTATATCTGTAGCCGTAGCACGAAATCTCACGTTACAGAGTACGCACTACATAACTTGGCGCGTGTCAACATCTGGAACTAAAATTATGATATGGGAATAAGGCTTATTTTTCCGACCGACCACGACGATCAGCGCCCTACGACAGACGCCAAGTTATATGGCGCGGACTCTTGCAATCTATACCACCCTCAGATCAGATCCGACGTGAGGGCGCTGGGTGCTTTCCTGGCATAGCTAGGTTGGCTGGAGTAATCCGGCTGCACACCCTCCACACGCAAAATAGGCGCAATAAGACGTCGAGTTGCGGAAAACGCCCGTACCGATTGAAGAAGAAGAAGAAGAAGACCACCCTCAGATCATATAATACTATACCACCCGACAAAAGCTTTGAAAGTACCGATGTCAAATGTCTATTGAATTACAGTTCCCTAAACGATCGAAAGAGGCGCAGCGCTACTCTATATATCATTATCCTTTTTCAATGAGTGATTTTCTGACAGCACAAATAAAAAATAAATTAAAAAACTCCTTAGATGGCGTTTTATGAAAGCCGAAGCGTATGTACCATGAAGTTTGACTTAATACTCTGAGGTAACTGGAGCTCTCACCCTGAATAAAAAAGTGTCGCCACCAAATTTGACATTTATGTATGTAGTGGCTGTCAGCTGTCTCATATGACCATACGTATTTTTTTAAAGTGTAGGTGAGACGGAAGACAGCCACTGTGTTATTTGTGGTATTCAAAAAATTGTTCGTACTGCACGCTCCAGTTACCTCAGTATTAAGTCGAACTTCATGGTATGTACAGTGCCACAACCTTTTCTGTTCCGGTGACAGCGGCGCTACGTACGTTTATCTTTTTTTTGTAGCAGTTTAACCGGCCCTGAGTTCTAAGAATTTCAGCCGCCAGCAGCGCTATGGTTGGACATCAACTTGACAGCAAAATGACATTAAAAAAAACAAGTTAATTTCACACTTTGGCCACCGGCACAGCAAAGTTTGTGGGACTGTAAAGATTGTAATAAATTGTGCACTTTGCTTGTCAACCAAAAAATATGATTTTTACTTCAGGACCTATTTCTATTTTCCATAATTTCGTTCACAGTTTGACAGTTGCACAAGATTGATAATAACGAGAAAGATTATTATTGAAAAATTAACGAGAACAGGACACAATAACAGAATTTCAACAAAAACAGAGCAGCGAAAACTGGCAATGATACTTCGTCAACGAATGCGTATGACTCAGTGAAAAAAACTATTATTTTTAAAAGGCAATGGAATAAATATTACGCATACACATGCATACGCCTTTTACTAAGCGCCATCTATGAAGTCATGTGGAACAATATTTTTTTTTTGGACTCGGAAAACCATTATTTATACGATTATGCTATATTACTAATTGTTCAGTACACCCCTGCCTAGACCCGCGGAATCGGCATGGCGCAGTGGAAGGTTATCATGAGTATAGACTCCGGACAAAACTTGGTTTCAGCCGGGATGTAACTGAACAATTGAACTGCGATACACAGCGACTTAATTTAAATTAAGGTGAATTTTACATACGGGTCCGTGGTGTCGAAGGTCTCCGGGGCAGAAGTGGTATAAGGGGGCCCGCCCCCACCTGATGTTCCTTCTTCTTCTGCAGACCTTACCAATTCGTCACCTTACTCACAAAACAAACACCACACAGGGTCCCAAAACACTGGGCGTCCCAGCAATACACAATAACACACGCGGGGCTTGCTTATTAAGATATATTGTCCCGACAACAACGCGTGGTGGAAGGTTATCTTTCAAAGCACCGCGACCGGCCACTCGTCAAGATGGCGTCAAAATCTTGGTCGTACAACACGGGATCAAATAGATAATTCAAGATTCAATTAAAACTCGATATGCCAGGCATATTCAAGGCGAGCGTTTTTTAACAATTCAGCAAAAATTAATCCGACATTTTTTCTACAAGAATTCCAATCAAGATAAGAACTGTCAACTTCAAGTGACAGCTAATGTCAATTTGACGTGACATTAGAGATGCGTTCAGAAACGTCGATCTTTTCCGAACACTAATATTGATAGTTTTTCATGCTATGGGCACTACAGTGACTTAACATTTAACTGGCATACGAGACAACATCATCCAAAAATAGAATTTGCATTGTAGATTGCATTTACAATACCGACACTTGCTTTTTACAAAAGCAATTCATTTCGAATTTCCCGAAACAGTAGCCAGTCCAATTTACTTGTAATGCCCGAAAATGCTCGAAAATATACGAAAATGTTCACAGAAAATGGTGGGATTCGGCTTATGTAATTGTTCTCCCCATAACGGTATTTTCCTTTGAACTTTGCATGCACGTAATATTTATATTTTTTGCATACATGACTCTTGTTCTTTCAGGCAAGTTTCATCACAAACGTTATCCATGTAATATGTGCCAAAGCAAAAACCGTAATGCTGGTCCTAACGAAGAGAGTGACTTGCATGGTGTCTTTCATAAAATCTTTTTAGTCATATTGAAAGTATTCATAAAGGCGTAACATATTATGAGAACATTAGCGGAGACACATCCCTTCCTTTAAGGCGATGTATGCTAAAAATTTGTATCTTGTTTGTTAATAAAATTCAATTGAATAGATACCTAAAATAAAATACAGTCAAAATTAAAAAAAATACTTATTTTTATTTCAACTCTTTAAAAATGTATAAAACAGCTTTTCAGCAATTTCTACTCGTAAGCGTTATTCGAAATGGTGGTAGAATAAAAGATTTAGTAGCACGGCAAAAGACCGAATTGTCTTTTATGGAACTAATATTGTTTCTGTAAATAAAACAAAATTTAAACAAAATACCATGTTTAAATTTGTTTGCGAGTCCCGAGATTTTGTCCCGTTTTTTATAATAACTATAGTGATAATAATCATGAAAGTTTAAAACTAAAAAATCATACTGATAACAGTCAAAGTCTATTTTGACAGATAACTTTGTGTGTACCCCAGACATTTTATTTAGTAATTTTGAAGTAAAACTTCGCCTTAATACGAGGTCTTTAAATGGGGGCGATCAATCATTGGTTGGCAGCCTCAGTTGAATCAAACAGGGTCGGGAAAGGACGTGGACTCATATTTTTCATAGATGTTTGTCTTCTATGGACATCTATCATATCTCGGGTGGCAGTTTTTAAAAGGATTTAAATTACGAAACTACTTGTAAAATAGCATCTTAAGCTTTCGGAAAACAATCGGGAGTCAATATGAGAAACGTGATTTCTAGACTATTCAATCAAATTCAAAATTACTTAGGTATTGTCAAGAGATGGTTTTGGCATGCAGTTTCACTGTTCTTGAGGGTTTGGAAGTGCGTTTCTACCTTTATTTAAAAATAAAATACTTTTATCTGCACTTATTGCATGTCAATATCTGGAACTAAAATTTATGCCACGGGGATAAGGCTTATGGAAGCCATACACGTTACGATAAATTTGCTTAAGCCGAGGTTTGCGTAAATTTATCGTAATGTGTGTGGCTGCCATTATTTTCCCGACCAACCACGACGATCAGCGCCCTCTGTCAAACGCCAAGTTATGTGGCGCGGACTTTTTCATACTTTGGTTGACACCATAACGTAAACGTAAGCGACATCCCTCGCCTCTCTCTCTATCTCTTGCAATGTGAAAAGAAGTGAAACGTCACATCAAATCAAATTACCTGTAGGCTCGGATTAGGCACACAGACGTCCTATACATTTTATCGCTGTAACTCGGATTAGGCACACATATTGTGTGCCTCAGCCAACCACTCGAAAAATGCTGTTACATTGTAATTAAAACAGTTGAAATTTCGAATTCCGCCACTACAAGTTCGAGACTGACGGGTGTCACGTTGCATCAAATCTCCGAGCGTACCTACAAATTTTAATATGACATATCATCCCGCTCGCCAGCTGTCAGTGGGGTTAGCGCTTTCAGCACAGAGTGAAACGAAGCTTGTATCGCATCGCTTCGCTCTGTGTGACCGCTCTTAACAGCTACAGTCCTGTAAGTACATGAAAAGCGAAACAGACGCTCATTACTATGCAAAAGCATTCATCGCGGAGTACTAGCAAGCCACTCCATCAAATATGGAAAATTTGGAATTTCAAAGGCCCCCACACGCAAATTATGACGAAAACATTACTTTAGGGAACGCGGGAGTTACAGAGCTGTAAGGTTTAATCAAAACAGATGTTTCTTCTAATGACGTAATAAATCAGTTGTATGGTGACCAGCAAAATAATTTCTAGTTGGAGGTAGGACTTATTGAAAGTCCAACTGGCTGACGCCATAATAATGATGTTTCTAGCATTGATTATTGTGTTCCAACAGTCAGAGATAAGATCCTCAGTTGTTGCGGATTGTGGATGTAGTACGCTTACTTCAGCCTTAACATCCGATGACGGTCAAATGCTAAAAAAAATATTTCTTGTAAATGACTAGGGAAAGAATCAACTTGTAAATGACTAGGGAAAGAATCAACAATTTTATCCCATAGCAGAAAGTAGTTTGAGCGGTTTTATTCAGGTGGTTTCCGTAGAAATATTGATTAGACAATTTACCGTATTAATAATTTTATAGTCGAAAATTAAATCATTATAGTAATTCATGTTTTAATAAGTTTTTGCTATCACGTTTTTCCTAAACTTACTGCATGCTAAAATGCATAAGAACAATTTAAAATCTCAACTCGTGTTTCTTTCTTTTCAGATTACAAAAGCAGAGCAGATTTCATGAGGTCTTCACGACTCTTTCGTAATCAAGGTAAATATTACTAAGTATCTACCTATCTTTCTTATGTAAATATATTTTATCTTTGTATGATAGGAAATGCTTTGCAAACGCTACCTGTTCAACAATGACTTTTTCGTCTATCATTAAGTAAATAACTATCAAGTCAATTAAGTATGTCTGTCTAGTTTACTATTTCGGTGGTACAAACTACATGAAAGAGTGTAAAAAGACATTTGTGACTATTTGTATGGAATCGAAAACAAGCTACTTGGCATGACAACTTGGAGAAATTAAAAATCATATTAAATGTAAAAATGTAGGGATGGTTTTAATTATATAATTTATGAATATTTTCTTACAACGACGCCAATTATCTAAGCCCATAGTAAATTTCTTAAGAAACTGTGTCTACGTGAACTTGATAACGGATAAATATATACTTAAATACTATTTTGTTTGTAAATACATACTTAATATACATAGAAAACACCCAGACCCAGACAAATAGACATGTTCATGCACACAAATATTTGTCTTGTTAGAGAATCGAACCCGAGAGCTCTGGCGCAGAAGGCAGGTAGCTTACCCCTGCGCCAAATCGGTCGTCGAATGTTTTACTAGTGTACTTGTACTATTTAGCGTAAGGCCGCACAGCGATTTTTTAATCGCGCGATTAAAAATTCGCGCGATTTTTTAATCGTGAGTTTTTTGCTACCACGCAGTGCGATAAAAAAATCGCGAAATACACCAACGACAGTGTTGCCAGATTACGAACGTCTGGCTTTCCCCCAGATCTCTCTGAAATCCCCCAAAATACTAGTAAGTATAAAAAAGGTATTGTCTTGTTTTTCATAATATTCCTTGTAATACTTACCTAATTTCATTTGCTTTAATGATCCTTGGTTTAATATTCTTTAGCACTATTCTTATTTTTACTAATAACCCATTGTATAATCATTTAGTAGCAATAACTCTCTAGGAGACGGGCAGCAGCGCCTCCTGAATACCAGGCCATACTGCGATCGCCAACCCGCCTGCCAAGCGTGGCGATTATGGCAAACCACCCCAAAATAGCTACGCAACAAGTAAATCAGCCCCCAGTCCCCGGCGGTACCGCTATTCCTAGCTACGGTAGCGGCGGGCTATGGTATCGGCGGGCAGAGGGAGCTAAGAATCCCCGGGGTAAGATCCGGCTACCAACACCGAGGACTCGACCTGGCAACCTACAACACGCGTACACTGAAGCTCGACGCGAAGCTAATGGAAGAGGCAATTAGTAAGTTACATTGGGATATCATTGGGTTATCTGAAGTCTGAAGAGAGGGGGAGGACTCGATTATCCTGCAATCCGGTAACTTACTATACCACCGGGATGGTGACCAACAGTCCCTAGGTGGTGTCGGGTTCATCGTCCACAAGTTCCTTGTCAACAACGTGATCACCATCGGAGGTGTCTTGAGCAGGGTAGCATACCTGATACTCAGAAAATCAAAACGATATTCTCTGAATGTCATCCAGGTCTACGCTCCGACTACGATTCGATACACGAGGATGTCGAAGTGGAGGCTATGTATGAGGAGATGTCTAAAGCCATACATAACTATAAAACCCACTACACGGTTATGGTGGGGGATTTTAATGAAAAGTTGGGGCAACGCTGCGGTGATGACTTGAGAGTGGGGCAATTTGGATTTGGGCAACGGAACGAAAGGGGCCAGATGCTAGCAGACTTTATGGAGAGAGAGAACTCCTTCTTTAAGAAGCCCGTAACTCCCGTAAGCCGCAAATGGACCTGGATAAGTCCCGAGGGTAAAGTAAAAAACGAGATCGATTTTATCATGTCGACAAAGAAGCACATATTCAATGATGACATTGTGATCAACGCTGTTAAGACAGGAAGCGATCACCGCATGGTCTGCATTGAATATCAACGTCAAGCTTGAAAGATTGCGAATGATAAAATCCACGCTCCGACCAATACCGGCTTAAATTTAAAACCCCGAGTAATAAAACAATTAATACAGTAATCAATCAATAAATACTTTTCCAAAGATAGAAAATAATATTTTTTTAAATCTTATTTTTTCTCAGATTACATCTTTTGATAAAATAATTCCGCACTAGAAATATTAAAATTCCAAATTTTGAAAGAATCTCCTCAATCTGGCATCACTGGGCTGACTGGCTGTTGTGTGTATGTGTGCGTAGCATGCGTGCATGTGTGCGTATATAATCACAGGATAAGAATTCTAGCAGTAGAATAGCCCTCCATAGCCATAGTGCGACATGGAGCTTTTCGGCAGATTTCTCCGTCAGGGTGGTTGTCTCCATCCCATAGGTGAAGAAGGCAAGACACATTGATTGAAAACCTTTGCCTTTGTCTTGAGATAAAGATACATGTTGTGTTTTTTGTAGATTAGTTTTCGAGCTTGATTGGAGTTTTTTCTTGTTATTTCAAAAAATGTTATGTTGGGTGCGTTTTATGAAAATTGAGACATCCAGTTTTAGTTCTCCTGCGGATCTCATTATTTCTGATTCGATCGAGCAGGGAAATACCAAGCATCGCTCTCTCCATTGCTCGCTGGGTGACTTTGAGCCTTCTTATGAGACCCATTGTAAAAGACCACGTCTCACTTCCATAGGTCATTACTGGCAACACACACTGATCAAGAATTTCGTCTTGAGACATTGAGGTATTTCGGATACAAATATATGCCGGAGCTTCCCGAATGCTGCCCATCCTAGCTGGATTCGACGAGAGATCTCTTTCTCAAAGTTGGGCTTACCTAACTGGACCGTCTGTCCCAGGTAAACATAGTGGTCGACAACTTCGAGTGTAATGTTCCCAACATTAACTGGAGCGAGTGCAACATGGGCATTGAACATGATTTTCGTTTTGTCCATGTTCATCTTAAGACCCACTCTTTGAGAAGCATTACTGAGATTTTCGAGCATTGTGTTCAGGTCTTCCAAGGTCTCAGCCATAAGAACTACATCATCGGCAAACCGAAGGTGTGTTAGGTACTCGCCATTGATGCTGATGCCGCATCCTTTCCAGTCCAGAAGCCTATATTAATATCCTCCAACGCAGCTGTGAACAGTTTCGGAGAGATGACGTCTCCTTGTCTCACACCTCACTGTAGTTGGATAGGATTAGAGCTCTGGTTCTGTAACCGGACTGACATGGTGGCGTTTTGGTATAAGTACCTCAGCACCTCGATGTACCTTTTTTACATCCATTTAGACATCCAAAAAACACAATATTAAGTACATAAATTACGTATTTTCTGTTCGTCAAAACAGCGTTTGACCGTTTAGTTGTCACTGCGGCTGACTGGTACCGACCGACGACGATTAGGTAATACGCGTTATTGAACCGACGTCAAGATGAGTCATAACATAACATAAGTAGGTATACCGTCGCGTTCAGACCTTTAATATGAAAATAGAATACTGGTACTCGTAGTTCTATCTGACTATCTATAGTACGCATGCGTGTGATGAGCGGGACGTCAAATTAACCCAGCGGCCGCGGACGGAACGATTTAGTATAAGATTTTATAATAAGTGAAACATAATAATTACTATTATATTTTTGTGTTTTAATACGTTTTAAGCAATTTTTTTAATAAGTTTTTTAGCATACTAAAAAAGGAAAGATTAAATCTTTCAGAGCAAACTACGAGTACGAGTTAGATTTTTTGTTTGTTTGTAATGCCTAAACTCAATAAACCTACTGGACTGATTTTCAAAGCTTTATTATTTCTGATTGACATGAATATATTTAAACACGATATTCCTACGGAAATGGGTACCACGTAAAACACCGTGGAGTACCTATGTAAGAATGAAATAGTTTCCAAACAATCAAGAATTAAACTTGAAAGTAAAAAAACATATTTTAAAGCTATATTTCACCCGCGGCTTCACTTACTCGAGTTCGACTCCGAGTAACCGAGTTCACACTTTAGATCTTTTTATTAACAAGTAGTGGCTTCATTGCGGTTTTACCCGCGTAGTACTCGTTCTCGTGGGATATCTCGATAAAATATAGCTTATGCTACCGGGCAAGAATGTAGCTTTCTACTGGTGAAAGAATTTTCAAAATCGGTCCAGGGGGGCTACCGGCTAAGAAATCTGGACATGGGTATGGGCTTCAACTGTCATTTGAATTCCTTATTCTGAAAGATTTTTGCTGCTTTGTTCCGTAGAACGTTGCAAGCTAGTTATCGTTATACCCGACGTCACAAAACAAGGAACTGATAGCGGCTATTTTCTTTATAAAATTGACTTCAAGTTCCCAAAAACGTATGAAGTTCATATCCATAAAGTTACGCGGTAGCCCCCCAGTATTTGAATTTATTCGTTACAAACAAAAATACAAATCTTTTCTCTTTATAATATTAGTATGGATATTCTTTCCTATTTCTCCATACAAACGTTTGACCCCGTTTCCCTCGACCTCCTTAGAATGTGAATTTTGAGAAGTACATTCCTAGCGGATGCCTTGGTATAATAACTATCTGCATGCCAAACTTCAACGCTATCCATTCAGTGACTTGAGCTTTGCGTCGATAGATCAGTCAGTAACGGTCGTTGCCTTTAATATTATGTCGTAGGATGAATGGATTAATCGATTTTTGTGAAAATACTAGATTTTGCAAGAACACGGATAGTTACACAATGATATAATACCATAAATCCTATCTTTATTAAGTAAGATTGAGAAATGTCATAATCTATGTCTATATATCCGGTTTTTCGCAAAATTCTTAGTATTTTGTAAATTAAACTATGCAGAAAACTGACATTTTCAACTGCACGTACATACCTACCTACCATTAAAATCTAGTCGATAAGATTCAAGGCTTGACATTTCAAAGCTTTTCGACCTCAGATACTAAGCCATAAGTTTGCAAAATTGCAAAATTCTGTAATTGAATTTCCAAAAATCCTCTTAAAGTGCTCCCCTACACTCCCCAAGGAAAATACATGCCAAATGTCAGTTTCTTGCGCCCAGTAGTTTCTGCTGTGCGTTGTCTGTCAGTCAGCCAGTAACGCAAGAGTTTTATATTTTGTAAAATTTTAAAATGATAATAAAAAAATATATAATAAAATAAGTTAGTATACTTTAATTTTTACTTATTTACTTCAAAGTTTAAACATACAGATAATATTTAAAAATGAAAAAAAACACTCCTGTATTATAGCTTATAACTTTT
This sequence comes from Crambus lathoniellus, assembly GCA_949710035.1. Lineage (NCBI taxonomy): Eukaryota > Metazoa > Arthropoda > Insecta > Lepidoptera > Crambidae > Crambus > Crambus lathoniellus. The sequence goes on along the minus strand of OX453314.1, from coordinate 21,930,362 downwards.
ACCCGATAGCGACAGAATATTTTCTAGAAATGGGCACGCCTCCCGCCGGGTTAAGACGCGCGATTATTTCACAGCAAACAGCGATTTTTTATTCGCGCGATTTTTTAATCGCGAGTGCGTGTACCTACATACAATTCCATGAGTTACAAAATCGCGATTTTTAATCGCGCGAATTTTAATCGCTGTGCGGGCTTAGCCTTAGTATTCTGCAATGTGCTAGTTCTAACATTCAGTCTTCTAACTCTCACAAATTCAGCAAATCATATATAAGGAAAACCTTGTGCCGGCAAGGGAAGATTAAAAATGGCTGATCATGATTCTATTATCACGTCATTTCTTTAAAGTGACTATAACATCTGGTGACACGATAAACCAACAGACAACTGGATAATTCCAAATAAAACGAGTGAGTGCGATATGACTTTTTAAAACATCTCTGTTTTGCTCTAAATACATAGATATTTTGTATCTCAATCACCTGTTATCAAGAGAATTTGAACCTCACAATAAAAATACTTTGCGTCGTACCGGAACTTATCGTTTACATACATTTTATTAGTAAATGATATATTGTTTTATTTTTGAAAAATATAATATGTATATCCTACTAATATTATAAATGTGAAAGTTTAGATGTTTGGATGTTTGGATGTTTGTTACTCAATCACGCCAAAACGGCTGAACGGATTTGGCTGAAATTTGGAACACAGATACTTTGTAGCCTGGAGAGGAACATAGGCTACTTTTTATCCCGGAAAAATGTCACATTCCCGCGGGATAACGTCGTGTAGTCCACGCGGGCGAAGCCGCGGACGGAAAGCTAGTGAGTTTATAAAGTAGTGGATGAGACTTTACATAACTCGGTATTAAAACACTCGTGGGATGCTATTTAAAAACTTGCCAAGGCTCGTTTTTTAAGTCCCACACGTGTGGTAATACCCCTCATTATACGACAGTCACTTATATTACTGTTATATCACTTCGATCAACAATAACACAAGTTATATCAATAAAAAGTTTTCAGTCTCGTTTGTTACTTAAATAGAACTGAATCAAATAAATTCCAGCCAAGAATCAGTCATTTATAATCTCTTCATCATCAATCGTAAGCCATTTATTTGATACTTGACAAATAACCTGCAATTTTTGTTGAAAGTAAAGAAAGTTATATGGCTCCCCAGAGTCAGTCTTCCCTTCTATGTTTTTTTACTTTCACGGCTTGGGGAGACACCCCTCGAGCCTCTTGGGGTTGTGGTGTTTCATTTAGCGATAAAAAACGTGAGTAAAATAATTTACCAACACAGGTAGCAGAAATCGTGAGTTTGATACCCGTTTGAGCAAACACGGACAAGAATCATAAATAAATAAATACATATTGGACACTATCTTAATACAGGGTAATTTTTTTATCAGTGCACAAATTTTTAAGATCGACTCAGAATCGGTAAGTGAACAACTTTCTCCTAGAAACATGGGTCGAAATATGACAAAAATTTTTGAACTTCCCATACTAAATCGATCACGTGATCAGTCCAATTTGTATGAAGAGTAAATTTTTTTTTTGTCATTTTTCGACCTATGTTTCTAGGAGAAAGTTGTTCACTTACCGATTTTGAGTCGATCTTAAAATTTTGTGCACTGATAAAAAATTATCCTGTATACATTGTTCCAATACCAAACTATAGTTAGCTTGAGTAATAGCAAATAATATTATGGAAATTGGAAACAATGACGGGTATAACCACATACACCCAGACCCGAGGAAATATTGAAAAGTTCGTTTTCAATATTTATTAGACCCGAGATCGATCGAATCGAACCCGAGATTGCGGGACCTTGAAAAACCGGTAAACGCATCACTTCGAGGTCGTCAAAGAATTAGCAGTACAGAAAAGGTTCAAAAAAAAATTTGTGACATCTCGTGACCACATTCCCTGAAAAGATGCCGAAATGTAGAAAGATTAAACCTTAACAAATCAAAAACAGGCAAAATAATTGCATTTTGAATGCATAAAATAAATTTAAAGGTTATATAAATCCTTGTTAAATAAAGTTTACGCGTCATTTTATTTAGTTTTATAAATAACATTGAAGTGTTTTGGGTTATGAATCCTCTGATAATAAGAAAATAGACCAACGAGCAAAGGTGCAAATAATCTGTAAATATTGATTTACCAATGGCTCCAGGCGCTACTCGGAAAATATATGGACTTCTTGCCTTTGGTGTAGAAGTATTTTTAAAAAGTCACTATAGTTTTTTTATACAAAGTGATTTTGTGTTTTTTTGCCTAATATGCAAAATCGATCTCGCTCCCGCGCGCGTCTTTTTCTCATTGCTATCTCGCTTCAGCATTTTTTTTTTGAGTATCGCCTTAACAAAATAGTAACCTCTATAAAATACTCGTATCAGTATAGATTTCAATAACCTTTTGCTTAGGTAGGTATTTTAAAAGTGGACTGCGACTGCGAATTTTTTAGTTAAGTTAAGTGCTAGCTAAGTAATTGTATAACCCTTTATAACCCAAGATTTATTGCTAACGCCGTATACTAAACAAAATTAATCTCGCTTGCAATCGAACCACAACTCTCACAGCCAACGACGACTCCGAAAGGGGAATGAAACGCTCTTATTGAAATCCACGCGAGAAGTGCCAGGTGCAAACCGAACCCTTAATGGGTAACGGTTTAAAATAAATCGTCTTACAGGTTACGGTAGTAGGGCGAAGGAGTTTCCACTACCGAATGGACATAAAAATTGCAGTTTTAGAAACAGTAACCTAAAATACTGGAAAAGACAGTGAAGTCATTTTAATTTATATTTCTTTGAATAATTTGTCATTTTTTATTTTAGCTAAATGTATACAAAAAGGGTAAAAAATTTACATACTAACTTAAAAGTGTAAGAAGTAGATCTTTTCCTTCTCACTAGCTTGTATTTTTTTCCTGCTTTCTCACTCATTACATTTCGCCTAAATATTGTGTAAAATAAAAAAACCACGAGGCCCACAAGTAGTTTCCTAATGGGAATTGTGGGTATAGTGTTTTTTTTTTCAACTTTTCCGATTCCTACATAATCGCACTGTGAATCCATAAAATTTATTAATATCTTATTTCGGCATACATGCATAGTAAGTACAATTATGTGGAATTGTTCAGATTTATAAACATTAAAGATTAAATATATTTTTTTATGTCGCAATTAAAGAATACGTCCTTACTGATGTTCTCACTGAATCCAGACAAACAAAGACGCAAGTACAAACAGGTTCTTAACTAATTAGCTTTCTTCAACTCCTATTATCTCGGACAACCAATAGCATTAGAAACGTGTCGTAAGAGCCACAGATCGACCTAGCGTAAGTAGGGAGGCGTAAACAACCACCTGTGATTCTAATGGAAGGTCTAATGAGTGCTAATGTCTATGACAAAACTCGAAGGAAACTTGTAATTACAGCATGAGATGCTGTTGTTCCAGTGTCCATATAAGGAGAAAATACTGCTTGTGAGTGTGTGTGATCAGAGCAATAAAAATAATAAATTTTATTTTACACTAGCTGTGCCATGCAGTTCACCTGCGTTATTTTGAAGAAAAGGAAAAAGCCTACTAAAAAAAAGATATATTTTTTCCCGTTTTTGTAACGTTTTTCATTGATACTCCGCTTCTGTTGGTCGCATCGTGATATTATATACCCTATAGCCTTCCTCGATAAATGAACTATCCAACACAAAAAGTATTTTTTCAATTCGGCCCAGTAGTTTCTGAGATTAGCGCATTCAAACATACAAACTCTTCAGCTTATATTACTATAGATAGTATAGTTAAGGTTGTACCCGGATGCGTTGTATTGCAATGCCATGTAAAGTGCGAAAAAATAAACATTTCTAAATAGATTTTTTGGCCCAGGAACTCTTGTTGTCGCCCCTAGAGCACCCTACCAAAGTTTCATAACAATCTGATTAACTCGAACTTGAACTTTTCAATATTTCCTCGGGTCTGGGTGTACGTGGTAATACCCGTCGTTGTTTCCAATTTCCATAATTACTAGTGCTTAAGCTACTATTTCTTGGTATTGGAACAATGTATGTGATGGTGTCCAATATTATTATAATCTTCTTCATTACATTTAAAATACATATAACATTATATTTCTATATATTATTTTTTTACAATTTTTACAACCTTTGTTATTGTTGATCGAAGTGTATAACACTAAAAAATATTACATTTAAAAATACAAAAATGCAGTTACCCAACGGTTACAAGATCACGGTCCGTTTTTTTTTCTGTCCCTCAAAAATCACTCATTTACAACAAATAGTAATCAATAACTTGCCTGGTGTAATTCAGCCTTTAGTTTAGATCGATTGCAATCTTTTGCGTTTCTATTTAAAATAAATAAAACATCTAATTTCTTCTAATAATTCTTTAAAACAATCAGAAGTTTCGTAAAACTGACGCATTGACCTGACGTGAGTAGGTGGGCGTTAACAACCCACCGTGATTACAATCGAGGATTATGTCGCCTAAATTGATGTCTCGGGTATACCAAGCATCCTTGGGAAGAGGTCTTTAATTCGCTTGGTTTTTTCGCTCACTACAACATATTATTGAAATTAAAAGTAAATAAAACATCTCATATCTTAGTACATTAGAAGTACGTGTCGTAAAACCGATTGACCTGCCGTAAGAAGGTGGGCGTTAAAGATCCCACTACTGTGATTACAATCTAGAATTATGTCTCCTAGATATACTTTAATATACTGTACCCGCAGTGTGTGATATGTTTTTGTGTGTCTATTTAATGTGAATAAAACATCTAATTTCTTCTAAGTCTCGTTAACATTAGAAGTTAGTGTCGTAAAACCGACGCATTGACCTGACGTAAGTCGGTGGGCGTTAACGACCCACCGTGATTACAATCTAGGGTTATGTCGCCTACATTGATGTCTTGGGTACCAAGCATCCTTGGGAAGAGGTCTTTAATTTGCTTGGTTTGGTTTTGATTCGGTCACTACAACTTATTGAAATTAAAAGTAAATAAAACATCTCATTCCTTAGTACATTAGAAGTAAGTGTCGTAAAACCGACGCATTGACCTGAAGTAAGTAGGTGGGCGTTAACGACCCACCGTGATTACAATCGAGGGTTTATGTCGTCCAAATTGATGTCTCGGGTACCAAGCATCCTTGGGAAGAGGTCTTTAGGCTAAGCCCGCACAGCGATTAAAATTCGCGCGATTAAAAATCGCGATTTTGTAACTCATGGAATTGTATGCAGGTACACGCACTCGCGATTTAAAAATCGCGCGAATAAAAATCGCTGTTTACTGTAAAATAATCGCGCGTCCTAACCCTGCGGGAGGCGCGCCCCTTTTTCGAATATATTCTGTCGCTACCTACTGAAAATACAGAAGTATTTTCATTATTTTTAAGTATGTATAATTTTAATGTTTAAACTTCATACATAAATAATAGAAGATTGTAAAACAAGTGCATAAAACGTACCATTTTACCCGAGACGTATGTATCCACCCGAGCCGTAGACGAGTGTTGAGTGTCGAGGGTTAAATGGGATTTATGTACGAGTTATACACTCTGCTTTTCACTTCGAGTGTGAGGAAAATAAACAACAATATTGCAATAAAGAAAAAATAAATACTTCGCCATATTGGCGGGAAGATAAGTTTTTATATGTGGCAGTGGCAGCACAGTGACTTCAGCATAGATCGTAGTCCATAATGCTCTTGAAATACTTATTTCTTAGAAAACTCATTAATTTTGCCTAGTTTTATTATTTTAGTAATTTAACATGTATTATGTACAAAATTTAAGAAACAGAATGAAACAACAAGTTCATTTAACGAAGTTTAATTACTTGCGTGACTGTTTACCTGACGACCTTTGTCTTAGAGTTTGAGATTTAGACGAAGATTTTACTTTATGCACTAGACCATAAAAACGATTTTATGCAGCCTATACCCAACATAAACACGAACTTTACGAGCATGAGAAGTGAATAAGATAACTTCAATAACATAATTATACAGGTCTCGGCATCTCTTTTCCTACACTTTTATGGCTTAATCAAAAATCTCTCAATTGTCAAACCTTGAATCTTACGGCTGATTTACTGGATCCAGTGACTGGCACCGAAATCGATGCCGATTCAGTGCTGGCGTCAGCCCTGGTATGGAGTAAAACAACTGACTACTTAATCCATTAAGTATACTTAGTGCTACTGGCTTCGTGTAAACCGGCTATTATCAGCTAGACTGAAAAAATATATGGTTTAGGGTATTACCAATCTATAATTATACGTGTTTTTTTAATCCCTAGTTTAAACACAACTTAATTTTAACTAGTACTTACAAAGATTTTAGGGGATGAAAGTATCTATCAATACAAACGTTTTTTCTTGTAGGGCCAGCCACGAAATCGCGAAGAAAAATCAACAATTTCATACAATTTAGTCGAGTCGATGTTGTACTTTTCTATGGAACAGCTGATTCTTCGTGGCTGCTCCCATAGTAAACGTTGTTCGTATTGACTTAATTAAATCTTTAAAATAATAGGTAACCATGACTGACTGATCTATCAGCACAAAGTTCAAATCACTGAATGGATTGAGCTGAAATTTGGCTGAAAGTTATAATACTTAGGCATCCACTAAGAAAGGATTCGCAAAAATTCACCCTCTAATCTAATGGGATTAAATAAGGTTTAACTTTTGTATGGAGAATTAGTATAGAATATTAAAATTAAACACTTTCAGTAAAGAATGTTTTGTAAATAAAAAAGTTTATAGAGCACTCCGTTATTTCGAATTCAAACAAAAGCTAGTTTTAAAATATATTTTATATACTATTAAATTTAAATATTAATGTGATTTTTACATATAAATAAAACACTTTCACGGATTTTTTCACGCAATTTATTCAACAACTTAGTTAAATTTTAGTGTTTTATAGTATTTATTCAACAACTTAGTTAAACTAAGTTGTTGAATAAATTGCGTGAAAAAATCCGTGAAAGTGTTTAATTTATATGGACAGTTCGCGCAGAAATCTAAGATGTGTTTATGATTTTTACATATTAAAACGTATTGAAACACAACAATATAATTAGGTGGTAGTAATAAAATAATGCTTTACTAAATTATACATCTTCAACTATTTTCCTGCCGCCCCGCCGCCGCCGCCATCGCCACCAAGACGCCAGCGCCGCCAAGCCGCCGCCGCTACCGGCGACGACGCCGGGTTAATTTGACGACTTGACTATCATTCCTATTCTACTTTCTCTGTCAAATGGTCGTAACAGATGCAAGGACCGGACAAGGGGTTTCGTCGGCTCCGAACCATTCGAACGCTGCAGATTTAGGTTATATCGCTGTACGCGGCCGACGGCGTTTATAGGAGAACATGGCCTAACTCTAGATATGGGCTCTATATAGGGTTTTTTACCATCACAATTTTCTATACTTACAGAATTGCATTGTGAATGCATAAAAATAATTTAAAATCTCAATTAAATGATTGTTTCTTGATCGATTGTTAAACATTTGTAAAAATGTTTCTTTCGGATGCGAGGGTTTCCTCACATTGATGAAGCAACGCTGGCCTATAGCGTTATCAAGAAATAGCAAAATTCGACGAGTCGTGTAAGCCTTTCGGTAGCTTAGTTGGTCAGAGCATCGGAACGGATCCCCGGAGGCGCGGGTTCGAATCCCGCCTGAAAGCTACTTATAAGGCTCGTGGTTATTTAATAAAAAAATGCTTTGTGCAATGTTGGCGGATTACATCGTTAAGAGCATCATGTCTGGGGAATTTACCCGCGCATCTAGAACAGCTCAACCCATGGTGCCCGTTAGCCTCGACCTGGACTCCGCAAATGCAGCGGTGTGGCTCAACCACATTGCATCCCAGTCTCAAACCTACAGCCAGCCGCAATGAGTCGTCATCCATGAGAGTGCCCATCTGTGGAGAAGGCAGTGCGTGTAGCCAAGCCCCAGCCTCTGGTCGTGATACCGCCCTAAGCCTAGCCATATCAGTATTACTCGACTCAAATATAAGCTCCTCGAGCGTTAACTTGGATTGGCTGGTGATTGTCATCCCAATTCCTCGAAACTTCAGGATGATCGGGAGGATCATGATTCGGGCAAAATATAGACCAGGCAGTCAAAACCTCGCCCACAAAGGGTGCCTAAAAACTATCACCATTAATGTTGAGGATTCGAGTGACTAGATTCAGGGCCCCATGCAAAGAAGCCAGAAAGGCCGGTAATGCCGTGTCTTTGCTTATTTATGAAATTGCTCAGACTAAGAATGTTGCCCTGAGGCTTCCGGGAAATGTTTTTGTAGTACCTAACTAATCACATCGTCCCATTTCCGCAACATCGTTCGTCACATTTCCGCAACATGGCGAGGTTTTTTTATTTTTCTGGTCAAGCTTTACCTAATTAGACTTGCTTGAAAACTTGCAAGACTGAGGCCTCATTTCCACCTGCAAGTAAGTCTTCTGCGATAAATGTCCGACAGTCTGTCAGATAGCAACTTGCAAGTGTAAACACACTTGCAAGTTGTAGTTTACACTTGCAAGTTGCTATCTGATAGACTGTCGGACATTTATCGCAGAAGACTTACTTGCAGGTGGAAATTAGGCCTGAAGGAAGTGGCAATCTCTTGTGTTGGAGTTTAAAACTCACTTGGGTTGATATGCCATAGGAGAAAGAAAGTAATTACCTACTTAGAAGAATTTCGTCCGTTGTCCGGTCCGTGGGTCTGTTAAAGTTATACTACGCACACATGCACATATGCTACGCACAGATGCACACAACAGTCGGTCAGCCCCATGATTTCAGATTGAGGAATTTCCCGAAAATTTTGGGAGTTCTATAATTTTCTAGGTTCTATGTTTTTTTTTATCAAAAGATATATCGGTAACGGTAATCTTAGAAAAGTTAAGATGTTAGAAAATATAATTAAATAAGCTATTATAGTTTTAATTACAAGCATTAGTTAAGATTTCATCATTGTCTAAAAAAGGTGTTACATTTGAGGAACGGTATTTTTTAACATTTTTCATCAAGAGTCGAAAACATAAAATGTTAATACATACCCAATAGAGTCCGCGCCACATAACTTGGCATTTGTCGGAGGGCCCGGTGACACATTGAAACGCATACAGTTGATTGTCATAATTTCATTTGGCATACATCATAAGGCATAATATTGAAAAGCATTTTATTCCTTGGCATATATTTCATAACGCATAATGATATTAATGCATAATAGTTGAAAGGCATAATATTAAAAAGCATAATCTTCGAAATTCATATTTTCGTTTGTCATAATTTCGTAAAGCATACTTTAAAACGCATAACTTTAAAAAGCATAATTATTATTTAAAAACATTATTGTATAAAATTGTCAATATCTCGAAAACGATGCGTGTCGTAGCCAAAAGCTGACGAAATTTTCGATACCCTTTTAACAACCCCGGAGGTATTTGAGAGACATCCAATGGTAAAAAAAAACTTTTTTTGACATTATTGGAACAAAAAAATTTTTTTTTATCTATAAGTTTTGAATTTAGTTCAAATTGAAGAAAACAGAGGAGCAGGGGGACGGGGGGCGCAGCCCCCCACCAAGGGGCCACCAAGATGCAGGTATTGTGCACTGGTGTTTTCGTGGTGTGCATGTGCAATTTTTTGCGGGCGGGCGGGCGGTGCATCTTGCATATTGTGTTTTTTGCGGAAGTAAGCTACATATATTTCGTTTTTCACAATCCGAAAAATAGTTTGTTGTACTGCCGCAGTTCTTGATATTTTAAGAAGAAAAATCCCTTCATAGGCCTCAAGGCCGTATATGGATGAACCCAATAATCATTAGATCTTTTCGTGTTTCGTTTTCTTCTTCTTAATAGCAGATAAATTAGGACTTTGGTTCTGTCATCCATTTTTACGTGTGTCACAGTCGAGAACCAGCCGACAACTGATAAACGTAGTGATTAGAGTGCTCGTCAGATAAGTCTGCGCGCGGTAAAAATCGAATACTGATCTTTTCTATATCATAAGAACAAAAAAATGCACTGTAACTAGCGCCAAAAACGCGCCAGTCACGCGCAGAGTTATCTGACAAACACTCTACATGCTCTTTGATAACTGACGAAAAAGTATGGGGTAATTTTTGACAGGAGACTGTCCTTTTTAAATCGCGCGATTTTTTATTCGCAGTGCGTGGTAGTAATAAAATTAGCGATTAAAAAATCGCGCGAATTTTAATCGCTGTGCGGGCTTAGCCTTAATTCGCTTGGTTTTTTCGCTCACTACGACATAGTGAAATTAAAAGTAAATAAAACATCTCTAAAACTTCTAATTAACGTTAGAAGTAGGTGTCGTAAAACCAACGCAATAACCTGACGTAAGTTGGTGGGCGTTAACGATCCCGTTGTGATTACAATCTGGGATTATGTCTCCTAAATATACTTCCACTACCTAGACTATACTGTACACGCAGTGTATCATATGTTTTTGTGTGTCTGTGAAATGTGAATAAAACATCTAATTTCTTCTAAGTCCCGTTAACATTAGAAGCAAGTGCCGTAAAACTGACGCATTGACCTGACGTAAGTAGGTGGGCGTTAACGATCCCACCGTGATTACAATCGAGGGTTATGTCGTCTAAATTGATGTCTCGGGTACCAAGCATCCTTGGGAAGAGGTATTTAATTATTTTTGTTTGGTTTTGATTAGCTCATTACAATTTATTGAAATTAAAAGTAATTAAAACATCTCTAAAACTTCTAATTAACGTTAGAAGTAGGTGTCGTAAAACCAACGCAATAACCTGACGTAAGTTGGTGGGCGTTAACGATCCCGTTGTGATTACAATCTAGGATTATGTCTCCTAAATATACTTCCACTACCTATACTATACTGTACCCGCAGTGTGTGATATGTTTTTGTGTGTCTATTTAATGTGAATAAAACATCTAATTTCTTCTAAGTCCCGTTAACATTAGAAGTTAGTGTCGTAAAACCGACGCATTGACCTGAAGTAAGTAGGTGGGCGTTAACGACCCACCGTGATTACAATCGAGGGTTATGTCGTCTAAATTGATGTCTCGGGTACGTAACATCCTTGGATATAGGTATCTAATTCGCTTTGTTTAGTTTTGATTCGCTCAAAACAATAAATTGAAATTAAAAGTAATTAAAACATCTCATTCGTTAACGTTAGAAGTAGGTGTCGTAAAACCAACGCAATAGCCTGACGTAAGTAGGTGGGCGTTAACGATCCCACTGTGATTACAATCGAGGGTTATGTCGTCTAAATTGATGTCTCGGTTACGAAACAGCCTTGGGAAGAGTCTTTACTTCATGGTACGTGAAGAGCGATACAAACCAAGTTCGGTTTTTCTTCGCTTTCAGGTTTTATTACTTACATCTACACTATCTATACTTCCAATACCTATACTTTACTGTACCCGCAGTGTGTGCGCCATCACTATGTTAATATTAATGTTTTGAACGATTGCGTGTATGTATTTTGTGTGTCTATTTAATTTGAATAAAACATCTAATTTCTTCTAAGTCCCGTTAACATTAGAAGTTAGTGTCGTAAAACCGACGCATTGACCTGAAGTAAGTAGGTGGGCGTTAACGATCCCACCGTGATTACAATCGAGGGTTATGTCGTCTAAATTGATGTCTCGGGTACGAAACATCCTTGGGAAGAGTCCTTTAGTTCACGGTATCCGATGTTCGACAGAAGTATGGTTGGATTTAGATTCGCTAAAATTTATTAGGTATATATTTATTATTTTAATTCACAACGGGGTATCGCTTAGCCTTCATCACACCTAGGTATCCCTATTCAACTGAATACAATATGTGCCTCCACTTAGCATGTAACCCGGGACCTTTGGGTCCGATACCGATAGTAGTTATCCCTAATCATCATCATCACTGGACCCAAAAAAAACTGAAAGATACCAAAATTATTTTGCGGCTCCTTTTCACCATGTTTCAGTAAGGTTAGCTGTCTTCAATCCGATCGAGAAAATGTTTACTTTGTGGTAACTCATTGTTATTACATTCCCAATATCTCGTTCTATTTTTACCTTATTGTACCTCATTTCACCTTCAGTATCGTCTTTCGTATAGCATTCTTCAAAACTGATCAACTTCCAAGAATAGACATACGTTGAACTCTCACCTTCATTGACTGGTGTAACCTTTAGCAATGAATAAATGAATGAAGTATCCTAGCTATTGCACAAAGGGCACCAAAGTTATTAGAAGCTAGACCTCGTACATAGGCATTAGGCTTGATGACAGATCAATATTAAAACAAAGACTATTAGAAAGTTCAAATGTAGGTATATACCTATTTATTTGATTGTCCGTTTGATAATCTACGCTTTATAGCTGTCTAACGCCCGAATTCTCGAACGCAAATCATCTTTGGGAGCGTCTCAAACATCATGGCATCTCTTTCATACGTTTGACATTTAAAGTGACAGGGCGATGTGTGAGACGCTCCCAAAGATAAGTAGCGTACGAGTATTCGGGCATATATAATATATCGTCAATCTAGGCTATTTATATTTTATTTAAAAAGTAAAAAAATAAATAATTAAATGTCGCAGTTTTGGTCCTGGCTTTTACGTTTTAAAGAAAGAATTATGTAGCTATGAGAAGCTATTTAAAACTTATCAACCGAGAAAGAAAGAATAAAATCACCGAATTTTATTTTTTCTCGAGAAGGTACTAACCAAAACCCCGAAAAATATTAATCAAACGACAGGACTCGAATACTTTTTGGAATACTTTCAAGACAAGCCTCTCCTAATGGAGGAGACGGGGTTAAATAAAAATAGTAGGAAAAAACTTGATAAAAGGCCGAAGGGTTACCTTTATAAACGTGAGATCAAAGAAAAAAACTGTCCAACCGTACAAACTCGAATAGAAAGACCTAAACTCATAAGGAATTCGACATCCGTATAAATTGTATTAAGTTTAGTGAGAGTAAGAAGTAGACGAAAGTGAATTCACAGTTTTCACATTACCTGTGCTGAGAAATCTAATTTAGATATTGTGAAACATTAAAATTAACTACATAAATGCTGAGTTGCACACCTAAAATACTCAAATGCACACAAAACGTAGTTTATTGTACATTTCAATATTTTTTGTAGGTGGGGTTAGGTTAGATTCGTGATCACACCATGACCTCTCTTGAAATTCTTTCCGGTTGAATGGTAGAGAATACCTAATTCATTAAGTTACCAATTTTTTTTTTTTATTTTTTTTTTTAAAGACACACCAACAACATAACACATTAATTTAATTATTATTTATATGTGCAATAAGGAGTCAATAAGAAAATAATTACTTTTCAGCTTTTGATCGGGCTTCTTTAATTTTCACACTTGCCTCATGCTCCATTTTTTTGAGCTCTTCAAAATTATATGTTCTTGTGAGATTATATAGGGCGTATAAAAGCTGCTAACGCAAATTTTTCGATTTTTATGTACAGGTACGTTTCGTTGCTATTACAGATATTGCAATTCATTCACCGCAACCACGTGTTTACGTAAACACCATTGGTAGCTTCATATTAAATGCCACTTAAGCCTTCGCACTTTGCCTAAGCTCTAAGACATCTGAACATTAACTAAAAAATACTATGATTAATAACTTAAAAATGCTATTTATCAGTAAAACACTATAAACTATTTCAACATTCTAAGATTTTATACAAGAAAGTTCGTACAGAAAGTACTATTAATGCAAACCTATGTTTCTGTATTCGTACTATACGACGCGCTGTCACGAGAATAAATTTTTCGTAACTTACCCATCCCATCGCAGACCATACAGTTAGTTGCTAAGCCGTCGTAATCGCAGATGGACCGCGCTTACACCACTGTGCTATCAAGATTCTTAATTTGAAAGTAAAGTGAAAAAATATAATAGTAGAGCATAGGTACGCCCGGACAGTGAAAGTTCGTGGGTTCGAGTCCCATCAGAGCTAGTTGTAAGACGGTTCGGTTTTTTCTAATACTTCATTTTCAACATTTACCTAAATATACTCTAATCACTTCCCCACTAAACTAAAATAATACGAGTAGATACCTAAATAAAATAGACGTAAATAGCCGCTGATCTCTTCGATAATACTGACATTATTGTGAAGATTTCTTTAACCCATACGAGTATTCAATATCGGCAAATGCGGACAAATCCTAAGTCCGTAAAAGGTCCCGTTTTACCTGTTGGTTCCACGAGTTAGGACCGAAGAGGGATAGCCTAAGAAGGGTCTAACGTAGGACTTAAATTTTATATGACAGCTTAAGCCAGGGACGTTTAACTTCGGAGGTTTAAGCATTGATTGAATATGTCGCTTTTCAATAACAATTGGGTACAAGACCTTTTACTTAACACAGAATATGAATTGAATGGAAATGTAGCAAAATTTTACAGCTGCGTCAACTTTAAGATAGGAACAGACTAATTTTAATGCGACAACGCATAGCTGCAAAGCGGGAGCGACACTGTCGGTTACACTACTTATTTCATTTACGAAATAAATTCGATTCGACTCATGTTAATTAAGAATTAAAAAATGGTTCAACGATGGATGCGTTTTAAAATTGAGTAAGTAGGTACCTACTGAATTTTAAACCTGTCATATATTTAATTAGGGTGTTTTATTATACTTGTTCACGCCGCGCGTGATTCATTCATTCACGTTCATTCGTGGGTTCGGCGCCAACCGCCGTCCGCGCACATCGCGACCAGTCCGCCGTACGCAGCCGCGAGGCGAGTTTGTGTGTTTCAGTAGCGACGTGCCGCACCAGTTGGCCGTAAGCAGCCGTGAGGAGCGCCCGGTCCGGGTACGGACTTGTGACCCGTGTGTGTTCGCTCTGAAAAGCGCCGGGAAAGTTTTAGCTGCCTATTAGGGCATTGTGTAGTTATAAGGGTGTTAGCTGTAAGAGTTTCCCATCGGGGGTTGTGTGGAGATCGTTTTGTCAGGCGCGCGCCGGCGAGACAACGTTCAGCCCCCCTGGATTACGGACACTATTTTCTAGTAAGGTAGGATTAGCTTAATTTACTTAATTTTGCATGAGAAACCTTCGTTTCAATAAACTGTGGAACACAGTAGATGTGGTCATCACAATTGTGCGTGATCATATTTTTGGTAGCAGAGCGTAGTTGATATAATTAATTTTCATATTAAAATTAACTACATAAAATTTCATAGTAAAAATAAAAAGCGTACCTAAAAAGCGTACCTAAAAATTATTTTTTTTTGTTGAAATCTCGAGGGTATTTGAAGATCCCGAGACGATTTGAAGTACTAAGAAATTGTTCTAGTAAATTCTCGAAGCGAATGTTTCTCACTTGGTGGATCCGATAATAGATAGACACTTATATAATTGTTGTCACATACTAGTGATTTGATACGAGTTTACTCGCCTAGATGTGTATATTTTTTTTGTGTGTCCGGATTTATTTGACGAATAGTTCGTTCGAAAGTGTGTTTATTAGTACCACATACTAGTGATTTGATACGAGTTTACTCGCCTAGATGTGTATAATTTTTTTTTGTGTGTCCGGATTTATTTGACGAATAGTTTCGTTCGAAAGTGTTGTTTATTAGTACCACATACTAGTGTTTGTTCCGAGTCCGCTTGCCTAGTTAAAAAAGTGGAACTAGTTTTAATTATTAGTAGTATTAAATTACGAGTATTATTATTAAAAATAGTTTTGTTTTCGTTTGTTGATAACGGTTTAGTAGTTGATTTGCGAGGTATGCCATACCGTTAATCCTATACGTTTTGTTTATACCGTTATATTGTTAGCCCTTGAAATTGGTAAGTTGCTAATAATTTATGAAAATAGTAGGGTCCGTGTATGTCGTCCGAATTTTAATTGTGTTTTATATTATCGTGACGCGACCTATTTCTATTGTTTTTTTTGTTGATGTTTGCCACTTTTATATTTCTTTGTTTGCTTTGTTTATTAAACGGATTATAAATGGCTCCTACGAATCCGACCGCCGTATCCAGGGCTGGCATCCAAGGAGCTTTGCGTTGGCTTGCTTGTGCGGTCACATTAATAGACCGAGCCGACCGGGTAGGCGCGTTGCTAGCTCGGTATGGCGGGCTGGCAGCTCGGCTGCAAGACCTGGAGCGCCACGCCATGGAGTGTCGCGCGTATTATATGGAGAACCCCCCAGCTGATGATGCCGTGTCGGAACAGCTGGAGCAGGATGTAGCCCAGGCCTATGAGCTGGCTGACCAGTTCACGGAGGCGGCTGAGAGGGCCCTGGCTGTTCGGAAGGGGGAGCCGGTTTTGAGCGGGGAGGTCAAACCTACCCCGACGGCGTTGCTAGGCCGATTGCCTACATTGGAGATTCCCACTTTTAATGGGGATCTGTCAGCCTGGATGGGCTTCATTAATTTGTTTGACAGTTTGGTGGATTCACGACGGGACTTATCCCCTAGCGAGAAGTTGGCCTATTTGCGCTCCTCCCTGCGAGGAGAGGCCAGCGCGGTAATCCAGCACCTGCTCATCAGTGACGACAACTACCAGGTGGCTCGCCAGCTTCTGGTTAGCAGGTACCAGAATGTCCGGTTACTGGCGGACACCCACGTGGCCACGATTTTGGCCCTCCCGCGAATCACGCGGGTACACCTGTTACGGAGGGAGTTGCTGAACCCGCTACTGTCAGCGGTCAACTCCCTAAGGCGATTGGACCTGCCGGTGGATCAGTGGTCCTTTGTACTGCTGCACATAGTCCTCGCCAAATTGCCCGCTGAAATGAAGGGGCGTTTCGAGCAGAGGTACGGAGGCGACAGCGCCTCGTATCTCCCGCCCTTCGCGGACCTCCTTCGTTTTTTGGAGGACGAATGTAGGGTGACGGACCACCTGGAGCCTGCCCCGGTTCCAGGTGTTGGTCGTATGGTGGCGGCGAGGGAACAGCCCCGTCGCCCGACCAATCGCTATGCTGCCTTCCAGCAGTCCCCTCCCCCCGCACCGAGTGAGCGGTGCAGGTATTGCAGGGGAGATAGGCACATGGTGCACGAATGTGCCAAATTTAGAGGCCTCCGCCCAGAGGGACGGAGGGCCGTTGCTAGACAGCGCCAATGGTGCTATAGGTGTTTGGGGGGACACATGCAGTCGGCGTGTCCCCAGACCGAGGATTGTCGTCTTTGCGGAGGGAGGCATCACCCCCTCCTTTGTTTGGACCGCAAGGACGCCGGGAGCGACCGGGGTTCGAATTCCTCGCGCACGGGCGGGGGCCCGGCAGCCCGGAACCGGTCCCCTAGAGATTCGGCGGGGCTTAGCCCCCCCGTTCAGTCCCCCCCGGAGAGGGGGAACTATAGGAGAGACGCCCCCGCCACGGGCGGGGGTAGGGGGGTACCACAAGAGTACGCCACGGTGGCGATGGGCACGGGCCCTATTTGCTACTCCCCCCCCCTAATGGAGAGGCCTCGATTGGGGTACTATGTACCGAGGCACGCCCCACGCGGGTATTACCCTGCACCTAGGAGTGCTGTTGGTCGGGGCCAGTATGTACCCGATTGGGACCCGCTCGCCCGGTACGAGCGTCCCACATTTGGCGCGCCGACTCAGGCGCGAGGGGGACAAGTACCCCCCCAAAATTTTTAATGGCGCCCCTGTCGGACCCAACCACCCCTCCGGAGCTTGTGCTGTTGCCAACAGCCTCCGTGAATGTTTGGGGACCTAAGGGCAATGTTGTCACGGTGCGTGCCCTTTTGGACTCAGGTGCCCAGGGGTGCATAATGTCCAGGTGGCTTGTCCGACAGCTGGGTCTTTTGCTTGTGCCGCATCACGAAGCGGTACGGGGGGTGGGAGACTCGCGGATCCCTGATCCGATTGGTCGAGTTGAGTTCTCCTTCTCCCCCCACTTCGCGCCAAGGCCGAAGATCGGTGCTTCGGCGATAGTCTTTGATAAGGTGGTTGGACCACTCCCGCAAGTGCGAGTGCCGCCATCCACGATTGAGCTGACGTCTGGACTGGCTTTGGCTGATCCTTCCTTCCACCGACCGGGCCCAATCCACTTGTTGATTGGTGCGGATGTCCTCGGTCGTGTACTGTGTGGAAGCAAGCGAGTTTTGCAGACAGCCGATCTTGTCGCCTTGTCCTCGTCGCTGGGTCATGTGGTGATGGGAAAGGTACCACAGACACCAGAGACCCCGTCGGTAGACCGCCAGACCATTGTCGGTTCTACTTTGTCCGACGTTCTCCAAAAGTTTTGGGAGGTGGAGGAACCCCCCACTGCCAAGCGGTTGGATCCGTTAGCCGAGGAGTGCGAATTGTTCTACCAGAACAATACTGGGCGCCTCCTCTCGGGTCGCTTGATTACCCGCTTGCCCTTCTTGGCGGTTCGTCCTCCTTTAGGGAGCTCCCGACCGATGGCCGAGAAGAGATTGTTGTCCATGGAGCGTAGGATGGCCAGGGATCCCGCATTCAAGGAGAAGTATATAGACTTCATGCGGGAGTATTTGGACCTTGGGCACATGTCCATCTCGCAGTTGGACTGGCGTAATGTGGAACATTACTTCCTGCCACACCACGCTGTTTTGAAGACTTCCAATGGGAAGATCCGCGTGGTCTTTGATGGTTCAGCGCCCACGTCAACCGGAGTGTCGTTGAATCAGTGTCTGCATGCGGGGCCGAAGTTGCATCACGATGTCTGTGATGTTTTGACCAACTTCCGCCGGCACGCTGTCGTCTTTGTGGACGATATCCGCATGATGTTCAGACAGACCGTGATTCACCCGGAGGATAGACGATACCAGCTCATCCTTTGGCGTGAGGATCCCCAGGATCCGATGTTGGCTTACGAGCTGAACACCAACACTTATGGTTTGCGGTCGAGCCCCTTTGTGGCGATCCGCTCGCTTTTGGAGCTTGCAGAGCGCGAACGGCTACGCTATCCCCGGGCATCTGCTCTTATTGAGGGGGGGGCCTTATTTGTCGACGATATCTGCACGGGGGCCTCGAGCTTAGATGAGGCTCTCGTCTTACGTGATGAGCTGATTGCGCTCTTGAGGGCTGGTGGCTATGAGTTGCGGAAGTGGCTGTCTAACTCACCGGACCTATTGGCAGATTTGCCTAAGGACCACCAGCAAGAGCCGCTCCTCTTTGAAAATCCGGAGACTCCAGACATGCTGTCTGTTTTGGGAGTCCAGTATCGACCAGTCCCGGATTTGTTCACATATAGATTGGAACTGCCAGACCCAAAGGTCTGGACTAAACGCACGGTGCTGTCTACTGTAGCCCGTACCTTTGATCCGAACGGTTGGCTCAGCCCTGTAGTGTTTTCGATGAAGTGCTTCCTACAGGAGCTCTGGGCTGCGGAATTGTCATGGGATGAGCCCCTCTCTGGTAGCCTCCTACGAGAGTGGGTGAGGTTCGTGTCATCCCTACCCGACGTCAATCGGGTTTGTATACCGAGGCAAATGCTGCCTTCGGGAAAGTTTAAAGCCTCCCTGCACGGCTTTTGTGACGCGTCCGAAAGCGGATACGCGGCAGCCGTTTACATCCGAACGGTGGATGCAGCAGGCGTTGTCGCCGTACACTTAGTTACGGCCAAGAGTAAGGTCGCCCCCCTTCGGACTAGGCTAACCATTCCGAAGTTGGAGTTGTCCGGCGCCACTCTCTTAGTACGGCTACTCAATCATGTTGCCGACACCTTGGGAAACGGTGTCGACTTGGAGTCGATATTTGCGTGGTCTGACAGCCAGGTCGTCCTTTGTTGGCTGAAGAGTTCAGTCCACACCCTTGAGGTTTTTGTGGCCAACCGGGTCTCACAAATTCAGACTTCAAAGGCCCCGTTGATTTGGCGCCACGTACCGGGCGAATTGAACCCCGCAGATTGTGCCTCCCGCGGCTGCGAGGCGCCTGAGTTAGTGGACCACCACCTATGGTGGAGTCCATCATGGTTGTTACGGCCTGAGCGCTCATGGCCTGCCACCCCGGCTGTGGCCAGAGTCCCAGACCTAGGCATGCGTGTTCACGCCGTGGAGACGGTGGCGGCTCCGCAGATGGAGTTTTTGTTAGACCGCTACAGTTCTCTTGATAAGTTGCTCGGCGTGACTGCTTGGATGAGGCGCTTTGTGCGAAATTGTCGCCAGCCTCAGGAGAAATCGTTGTCTCCGGTCCTCGCCCCACAAGAGCGGCAAGACGCTCTGTTGCATTGGTTGCGAGTGACGCAACAGCGAGAGTTTGAACCGGAGCTGAAAGCCCTGCGCTCAAGTAAGTCCAAGTTGAAGGGACCCTTGGTGCGGTTGAATCCCTTCTTGGACAGTACCGGATTGCTGCGTGTCGGAGGTAGGCTCAGACATGCCAACCTGCCGTACGGATCACGCCACCCTTTGTTGCTCCCCAAGGATGGACCGTTAGTTAGACTGTTGATTACGGACCGACATATAAAGAATGCTCATGCCGGTTGTAATGCTTTGACCGCGCTCCTCCAACGAGAGTTCTGGATTTTGTCAGCGCGGAGAATAATCCGATCCGTTATTTTTCGTTGTCTCCCGTGTTATCGTTTGCGCGCCGATACGATGCAGCCCCAGATGGGTGATTTGCCTGCCGATCGAGTGAACGAATCGATGCCCTTCTCAGGAGTTGGAACGGATTTTGCGGGGCCATTTACCGTTAAGACATCGCGGCTTCGTAATGCTAGAACGGAAAAGGCTTACTTGTGTGTATTTGTTTGTTTGGCCACTAAAGCGGTCCACCTGGAGGTGGTTAGTGCCCTCACCACAGAAGCCTTTGTAGCCACGTTGAATCGTTTTGTGTCTCGCCGCGGAATGCCGTCGTTAATAAGGTCCGATTGTGGAACCAATTTCAAGGGCACCGATAGGTATTTAAAGGAAGTTTGTGAATTTTTGGATAGGAATAATTTTGAGATCGGATCCACACTCTCTCGCAGAGGGGTACGATGGCAGTACTCCCCGCCATCCTGCCCCCACTGGGGAGGGATTTTTGAAGCAACTGTAAAGGCCGCTAAAACTCACCTTCGTCGCGTTATTGGGGAGACGGTCCTCACGTTTGAGGAACTCGCGACCGTATTTTGTAAGGTTGAGGCGGTCCTCAACTCGCGTCCGTTGTGTCCGTTGTCTTCGGACGCGAATGATTTAGAGGCCCTTACGCCGGGCCATTTTTTGATTGGCAGACCGCTTAACGCCTTGCCGGAGTATCCTTATTCCGAAGTGCCCTCCGGACGGCTCTCGCGATTTGAATTGCTCCAGCAGCTTACGCAGAGTTTTTGGCGCCGTTGGCATCTGGAGTATTTGCACATTTTGCAGCAACGCGTTAAGTGGTCGGATAGGACGACCCCACCCAAGACCGGAGACCTCGTGTTGGTAAAGGATCCAAACCTGCCGCCCCTCCGCTGGCGTTTAGGACGCATTGTTCAGCTTCATCCGGGGTCGGATGGTGTGCCCAGGTTTGCCGAGGTCCTGGTGGGGGACTCTGTTTTGAAGCGAGCGATCGCTACCCTCTCTCGCCTACCCTTAGATTGAGTTGGCGGACAGTTTGCTACTGTCCGGGACGGGGGGATGTTCACGCCGCGCGTGATTCATTCATTCACGTTCATTCGTGGGTTCGGCGCCAACCGCCGTCCGCGCACATCGCGACCAGTCCGCCGTACGCAGCCGCGAGGCGAGTTTGTGTGTTTCGGTAGCGACGTGCCGCACCAGTTGGCCGTAAGCAGCCGTGAGGAGCGCCCGGTCCGGGTACGGACTTGTGACCCGTGTGTGTTCGCTCTGAAAAGCGCCGGGAAAGTTTTAGCTGCCTATTAGGGCATTGTGTAGTTATAAGGGTGTTAGCTGTAAGAGTTTCCCATCGGGGGTTGTGTGGAGATCGTTTTGTCAGGCGCGCGCCGGCGAGACAACGTTCAGCCCCCCTGGATTACGGACACTATTTTCTAGTAAGGTAGGATTAGCTTAATTTACTTAATTTTGCATGAGAAACCTTCGTTTCAATAAACTGTGGAACACAGTAGATGTGGTCCGCAGTTTATTGAAACGAAGGTTGAACGGATGGTGTGCCCAGGTTTGCCGAGGTCCTGGTGGGGGACTCTGTTTTGAAGCGAGCGATCGCTACCCTCTCTCGCCTACCCTTAGATTGAGTTGGCGGACAGTTTGCTACTGTCCGGGACGGGGGGATGTTCACGCCGCGCGTGATTCATTCATTCACGTTCATTCGTGGGTTCGGCGCCAACCGCCGTCCGCGCACATCGCGACCAGTCCGCCGTACGCAGCCGCGAGGCGAGTTTGTGTGTTTCGGTAGCGACGTGCCGCACCAGTTGGCCGTAAGCAGCCGTGAGGAGCGCCCGGTCCGGGTACGGACTTGTGACCCGTGTGTGTTCGCTCTGAAAAGCGCCGGGAAAGTTTTAGCTGCCTATTAGGGCATTGTGTAGTTATAAGGGTGTTAGCTGTAAGAGTTTCCCATCGGGGGTTGTGTGGAGATCGTTTTGTCAGGCGCGCGCCGGCGAGACAACGTTCAGCCCCCCTGGATTACGGACACTATTTTCTAGTAAGGTAGGATTAGCTTAATTTACTTAATTTTGCATGAGAAACCTTCGTTTCAATAAACTGTGGAACACAGTAGATGTGGTCATCACAATTGTGCGTGATCAATACTTATAAACGTAATTACTGCTAAATATAATAACGTAGAAAAATACTCATTTAAATAAAAATCTTCGATCAATAATTTGTTGATCGAAGTAAAAAACATTTATAATTGAACTTGAAATCGAAACTTGTTTCATTTCACTTTGCTCTATATATTACTCTTTTTTTTAGTACACTACAAAAATACTTAGAAATAGCTGTCAAAATTCACAGTAATAATGTTTCACTATCTCATATTAGCTGCCTTTAGAGTAATTCAGATGAATGTTCAAAGTTTACTCCACTAAGTTTGGTGTGATAAATGATCTTCTTTTAGCTTTAAAATCAGGAAAATCTGTGTTCACAAAATGCCAGTGTTCATTTCCTTTAATATTATCACCGTTTCAGATCTCTGCTGTCTCATTTGCGTATCTGGAGTTTTTCGCCGAAACGTCTACTTTGAATTTATTGGATTTCAGCGCTTTCATTTGGAAGTGCTACGAGTTACAGATGAAATGAATAGAAATTCAACTATTATATAATTCTGTGATATTCGTATTGTGAATGTACGACCGAATACGACCACTGAACGAAGTATTGACAGTGGTTGTTCTCTAAGGCGCTAATCGGAAAAAGTATGGACTTTTTGATATAAAACTATGACTGTTAGAGTTATTACATATCTGGGTGCCTACCATCAACTTTAAGACAGCGATTCAAAAATAGCGCGATGCAGAATAGGTTCCTAAAATGAGTTGCTTTCTTTCGTACTCTGACCTTCTAAAAACTGGATCGCAAATGAATTGCTAAATGTTAATGACCGAACGATTTGTGTCCTTTTTCTTCTACCCGTCTCTTTCACTGATTCTGTCATGCCCGGAGAGTGAGAGGGACGGGTATAACCTGCAGGTGACATGTTAAATCGACCGGGTTATAAGTCAAATAAGAGTTCGGTACCCCTAGTGTAAGTTTTTATGTCAAAAAACGCAAACTATCGTGAGTGCGTATTTATGTCAATTTGTATGAAAACTGTATCAGCGCCTCTAGCGGCGAGTAGCGCGCTTATGCAGTTTTCATACAAATTGACATAAATACGTACTCGAAATAGTTTGCGTTTGCTTGACATAAAAACTTACACTCGGGGTACAGTACCCCTAGTGTAAGTTTTTATGTCAAGCAAACGCAAACTATTTCGAATGCGTATTAATGTCAATTTGTATGAAAACTATATACCGTGCAATTTTTTTAACAATCCAAACTTAAGGGATAGGTCATATCAAGTGTCTAGAATAATTTTCGAATGAAAAAAAAAAAATATTTTTTTTTGTTTTTAAACTTTTTTTTCTGCCTTATAGGTACTTTTTTCTCGATGCTTCGGATATGAAAATAAAACAGAACAAAATAAAAATAAATAAAAAAATAAAATACATAATAAATTAACTATTAAATAAAACAGCTGATCGTCCTTTGTCGGCGGGCGTTAGCCCCGCGCGAGTACGAACCATGTTATGCTAATGACCTCGTCTGGCACAAACACACGCGTCGTACGTAGGTACGTCTCACACAAATGTGAAGTAAGTACATACTTAATTATTTCCCGTTTAATTATGTGAAATAAAGATATCGCCGAACGAGTCTCATTTTATACAAATCTTCTTATTATTATAACACAAGAAAGGCAAGTTATTTAAATTTTTACTTTTTTGCATTTACAATGCAATCGCATTATCGAACCCACGACAATTCGCTATCTGGGCGACTGCTCTAACCACTGAGCTACGGAGCTAACTACTCCGACTACTAACGACTCCGTAGCTCAGTGGTTAGAGCAGAGGTTCGAGTCCCATCGGAGCTGGTTGTGTGACGTGTCAATTTTTTTAAAATACCTACTCATTTTCCACAAGAATGGTAATAACATTCCATTAGGTACACAAAAAGTTTGCAATATCGAATCTCATTTTAAGTTATCAATCATGCAATAATTGTTAAGAAAACTGAATAATTATTGAGATCCACACTAAATTATAACATTAAAATAATTTGTCATGTTTAAAGTTCGGCACCCCATTAAAAGATTTCCTTTCATTCCTACACTGAGTATCACAATTCAAAAGCCACCGCCCGTATTTGGATAGGTTCAAAGTGATTTGATACCTACAAAGGCCAAAAATTCATCAATTAAATAAACGACCATAAACAGTGTAGGTACTTACTTACATGTTGATAACCTGCTGTTTTCGATCAATTCATCAACTCTATCACATCACATCACATCAGTTCGCTGAACTTAAGTAGGTACCTATGTAAAATACACTAATTTATTAAAATTACCGATAAATCACTTTTTGGTGTTAACTTGTTACACCATTGTTAGTTACAAACATTTCCATAATGTAAAGCAAGTTAATATCGCCACTTGCACACAATCCCACACTTTCGAAGTTAGGTATATGGTTATGATGAGCAATTAGACATTTAACATCCACCCGCACCAATTATAACCAAAACACTGGAATGGAACTAAAGAATTTAAAGAAATAGTTCCTTCTTTCTCCATATCGATGTAGGTACGTACAACCAAGAAGAGTTTGTAGTTTGAACTAAATAATAATTTGTTGTTTTTCAAAGCAGCGCCCTCTAGCATCTTCACCCGAATTAACTCAATACAAACGAATAAAAGTTAAAATAGTCACTATGCAACTCGTTCGTGAATGTAATTTAATTTTGCTAAATTGGTCTAATGCTAAACCAAAATAAAAGTTTCAAACCAAAGTAGCTTACAATCTATTGATATAATTTCGATTTCAAGATTTTTAGTAGTAGTAGAGGAGCGACATCTATAGACGCTTAAAGAACTTACTTACTACATTACACTGGAAGGAACGCGTCGGACGCGCGGCGCGGCATATCAAAGGCGCATGCTCCTCTACAGTTCTTCTGCAGAACTGTACACCCACAAGTTTTGTAAAAATTATAAATTCATTTTTTAAACAGAAATAAAATCTTTAAATCTTTTTAACACTTTTCGATTTTGTGATTTTATGGTGCTCCCACACTGATGTAAAAAATGTTTGTAAATGTCACCGGAAAATAATAAAAACCGTAAATTTATAAATTTACTTAAAAAAATAACCACGAGATTTAAGGCAATCGCGAAAACCTATCACGTGTTCTACAGGACTTCCGTAAATTTATAAATTTCCGCTTGTTATTTTCCGGTGACATAAACATTTTATAATAATAATAGGTAGGTACCTACTTACCCAGATTTTACTCACAAAATAATGTTAAGACAGTGTTATGAATAGGTAGGTACTTACATTCTTCTAAGTTGTTATGTTTACGTTAAAGCCTATTTTGATGTGATAATGTCTTATAAATCGATAAGCGCCCGGCTGCATCCACGAAAAAGTATGACGCAATAGTCACGTTCCGCCTAGGCTGGCCTAGGTAAGGGTGCAGAGAGCTAATTACATAGTATAAAACAAACCAGCAATTAACTCCTTCTTTGTATTATACAAATAATGATAATTTTGTGATAATAATTCAATTCAATTCATAAAAGTATGCAATTTTTCATCAATGTTTTCATATTATAACGTTATCACGTAAAACTATCGTCCGTTAACCGACTTTTTAGTTTTAACATGTTTTCTCTGGTTAAAACTAGTTTTTACTAAGTGCCTATGTTACAAAAAGAACTAATATCAAGAATCAAAGAATAAATATCAGTTAGAACTAGACAAAAAACATGTTAAATATTTTTTTGAGTGTAGCTTAAAAATTTAATTCACTTATTATAGCGTAATAAAAACACAATCTGCAGCAGGTGTACTCAGCACTCTTTGATTTTACCGTGTGCCTTTTGATACGAGACGACAAGGCGGCGAGCGGGCGTCGGCACGACTTTGTCGGCATAATGTCAAGTTTAGCGGCTTAATTGTAGAAGTGATCAAGAATTACCGCACTAATAAGGGTGCATGCATACTTTTAGATGAACTGTGAAACTTGTGTAATTCAACTAAAGTTCATACTCGTTGATAAAAGCATTTGTCATTAGAGCGAAATTAAGGGTTTTATAAATTTTACTAAGTAAAGATTGTGTAAGTACTTTAATTTTGTCAATTAATTGTTACTCAAACACGCAGAAACATCTGAATGGATGAAATTTTGCATACCAACCATTATTCGGACTCAGGGAAATAGTATAATGTTTCCGCATGGGAACGAGAACCACGTAAATAAAACCACGCGGCACAGCCCAGCCCAT
Source organism: Crambus lathoniellus (assembly GCA_949710035.1). NCBI lineage: Eukaryota > Metazoa > Arthropoda > Insecta > Lepidoptera > Crambidae > Crambus > Crambus lathoniellus. The sequence continues at coordinate 21,903,433 of OX453314.1, read as the reverse complement.
CATTAATTTAATACATTAATGTTTTAAAACATTTCACTTATTACGTTCGTTCGTTACAAATTACTGAAAACTAACAATTGCGAAAATTATGTCTACCAACCTAGAGAAAGAAAGTTAAAGAAGAATGATATGATATTTCTTTCTTTTTCTTTCTTTATATGATAACACTAAGTAGGAGAACTAAAAGTTTCTAAAACTTCATTTGGAGAGTTTCCTCTGTTAATTAACATAAATAAGAGATTATGCTGATTTGGTATTTCTTCAATTTGATATGAGTTACTTTTGCTACCTACCACTTAATTATGTAGAAATCCAATACGTATTGCAATATTCATAATAATAATAAATAATCGAAATTAGTGTGCAATAGACCTAACTAGTTCTCGATGCGTCCCGCGCGCGTCCCGCGAATTTTGATTATGATTTTTCAACAGTTTGCATTTGCATGTTACAATTGTCGCGCGCGTTTGCAAACATGCCTCGGCGGTATACCAACCAGCAGTACCTAGAGATGGTACTATGTTACAGGCAAAGTAACGAAGTCCTTAGAGCTGCGGTGCGCCTGTACGAAGAAAGGTTTGGGGTACGAGTCGGGCACCAAACAATTTTAAATGCCGTGTATCGGTTTCGGGATCATGGCCGATTTGACCCACCTGCCGTTGACGCGGGGAGACCCCGAATCCCACCGGATTTAGAAGAAGAGATCCTCGATTTCTTCGATCGTCACCCCATGGCGAGTACTAGGGACGGCGCTGCAGTTTTTGGGGTCAGCCATAATTTGGTGTGGAGGTATCTCCGTGAGGACGAGTTTCACCCATACCACTTCACGCGTGTACAGGAGCTGAATGAGGCCGATTATCCGGCCCGAGTACAGTTTTGCCGGTGGCTTCGCCAAGAGCATCGGCAAATTTTGTGGACAGATGAGTCCACATTCACGCGAGTTGGCTTGTTTAATGTGCACAACTCGCATTACTGGAGCAGGCAAAATCCACATGTGGTTCGACCAGACCATTTTCAACGTAGGTTTAGTGTCAACGTATGGGCCGGGATTTTAGAGGACCAAGTTCTTGGTCCAGTTTTTCTGGATCGGCTCAATACAGACTCTTACATGGACTTTCACCAAAACCAACTGCAATCTCTGCTGGAGGACGTCCCCCTAGCACGGCTTAGGGGGATGTATTTCCAACACGATGGAGCTCCAGCACATTACTCGCACCGGGTTCGCGAGTACTTGAACGCGACGTATGGTGAAAGGTGGATCGGTCGCGGAGGGCCAGTGCCGTGGCCTGCACGATCACCCGACTTGACCCCATTGGATTTTTTCTTATGGGGTCGGGTAAAAGAACTAGTGTACGGTGAAAGCGGACACATGATAAGGGACTTAAATGAACTAAAACAACGTATAGAAACTGCTTTTGAAGTGGTGAAAAGTGACAGAGACACATTAATGAAAGTGAAGAGACATATTCGAAAACGTGCATTTTGCTGCATTGAGGGAGGAGGTGGCTTTGTGCAACAATTTTGTAAATAGTGTTTTTGTGTAAATATCTTTGTAAATAGACTTTGTAAATAGGTGATGAACTTTTAAACACGCCGAGTTAATGTAATAGTAACTAAATGTTGACAGGCCTAATTATTTCGTATTTTTTTCATAACTTACATCATGTCATGACTTACGTTTTTCAATGTGGTTGATAGGAAAATATTTTTGATTTAGTTATTATTCCATTAGTTCGTCAGTCCAAAGCCTGTGAAGTGTGATGGAAAGTTATCACCTTTTTTACTCTTTCGGCGCTACGCTATGTAAGTATTAACCCTACACAAATTCATTCAAATCAGATTTAAAATTTAAAATTAGTTACCTATCAAGAGAAAACAAATCAATAATTTCCCGAGTAAGTTTAATAACAGTAGGTAGTAGTACAAATGCATATTGGACAAAGATCTTTGATAAGTGGAATACCACCCTTTGTAGATATTATCCGCGATGTGAAGGTTGATCTTATAAACGAAGCTTTATGACACTTTCATTTGCTGACCTCAGCGTGGCTCAGCTCAGCTGTATTTCACAGTTCTGTTGTGTGAGGTGAGACGTAAGTAGGTACTAGGTACGCCTGTGTTTGTGCGAGACGAGGTCGTTGGCACACAGCTTGCACTCGCGCGGGGTTAACGACCAACACAGCCGTTTTATTTAATAATTCACTAACAAATTTTTGGCTTTTTGTGTATCTTATTGTGTAATAGAAAGTTATTACCTTTCTTGTGTTATAATAATAAGAAGATTTGTATAAAATGAGACTCGTTCGGCGATATCTTTATTTCACATAATTAAACGGGAAATAATTAAGTATGTACTTACTTCACATTTGTGTGAGACGTACCTACGTACGACGCGTGTGTTTGTGCCAGACGAGGTCATTAGCATAACATGGTTCGTACTCGCGCGGGGCTAACGCCCGCCGACAAAGGACGATCAGCTGTTTTATTTAATAGTTAATTTATTATGTATTTTATTTTTTTATTTATTTTTATTTTGTACTGTTTTATTTTCATATCCGAAGCATCGAGAAAAAAGTACCTATAAGGCAGAAAAAAAAGTTTAAAAAACAAAAAAAAAAAAATTTTTTTTTTCATTCGAAAATTATTCTAGACACTTGATCTGACCTATCCCTTAAGTTTGGATTGTTAAAAAAATTGCACGGTATATAAGCGCGCTACTCGCCGCTAGAGGCGCTTATGCAGTTTTCATACAAATTGACATAAATACGTACTCGCGAAGTTTGCGTTTGCTTGACATAAAAACTTACACTAGGGGTACCTGACAGCTTAGCGGCTGTGAACTGTCATTGATCGATCACTGAATCGCTGTCATTGATATTAAGCTGTCGTGGTACGAATAAGCGAAGCAGATCAGTTTAGGTTCCTAAACAAAACCGTAATAAGAGTTGATGGTAAGCACTGTTGTAATAAGATATATACAGGGTGTTTTTCTATAAGTGCAATACCTCTTAGGTGGTGATAGTGCTCATGAATATGAACAACTTTTACTATGGGGCCAACTCTACAACTCAACAAAAAAAATCTGCTGTTTCATACAATTTGTTAATACCTACCTGACCAGAATGTATGGAACAGCTGATTTTTTTTTGTGAAGTTGCAGAGTTGGCCTCATAGTAAAAGTTGTTCATATTCACGAGTACATCACCACCTAAGAGGTATTGCACTTATAGAAAAACACCCTGTATTTATTTCAACCTTTATCTAGAATCGTATAGTTTCAGAAAAACGATTTTATGATTTTGCCTCGACACTTTTTCTTTTCGAAAAGACCTCTAAAAAATACGAAATTTCAAGATTATTCTTAAATGGGGTTCCAATAGTATTTGAAATTGGTTTAATTAATAGACACCAATAATATTTAGGATCGTGTAGAAGCATTTTAAAAAAATCGCCATAGTTTTTTAATACGAAGTGATTTTGTGTTTTTTTTTGCCTAATCTGCAAAATCGGTCTCCCGCGCGCATAGTTTTCTTATTACTATCTCGCTTCAGCATAATTTTTCCGAGTATCGCCTTAATATACCCGTTGTTTTTCGGGTTTCTAAGACTATAGGTATTTAGGCGAGTGTGCTTCTGAGTTATATAACCTCATTCCGCTTCCGTTTTTCTATCGGGCTATCAGACGTATTGCAGGATACCATCCATACTTGTTTGCCATTCCAAACCTACGTTATAAGTACTCCTTCATCATGCGAACAGCCAAGGAATGGAATGCCCTGCCGGCGACTGTTTTTCCGAGTACCTACAATCCAAACCTTCCCGAATATGCTTCTTCTGGGTGAACTCACTCCATCCTAGACCTCATATTTGCCCCTGGACCAGATGGAAGTCAAAAGTAAACCCATTCATTATTAAAAAAAAATTCGAACTCCAAGTGCAAATATTTCATAAAATAATGTTGTAAAATAAATCATAGGTTCTTCGAGCTGGCATAGTACTTTTCTCTGGAATCTGCCTTTGTGCCTGCCTCTACTGTAATTTTTATTCCTATTGATGGACACATTCATCCCCTGAAATATTTGTACTAATCCAGAATAAGAGTGTGTAATTAATTGACGACCGATTTGGCGCAGGGGTAGGGTACCTACCTTCAGCGCCTGAGGTCTCGGGTTCGATTCTCGACCAAGACAAATATTTGTGTGCATGTTCATGAACACAAATATTCTGTTGTGTCTTTTGGGTTGGGCCTGGGTGTTTTCTATGTATATGTATGCATTTAGACAAAATAAAGTATATTAGTAAATATTTATCCGTTATCTAGTTCTATAACACTGTTTCTTAATGAAAATGTGTGTTTTAATTATTTGTAATTTGTGACTATGACATTGTGGATTATTATTCTTTTATGTCTTTACTTTCTTTATAAATAATTGTAACAAGAACATTTGCATGCTATATAAATGGCTAATGCCCGAATACTCGTACGCTACTTATCTTTGGGAGCGGTTCACACATCGCCCTGTCACTTTAAATGTCAAACGTATGAAAGAGATGCCATGATGTTTGAGACGCTCCCAAAGATGATTAGCGTACGAGAATTCGGGCATAAATAGGATAAGAACAAATTGAAACAAAGTAACATCAAAACTGTACCACCCTATTTTTTGGCAAATAAAGAATTTGTATTTTGTATTTAAAAAACACAAGCTAGTTGTGTGATTGTAAGATTTTTTTGATATTTTTTTTTAATGTTTTATGAGCTTTGCATTTTTATTTGTAATGCGCGTTGAAATCATGTAAGTAAGTTGTTTCATCTTGATGTTAAATTGTAACGAGAAAAATTAAAGCTTCACATGTGCACCTTCTCTTATAAATTGAACGTGGTAAATCACATTATGTACTTGTGTTAAGTCGATAGGATCTGCGGGTGCTAATCGGATTCAACAGTAAGACGCGTGTGGCATCAAGGGGTGTACACAAAGGATTGCAGCGAGCATACATAAAGAAACATGTCATGGGATTTTGTTTAAAGCGATTAGGTATGCTAAGAGGCGCCATCTTTGAAAACAGAGCCTCTGTTTTCTAGTGGTACACACGGGTATTTTGTTTAAAGCGATTAAGTATGGTAAGAGGCGCCATCTTTGAAAAACGTAGCCTCTGTTTTTTAGTATACCTACGCACCATTGGTATTAGACTCGGAGGTCCTGTGTTGACTCTCAGTAATTGTATTAGGTTTTGTTGGTGATAGTAGGACTTGTTCTACAACCTGCCTGACTAGCTACGGTTTATCTTAGTCTGCCGGCCTAGCATGAGCGGCTTATAACGCGCGATATGATATGGTACGGCATGCCGTCTTGCTTACACCTTAGTGGGGTAAGCAAGACAACTTGCCGTACCATATCATATCGCGCGTTATAAGCCGGTCATGCTAGGCCGGCTGATGTCATAACAACGATGTTTTCAGTATTGTTGAGTTCCGCCAGTTAGAGATATGATAGCCAGTTCATTAGTGGATGTGGATTACAGGAGTTATGCGCTTCCACCTTGAGCCTCATCTTCATTTAACATCAGATATGATGAAAGCTAAGCTAAGCTAAGAAGATATCGAAGATATCAGCAATGCTTCCCAAAGAGTGGGTCTGAAGATGAACATGGATAAGACGAAAATCATGTCCAATGTCCATGTTGCATCCGCTCCAGTTAATGTTGGGAACATACACTCGAAGTTGTTGACCACTATGTCTACCTAGGACAGACAATCCAATTAGGTAAGTCCAACTTCGAGAAAGAGATCTCTCGTCGAATCCAGCTCGGATGGGCAGCGTTTGGGAAGCTCCGGCATATATTTGCGTCCAAAATTCCTCAATGTCTCAAGACTAAAGTCTTTGACCAGTGTGTGTTGCCAGTTATGACTTATGGAAGCAAGACGTGGTCTTTTACTATGGGTCTCATAAGAAGGCTCAAGGTCACCCAGCGAGCAATGGAGAGAGCGATGCTTGGTATTTCCCTGCTCGATCGAATCAGAAATGATGAGATCCGCAGGAGAACTAAAACGACCGACATCGCTCGAAGGATTGCTCAGTTGAAGTGGCAGTGGGCGGGACACATAGCGCGGAGAACCGATGGCCGTTGGGGCGGAAAGGTTCTCGAATGGCGACCGCGAACCGGACGACGTTCCGTGGGCAGGCCCTCTACAAGGTGGACCGACGATCTGGTCAAGGTCGCGGGAAGCCGCTGGATGCGGGCAGCGCAGGACCGATCGTTGTGGAGATACTTGGGGGAGGCCTATGCCCAGCAGTGGGCGTCGTACGGCTGAAATTATGATGATGAAGCTAAGCTATAATAGAAAGACACAGCTAGTGTATAAACTAGCTGTGTTCACTAGCTGAGTTCACTAGTAAAATAAAAGACACATCACTGAGACAAAATTGGAGTTCGTACGCTTCGATCAATAACAACACCTATTTTAGACAAGTACATAGTTGGAGTGACAAAGAAAATATGCGCCCACTGAGCCATTTGAGCGTATATTTATAAGTAGTTCCTGTCATAAGATCGTACATTATTAACCTTTTTTCTCAGCCAAAAAAATTTTGATTTAGTTCATGAGCTTTCATCTCGTAATATGGTTGATCGAACTTGTTCGCAGGTCTAAAAATATGTAAAATATGGAAACTGACCTAAATCATACTATGTCTATGGTAATTTTTCAATTCGTCGAAAAATATAACCCTTGACGATTTTCTTGCCGTTTCTTCTCCAAGGTACCCTCCACCGCCCGTAGGGATTGCAAAACATGACATAACTTATATGACGTTCACAATTAGGCATCCTACTAATATTACCTATCATGTACACACTTCATCCAAATTTACCCTAACAATTTTGATAGATTATTATTCCTTTTTTTATCATTATTCTTTCTTTTTTGCATTCTATGTAGAAACATTTCACTCATCACCACTTTGCTCGAGTTATTTTTGTTCTATGTATCTTTGTTAGTGGCCCGAGGTAGTGGGAGCCTGATGTCCTGTTATTCTCAGATATTTTTTATATCTACTTCAGGCATCAGTCTCACACAAACTTAAAGTAACTCAAATGTGACATATTTAAGCTTTCTACTGTATACCTATGTTTAAGTTTGTGATGAGAAATAAAGTATTTTATTATTATTTTTTTATTATTATTATAAATGTGAAAGTTGTTGTGTTTGAATGTTTGTTAGTCAAGCCATAACGGCTCAACGGATTTGGCTGAAATTTGGAACACAGATACTTTGTAGCCTGGAGAGCAACAGAGGCTACTTTTTATCCCGGAAAAATATCACATTCCCGCGGGATAATGTCGTGTAGTCCACGCGGGCGAAGCCGCGGGCGTAAAAGCTAGTTGTATAATAATCCGAATTGAATAAACTTTGACTTTGAATTTGTATTTTTGGTTTGGTTTTCATAACCAGAACTAGTGTCGAAATTTTGATTCAAGCACTAAAATCTTGAAATGATGAAACATACACTTAATGTTATTTTCATGCAATTTAAAAAAAATGCACACATAATTAAGACAAGATTTTTATAAATACAGTAACAGCTTGAAAGAAGGAAAGACAACAAAGCTTATGTCTTTTTTATGCAATTTTAATCTCTCACTTTCAACTCCCAAAAAAGGCATTAATATGAAATTAAAAATTAATCTTCCTTTTCCCAAATTTCGTGCACATAACTCGTCATTATGTCATCGTAGGCGCGCTTAATCTTGGCGACACGCTTTAAGCAACTTAAAACTGTCAGCTTAATCCCTTGATGATCCAGTTTCCGGAATATTTTGCAAAGCAGAATATAAACTACGATGAGGCCACGAAAATAGCGGAGAATTAATTTAATACTACAACGGCTACAATTTAATCTGCGTTATTCAGAAATCAAATTAGATGCCAAGAAAATGACGAAGAACAGGTTTATTGTATACCTAGTATCCTGCGCTGCGACTGAAGTGAAATAAACCTCGTCGGAACAAAAAGGAAAAATAGTAATAGAAAAAACCAACAGTCAAGTATATTATTTCGAACGCAATTCGAACCCGCACGGTTGGACCGGGAGAGCAGGGACCGTACTCTGAAACCACAGCCTTCTCTATTGTAGGCTGTGCTGAAACGCAAATCCAAAACATCGGTTAGCCCCGCCCCTTTCACTCGAGTTTGTCATGACTAGAGAGTGAAAGGGACGGGTATAACGAAGTTTTGGGTTTTGCGTTTCAGAGAAGGCCCTCAGGTTCGAATCTTTCCAAAATCTACTTGATGGGGCTAATGGTTTTTTCTTATATATTTACCTACATAATTGTATTTCATAAAATCCATACTATAATATTATAATTATAATATTATAATTATAATTATAATATTATATTATAATATTATATAATATTATAAATGTGAAAGTGTGTTTGTTTGTTTGTTTATTTGTTTGTTTGTTTGTTTGTTTGTCCGTCTTTCACGTCAAAACGGAGCAACAGATCGACGAGATTTTCGGTATGGAGATAATTTGAGAGCTGGAGAGTAACATAGGCTACTTTTTATCCAGGAAAATTATAAAATAAAAATGGTAATTTTGTATAGAAAACCGTTAAACTGTTAACTTCACACAACTGTCATTTCTTAGCCGCTTCCAAAGAGAAGGTATGTCAAAGAGTATGTAATCACTGACATTTTTGCCGCTTAGGATTTCTTTTTTTTTAATAAGTGACATTGTGTCAGGCAGTTGATACGAAGTTCGTGTTCAATAAAATTTATATGGCAAAACAACGTTTGGCGGGTCAGCTAGTTAATCTATAAATCAACACTTTTAATAGACAACTACTTATTTTCCAAGACTTAATATACCGAACAAACTTTACCGTCGCCGCAGCCCGCACCCGAACACGAGCCACACGCGACAGCCACAAAAACCCCGCAAATTAAAGCTAGAAGAAAAAAAAAACGATTTTTCGACAGCTTCATCACAAAACATGGAATTTTCTCTATTTTACTAATACTTAATTAGAACATTTTGTATGGACACAAACGGACGACGTTCCGTGGGCAGGCCCCCTACAAGGTGGATCGTCGATCTGGTCAAAGTCGCGGGAAGGCGCTGGATGCGGGCAGCGCAGGACCGATCGTTGTGGAGATCCTTGGTGGCGGCCTATGCCCAGCAGTGGGCTGAAGTGATGATGATGATGATGATGATGAATTAGAACATTTTGTATGTATAAACCTTCGGGAATAAATTTTCTAAATAACAGTGAAAAGTGCATCAAAATAAGAAAGCTTAGAAACAGACAGACGGAGGCAGAGAGCGACTTTGTTTCATGCTATGTAGTGATTATTGTGCGGCCAATTATTTTAGACCTACTTTTTCGTGGGGAAAAGATTAATCATTTAATGTAACTGTTTCAGAAGTTAGCTATCTGTACCATTACCTAGGTGCTTAGGCGGAACGTTGCTATTGCGTCATGCTGTTTCGTGTATCCAGCTGGGCGTTTATCGATTTATAAGACGTTTTCACGTCAAAACAAGTGATGACTACCGGCGTCAACCGTGCGCGGCAAAATAATATGTATAAAAAACCGCCTTCAAAATAATCACATCAAAAAAGTAAGAAATAATCCCTCACCAAATAAATAACTTAAGTACTTTGAAGTCGGGCGTGAAACATGTAGGTAAAATTTTTTGTTGTTTTTGTTAAAACCCGCCCGACTTCAAAGTAGGGCAGGCGTACCGGTTTTGGCCACTTTAAGGTTTTTTTTTTACTTTTAACCGCTTAGTGCTTAATGATCTTAAGTATTTTAGAAAAAATTTATAATGTAGAGTTATAGATAATTTATCGACCTTTAAGGGTACAATCTACAAAGTAAAAAAAAACAATTTTTTTTTATTTAAAACAAATTCTGCGGAGAGGGCCAAATACACCGTTTGCATTGGTTTTGGCCACTTTCATAAAATTACTATATTTATAAGTTGAGTTTATGCTTAATTGATGTCTTATTAGAGTTCTGGACTAAAACACTACATGAAATAGTATTTCAATCACAGCTAGCTCCTTACTACAATTTTATAAGTATACCTTTATCACTTGATTAAAAGAAAATTAGCGGATTGAGGCTAGTGTAGGCTAGTGCCTACACTAGCCTCAATCCGCTAATTTTCTAGTATGTTAGCTAACAAAAGTGAGTTGTGAGTCTTTTAAAATAAATGAACTTTATTATAGGTTGGAAACTTTCTACTAATGCCAAAGTGGCCAAAGGTGGCACAATGCTAAAATTTCTAGCCCCACTTTTGGCCACTTATTGTTTCCCAACTTTTTGTAAGAACATTGAAAAAACAACACTTAATCCATCTAGAAGAAACATATTCCAAAATAATATAAAATATTAAATAATCATAAAATAATTTTATTGTAGAAAAAAAATGATTTTACAAAACCTTTACCCTGAACATTTTGCTTAAGAATTTTACAAAATGTTGACTTTGAAACATAACACGTGTTTATTTCTAAAATATCGTACTACATAAAAAAAGCTAAGTGCTGTAATTATGTACTAAAAGTCCAATCTTTTATTCGCCATTAATAAATATAAGCAATAATTATTTAATTCCTATTTATATAACTTTAAAGTGAAAAGTGACCAAAACCGGTACAGTGGCCAAAACCGGTACGCCTGCCCTACTTACGTTATTTATTTGGTGAGGGATATAAACAAAGGAGTTATGCCTAAGATACATATTAAATACACATAAAGTGCCAACGAAAACGACAGTATTTTCAAGATTTCCTGAAAACTACTGAACCGAATTCAAAATTTCAAAAATTGGGACCAACTTGGAAACCAACCTGATGTAATAACGTTTTAATCATTTCAATTGGTCCATCCTTCTTCGAGTAATCGGCGGACATACACAAAAAAAAAAAACATACATACAGACGAATAGAGAACCTTCTCCTTTTTGATTTAGAAGTCGGTTAAAAACTACAGGAAGCAGGTCGGTGGCGGCATTTTGTGGTTGTGGTCAGTGGCAAGTGCGCAACCAGGCTTACGCTCCGCCTCCATTCCACCTCCTCCTTGAGTTTCTACGAATGAACCAAAATTCATGCAAAGCTCAAGTATTAAGAAAAACAGACAAAGTTTCGAACTAACTTCACCTCTAGTAATTATTCACCAATAGCTTTAAAAGCGATTGTTTGTCTCAAATATTTATAATGCTACTGCATCGCTAACTCTAATACCATAACTGACGAAACATCACGTCATCACGTGACAATGACGTCTTAATACTCGCAAATGGTTGAAAAATTAAGAAAATGTAATGATTTTACAAAAAAAAAGTAGGTATATAAGTATATATTTATCCGTTATCTAGTTTCTGTAACAGTTTCTTAATGATAACTACTTATGAGCTACATAATTGATGTGATTGTAAGAAATTTATTTATTCAGTAGGGACCAAAATTTCTCTTTCTCTCACTCTCTCTCTCTCTCTCTATCTCTCTCTCAGTGCTACAAACTTTTTACAAATATTAAGTAAGTACTCCACGCCATCTTTTTGGCCAGGCCACATCTGTGGATTATTCGGCCATATCGTCAGCTCGTCCACAAACTCTAGTAGGTATATATTTGTTATAATATTGTTCCATTTTATCGATCTTAATCCTCGCCGTATAAAGCGTTTGTTTCTCAGTTGTTACTACTTATTACGTCATAATACCCCCAAAGGTTGGAAACGTTTTAACAAAAAGTTTTTTTAAAATACTGAAGCGGACGCGATGGCTAAGTTTTACCTATAATATGTTTAGAAATTAACTGTAATTAAATATCTGTTAACATTAGTATAATTTTAAGGCATAATATTCTAACTCAGTGGGGAACAAAATCTCTCTCCTCTCTTTGCTACAAACTTTTCACAAATGTCGATCGACGCTGTCTTCGTGGCCACTCCTGTGGATTATTCTGCTATCGTCGGCTCGTCCACGAACTGTGTATTGTTATATTGTTCTTTTTACCGAACTTAATTCTCGCCGTTTAAAGCGTTGTTCCTCAGTTGTTACGTCATAATACTTGCGGAACAAACCGGAAATTGTTTGGAAGAAATGTAATACAGATGGTGGAATATTAGAAACTGTTTATCTATACAGAGTAAGTGGGGTTCGGAATAATTAGCATACCTAAGTACTCAATAATATTAATGCATCTAAATTACAACATTTCTAGTATTTTTTATAAAAACTTTTTGCTTGTATTAATGCAAACATTTTGTTTGGAAAATATTGCTAAACATTTTTTTGGAAAATATTGCTATTTGACTTTTGTGACTTCGTGTAGGTATCTCTTTCATTGTAATTGTACCTACTTCATTAATTAGAGGTCCAACAAAAGATAGTATTTCGAAGTTGAAACTTTGAAGTCGTATTAAATGTAAGTAGGTACTTTTGGTCATTCACCCCAACAAAAAAACATCCCTTTTAATAAAAAAATTAACTAAACTTTATTATCTTTGTTAACCCTAGCAAAAACAATTCTTAATTGCCACCAATTAATATCACAATAAAAAATCATTTTTCGGCGTGAAAAAACATGGATCTTTGTGTTTTAATGTATCAAAGAGAGTTAAGAATTCATTCATTCTTCAAAAGCTGAATATTTTTTACTTTTGCGAAGAAACTTTTAAGTGGCTTTGGTGAAAAGGCAAAACAATTTTTAGCATTTTTCTTTAGTCTGCCAGTTTTTTCTTTTGCAAAACTTCAGTTTATCGTTTGAAGTAACAGTGAATATTTTTATAAACTTTGCATTGAGAAATGCAATTTTTGTAAAGATTTTAACTTGAAATTATTGAAAATGAAGTATTAGAAAAGTTCGACGAAAACCTACTTCGATTTAAGTATTAACGTCGTAAAAGGGTAACACATTAAAAAGAATGCTTAGATGTTTTTTTTATAAAGCTAAATATCATCACGAGTTTCACATTTTTGAACGCTAAAATTGTTATTTACAAAAAAACTCTCGCAGTTAAACTTTTGTTTTAAAAAACCAACGGAAAACGACAAACGATCGTTTACTGAATAAAAACATTCATTTTACAATGGCAACCGACTGATTGCGTCGCTTGTTAACGGCTTTCATACAAAAGGTCTTAAATGTCGCTTATATCGTAACACTTTGTCTTCGCTTTTTTATTTCACAATACTGTTTTTATCAGTTTTGAGTATATATATAGATATATCACTGTTGGGTACATATTTACCTATTTTCTTTTTATTTACAACGGGGTAGAACTGAGCTATCATCACACTTTGTATCTCCACAATAAAATGCGTTTCTTCTAATCTTTAAGGCCCGTGGTATCGCCAACGACCTTGGGCATAGAAAAGTGGCCTAATTTTCCCGCCCGCTACCCGCACCAAAACAGCTTAAACACATGTTTCGTCAAAACTATGTATGTATTATTTTAAAACGAAAAATGCTCAGTTTTAAGTTTAACAAGTTAGCAATCTTTTCCTGAAAGAAACGTGAAAATATCACTTGTAGTTTAGAAGCAGTAGCGTATTTCAAGTTGAAAACAGCTTCATTTCAATGTTTTTTTTAAATAGTATCTTAAAGACTATGTTTTTTTAAATGCTCAGATTGAAGTTTATATATCAATATTTAATATACCTATATTAATTCTGGATTCATCAGTAGGCTAATTTATGAGTTTTAGGGCCTCAAAAATGATAGTTTCACGACTACATGCACCTTAACGCAATCTTTCTAACTTAGAAAGATCTATTCGTAAGCGTACAACAGCGGGAATCGACATTGTTTTATTATTTGTAGAGATTCATTTTATATGTTTTCTCTACTCCTAATTATCTCTTCTATTTGCTGCCTTTAAATGATTAAAATAAGAGAACCGACTAAGTTATGAATGGATTCAAGACAAGAAACCCAAGTAAAATTCCTGTAACATTCTGAAGAAAATTTGCTCCAAGCAATGTGGGCCAATAAATTAATTTTGCCTGTTCTTGACGTTCCAAGCGATTCCCTGTCAACATAATTAAAATATTCATTTAGGAATCTGGGTATTCACTTAATGAGAACGATTGTAACGTTGTAACATTGCTTGCCAATTTAATAAATTGGTGGACCTTATGGGCCATGGCGCAGTGGTTGCCTATTGCGACAGAGGTAGTAGGTTCGATCCTCGCTCAGGATAAGCTTTCTTTTTTCTGTGTCTGTGTGTTAGTTTTTATTTAAGTTGAATAAATTGAATTATTTCTTTTAGTTTAAAATTTTCTATTTATTTCAGTTTAAATCTTTAAGCGCCTCCGCTGAGCTTCACTCAAGCAACTAAAGTGCTTAAAACTACTTATCAGTCTCCGAATAAGATAAAAGTATTTTATATTATACGAATATCTTTATAAGAAAGGCTATTAGAAAATACGTAACACGAATGTTATTTTTTTAAATGCTTTGCATTTTCTATTATGTTAAGCAAAAGATTTCGCCCTGTATAATTAAGCGAGCAAAACTACTGAACTCTTATCAAACTATTATAATTTGTATGGGCACAATTAATATATCAAGGCCTAACATGAAATGAACGTACCTTTTCAAAGTACGGTACCGCGTAAACGAAAATGTAGGTCACACGAATACTCTATATCGTGGAATATGAAAAGGGTTCATTAACTATGCATTCGGATATTCCGAAATCGTTTCATTGGTAATCATGAATGACCTCGAGATTAAATAGTCATACTATTTTTTTCCTTTTAAAATTTTTGGGTATGAAATGTTTTAGGGTAATTTTTACGGGAAGCTTGTGATACGCTACGTTTAGGGTATTACGAACAACTTTGAATCAAATCATTTCTGCTTGTCCTGCTTGTTTTTAAACCACCTCTGTGGTTTAGTGTTGCGCACTACTAGCATCAGGCCCAAAGGTTCCGGGTTTAATTCGATATTGGATTTGGTTTGGTTGTCCGCCTGGCTAGTTACATAATTTTTATCTTATTTATTTAATTAGAGATATCTCTATAGATCTGTGAATCGCACCCACATTTATAGAGATATCTCTACCTCGACATAGTCAAATTCGAATACAAATCTTGTCAATAAGCTTTGAACAAAAAAAATGAACTGTAACTAGCGCAAAACCGTCCCAGCCGCGCGCAGAGCTATCTAATTCTGAAAATGTCACAAAAATGTCTATAGTTTAAAAAAATACCATACAACATACAAATTTCTTGAAAAATACAGCTTTACGCGTGACATTCATGTCGACTGACATTTACCACTCGTTGCAAGCATAAACTTAATTATACTAAAGTACTCGTCAGATAAGTCTGCGCGCGGTAAAAATCGAATACTAATCTTTTAGAGAAATACACTGTAACTAGCGCCAAAAACGCGCCAGGCACGTGCAGAGTTATCTGACACACACTCTAATAATAAGTTTATGGTTGCAAGTCGAGCGCTGGACAATCGGACATAGACATTTCTATGACTATGAAAATTCTGTTCCGCCATTTTATTTCGACAGTACGTGCCATATAACTTGGCGTGTGTCAATATTTGGAACTAAAATTATGACATGGGAATAAGGATTATTTTTCTGACCAACCATACTATATATAAGTTTATGTGACCAACCACGAAAATCAGCGCCCATCTGACAAATTTCGAGTTATGTGGCGCAAACTTTCTCTAATTCGACATCATGTCCTATTGCGCGAGAATCGCCCCCGTGTGATACTGGTAGAGTCCGCGCCAAATAGCTTGGCATTTGCCAGAGGGCGCTGAAAGTCGTGGTCGGTCAAAAAAATAAGCCTTATTTCCATGTCGTAATTTAAGTTCCAGATATTGACACGCGCCGAGTTATAGTTACTCTAAAGGTCACAGGCGTCACAGCACATACATCAACTCGGAAAAGGATCGTAAACGTATCAACTCGAGCGGTTCAGTATTCTTTGTATGAAACCCCCTACTGCAAAGCACACTAATCGGATTCGTAACGTAATCGCCTCGCCTCGGGACCAGCTCATGAACCGCTTTGCGGGTCGCTCAACTTGCTATCCCCGCGCTTACCGCTAGTCGTCCACGCGCTCACATCTCTCCGTACCCGAGCTTACGGCTCTACGCACAGTGGTCTGAAAATGAAAATGAACATCATTTTATTTTATTAATGTTTTTCTCATTTTTTTTTTTTTAAATTGTCATTTTTTTTTTACTTTTTTTTATTTTTTTTACTTATCATTTTTTTCTCTCATACTTTTTTTTTATATATATATATATTTAACTACTGTGCGGCGAGCCGTAAGCGCGGCGTCGCCTAGCCGTAAGCGCGGCGTGTCGTCGCCTAGCCGTAAGCGCGGCGTCGCCTAGCCGTAGCCGAGCCGACGTACCGACGCTGATCCGGTTTGGTTACGTGCTTGCGTTAGGTTGACGCCTGGTTGACGGCGAGGAGAAGGCGATACGGTGTCGATCCCTTTCCGAGTTGATGTAATGTGCTGTGTCCTTCAGATTGTAAAGCTAGTAAATATGACTTACATGGTTCCGAACCATATATAATACTTACAAGTCTTCAAGTGACGTAAGTACAATAATGTTTATTTTTTATTGTTGCAGGTAATTAAAGAAAAGGTCAATAAGTTTGAATACGTTTAGCGTTTTTCTTTTCATAAAATTGTATGAATGAAGTTAGAAGATACGATTAAAGAATTTTTCACACTTATGCTCTGAAATGTTAATATTATATTTGAGAAAATAATGCAGTACGTGGCACTTTTCCGAGGTAAACATTCTAAATTTGAAAATCACTGCAGTAATGAATTTCAGTACTTACTTACTGCACTAAAATCAGTGCAGTAAGTAAGTACTGAAATTCATTACTGCAGTGATTTTCAAATTTAGAATGTTTACCTCGGAAAAGGTACTACTCAAAGATATTATTACCAAATTTTTTTCTTTATTTTTTCTTTCGTTATTCCTGTGTATAAAAACAGAAAAAGCAAAGGGACATTTGCACCATACAGCCACATTATTATTATTATTATATAAGTAATTATTATATCATAATTAGGTTAACTTTTTTTTAAATACGGTGCGCACAGAGTATATTACTTCGTATTGTACCAAAAGCGTTATGTACCCTTAGCACGAACATCAATCGAAAAAACAAAATGAGATTTATCATAGACAAAATATCCTTTACGAGTAATTTTGTATGGGAAATATGTACAGCGCCATCTACCAACCAGAAGCGGGTATTGAAGTTGCGCATTTTAGTAGCAAGTATTAAGTACCAATAGGCTGTATGACCGTTCCACTTGGCCTCACAAACCAATATTAAAAAAACGGCGGGAATGATTTTCAGCGGTTGATTTGATATCAATACAGTTTATTTATATTGTGTAATAAATTATCAAAATGAGTTCTGCCAATGAAACATATACAGACATTGTATGTACCTACTCTACCAAATTTGAGAGCAGAAGCAAAATGAATAACAGAAAACTTACTGCCAGCAAAATCAAAAGAAAGATATATGAAAACCTACGATCTGATTTGGAAAAGTGAAAAAAGGCGCATACGTTTTCAGAATCTGTGTTGTTGGCGTATTTTAATGATACCTACATCATTAAAATAATATTATTATGGGCGATTTATACATAAGTGTGCCCGGGAAAACAATAACATTTACATTTAATAATTGCCCGAACATGTGTGATATAAATTTTAATAAATATTATTTAGTTAAACAGTTTTTTTTTATTTCCTCGCAATTCTTGAGAAAAGCACTATACAAGCCTTGTACGGTAAGCAAATTACCTTGCCTCGAATGATTAAAGCCCTCGCCTGCGGCTCGTGCTTCAAACCATCCTCGACAATGTAATTTCTTACTTACCTGTCCTCGGCTGTAATGTACTATTAATCGTCATATGAGGCGACCACGCTGAAACTAAGCAAAAACACACAAGGTTGGTATAAGCTGTATTAGGTTAAAGTCATGTTAAAGTCAAAAATTATTTAAGTTAACTAATTTACCACTAAATATTGTGAACGTTACAGACATTACGCCATCGGTTCCCAAAACCTACGGCAACGGCAACCGCCCGCGTTCTTGTTTTGTGCCTACGGGCACATAATAATATTTGTAATACGGGGCGCGGGCGGGAGACCTTGCAATGAGAAGAACCGGAAAGAAATTCGTCAAGAATGCTTTTTCATAGTATTTGGGCAGAATAAGTAAAATAAATTATAGAAACAAAAACTGTTGTACGGTCGATCAAAAATACTTATTTAAAATTATTTTAACTTTTTGCATTCACAATGCAATTTTCATTATTGAAAATATTACAAATAAATGAAGTATTAGAAAAAAACTATCTACCCATTTCACCTAGCTCCGGTGGGACTCGAACCCACGACCTTTCGCTGTCCGGGCGAATGCTCTGACCACTAGTCTCCGTAGGTACTTCGTAACGGAACGACACGGCGGCGTCGTATTAGAAAAATCGATTGCAATGTTTTCCAAGACCTTTTAAGCACAATCAACGATAATTTTGTTTTGTATGTATCACTAGGGGTAAGTCACGGAAAGATGCCGCACTTTTTGAAATTGTCACACAAAATCAACAAACTATTTATGAATACATAAAGTACAATCTTTCATCTATAAAATCATGTAGCAGATATTGGATTATTTCGTTCATCACGTTTTTCCATTCGGAATAAGTCATTGACCCACATTCTGCATTACAGGATAGACGCCACAGTACAAAGAGCTATGTATTAATGTCATTCGTGCCATTTTATAACAAAACCTATCGTTTTTATACTTAGAAAAATGGAAAATAAAGTATAGAAAAAATCGACCCGTCTCACAACCAGCTCCGATGGGACTCGAACCCACGACCTTTCGCTATCCGGGCGACTGCTCTAACCACTGAGCTACGGAGTCGTTTTTATACTTGCTTAAATTTTATGGTATGCTATTCCAAAGAAATCATAACGATAATCAAAACATTCCATTACCAAAGACTTTCTCCAAAGGCTCCTATCCTTCCAAATTATGTTGTAGAAACGAATATAAAAAAATATCTGCAGGATAGATGCCATTTTGAATATATCTTCATCACATTTCCTGCCAATTCTACTATCGCCCCTTTAAGTAATTTTTAGACTGATTTATGTAACGTGATTGGACCCCAGACTTCCTTTTATATTTTTGGAGCATTTTGATACTGAAAAGGAAGGAAAATAATCGTATTAGAAGTATGCGTAAGTAAGGAATACGTGGCTTGGTTTAGGGATAGACGCCTTTAAGGGCATCTATCCTGATCAAAAATGAGGCAACTATCCGTTTTGTACAGGATAGCTGCCTTCTTATATAAATATAAAACATAATGAAATAAACAAATAATAACATGTTTAAGTATACTATTATATACACACACTTGCTTTACAGCGCGTCACATGGCCGACTGGCGAAGTACACGGGGCGGACTATCTATTATACTGCATATCGGGCTTGAGGTCATTGCCCCTATAGGAGTTTTTAAAATCGGGGCATGTATCCCACCGCGGCATCTACCCGCGACTTACCCTACATATTGTAAAACATATTCCTCCGCTGTGTCTGTCTGTCTGTAAGCATTAACTCAAAAACGACTGCATGGATTTTCATGCGGTTTTCACCAATAGATAGGGTGATTCTTGATGATGGTTTGAGTATATAATTTAACAAGGTTTCATGTAAATTGCTTAAAACAGAGCTAGCATTAAATAAACAGCACCTCAAAATATCCGAATGGAACCTATTCTTGGTAATAGGTTTAATTTCAATATTTAATCCTCTTTACATTAGCCCGTTCAAACGATCTGATACAATCTAGAAGGTAACAGGTAATTTATTGGCGACGCAGCAAACCGTTGGCTTGCAAGCTTTGGGCCCAATTCATTTGCATAATACGATCGTCAGCCTTTCACGATAAACGGCCTATGTTTATTTATCGATTTTACTGCGAATAAATCATTAAAGGTAAATGGTATATTCCGCACCCTCCTGATCAGGCCTGCATTAGGAAGGAGATATAAATCTTTAAGTAAATAATAAAAATATTAATAAACATTCTTTATGCTGATCGGATCTTAACCGCCTCTGTGGGTGTAGTGCTTCACACCACTGATTTCAGACCCAGAGGTCCCGGGTTCGATTTGTATTCGGTTTGGTTGGTGCATGGTAGGACTTGTTTTTCGTCCACCTGGCTAGCTATCACCATCTTATTTAAGTCTAACGCCATAATAATGATGTTTTCAGCATTAATGTGTTCCGGCAGATAAAAATAAGATAGCCAGTTTCCAGTGATTGAGGATTTCGGGAGTAGTGCACTTCCACCTTCAGCCTTATTACCACTTAACATCAGGTATGATGAAGGCTACGGCCGGGCCACGAACATGCGCGACGGGCGGCGGTGACGAGTGAATTGCGGATCAGTTGGTGCGTCTCATTGACTTTTTTGATTAGACGTCTGTCGCCGAGCGCGCAATGATTCCGCATTTCGCTCGTCGCCGCCGTCGCGACGCCGGGCATCGCGCATGTTAGTGGCGGCCGTGAGTGCTACCCCGTTGTGGATATAAAAAAATGGTATATTCCGCACTCTCCTGGTCAGGCCTGCATTAGGAAAGACATATAAATCTTTAAGTAAATAATAAAATATGAATATGCATTCATTATGCTGATCGGATCTAAGTGAAATTTGGTATAGAGATTGATTGAAGTCTTGAATAGCACCATTGCTTGTAGCACATAGCTACTTTTTATCCCAATATTCCAACGGGAACGGGAAGCGGGAGCACTGCTAGCCTGATCCTATTTAAACATAAAATCCTTCAGTTTGTATAATTAGAATTTAAGTGTCTGATGGGTTTGGTACATGGATAAAGGTTTCGAAAGGATTACTTCAATTGCTTTGAGATTTTAATTAACGTGATAATATTATCAGAATCGCTCTTGCTAACTATTGTCAACATTGAGTAATTTAGAGGTTACTTAATACTTTAGAGAGAAAGAAGGCTCGTTATGATAGTATGTTTAATTGCGGCCTAAAAGCTTTAGGATTTTAGGGCGCAATTAAAACTAATTAAATCAAAATTCAAACTTATAAAGTTAAGCTAGAATTTTTTTACAGGATTCTAAGTAAAACATGTGTTCGTAAGCAATATTGATAAATTTAGGTACTTATATATATTGGATTAGCCATTTCAGGGGGGTTTGCCATAATCGCCACGCTTGGCAGGCGGGTTGGCAATCGCAGTAAGGCCTGCTGTTTCAGGGAAACGTTACTGTCCATCACCTGATGGTGATTTACCTTCTGTCGCCTCTTACGACTCCCACGGGAAGAACGGGGGGTATTTCTATTCTTTATCTTAACCGGCACTACACGGCTCAACTATCACGACGTTCTGTGGGCAGGCCTCCAACAGTTGGACCAACGATCTGGTCAAGGTCGCAAGAAGTAACTAGTTGCGAGCAGCGCAGGACCGATCACTGTGGAGATCCTTGGGGGAGGCCTATGCCCAGCAGTCTGTGGATGTCGTATGATGATGAAAAATAAATAAAAAATAAATAAAATAAATAATTTCTTACATTCACACCAATTATCCACACCAATTACCAATTAAGCCCATTTTAATTTCATTAAGAAACTGTATCATGGAAAACTTGATAACGGATAAATATATACTTAAATACTTTTTGTTTGTAAACACATACTTAATATACATAGTAAACACCCAGACCAAGACAAATAGACATGTTCATGCACACAAATATTTGTCTTGTTCGGGAATCGAACCCGAGACCGCTGGCGCAGAAGGTGGGTAGCCTACCCCTGCGCCAAATCGGTCGTCAAATAAGTAATAATGAAAATATTGTATTTAGCAAAATCAAGCTTTTGTCAGCCAAATCAACCTTGAGACGGACAACATTTAAATGACCAATATTCTAAACCGCTCTGGTTGTAGTCAACAATCATACAAATCTTAAATCTTAGTACTGCCCTGGTTAATATAATAGTGTAATAATGTTTATTTATCACTCCAATACCTTTTATGTTACGGCTGGTTCGGCTGTTATGCTAAGTATGCCTTTGTTTATTCTGTGGAAGGATGTTACGAGGCTCTCTACACGGTAATGCCTGGTGTGTATACAGCTATGGCTCTATTTGAAATATTTGGGTAAAGTGCTTAGGTTACAATCTTTCCCAAGTGGCGGCAAAGTTAGGGTTGTAAATGTTATATTTAAGGCGGTACCCTGACCGAAAGTGGCGCCGCGGTGTATTTTATTTGATATTGTAATTCTAATACATACACAATTTTAATGAAACTTTTCATGGAATTTTTAGGGCCTATAGTCTAGTATTTTTAACCGACTTTTAAATCAAAAAGGAGGAGGTTCTCTATTCGTCTGTATGTATGTTTTTTCTTTTTTTTGTGTTTGTCCACCGATTACTCGAAGAAGGATGGACCGATTGAAATGATTAAAACTTTATTACTTACTTCAGGTTGGCTTTCAAGTTGGTCCCATTTTTTGAAATTTTGAAATCAGCTCAGTAGTTTTCAGGAAATCTTGAAAACACTGTCGTTTTCGTTACCACTTTATGTGAATTTAATACGTATCTTTAGGCATAACTCCTTTGTTTATAAACCGATTTAGATGATTCTTGTTTTGTTAAAAAGGGGATACCTCAAGGTATTTTAACCGACTTCAAAAAAGGAGGCTTTCAGTTTGATCACATACCTATTTACCAGAATACACGTAAATTGACTGCACGATGCACTAAAAAGAGTGGAATAAAAAAAAAATTTTTATAAAAAAATAAAACCGCCGTTTTAACAAAAACAACAAAAAATTGTACATGTTTCACGCCCGACTTCAAAGTACTTACGTTATTTATTTGGTGAGGAATTATTTCTTACTTTTTTGATGTGATTTTTTTGAAGGCTGTTTAATTTTTTTATTAGACGATATCATTATATTCCCTCGTAGCCACTGCTAGAAGTAGATAGCAAAACTGCTAAAAGTGGCCGTTTTTGACTCATTTGCTATCTACTTCTACGAATGACTATGAGAGAATAAATAATAGATAATAAATAAATTCTTTATACCACAATATTTTTTACATTAGGTTTCTTATATCTAAAATCACCACACTAGGCTAGGCCTGTACAGTGGTAATCTTAATATTACGACTAATCAATAATGAGATTACATACGGTACCCAATATAATAGTCAAGACATGAAACAGTTTTAGCACAGTGGAAAACTTTATATAGATCACTAGCCTTCCGCCCGCGGCTTCGCCCGCGTGTACTTCACGACGTTATCCCGCGGGAAGGTGATATTTTTCAGAAATAAAAAGTAGCCTATGTCCTTTCTCAGGCTCTAGACTATCTCTGTACCAAAATTCATTCAAATCGGTTCAGTAGTTTAGGTGTGATTGTGTAACATACAGACAGACAGAGACGCATTTATAATATAAGTAAGGATGTAGCATCTTATCTCTTAACAATTTCCTATTAGACATAACAATACAAAAACATTACCTAACACAATTTAATTTAATACCTTAAAATACTCTACACTATTTCATATAACACTAAAAATAAGATAAAATCACATTTCAACACATTAGGATTTGTTTGATTACACTAAACATGCAAAAATGTCCTCCGAGTCCCGATAGTTCCATCTCAGTAATTCAGCTTTGAGTTTGTGCTCAGCTTCTCGAGTACCTACCTAATCTAATAATGTCGTATCGACCATTTATTCTCGAATATAGGGATACCTTCTAAAAATACTAGACTAATGGCCCAAAAAATCCTCGTAAGATTTTATAAAAATCCTTTTATATTAGCAACTTATTAATTTTATATTAGCCACTTTCGGTCAGGGTACCGCCTTAAGTGGGTTAGATAACATATTTTTACTACGGGTTTTGTCTGCATTGATTAAGGGCGGCATCAAAAAATAAAACAAAACCTAAAGACGTTTTCTAAGTAATGAAAATACCTAAAAAAATATACAAATGTAATAATAACCTACATCTAATGTAAAGTTGTAATTTTAAAAACGAATTAGTAGTTTATGTGACTGTCTCCACGAGTGTTTTAATACCGAGTTATGTGCAGTCTCATACATTACTTTATCTACACTCATTACATTTATCATATATTTTAAAAATAAAGCAAAAAATATTAATTTTAAAATGTGGATTGGCGCCAAACCCCACTGATAGGAGTCTATACGGTCTATACTTACCTTCTAAATTCAAAATTCTAATTTTAAAAATGTTTCTTATTGTTGCCGGCTAAAGAAGGGCTTGAAAGAGTTGGAAGTCAGGGCCGGTAAATCCTACGGTTGCCATGGAGATAGTAAAATTAAGAAAAATAAGTGTTTTATAATGAGTGAAAGCTGTAATCCGGTTGTATCATAATGACCATTATTGAACACTTTTATTTTTTAAAGCTGACTATGGCATAAAGTGTATCAATATACATTCAGACATGAGTTCATAATTCGAATATTATAACATGAGTGTAGATAAAATTGTAATAGAATGTCATTGCATGACAGATGAGAAAAAAAGTAATTAAGTAATATTAATAAATAAAAACAAAATACAAGCAAATAGCAAAGAGTGTATGTGCGGATTCTTCTTTCCAGTAGGTACCGTTAATAACCACTGTCCGCACACAACGTGGACGGGGTACATGCGTAGGTAAACGCATTCCCATCACTATAAAAAAGTACCGCAAATACCTCGAAATCTCCCGCCTGTGATTCTACAACACGGGGGAAATAGCAAAGAGTGTGTGTGCGGATGCTTCTTTCCAGTAGGTACCGCAAATAACCACCGTCCGCATACTAACATGGACGGGGTACATGGGTAACAAACACATTCCCATCACTATAAAAAAGTACCGCAAATACCTCGAAATTTAAACGCATAGCCATCACTATAAAAAGGTACCACAAATACCTCGAAATTTCGCGCCTGTGATCCCACAACACGGGGGATTTAAAAAATACTAAGACGCCACTGTAACTGAACGCTTGATCCTGGAATTCCAGAAGCTAGGTATTGTTCGGATGGAAGCACTTTCAAGTGGCTTAGTGACCAAACCGAGACTTCTGGGAAACAAGAAAAAACATATCTATTTCAAAAAGTGCAGTATAATTTTCAGTGGCAAATCGGTGCGCATTTAATGTCCCCAAGTCTCGAGTCCCCACACTCGCTGGGGCACCAGGCATATATTTGTTTATTCAAACTATTGTGTTTCTGTCGATATTCAAGGTAATACGAGTACACATGCATATACTCGTAATAGAGTAAAGAGGGCCTACTACGAAAAATAATAGCGATAAACACTCTTCGTTCGAAGATCGATAAATTCCTTTCTCGACCTTATTCTTGAGAAAATAATACCAAGAACCAGCACGCACTCCGTCCGATCACCATAGCTCAGTTTTAGTAATAACCCCCCTAAATCGTAAAACGAAGTTCAGTTGGCAAGTGGCGAACGTAAAATTGGGGAATCTGCTCTACCTCCCATAAAATGGGTATTTTCGACAAATAACTCCGACCTATAAAGTGAGCCGCGCATATAACAAGCCACGTGTTTTACAACGTATTTTGCGCACACATAAAATTTTCATACTTGATTATGTAATTTATGAGGGAGTTCTAGCTTGATGGCGAACTTAACTAGCTTTAGCGGGCTTATTAAGATTTTCACGGTCATATTTTAGACGTCAGCTGCATTTACTTTGAAATATAATCTGTGAGGATGAAATGTTTGTTAGTAGCGGGTGTAGGAGAAGACCGGATTCAAAATAAAAAAATGCTTGGTAGATACGTATAGTAGACCCAATATTAAAAACCCCTTTTAGCGACCACCAAGTCATTGTGCACCTCCGGCTATTACTTAGGTCGTAGCGAGATTTGGTTTCGTTATAATAATTCAAGCTTAATATATGTATGTACTCCCCTAAATGTATAATACAGGAAGGAAAATCATGTTACGTGAATGAAAAACTTTCCAAGTAAAATTGTCAACTCAAAACATCTAAGTGTCGGGACATCATTTTCTTAGGAAAAAACTTGCACAAACTCACAAGTTGTACACATTTATATTTACAGCACTACCTCTCTTCCTGCCCATGTAATAAAGTTTAAAATTGGGCGTAACTTACGGAACTTCTTTCTGAGAGTGTAAAACTCGAGATGGTAGTAGAGAATTCCCTCTCTTGGGAGATAACTCGCCTGGATTTCGAGCCGTATTTTAGTTTTAATTAGGTCATCTCTTTGTTTGTGACTCGTCACTGTTTCTGTTTAATTTTACCTTCTAGTTATTTAGCTCATAGCAGTGTCGAAGCTACAGTTTAAACAGATTACTTGATAATTAAAGAAGAAAAAACTTAGATACACTGATATGAAGTGATAGAGACTGACATTTCAACAAAACAAATAGGTACTTAAGTAAAAGTAAAACATTAGATATCAAGAGTTCAACTTTATCAAACATAGTGAAATACCGCGGTTTTACCCGCGTGGTTTCCTTTCCTGTGAGAATATCAAGATAAAATATAACCTATGTTACTATAGAATAATGTCGCCAACTAGTTACTACTGGTGAAAGAATTTTCAAAATCGGTCAAGTAGTTTTTGCGTTTATCCATAACAAACTAACAAACAAACAATAAATCAATCTTTCCTCTTTATAATATTAGTATAGATTCTAATAATTCGTACCAGAAAACATAAAATCTACAAAAATTGTGAAAAAGAAGGATAATAAATTCAGCTGTCTGCCTTTCTATTACTAAACAAAGCGTAGTGTGATGTATTCTGAAATATTATGATGACCTTAACCCTAATTTTCGCAGCGGAAAAGAAATGGGGGCAAGATAAGCCCCTGGAAACGAACATCTAACAAATGCCGCAATATTTAGGTCGTTTTGTAAACAAATGCCTTTTATAATCAAACAATGGTCGTGGATTTTTTTCATTTTGTTATTCTTAGTTGGTAAACTCTGTAAGACTCTTGAACATAAAATCATTGCATTATTCATTTGGATTCGTTTGTTAGCTTTTTCAGTTGCTTTATAAAATTTATAAAAACAACAGTCTTAGTTTTAGTGCCGTATCTTATGGTACAATCTATATTGTACCATAAGATACCCTTATCTCAAAAACTACTGAACCGATTTTGACAAAACTTTAAACTGTTCCCTAAGTTCAAATACACCTAATTTAAATCAAAATAATTTCGATATGACTTTTAGTAATACGAGAAATTCGTGGACAAACCTGCATACACTTACGAAAAGTACACGTGCTCGGAAGCCTACATAGATCGTTATATCAAAATTTACCCAATTCCAATTATATAACATAGATAAAAAACCTCCTTTTTTATTCAGTTAAGAAGTTGCATTTACTACCTTTTTGCTTGTAAAACAACCACACCCGGAGAGCTAACTCCGTGAGTTTTTTGCTATAACAGGATGCCATTGACGTAGACTAGGGACTTAGGGTCATAGCTCACCAGAGCCGCCCGGCGCCCGACCCGCACCGCCTCGCCTCAAGTGGTTAGTATTCTTTATATGGATTTGTATAGGTATGCGCTCACTACATCAACTCCGTAGCGTCACCGGATCGCCTCGGTGGCGAGGTATCCACGCGCAGACGGCGAGTGGACCACTCGGTGATAGCTCTGCTCGCATGCTTGCCTCGCGTAAACCACACGTTGCCAGCGCGCAGTTCACGCGAGGGCGATGCGGCGCTCCCCATCCACCCTTCATTCCCGGCCTTTCTTTGTAGTTGAAATTCGTGGACCACGCGAGGTCCAACCGTTGATCACGCGAGGTCCACTCGTTGACCACGCGACGTGCACTGGGGAGAACGCGGCATCCACCCTTGGACCACCTGACGACAACGAATGAGCGCCGAGCGACGAGAGTGTCGGGTGCCGGGTGGCTCTAATGAGCTGTGACCTTTTAGCCCAAGAACTATCCGATATTTTTGTAAAAAATTCAATAACAGGCCAAATTTTTGTAAACAGACCTTAAATATAATTTTAATAGACTATATTTTGGAATCCAACATAATATCGCATTGGAAGGTATAAAAAAAAAGTTATACCCCGAAAATGGTGCAATTTTTTCAGCAAATATGCTATCACCAATTTTATAGTGAACATGTGTTTATGTTCACCATATCTAAGCACCAAAGTCGAAATCCATAAAGAAATAAAACAGGAAACTAATACTTTAGGAAGAAGTCGGTTGTTTCTGCTAGCATTTTTAACATAGGTGTAATGCGAATTTGAGTTTACGTAGAGAGTTTTTTAAAAGTTTATTTGTTTTTCATTTACAAATATAGG
Source organism: Crambus lathoniellus (assembly GCA_949710035.1). Lineage (NCBI taxonomy): Eukaryota > Metazoa > Arthropoda > Insecta > Lepidoptera > Crambidae > Crambus > Crambus lathoniellus. The sequence goes on along the minus strand of OX453314.1, from coordinate 21,874,975 downwards.
GGGATTATATACTTTTACGAAAGATAATTAATAAATGTATTCAAAAGTAAAGTGAATAATACTTATACCTTTTTTGTCCATTTTTTATAGATTTTTTATAGCTTTGTATTTGTTTTTTTTTAAATGTTGCTGTCATAAATATTGGTGGATTACTAATGAGTTATTTATTAAACTAGATAATCTAATTTTCTATGTAAAGAAATTACTGATATAGAATTATTGTTGAACGAATCAGTTTGGCTCTTGGGCTATTTAGCGCGAAGCCGTTGATAAGCCCGAAGAAAGCTAGATCAATAAAATTATGACGATACTGAATCACATAATAATTAGCCCAAAAACCCAAATGATGTTAGCAATTAGGGGACCGGACTGATATTGATTATGTAAATATTTAATTGTGATTTTAAAAATATAACATTGAAATTAAAAAAATATAGAATTGAAGTATGCTGGTAAGTTGCATACAAAGCTGAAAAAAACTGTTTTATTAAGCTGTAATGAACTGCTTGACTCTCGATCTCTTTCTAAAACCATTTCATGTGGCCGGTATGGGGCACTACCAATTTGTGACGTCAAAAGTTGGAAGCACTGTCCCTGTCTAATAAGAAAGGTTGATGCTCTAAAAATATGTAAAATATTGAAAACAAATAACTGTGTTGTCTTTCTAAAAACATTTTAAATAAATAAAAAAATTCGGTTCCGTCCCATATTGCTAAATAGAGCCATTATTCTGTCCTTCTGAGTTGCAGATATTACTACGTTTTGCCAATAAAACAACCACCCGAGAGTTAACTCCGTGAGTTGTCTAAATTGCTATAACAGGATGCCTCTGACGTAGATTAGGGACTTAGCGCGAAGCCGTTGATAAGCCCGGAGAAAACAATTAAGACTACAAAATGGCCGAAAGCATCTCGAGATAAAACGGAATAAATTCAAACAATAATACGTACGGTTCGGCCTTAGTTCCTCTTCAAATTACTCTTCTGGGGCATCCACAGTTGCCTTGCTAGTTAAAATGTTAGGATTTATTTAAGGCTACTGACAACGGGGGAGTAATTATTTCTGACAGTATCTCGGCTTGTGGTGTTTGAATCTACGTATAAAATGGTGGTATAGCCTATAATTATTTTTGGGATTTAGTCTTTGGTATTATATGAATGGCTTAGGAGGTTCTTAACAAGAATCAGGGCTTTTCACAACCTTAAAATATTACACATCACAACAAATAGGTTTAATTTATTACTTCTTGCTTTTTAATGTGTACTGCTATTTTTATTGTTCATACTAGCTTTCCGCCCGCGACTTTGCCCGCGTGGACTACACGACGTTATCCCACGGGAATGTGACATTTTTACGGGGTAAAATGTCTATGTTCCTCTTCAGGCTCCAAAGTGTCTGTGTCCCAAATTTCAGCCAAATCCGTTCAGCCTTTTTGGCGTGATTGAGTAACAAACATACAAACATCTAAACATCCAAACATCTAAACTTTCACATTTATAATATTAAGTAGGATTTCTATATGACAAACTGATGACTTTGAAATTTATACTTGCACTTCTGTGCATTACTTTCCATAGTGAGAGATATAATTATAATTAAACTTTAAAAAAAGTGATTATAAGATATTATTTTGATTAGGTACTGTAATACTGCACAATATCATTATTTATCTACGGTATAAAGCTACCTCCGTAAATCTTTTATTGTTGATAATTCTCAGTGCTGCCATCTGCTTTTAGAGTTGGTTTTATAACCCCATTCAAAGCTAACTCTGAGCCGTGTTATTTCGTTTGCAATAAAATGGCAACTATATTACGCTCATGAAATAAAACTTGTTTCGGAGGCCCTTTCATACAGTCTATATTATATAATTAATTTATGTATGTTAATATTATATTCTTATGGCTGAGACCTTGGAAGACCTGAACACAATGCTCGAAGATCTCGGTAATGCTTCGCAAAGAGTGGGTCTTAAGATGAACATGGACAAGACGAAAATCATGATCAATGCCCATGTTGCACCCGCTCCAGTTAATGTTGGGAACATTACACTCGAAGTTGTTGACCACTATGTTTACCTAGGACAGACGGTCCAGTTAGGTAAGTCCAACTTTGAGAAAGAGATCTCTCGTCGAATCCAGCTCGGGTGAGCAGCGTTTGGGAAGCTCCGACATATATTCGCGTCCGAAATACCTCAATGTCTCAAGACGAAAGTCTTTGACCAGTGTGTGTTGCCAGTAATGACCTATGGAAGTGAGACGTGGTCTTTTACTATGGGTCTCATAAGAAGGCTCAAAGTCACCCAGCGAGCAATGGAGAGAGCGATGCTTGGTATTTCCCTGCTTGATCGAATCAGAAATGATGAGATCCGCAGGAGAACTAAAACGACCGACATCGCTCGAAGGATTGCTCAGTTGAAGTGGCAGTGGGCGGGACACATAGCGCGGAGAACCGATGGCCGTTGGGGCGGAAAGGTTCTCGAATGGCGACCGCAAACCGGACGACGTTCCGTGGGCAGGCCCCCTACAAGGTGGACCGACGATCTGGTCAAGGTCGCGGGAAGCCGCTGGATGCGGGCAGCGCAGGACCGATCGTTGTGGAGATCCTTGGGGGAGGCCTATGCCCAGCAGTGGGCGTCGTTCGGCTGACATGATGATGATGATGATGATGTATGTTAATATGAAATTTGAAAAGAAACCTCCATGCCTTCTCAAATTCAACAAAAACGAAACCTCGTCATACCCTTTCGCCGCGTCGTTGTTATAATAATTATTCGGCTCTAAAACAATCATTTTTTTCAGTATGCAAATTGATGTACTTATCGATAACGTTTCTAGTATAGGTGACAAATATGCGTTTGCATACTTTTCACATACGTACTTTTTTGTTACATTTTAAAATTAAATTTCAAGTGTGATGCACTGGGATAAAAAATCTAATTTTGATAGTGCTTACAAATGTCATCGTATAAGACGTTCTCGCAAATTTGCATACTGTAAAAAATTGTACACCTCTAGCTGTCGTGTCGTCCCGGTCTATATATCGCGGGGTGACGTCAAGTAAAACTCCTTAATTACATTAAGAGCTAATTGTAGGTTTAAACACGATCATGTTAAGTTATTTTAACTTTTAGTTTTTTGCAATCACAATGCAATTTTTATTACTGAAAAATGGAAAATGAAGTATTTAGAAAAATTCGACCCGTCTTACAATCAGCGAGCGAAAGGTCGTGGGTTCGAGTCCCATCGGAGCTGATTGTGAGACGGGTCGAATTTTTCTAAATACTTCATTTTCCATTTTTCACGATCATGTTATTTTGATATTATAAATTCACTACCTATAGTAAATTTAAGTATTATTTTGCTAACGGTACTTTCGAATCTCGTTCATCTGCCGGCACTCTGTCACACAGACAAGCTATTATTATTGGGGGTTCACGGGCTATGCAGGACGCGTAGGAGCTGTAGTCAATGCGGCTATAAAGATCTATGCCTAGTTTAGACTAGGTTGCCTAGTATCGCCCCTAAGATACCCCTAGCTTTAAGTATTTGATTAAATCAAGCGTCACTTGGCGGAAATCCCAACGCATTGTGAAATAAAAAAAAAACAAAAAACCCGACTGCAAAAAATTAACCACTAAAAAGGGAAAACAAGCTTTTTAATTTCCCATTGCAGTCAGGGGACTGTTCGGTGAAACGCTAAATTTAAAAGGTCTGACTGCAATGGGAAACTATAAAGCTTGTTTTTCCCTTTTTATTAGTGATAAAAAAATTGCAGTCGGGTTTTTTTTATTATTATGTTTTTATTTTAGAATTTTTAGTTAATTATCAATAAATCACCTTATTTATGTAATCACCATTTATTTTGATACCCCACTCGATAGGAATGGTAGAAAAATCATTTTTTTATTTTGCAATATGCTATCAAAAATCCGCCATTTTTTATTTTTTTTTATGTACCCAGTGTCACTCGCGCTATCAAGATGAATCACCTCACCTCATACGTTAAAATCCTTCAAATCGTTTAGGCTGTAGCAGGGAACATAGAAATCTTAAAAATCTTAAAAACATACATACATACTCTTGAAAAACATAACCGTCCTTCTGTCGCAGTCGGGTAAAAAGACTTTACTTCCGCAAAAAACACAACATGAAAGATGCACCGCTCGCCCGCCCGCCCGCAAAATATTGCACATGCACACCACGAAACTACCAGTGCACAAATACCTGTGCAACTGCAGCTAGCAAGACATCGACACACCTTGCACCTTCATCGTAGACTACTCTACACGTGTTTCGCCCCAACCCGGGGCATCCTCCGGAGTTGTTAGATCGTGCGACATCCAGCACCAAATGAACTCCTAGCTATAGTGCAAAGTTGCAAGTTTTAGTTATTAAGGCGCCGATTCCCCAAAATAGGGTATTTTAAATTATGGATTACTCACAAATCACAAGTACTTAAAATTTGGAAAAAATATATGTTATTTTACAGTTATTTATCTAGTGCTTCCGGCCGTTTTTTTTCGATTGGTGATATTTAACTGTGTCAAATAAAATCCCAAACATCCGTCTAATAATAATTCAAATATCATATTACTTGCAGTATACTTGGTTTTAGTTAATGAAAAACATATGAAAATAATTGTCTTTAAATAGCCGAGGGATTCCGGCCGTGATAATTTTTTATTATTATTATTTAATTTATAATTGAATTTTATGTGATTTTCGATTCGCGGGGCGCTCGCGAGTTCACAGTTCACTGCCGGCTGCCGCTGGGTCCGCGCGAAGTGTATAGAGCGCGGCCGAGCAAGCGTTAGCGTGCCTATTTCGGTCGGGATTCCTCGCCTTAATAGAAGGTTTCTATTTAACGAATATACTTTATTCTGAGTAACGGTTTTAGATTAATGGTTCCTAGCTAAAACTACCATTCGTTAGCAAGACTGATCGTTTTTCAAAAATAGAAACAGGGCATTACAGACAGTAGTCTAGCCGCTCAAAGAATGCGATCCTGACAGATCAAGAAACCATTGAAAATATACCGTTTCATTCAAAATTGAACTTTACTCCAACCAAATAAGTAAACGTCAGGAGCGCACTCTCTGAGCGGCCAGCCTAACATCACATTTTCCTCTTCCGCTTAACTAGAGAAGAAAGTCACAAATGAAAAATAGACAGTTCATAGCGCTAGCGCAGTTACTTCCACAGATTTTTTTTTCCACTTCATGTCACCTTTTGAAATGGGATGTGGGTAATCCTAGTAAAACAACCAAACAAACTATTAGCCACAGTAATTAATCTTCATACATTTTTGTTACATTGCAAGTCAGAGCAATAATACTGGCCTTACTATGAATTCTCAAAATACATTATTACCAAGTCATAGCAATATACTGGCATTTCTATGAATTCTCAAAATACATTATTATTGCAATTAAAACCAAACATGTTGTGAGATGCTGAGACTCGTAATCTATAAACTTCTTATTCGCTAAAATTTAATTCCTTTGGTTAAAATTATAAATAAATAAAAGTCTGAAAATGTTGAGCTTGTTTCTCTCCGCACATAACATACCTACTGCACAAAATAATATGAAACCAAGCCAGAAAAGACGCAACGTAAATCTTTTTCACTTCTCATGCTCGTAAAGTTCGTGTTTATGTTGGGTATAGGCTGCATAAAATCGTTTTTTATGCTCTAGTGCATAAAGTAAAATCTTCGTCTAAGAGTCAGACTTTAAGACAAAGGACGTCAGGTAAACAGCCACACAAGCAAGGTACACAGCAATTAAACTTCGTTAAATAAACTTATTAGCTATTTCATTCTGTTTCGTCGATTTTGTACATAATTCATTTTAAATTATACAAAACTAGCTTCCGCCCGCGACTTCGTCCGCGTGGACATTCGAGAAAATACTTAGGGGACCAATAACCAGGATAAAAACTATTCTATGTTTTAATTGCATAAAAATCCGATCAGCCGTTTTTACGTGATAAGGCGGGTCCTCCGTCACCAAGCGAGCAGCCTCGCGCGAGGCAGAACGTTTGCCACGTGCGGCGGGCCTCGCACGAGGCTGCTCACTTGGTGAGGGCGGACCCGCCCGCCTAATCACGTAAAAACGGCTGATCGGATTTTTATGCAATTAAAACATAGAATACTTTTTATCCTGGTTATTGGTCCCCTAAGTATTTTCTCGAATGTCCACGCGGACGAAGTCGCGGGCGGAAGCTAGTAAATAATAAGTGTCTGTTTCCCAATTAAAAAGTTAGTTCTGAGTAGCTTAGGTACCAAGAACTTTTAGGGTACTTAAGATGATTTAGGTTTCTGTACCCTATTTACCCCCTGGGTTTGATTTTCGGAAAACTACGAAATGGGTTGCCTATTTGTTTTAAGAAGTAAGCCTACAAAGTTTCAAGTTGAAATGTCTATTTTACCCCCTGATTTTTTATTCAAAATTTCACCCCTATTTCAACATTTTAGGGGTTGAATCATGTTCAGCGTGTTAAACATCAAAATAAATGCCATTTTTGCAATCGTCATCCCATAAAACCTCAATAACGACATCCATATCGATTTTTAGGTTTATTTATCCCATTTAACCTCTAAGGAGTTGATTTTCGCAAAAAATACGAAATATGTGTTTGCTTATTTGTTTTACTTTCCGACCATAAGCCTTAAAAATAAATTAAATGAAGGACTTTCCAGATACAACATTTCATCCTCTTTTTCACCCCTTCGGGGGTGGAGTTGTCAAAAACACTGACACAGGAAAATATTAATTTTCAATTGCCAGCCTAAATACAAAATTTGAAGATCCTAACTTCAAAACTGACGGACTTTCATACACATATTCATCCCATATTTTACCCCCTGGGTTTGATTTTGGGAAAATTACGAAATGGGTTGCCTATTTGTTTTAAGAAGTAAGCCTATAAAGTTTCAAGTTGAAATGTCTATTTTACCCCTGATTTTTCATTCAAATAATTTCACCCCTATTTCAACTTTTTTTTTTTTATTGTTGATAGGCAAGCGCTTGCCCGCTATCTCGCCTGATGGAAAGCGATGATGCGATCTAGGATGAATCGCACTTGCCTAGAAGATACCTATTCACTCGCGACTTGAAGGCCCCCAGATTGTACCTATCGGGAAATACAGACTCAGGCAAGGAGTTCCATTCAATAGCGGTGCGGATGATAAAATTATTTAGGGGTTGAATCATGTTCAGCGTGTTAAACATCAAGATAAATGCCATTTTTGCAATCGTCATCCCATAAAACCTCAATAACGACATCCATATCGATTTTAAGGTTTATTTATCCCATTTTACCTCTAAGGGGTTGATTTTCGAAAAAAATACGAAATAATGTGTTTGCTTATTTGTTTTACTTTCCGACCATAAGCCTAAATAATAAATTTAATGAAGAACTTTCCAGATACAACATTTCATCCCCCTTTTCACCCCTTCGGGGGTGGAATTGTCAAAAACGCTGACACAGGTAAACATTAATTTTCAATTGCCAGCCTAAATACAAAATTTGAAGATCCTAACTTCAAAACTGGCGGACTTTCATACAAATATTCATCCCCTATTTCAGCCACTTAGGGGTAGAATTTCCAAAAATCCTTTCTTAGTGGATGCCTACACTGTATAAAGTATCTATGTGCAAAATTTGAAGTCTCTAGGTTGAGCGGTTTGGGCTGCGCGTTGATATCTCAGTCAGTCAGTCAGTCAGTCAGGACTTTGAATTTTATATATATAGACTAGCTTCCGCCCGCGACTTCGTCCGCGTGGACATTCGAAAAAATACTTAGGGGACCAATAACCAGGATAAAAAGTATTCTGTGTTTAAAATTCATAAAAATCCGATCAGCCGTTTTTACGTGATTAGGCGGGTCCTCCCTCACCAAGCGAGCAGCCTCGCGCGAGGCAGAACGTTTGCCACGTGCGGCGGGCCTTACCCCCTGATTTTTCATTGAAAATTTCACCCCTATTTCAACCTTTTAGGGGTTGAATCATGTTCAGCGTGTTAAACATCAAAATAAATGCCATTTTTGGAATCGTCATCCCATAAAACCTCAATAACGACATCCATATCGATTTTTTGGTTTATTTATCCCATTTAACCTCTAAGGGGTTGATTTTCGAAAAAATACGAAATTTGTGTTTGCTTATTTGTTTTACTTTCCGACCATAAGCCTAAATCATAAATTAAATTAAGTACTTTCCAGATACAACATTTCATCCCCCTTTTCACCCCTTCGGGGGTGGAATTGTCAAAAACGCTGACACAGGAAAATATTAATTTTCAATTGCCAGCCTAAATACAAAATTTGAAGATCCTGACTTCAAAAGTGAAGGACTTTCATACACATATTCATCCCCTATTTTACCCCCTGGGTTTGATTTTGGGAAAATTACGGAATGGGTTGCCTATTTGTATTAAGAAGTAAGCCTATAAAGCTTCAAGGTGAAATGTCTATTTTACCCCTGATTTTTCATTCAAAATTTCACCCCTATTTTAACCTTTTAGGGGTTGAATCATGTTCAGTATGTTAACCATCAAAATAAATGCCATTTTTGCAATCGTCATCCCATAAAACCTCAATAACGACATCCATATCGATTTTTAGGTTTATTTATCCAATTTAACCTCTAAGGGGTTGATTTTCGAAAAAATACGAAATTTGTGTTTGCTTATTTGTTTTACTTTTCGACCATAAGCCTAAATCATAAATTAAATGAAGTACTTTCCATATACAACATTTCATCCCCCTTTTCACCCCTTCGGGGGTAGAATTGTCAAAAACGCTGACACAGGAAAATATTAATTTTCAATTGCCAGCCTAAATACAAAATTTGAAGATCCTAACTTCAAAACTGACGGACTTTCATACACATATTCATCCCCTATTTTACCCCCTGGGTTTGATTTTGGGAAAATTACGAAATCGGTTCCCTTTTTGTTTTAAGAAGTAAGCTTACAAAGTTTCAAGTTGAAATGTCTATTTTACCCCTGATTTTTCATTCAAAATTTAACCCCTATTTTAACCTTTTAGGGGTTGAATCATGTTCAGCGTGTTAAGCATCAAAATAAATGCCATTTTTGCAATCGTCATCCCATAAAACCTCAATAACGACATCCATATCGATTTTTAGGTTTATTTATCCCATTCAACCTCTAAGGGGTTGGTTTTCAAAAAAATACGAAATTTGTTTTTGCTTATTTGTTATACTTTCCGACCATAAAGCCTCAATAGTAAATTAAATGAAGGACTTTCCAGATACAACATTTCATCCCCCTTTTCACCCCTTCGGGGGTGGAATTGTCAAAAACGCTGACACAGGTAAATATTAATTTACAATTGCCAGCCTAAATACAATGTTTAAAGATCCTAACTTCAAAACTGACGGACTTTCATACAAACATTCATCCTCTATTTCACCCCCTTAGGGGTGGAATTTCCAAAAATCCTTTCTTAGTGGATGCCTACACTATATAACGTATCTATGTGCAAAATTTGAAGTCTTTAGGTTCAGCGGTTTGGGCTGTGCGTTGATATCTCAGTCAGTCAGTCAGTCAGTCAGTCAGTTGATATCTCAGTCAGTCAGTCAGTCAGTCAGGACTTTGAATTTTATATATATAGATTAATAAAACTAGGCAAAATTAATGAGTTTTCTAAGAAATAAGTATTTCAAGAGCATTATGGACTACAATCTATGCTAAAGTCACTGTGCTGCCACATATAAAAAAAAAGAAAAAGAAAGTCTTCCCGCCAATATGGCGAAGTCTTAATTTTTTCTTTTTTGCAATATTGTTATTTATTTTCCTCACACTCTAAGTGAAAAGCAGAGTGTATAACTTGTATATAAAACTCATTTTACCCTCGAATTGACTATCAACTCTCTCCTACGGCTCGGGTGGATATATACGTCTCGGGTAATATGGTATGTTTTATGCACTTGTTGTACAATCTACTATTCTTCGCTCACCGAAGTGTGACTATTCCACTTGATGTTTTATTTTAAGCAAGTTTAATTAGGTATTTTGTTAAGAAAAGAGATGCTTCATAAGGGACCGGATTGGTTTTTCTTTATTTATTTAAAATATTTTACATATTTTTAGATATACATATATATAGAGCATTTAACTTTTTTATTAGTCAAGCACATCGCTACACACTGTGACTGTGACGTCATAAGTGAGTAGCGCTATGGTCGCGCGCGCCATATTAAATTTCGTTTTAGAAAGAGATAGCAAGAGTCACAGTTGGTCACAATTCAGCAGTTCATACTCTCTTGTTATTAAACAGATAAAATGGTTTTTTCACCTTTGTTATCTTAAATGATAATTTTTTAATGTCACTATAAATATTTACATATTATTATCAAAACACATGTATATACATCCGGTTCTTAATTTGGACACTGTCAGAGTGTGAATGCCAATTCATGGTAGGATCTGCGGAATATCCATTTGCGTAATAATGGACTGTTATCGCTTATCGCGGCCGCCGCCGTACCAACAGTTGCGTCGCAATTTGTTGCTGCAGAAGTTAATTTTGTGTCTAAATTATAACTGTTGTTGATCGTTCTTGATTTAAATTACACAAATTGAAATAAAACTAATTTTACGGATTAAAACAACAACCTAAAACTAATTGTGTAACTGAGTTTACACCAAAATTACTCATACTGCAGCAATGGTCTTATAATATATTTTAAACTGAAAGCAGTCACAACAGTGATGTTGTCGAAAAATATTCAAGGGCTGTGGTCAGGTCACATCAAACGTCGAAAAACCATAATATTAAACTAAAAATACAGATTTACATAGATGAAAAAGTTCGTGTGCATCTCAAACTTTCCAATAAGTAGTTGTTTTTTACGAAATCAAATGCTTTAAAATTACTTTAACCAAAAGCTTCAACTTAAGGCGATACTCGGAAAAAATGTGCTGAAGCGAGATAGCAATGAGAAAACGACGCGCGCGGGAGCGAGACCGATTTTGCAGATTAGGCAAAAAAAACACAAAATCACTTCGTATTAAAAAACTACAGCGATTTAAAAAAAATGCTTCTATACGATCCTCAATATTATTGGTGTCCACTAATTAAACCAATTTCCAATAGTGTAAGTAACCCCATTTAAGAATAATCTTCACTTTTCGTATTTTTTAGAGGTCTTTTCGAAAATAAAAAGTGTCGAGGCAAAATCATAAAATCGTGTTTTTGAAACTATACGATTCTAGATAAAGGTATGAAGTAATATATATCTTATTACCAGATTTGTAACAACTGTAACCGTCCTATAGTTTTAAATCAAAAAGTCCATATTTTTCCGAGTAGCGCCTTAACAGTTTTTACTCCAAACAGTTTCAAAATCCACTTCAGTGTATCGTTCTCCGCTATCACTACCTACAATAGGGCTGTGGAATGGGCTCATAAAAAGAGGCAACTGCCCAAAAGGCACATTATGGTTGTTCCTGAACATTTGTTAGGGAATGTTAAACATTCAACAGTTTGAATCCGACAATACAAGAGTTTGGCTGTTAGAATAAAGATCGTTTTATCTATTCAATCAAATTACTTGCCATTTAGATAACTTTGGAACAGGACAATTCGATTACTAACATAAAAGTTAAGAAGGGTGGGTGGGTACTTACTTGGTGTAGGTACCTATAATAAAGCGAATAGTTGAGCAAAAGTAACCATTTTTTTAATTGATATATTTTGTTTCCCGTGTTATATTAAAAAAAAAATTACTTTGTTTTTCAAAGTATTCGTATGAATGACAAAGTTATATTTGCGGTTTCCGAAAATGTGTTATATCTCAAAAACTTGTAAAGCCTAATTAGCTATGATAGTTTTCCTTTTAACTTCGTCATATGTACTACTATCGTAAATTTTATCACGTATCCAAAAACAACCATTTGGCTGGCAGGGGGGGGGGGGACACTTAAAAGCTTAATAACTCACAAACGGATGCCTCAATCAAAAAACTGTCTTTACGAACCCACAATATTTTTGATATTGCTATCCAACGAGATCCCACACTATGGGGCTATGGGGTAGACAAGAAAAAAAAATTACATACCCACTTCACTTGTAGGGTAACCTAAAAAATTTTTTTTTTCAAAATTTTACTTTACCACTTTTTTAGCGTGATAAATATGTATATTTATGCCAAATTACAGCTTTCTAGTACTAAGAGTCTATGAGCTAGACTGGGGACAGACGGACAGACAGACATGGTGAAACTATAAGGGTTCCTTGTTGACTACGGAACCCTAAAAAAGTGGCGTGACTCAAAGCCCAATCAGCGCTCATTCAAATGCCTGTAATCCATATGAGCTAGAAGCGGCTGCAACGTTTGAGTACCAAGTGCTCAATAGGGGTCGTTACTGAACGGGATGTAGGTACGTAGATTTTAGTAGTTATGTTACTTTATATAACGTTGGAGAACAAAGAAATATATAATGATTGCAATGTATGGTATTAGGTAATTTTAAAACCTGAGATGCAATTCCGTTAGGATGAATATTTCCTCGTCATACACATTTAATCCGCATTCAAACACAATCCTTATGTTAAATTTAAAATCATAATTTATAATATGTTTCCAAGAATATGGTAGTAGATTAAGATGATAAATAATACAGGATATTCTGCATTCGTTCGGCGTAGACATTATTAAATAACAAACAATAAAATAAAGTAAATTTTCTGAACATTAGTTAAAATAACCATTCCTTCATTGACCGTAATCACAAGTATTTATCCAATGTCGTATTTTATTTCGATGGCAACAAAGTAGAGAAATACCTACATCTACGAAATCTCAATTTAGTTAGAGCTACTGGTTTCGCTTATTAATAAGTAGGTATTAAATATCGAATTTGCAAATTTGCAAAAAAGCGCTTAACATACAAACATGCTCACTTCAAAGTCATTTAGATAAAATAACAGTCTGCAATGATTTCTTTGTCACATGTTTTGAATAAATGTTAGAATTTCCGTAAAAAAATTAAAACTACTTTCAAAATCTCTCTTTAATCCTTTGAATTTTTGTTCTTGCTAATTGCTTTAATATTTTTTTTTGGGGAATGTGAAGCGGTTTTAAAGTTATTTCATTATAACGCATAACTGTCGTACCCTAGAGCCACAAACTCCGCCACTTGAAGCTAGAATGTGTGTCACATAACTCTGCACGTGCCTGGCGCGTTTTTGGCGCTAGTTACAGTGCATGTTTTGTTCTAATGTTATAGGAAAGATTAGTATTCGATTTTTACCATGCCACGCGCAGACTTATCTGACGAGCACTTTAGAAGAAGAAACAAGTCACGACTACCGTCATCGGCGTTCTTCTTATTCTTGTAGACGCCACTAGCTGAGCCTACCCAGCAGTCGCTGTAGCCGAAATCGGCTCAGAATCTATTATTATTATTATTATTATTCCCTTTATTACATTTTAAATACTTACAAAATTATATTTCCAAACATTAAATTTTTACAATGTATAACATTAAAAAATATAACATTTAAAAATACAAAAATGCAGTTCCCCAACGGCAGCAAGATCAAGGTCCCGGCTACCGATGGTTAAGGATCCAGAGACAGGAACCTTCTCACTATACGGGCCGTGTCCAGAAGTACTGCCTTCTGCATCTGACTCCCGATCCATCCACCTAACGCAAGCCTCTTAAGGTGTTTATCGAGGCTCTTGGCTATCAGACCATGGGCAGATATGACTATCGGAACAATAATTGCTGAATCAATGTCCCACATGTCAACAATCTCGTGAGCTAAATCAAGATATTTGTTTTCTTTATCTTTTTCAGCTTTCACAAGGTTGTCGTCATGGGGAACAGTGACATCAACAATTATCGCGCGGCGTTGGTGTCGATCTATCAATACAATATCAGGCTTATTAGCTACAATAGTCCTGTCTATAATGATAGATCGATCCCAATACAATGTGGCATGGCTATTTTCAAGGACCTGTTCTGGTGCATACCTGTAGTACGGCACCTCGGATGCCACAAGACTATGTTTCAGAGCAAGTTGTTGGTGTATTATCCTGGCCACTTGGTTATGTCTATGCAAATACTCGCCGTTTGCGAGACGAGAACAACCGGAGATTATATGCCTAAGGGATTCACCCGGACGATGACACGCTCGGCAAATATCCACTGTGCCATCCCTTAGGATATACTTTCGGTAGTTATTCGTCATCACAACCTCATCCATAATTGCACAGACAAAACCTTCGGTTTCACCAAAAAGATCGCCGAAACGGAGCCAGGATACTGAGGCTAATAAATCTACGTCGGGCCCATGGAGAGCCCGGTAGAATCTGCCATGTAACTCCTTGCTTTGCCACACAGTGCTGCGGTCGGAAGTACTAAGTACTACAGGTTTGCGCCAGTTTTCTTTTGCTAAAAATAGAGGAGTCAGTCCATTGTCAACAGCAACTACATCTCTATGAGACCCCATATCGACTTGGAGAAAATACTCCCTAAGATTGCATATCTCGCGGTTATGCAATGTCTTAGCATTTAAGAAGCCACGACCACCGCACTTCCGCGGGATATACAATCTCATGGTCGATGAACGTGGGTGATGTATGCGGTGTGCTGTTAGCAATGTACGAACTTTTCTATCCAGGGCATCCAGTTCAGTTTGAGTCCATTTAAGTATGCCGAAGGAATACATCAGTACCGGCATGACCCATCCATTGTATGCGCGAACCTTGTTTCCGCCTGACAAAAGACTTTTAAGGACTTTTGAAAGGCGCCCCAAGAAACGCTCACGCAACGACTGTTTCATGTCAACATCGTTGATGCCTAATGCCTGTGACATACCTAAATATTTATAGGTTTCGTTTACGGAGAGAGATCTAAGATGAATAGAATCCGAGAGTTGTATACCCGTAGATTCCATTATCTGACCACGCTTTACATGCATGACTGCACATTTGTCCACACCAAATTCCATTTTAATGGCATTACTGAAAGCTTCAGTAACCTTCAGTAACGCTGTCAAATGAGAACTGCTATGGGCAAATAGTTTCAGGTCATCCATGTACAGCAGGTGTGATATTACTTGACCATTTCTCCGTAAACGATAGCCTAACCCTGAACTCTCGAGAAGTGTACTCAGAGGGTTCAAGGCCAGACAGAACCACAATGGACTCAAACCGTCACCCTGGAAGATACCTCGCTCTATTTTTATAGGATCGCCCTGACCTAGAATCCGTCGAGATCCTGGATAGAAAAGGACCGTTCTCCATTTTCGCATGCACGATATCAAGAAAGTGCGTAGAGTTGTATTTATTTTATACAACTCCAGCACCCTCATAAGCCACGAATGCGGCACGGAATCATATGCCTTCTTATAATCTATCCAGGAAGTCGACAGGTTCTTTCGGTTTCGACGAACCTGTTGGTTAATAGCCATGTCAATGAGGAGTAGCTCCTTAGTACCACGGGCCCCATTCCTACATCCATTTTGAGAGGCGAACATAATAGAATTTTGATCAATGTGTTTGTTAATCTTCGACCTCAAAATGGACGTAAGAATTTTATAAATTGTTGGTAGACAGGTGATAGGTCTATAGTTTTTGGGGTCCGCAGTACTACCAGATTTATGGAGCAGATGGGTTATGCCTGTTGTCATAAATTCTGGAAGCGATCGAGATAATAAAGCACATTGAAATTGAGATGCTAAGCAAACGTGCGAGCTAGGTAACCATTTATACCAGAAATTGTGCAGTCCGTCCGGGCCTGGAGATTTCCAGTTGGGTAAGGAACGAACTGCACAAACTACGTCTTGGAAGTCAATGGTTACTTCATTCATATCAGAATTATTATTATTATTATAGAGAAAGTTTTCAGTGGTCCGTGTGCGGCCAAGCTAATACCAGAGCTTATCCAAAACATCTGACAGTGAAATTTTTGGTTGAAATATACTCTCAATTTAATGAAGTACTATGAAGTGAGCATGTTTTTATTAAAATAAAGAAAATGCTCGTTTCTTCTTCTTCTTCTTATCATTACGGGCGGTTTCCGCAACTCGACGTCTATTGCGCCTATTTTGCGTCCGGAGGGTGCGCGGCCAGATCACTCCAGCTAGCCCAGCTCAGGCAGAAACGCTCCAAGAGCTTTCACATTAGTGATCGCTTCCTGGACGCTGCCCGGCGACCCGAGGTTTCTCGCCCGGTAAGGGGCCACCCCCCTGCATTCCAGCAGTACGTGGGCAGCTGGCATCCTCTGCATAGGGGACTGTCGGTGACAACTTAATTAAAAAGATGTCTGTTAAATTGTCCATGACCAGTAATGGCACTGGTTACCAGGCGAAGTTGCTCGTTTCTTCTGCAAATGACTTTAGATTATGTCATCATTGTGGTAGTCATTCTGCCTGCCCGTCGTTCGTCTTGTTATAAGTACTTATAAAGATCAGCAAACTAATGACCATTAGTATCCTTATCTGTCATTTGTTCAATTTAATAATATGCAATTGTTTTTAAGCCTGTCTCTGACCCTTATCAGTTAGTTGCCTGTGTCGACAGAAAACTTAATGTATGGGTCAGTACCTATTGATCTGCGCTCTGAATAAGTATAACTGCCTCTGTTCATGATCATGAAACATTAATATTCTTGGTCTGTTTCTGTGGAAAAGTGAACCATGGATTTTCTATTTAAGGTTTCTATTTGTAAGTATTTTAAATTTATAATATTATAGTGTAATTAAATACTTAGTTTATAGAAATATAGGATAAAAGAAAGGTTATTGGTGACATAAGTAATTTGGTGATAGTTTTATAAACGGATTACCACAAAGTTCCTTATGCGAGGTCATTCATGAGACAGCGCTAGCGAGTTCCTATGAGTGTGAGGAAGATAGACATATATCACACGCTACGCTTCAACGTTTCTGTGTTTAGTAAACAATCTTTATATAAAATATCACCAAATTACTTATACCATCAATATATCAAGTTTTCCATGATACAGTTTCTTAATGAAATTAAAATGGGCTTAGATAATTTGGTGTGAATGTAAGAAGTTATTTATGTATTATTTATATTTAACAAAATTCAACAAAGCCTTTCTTTACCCTACGCGTGGTATCCGTTCTCGAGGGAATATCGAAATTTAATATAGCCTATGTCACTCGGGGAGAATGTAGCTTTCTAATGGTAAAAGAATTTTCTAAATCGGTCCAGTAGTTTCAGAGCCTTTTCGATGCAAACAAACAAACAATCAAATCGTTCCTCTTTATAATATTATAGATATTGATAGATTATACTGCTATTTGTAGTTTGTAGTTTGTACCAAATCCTTTCTAAACAATCTAGGGGAATATTTTTATATATGAACCATAAAGAAATAGCATTGCAGATGCAAAACAAATTATAGTTACACACAAACTACGAAAAAGTCATTAATAACCCAAGCAATTTTATTTTAAGAACAAATTAATAGCTGTATATTATTTACAGAATCAACCGTATCAACCAAAGTTAAAAATAGTCTTTTTATTTCAGGTATCCAAATTACCTTGTTATTCTGGACTAGTGGTTGTTACTGTAACTGCCACACGTTTGTTGGTGACGGTTGTGACTTCACCGTGATATGTTCGTTCAGGCCTTCTTCCGTCAACATCTTGGTCTGCGAAGAACCACTTAATGTCACCTTTATCATCAAATTATCGACACTCGACACTTTAACCTCCGGATTCTTCAGTGCTACCAACTTCGACTCAAGAGTCAGACAAATAGTCTCACTAGATAACAACTGGCAAACTATAGAATCTCACGCATTCAAGTTTTATTCCAAAACTTTATCGTTAAATTTAGCAGCAACCGGAATTATAAATATTAACAACGACGCGTTTCTGCAACTGGCACACCTCAACAATTTAGATTTATCTAATAACAAAATTGAAAGGCTGAACGATAGGTCTCTTTCCTTGGTATCTGACAACGAATTACTATTTCTTGATTTGTCTCGCAACAAAATAACTCATTTACAAGACGATGTTTTTACGTCATTGACTAAATTGTTACGACTGCATTTGGAAAACAACAAACTAACAACAATGTCGGTAGATTGCTTCAGTAGTTTAAGAAGCTTGGGTTTCCTGGATTTGAGTAACAATAACCTTACTAGTCACAGTTCGTTAAGAGTTACCAAGTTAGATAAACTTAATGTTGTTTATTTGCTAAATAATAATCTTACCACATTGCCATTTACTAATAATTCCAATGTCTGGTATATTGATATTTCTAATAATTCAATTTCTGAGCTTGGCAACGCTGGATTCATAAATGTGCGTAATGTCACAGTTTTAAAAATGTCGAACAATGGCATACAAAGCTTTAACACTGAAGAAACGAATAATCTTACCAAGCTTTCCAATCTAATACTGAGTTCAAACAAAATAAGGGAAATTAAATTAACTTACTTTGAAGGATTAGTAAGTGTGGATCTCAGTAATAATAGCATTAGCTTCATCAACGACACGATACTTGATAATCTTCATTCTTTGCAATATCTTGACTTGAGTATCAATAACATAAGTTCAGTACCGCCAGGAAGTTTCCAGCGTTTAAAAATGTTGAAACTACTAAACCTCTCGTCCAACTATATTACAAATTTACGTTACGGTACATTTAGAGGCTTAGCTAAAACTGAAACAATAGACGTATCAAATAATAAAATAGCTTTTTTGGATGTGAATATTTTTCATGAATGCAATGAGTTAAAGAAGTTAATAATAGATTACAATTTTATTAAAACAGTCGATGTAAATAAACTTATTTATGTGTCTCCAAATGTGATGTCTTTGAGTCTTGGTGGTAATCCTATATCGTGCGAAGAGATAGTAAGAAATATTAGATTGAAAGATTTGAGGACGTTTGAAGTCACGTCGATCCACCAAATATTTCACGAAGACAATGTTAACGGTATAAAATGTGGTGACATAAGTGTTAGCCCTTCTACGGAAAAGCCCAAAGAGTCTCAAGCTAAGACTATATATGATGATAAACTTAAGTTTATAATGGTGTTTTATTATGGTCCTTAAGGACCACGTCACAAGTGCTGCAATATATCATATTTTGCTGATTGATTACTGATAATATGGTGTTGTTTTCTTACGATATTAGCAGTTTTGGGTCTTGTTTAATTTATTATGTATATTCAAACGAACGAACGAACGAGAAAAATTGAGGTTAAGAATATGAGAACCAAGTGTATATGTCGCAGGGATATGAGGATATCAGAGATTTCACGAAATCCCTAGGGATACCACGAAATCACGTAAGAAGTGGAATATTCTTATTTACGACGTCTTCTTCCTAAAAAATTCAGTGATATGTCGTTTCACTAAACTAAATCTAGTGAATTGAAGAATGACTAAAACAGCTGCAGGTGACAAGTATGAGCGAGTTTGTATCGGAAGTCCTGTAGAACACGTGATAGGTTAGACATTTAAAATTTAAATCAAATTGAGGCAAACTCTCACCTCTTTTAAATCCACTTTTCTGCTATTTCACTAGATTTAGTTTAGTGAAACGACATATCACTGAACTTGTTTAGGAAGAAGACGTCGTAAATAAGAATATTCCACATCTTCCGTGGTATCCCTAGGGATTTCGTGAAATCTCTGATTTCCTCATATCCCTGCGACATATACACTTCAGAGAAGTTCGATAAATGTATACAGTGTTGATTTTTAACAATGAATTATTTAATTAATGTTGTATAATAACATTATTGTACCAGTTTCCTGTTTTATTTCTTTATTTTGATCGATATCTATAATATAGGTACAGGTACACAAACTTTTAAAAATAACTACCAAATATTGAGAAATCGGTAATTTCAATAGAACTTTAACTATGTAAGTACCGTTTTGTTATAATTTTTACTTCATCGGCTCAGCTGAACGACGCCCACTGCTGGGCATAGGCTTCTCCCAAGGATCTCCACTCCTCCTGCGCTGCCCGCATCCAGCATTGCGGGAAGCCGCTGAATTTTCACTTATACAAGTTTATTTATAGTGCACGCATTTATTTAGGATCTTCATGTTCGCAATAAGTAAATTGTATTTTCATCAAGTGTTTTGACCATTATAATTTATAGTCGTCACATAAAGTCAGGTCAAGGTTATGCTATGCCAATTAATAAGAGATAAAAATGGCGATGCTCTAAAACTATTTTTATTATTTGAATACCGTTATTGTTGTTGCGTGGGTGCTTTATGAAATTCCGGTGATAGTACAATCTGCGTCGAATACCGATTCATTATTGAAATTGCAAAAAATAGGTACTTATTTTTTGAAGTGAAAACTTCTTTAACGGCGTTGTGCACTTTTTGTGATGGGTAAAAACTTGTAAACTCGCGTCAGGATCACGTGATCGTCTTACGGTCACGTGATCATGACGCGAGTTTACCGTAAGACGTCTGATCGAAAAACTGTTACAATGACATTAGAATACGAAAGCAAATTTCATCATCTTTCCCAATGTTGTGATAGCTCTGGCACCTCGGTTAGAAAACAGGCGGCGCGCGGCGGCAGAACAGAAGACCCTCGGTTCAAATCCAGTTCGTTTTTTTTATTGTTTTTATCCAAATTACTATATTTTTTGTGAAAAAGTCTAGGGAGCCCTTTATCAACGTATCTAATTCATTTCTCTAAGTATATTTTCTAAAAATCAACGGGGTAAAAATTTTAAGAATATCAAAAATGCATAACGTTAATATTCAAGTTTTTACTTCTGCCGGCACTCCCGGAGTGCAACTTGCTGTTTTTTTATTATGAGTACCTTTGCTCTAATAGTTTTAAGAATTCGAAGCATTTAAGACTCAAGTTTTGCACTAGTCGATCCTTTTCAACTCGAGGGTGTCTGTAACTTGATAAAAGTCAAGGTAAAGGCATAAATTTAAAGAAATCTGTTATTTATTGCATTATTTCAAAATGAGACTTCGCTCTATAATATGTCACAAATGGCAGCCCATTATGTTATTTAAACTGGGTGCCTACCATCAACTTTAAGACAGCGATTCAAAAATAGCGCGATGCAGAATAGGTTCTTATAATGAATTGCTTTCTTTCGTACTCTGACCTTCTAAAAACTGGATCGCAAATGAATTGCTAAATGTGAATGACCGAACGATTTGTGTCCTTATTTCTTCTACCCGTCTCTTTCACTCGATTCTGTCATGCCCGGAGAGTGAAAGGGACGGGTATAACCTGCAGGTGACATGTTAACTTGGCCGAGTTATAAGTCAAATAAGAGTTGATGACAGCACAGCGGCTGTGAAATGTCATTGAATGATCACTGAATCGCTGTCATTGATATTAAGCTGTCGTGGTACGAATAAGCGAAGCAGATCAGTTTAGGTTCCTAAACAAAACCGCAATAAGAGTTGATGGTAGGCACCCTGTACTCCTTTTTGTTTAGGCTAATATAACAGAGTGCCCGTTTCAAAGAAGTAAGATTCTTTTTTATTAATACCGATTAAGCATTCTAGTGTGCACAGACTAGGGCGTAGCATGCTTACCCAGTAGGTGCCCATTCACTCTTGCCTTGAAGAGGCCAAGGTTGTAATGATCGAGGAACACATGCGCATGCTGCGTTTCTAATCTTTAGCAGCTCGCATCAAGAAAGAACTAGCAAAGCGCTTCGTACGGACGGGTGGAATGTTTACTATGTAAGGATGGTAAGCTAACCTGCGTCTGGTACCTTGATGGTGGAAAGGGGCAGGAAGAACAAGATCATGAAGTTCCTGTGAGCACTCTCCAAAGTGTATCCTGTAAAACATAGATAAGCAAGCAACTCTACGGCGGTGATTGAGACTTTGTAGTTTATCTTTATCTAATCCCGCCCCAACGGTCATCAGTGCCACTTCAACTGAGCAATTCTTCGAGCGATGTCGGTCGTTTTAGTTCTCCTGCGGATTTCATCATTTCTGATTCGATCGAGCAGGGCAACACCGAGCATCGCTCTCTCCATTGCTCGCTGGTTGGCCTTGAGCCTTCTTATAAGACCCATAGTAAAAGACGACGTTTCGCTTAGTATAGTGAAAAACGAAAGTTTTGCGGAAGTAAGCTATATATTTCGTTTTTCACAATGGTTAGGGACTTCCGCCAAGTGACCCCATATTTAATCAAATAAAGACCTTAGCCTTGAGACATTGAGGAATTTTAGACGCAAATATATGCGGAGCTACCCAAACTCTGCCCATCTGAGCTGGATTCTTTCTAGAAGTTGGACTTACCTAATTGGGCTGCCTGTTCCAGGTAGGAATAGTGGTCAACAACTTCGAATGTAATGTTCCCAGCATTAACTGGAGCGGATGAAACATGGGCATTGGACATGATTTTCGTCTTATCTATGTTCATCTTCAGACCCAGTCTTTGAGAAGCATTACTGAGATCTTCGAGAATTGTGTTCAGGTCTCCCAAGGTCCCAGATGAGAACTACATCACGGGCAAACCGCAGGTGTGTTGGGTACTCGCCATTAATGTTGATGCCGTATCCTTTCCAGTCCAGTAGCTTAAAAATGATGTCTCCCTGCCTCATACCTCGCTGTAGTTGAATAGGATTAAAGCTCTGGTTCTGTGTCAGCACCTCGATGTACCTGTAGTCAATTTGGCAATTCTGGAGAGATTGTAACACTGCCCAGGTCTCGATCGAATCAAAGGCTTTCTCATAGTCCACGAACGCCAAGCAAAGTGGCAAATTATACTCTTTAGTCTTCTGTATAACTTGCCGCATCGTATGAGTATGGTATATGGTACTATAGCCTTTTCGGAACCCGGCTTGTTCGGGAGGTTGGAATTCGTCAAACCTGCGAGCGAGACGATTCGTAATGACTCACGAAAACAACTTATAGATATGGCTCAGAAGCGAGATGGGTCGGTAGTTCTTCAAGAGAGTCTTAATAACCATCTTGACCTTTACCTTTGGCGTTTTGCCCTCGAGGATGACAGAGTTGAAGAGCTTCTACAGGACCTTAAGTATCGGCTTACTGCCCGCTCTCAGAAGCTCTGTTGTGATTCCGTCATCACCCGCCGCCTTTTTGTTTTTGAGCTGCTTGACTTGAGAGCCATTCTAATCTGGTACAGGCTGTTATCCGTCCGGGATATCTTCTGTATAGTGTCGAATAAACTTGGCTCTTAGGTCTTTAGCCTTGCTTTCAACAGGTGTTTGCTGGGAGTACAACTGTCTATAGAAACTCTCAGGTATTGATGAAATGATACTACCCTCCTCAGTTTGCAGCCTAGTCAGTTGAGTTTACCCTATAGTTTTTTTTTATATCCACAACGGGGTAGCACTTAGCCTTCATCACACCTGATGTTAAGTGGTGATACGGCTGAAGGTGGAAGCGCACTACTCCCGGAATCCTCACTCATTGAGAAACTGGCTATCATATCTGCTGGAACACAGTAATGCTGAAAACATCATTGTTATGACAACAGACTTAGATAAAATGGTGGTAGCTAGCCAGGTGGAATAACAACAAGTCCTACAACCAACCAATCCAAATACAATATGTACCTCCACTGGGAATCAAACCCGGGACCTCTTGGTCTGAAATCGGTGGTGTGAACCACTAGATCACAGAGGCGGTTAAAAGTCATCTCTAGCTTAATGCCATTACGTAATACGTATATTTAAAAATATTTCGCCAATAAATCCGTTTTAGAGTTTACCGACAGTGACATGAAGTTTATTTATGGTCAATAACTCGGTAAACGCACATTACCAAAATAAAATATGGAACCAATTTTTTGTAATGATGCGTAACAAACTAACAAGGCTTTTGCCTGCAAAATATTGATTATACATTTCCCTACAATAAACTTATGTGCCATTATATCTTTGTAAATATCACTAGAAAAAAAAACTGAAAAAAATCCTAAGGTGTATTTCGGACCACAGATGCTGAATTTGCCATAACAGCAAAAACTCCATAATAGCACATTACCGAGTTATTGCTAGGAGGCATCGATATGAACTAAAATTGTAAATGAAAGTCTCTTATAATATACAGAACACGAGCAGTCTATGGCTGATTAATGGTGTTTTGTTCAGCAAATAGTGTCACAAGATAATATTTTAATGATCTAAGCTAATGCCATTACTAACCTAATTTAATTATTTACTTTTTATCAATTTTAACTGCAAGTACACTTTAATTTAAGCTCTTACTTCTTCGAAAGGCACAAGCGAGAGTAATCAATCATCATGAAGAGCGGGTCCAGTTTCCGGGTTATCGCCGAGATAAATGAAATACAATAATTGAAAGTTAAGGGCAGGATCTTCCAAAAACTCTGTCTTTGTCTTTTTTATTTATGTATGAAGAGTAATGAAAATAACCTCACTTTTTCATTTTTTCAATGTTTTTGTTGTTATTTTGAGCATGAATTCACTTTTTGAAAAAGTAGCCTGAGAATAATCTCCTATATGTCATTACCTATTTTTCTATATATTATTCGTGAATTAGAGATCTAAGATCTAATCTAATCTATAAAACCAAAAAAATAAAAAAAATATATAAAAAAACTAAAATACTTTGTTTTTGAATTTCTTTAAAAGTCAAGATAAGATACGAATATCGTTTTTCTAGCCACAAAATAATCAAGATCGTATATTAAACTTCAACATATATTTTTATCTGCTCAAAATAAAGAATATTTGATTGTTTACCTTTGAATCAAAAATTGGTTGTTTTCGATAATTTGGAAGATCGTACCCTAAACAATAGACACCTTCAAAACGACAAACCACTACCAGCCAACAGAACAACAACAAACTAAACAAACGTCCAGTCAAACGAACCACGAACGAATACGTAGACAATGTTACCATTTATCTGTTGGAATCAATTAATTATTGATTATAGATTATTTATCGATTTTAGACTTATACATTTTTACTGAAACGTTATTTTATCTAAGTACTGTTTTGAACAGAAAACTAGGTATATTTTTAAAGATAAACTTAGTAAAACAGGTATCGTTTCGTTACAGTTAGGACCTCGTTCACCTACTCAGAGTGTCGAGTAGAATAATCGTCGCTTAAAATGACAAGTAGGTACCTAACAATTACCGAATTTCACCATCTCTGAGTAACGCTAAACGGTGATTAAACTAGCATGTAACTTACTTTTAGCTTCTTCTGGCGAGTAACACTTAATTGGCGATTAAGTACGTCAGTTTGTGTTTTGTAGCTTCTGTACTAAATAGGTACTTATCCTAATCTAGTACGAGACCTTAAAAAATAATGGAATATAGATTTTACGATTTAGGCTCGATTTCACCAAACTTTTATTCCAAAAATAATGCTTACTCTCGAATACAAACTTGTATGAGGTTTTGACATTACTATCCGAGAGTAAGCGTTATTCTTGGAATAAGAGTTTCGTGAAATCCAGCCTTTAATAGATCACCGAATCGATGAGTTAAGGGCCCCACAGACTATTAGTCCGCTTGCAGTCCTAGATTAAGGGCTTATTACACTTGGCTAAATTCAGCATCTAATTAAGCATACATTGCTTTCTTTGAGCTCATTTGTAGCAAGTGATGCAATCAAAACAAGCAATGTATGCTTAATTAGATGCTGAATTTAGCCAAGTGTAATAAGCCCTTTAGATAGGCCGTCTGGCGTTTCGTTTGAGACCTCGGCGGAATGTGTGGCCGATTGTAGTAGTCCACAATGATTTCATTGTAATAACTCACTAGCGCATTTATAGGGTACACTTGCCTGTCGCCTTGTTATACCTAAGTATTTAAAAATCAGCAAACAAACGAACATCACAGTTCCTTATCTGTCGTTTGTTCCATTTAAGAATATGCAATTCTCATTGAGCTTAGTATCTGTCCCATTATCAGTTGGTTTCCTGTGTTGACATAAAACTAAATGTGTGGGTCAGTATTGATCTGCGCTCTGACTATAACTATCTCGGTTTATGGAATATTAAAAGTTTGATATTAATTATGTAAAAGTGGATTAATATTCTTGGGCTGTTTCTGTGGAAAAGTGAACCATGGATTTTCTATTTAAGGTTTCTATTTGTAAGTATTTTTAAATATTATAGTGTAATCAAATACTTCGTTTATAGAAATATATACTATTACCCGCATGGTACCCTTTCCCGTGGGAATATCGGGATATAATATAGCCTATGTCACTTGGGAAGAATGTGGCTTTCGTAGCAAATCGTTTCTCTTTATAATATTACAGATACTGCTGTTTGTAGCATATTGTACCAAATCCTTTCTAAACAATCTAGGGGAATATTTTAATAAATGAACCATAAAGAAATAGCATTGCAGATGCAAAACAAATTATTGTTACACACAAACTACGAAAAAGTCATTGATAAACCAAGCAATTTTATTTTAAGAACAAATTAATAGCTGTATATTATTTACAGAATCAATCGTATCAACAAAAGTTAACAATAGTCTTTTCATTTCAGGTATCCAAATAACCTTGTTATTCTGGACTAGTGGTTGTTACTGTAACTGTCACACGTCTGATGGTTACGATTGTGCCTTCAACGTGACATGTTTGTTCAGGCCTTCTTCCGTCAACACCTTGGTCTGCGGAGAACCACCTAATGTCACCTTCATCATCAAATTATCATCACTCGACACTTTAACCTCCGGATTCTTCAGTGCTACCAACTTCGACTCAAGAGTCAGACAAATAGTCTCACTCGAGAACAACTGGCAAACTATAGAATCTCACGCATTCAAATTTTATACCAGAACTTTATCGTTAAATTTAACAGCAACCGGAATAATAAATATTAACAACGACGCGTTTTTGCAGCTGGCACACCTCAAATCTTTAGATTTGTCTAATAACAAAATTGAAAGGCTGAACGATAGGTCTCTTTACTTGGTATCTGACAACGAATTAGTACTTCTTGATTTGTCTCGCAACAAAATAACTCATTTACAAGACGATGTTTTTACGTCATTGACCAAATTGTTACGACTGTATTTGCAAAACAACAGATTAACAACAATGTCAATAGATTGCTTCAGTAATTTAAAAAGCTTGGGCATCCTGTTTTTGGAGAACAATAACCTTACTAGTCTCGGTTCTAACTCCGTACACTTAAGGGAATTAAAATTTCTAGACCTTTCAAATAACCATTTGAAAAAGTTAAATGGTTTTGAAATTCACCGCCTAACTAATTTGGTGTTCTTGAATGTTTCTTATAATGCAATTGAATTGGTTGATTTTAATTGCTTTTCATTAGCTCAAAACTTACAGTACTTAGACTTAAGCCACAATGAAATCAGATCATCCATAGAAACAGTAATGTTTATGAACAACCACTTGCTACAATACCTTAACTTATATGAAAATAAGGTGACTACTATAAAAGAACTCTCTTTTCAGTTTAATGCTATGACTTATTTAAATGTTGAACGTAACAATTTGTCGATAACGATAAGTCGAGATATTTTGAAAGGACTGTTGAACCTAAAATCACTTAACATAACACAACAAAACATTACTGCAATCAAAGAAAATGCATTTATAGATATGCAGTATCTTCAGTTCCTGAATTTAAGCAGAAATAATATAGAAACTGTTGATAACACAAGTTTTGAATTTGAAAATACGAGCGCTTTGATAACATTAGACTTGTCTTTTAATTACATTAGTGAATTGCATTTCCTGCAATACTTTCACAGCGAATTAAAAGAATTTTATATTAACAATAATAAGTTAAGATTATTAAGAATGGATACTTTCAGAAAACATACACACATTGTTAAGTTAGATATTTCTGATAATGAAATTCTCATAATTGAACGTCATTCGTTGCCTTTATCTAGTCTTCAATATTTACACATCAATAAGAATAAATTAACCGGCAACATTACTAAAAACATGTTTAGCCCAGCTCCATTTTTGAGATACTTGGATATCGATAATTTACAGTTCCAAAGAACTAATGAAAATGCATTTGAAGACTTAAATCTTTTGACAAAACTTAATTTATCTAATAATCAACTTGATTTTATAGATCCCAATAACTTTATAAACATGGATAAAATGTACAGCTTAGATTTATCGCACAATAAACTGTCGGAGTTAAGCGTTAACAATTTAGACAAACTTAAAGCTATTTATTTAAACAATAATAGTTTTACTACATTGCCAAAACTATTTAGTAATAATTCCGAAGTATTGTATATTGATATTTCTAATAATTTAATTTCTGAGACTGGCCACGCTGGATTCATAAATGTGCGTAATGTCACAGTTTTAAAAATGTCGAACAATGGCATAAAAAGCTTTAACAGTGAAGAAACGAATAATCTTACCAAGCTTTCCAATCTAATTCTGAGTTCGAACAAAATAAGTGAAATTAAATTAACTTACTTTGAAGGATTAGTAAGTGTGGATCTCAGTAATAATAGCATTAGCTTCATCAACGACACGATACTTGATAATCTTCATTCTTTGCAATATCTTGACTTGAGTATCAATAACATAAGTTCAGTACCGCCAGGAAGTTTCCAGTATTTAAAAATGTTGAAACTACTAAACCTCTCGTCCAACTATATTACAAATTTACGTTACGGTACATTTAGAGGCTTAGCTAAAACTGAAACAATAGACGTGTCAAATAATAAAATAGCTTTTTTGGATGTTAATATTTTTCATGAATGCAATGAGTTAAAAAAGTTAATAATAGATTACAATTTTATTAAATCTGTCGATGTAGATAAACTTATTTATGTGTCTCCAAATGTGATGTCTTTGAGTCTTGGTGGTAATCCTATATCGTGCGAAGAGATAGTAAGAAATAATAGATTGAAAGATTCGAGGAAGTTTGAAGTCACGTCGATCCACCAAATATTTCATGAAGACAATGTTCACGGTATAAAGTGTGGTGACATAAGTGTTAGCCCTTCTACGGAAAAGCCCAAAGAGTCTCAAGCTAAGATTATAGATGATGATAAACTTGAGGATCACGCCACAAGTGCTGCAACATCTCATGTTTTGTTGATATGGTGTTGTGTTCTTACGACATTAGCAATTTCGGGCCTTGTTTACGTTATATATTCAAAACGTGGTAAAATTAGGTTAAGAAGAGAAGAACCATGTGTATATCAGAGAAGTTCGATAAATGTAAGCAGTGCTGATTTTAGCAATGATTTATTGGGTTAATGTAGTATAATAAATTTATTTGACCAGATTACTATGTTATTTTTTATGATGGTTGATTACCTTTTAAAAAAAAACTTACCAGGGTTTTAGAAATAAATTAACAAAATTTGATAATTTATGTCTAAAACTCTATTTAATAAACATATTTAATGTTAAAATATAGGTTATTTCATTAGAACTTTAACGATGTAAGTACCTTTTAGTTATTTTTTTTACCAAGTATATCCAAAGGGCACTCATTAATTATTCTAAAGATATTGTTCACAATTAGTAATTTGTAT
This sequence comes from Crambus lathoniellus, assembly GCA_949710035.1. Lineage (NCBI taxonomy): Eukaryota > Metazoa > Arthropoda > Insecta > Lepidoptera > Crambidae > Crambus > Crambus lathoniellus. Next base: position 21,845,481 of record OX453314.1, on the reverse strand, counting down.
TTTCATCAAGTGTTTTGGATTTTGTAATTATTGTGGTCACACAAAGTGAGGTCAAGGCTATGAAAAAACGAGAAAAGATAAAAAGTACATCGCTTTAGAACTATTTTTATTATCTGACACAAAATGGGAATACCGTTTATGCTGCGTGGGCGCATTATTAAATTCCGGTGATAGTACAAACTGCGTCATATACCAATTCATCAACGAAATTGCAATATACTTATTGATCATGTTGATTTGGCTCAGATTCTTATCTTAGGGAATAATAGATTCAAAAGAAAATTCAAAAAATTCGAAATCAAAATCTAAGATGTAGTGACCGCCAGTTTAGACTTAAAAATTATGGAGTTGTATGACTACAAAAATACAGACGCAGGGAGCGAGTTCCACTCTTTTGCTGTCGGCTGATCATATTTTAAAGTATTATACGATTTAAGGCTGTTGACAAGACAAGGAGCGCTATAAAAATCTTTAACTAAACAAGCAACATTTTTTTTGTCCACAACGGGCTAGCACTTAGCCTTCATCACACCATAAGGCTGAAGGTGGAAGCGCACTACTCCCGGAATCCTCACTCACTAAGGAACTGGCTATCTTATCTCTAACTGCGGGAACAATTATGCTGAAAACATCATTGTTATGGCGTCAGACTAGATAAGATGATGGTTGCTAGCCAGGCGGACTAACAACAAGTCCTACCACCAACCAAACCAAATACAATTTGTACCGCCACTGGGAATCGAACCCGGGACCTCTTGGTCTGAAATCGGTGGTGTGAACTACTAGACCACAGAGGCGGTTAAAGAACATCCTACTTATCCTTACTTCCTTACTTATATTATAAATGCGTCTCTGTCTGTCTGTGTGTTACACAATCACACCTAAACTACTGAACCGATTTGAATGAATTTTGGTACAGAGATAGTCTAGAGCCTGAGAAAGGACATAGGCTACTTTTTATTCCTGAAAAATATCACCTTCCCGCGGGATAACGTCCTGTAGTACACGCGGGCGAAGCCGCGGGCGGAAGGCTAGTCCTACTAATAATATTATAAATGTGAAAGTTTTGATGTTTGGATGTTTAGATGTTTGTATGTTTGTTACTCAATCACGCCTAAACGGCTGAACGGATTTGGCTGAAATTTGACACAGAATTGGACACAGACACTTTGGAGCCTGGAGAGGAACATAGGCTACTTTTTACCTCGGAAAATAACACAAACTCTGCGGGATAATGTCGTGTAGTCCACGCGGGCAAAGTCGTGGGCGGAAAGCTAGTATTGACATAAACCATTCTCAGAAGTAAGTGTACGTACACTTTACTATTTTGCTCACACTGTACAGTTTCGAAATTTTATTTCCAACCGACCTGAGGTTCAATATCGTACAAAAAAAAGAGTGAAATAAAAATTATTTTTATAAAAAAATAAAACCGCCTTCAAAAAAACCACATTAAAAAAGTAAGAAATAATTCCTCACCAAATAAATAACGTAAGTACTTTGAAGTCGGGCGGGTTTTAACAAAAACAACAAAAAATTGTACATGTTTCACGCCCGACTTCAAAGTACTTACGTTATTTATTTGGTGAGGAATTATTTCTTACTTTTTTAATGTGGTATTTTTGAAGGCGGTTTTATTTTTTTATAAAAATAATTTTTATTTCACTCTTTTTAGTGCATCGTGCAGGCAATTTACGTGTTTTCTGGTAAATAGATATGTGATCAAACTGAAAACCTCCTTTTTTGAAGTCGGTTAAAATACCTTGAGGTATCCCCTTTTTAACAAAACAAGAATCATCTAAATCGGTTTATAAACAAAGGAGTTACGCCTAAAGATACGTATTAAATTCACATAAAGTGGTAACGAAAACAACAGTATTTTCAAGATTTCCTGAAAACTACTAAACCGATTTCAAAATTTCAAAAAATGGGACCAACTTGGAAACCAACCTGATGTAATACCGTTTGAACCATTTCAATCGGTTCAGCCGTCTTCGAGTAATCGGTGGACATACAGAAAAAAAAAAAACCTACATACAGACGAATAGAGAACCTCCTCCTTTTTGATTTAGAAGTCGGTTAAAAAGAGTCCGTGTCAGATAACTCTGCGCGCGACTGATACGTTTTTGGCGCTAGATACTTACCCTTTTAAGGGTTCCGTAGCCGAATGGCAAAAACGGAACCCTTATAGATTCGTCAAGGCTGTCTGTCTGTCTGTCCGCCCATCCGTATGTCACAGCCACTTTATTCCAAAACTATTAAGATTACACCGTTGAAACTTGGTAGGTACCTAGATGTATTCTGTGTACAATTTTAATACAAAAAAATCTTTTTTTAAGCAAACATATTCGTGTGGGGTGTCTATAGATAGGTCAAATTATTTTAATTTTTAGTTTTTTGCATTCACAATGCAATTTTTGTTACTGAAAAATGGAAAATGAAGTATTTAGAAAAAATCGACCCGTCTCACAACTAGCTCCGATGGGACTCGAACCCACGACCTTTCGCTTTCCGGGCGACTGCTCTAACCAATGAGCTACGGAGTCGTTACGAGAAGCGTCGAATTTATCCAATACTTCGTACGCACTGTATAGTCAGTGTTAATTTCATCAATGTGGAGATATTACTACCCTCACACGCGAAAGAAATACCTTTCCAGGTATTTGGCAATCGCTAAAGATGAAATTACTATTGCAACTTATTTTAATTTTTAGTTTTTGCATTCACAATGCAATTTTTAGAAAAAATCGACCCGTCTCACAACTAGCTCCGATGGGACTCGAACCCACGACCTTTCGCTTTCCGGGCGACTGCTCTAACCACTGAGCTACGGAGTCGTTACGAGAAGCGTCGAATTTATCCAATACTTCGTACGCACTGTATAGTCAGTGTTAATTTCATCAATGTGGAGATATTACTTATTAAAAATTGCATTGTGAATGCAAAAAACTAAAAATTAAAATAAGTTGCAATAGTAATTTCATCTTTAGCGATTGCCAAATACCTGGAAAGGTATTTCTTTCGCGTGTGAGGGTAGTAATATCTCCACATTGATGAAATTAACACTGACTATACAGTGCGTACGAAGTATTGGATAAATTCGACGCTTCTCGTAACGACTCCGTAGCTCAGTGGTTAGAGCAGTCGCCCGGAAAGCGAAAGGTCGTGGGTTCGAGTCCCATCGGAGCTAGTTGTGAGACGGGTCGATTTTTTCTAAATACTTCATTTTCCATTTTTCAGTAGGTCAAATTATATTAAAAATGACATAAAGGTTTCTTAAACCATTTTTTCTCAAAGTAGATCTTTTGACAGATAGAGTCTTCCAAAGTGGTAAAATGTATTCCCCCCAACTTTTAAAATAAATAAGTGAAACATCTAGAAAAAAAATATATACTGTAGATCTTAATAAAAACTTCCAAAAATTGTTTTGAACGAGATATTGTAAGCACTTTTTGAGATTTATCACATTTTTAAAAACCTTAAATGTAACTTTGTCACTACACCGCGCGTACGAAGTCGCAGGCAACAGCTAGTACCAAATAAGCCGGTTACCTACTTACCGATATGAGGCTGATGGTAAAACAAAATAGATTTTTTTATATTGTCTATTTGATCACACATTTTATTGAAAAAATTGTATAATAGAAAAAACCACTAGACCTGTAAGTAACTTTCAGGCGGGATTTGAACCCGCGCCCTCGGGAATCCGGCCCGATGCTCTGACCAACTAAGCTAAGTACCGAAAGGTTTAGAAGACTCGTCGAATTCATCTATCACTTATGACGCTGTAGGCCAGCGTTGCTTCATCAATGTGAGGAAACCCTCGCATTTGGAAGAAAAAAAATACAAATGTTAAATTAAGGTTTGAACTTATTATTCCTGTAAATTATAGGAAAATTATTTTCATCTTAATCGAATGTCAATTTTGTCAGTCATATAAGTCAAAGCTTTTATACCTACTAATATTATGTCTTCGCAATATTATTTACCACTCCTAATCCCCATCCGATTGATCCAGTATTATTTTTCCCCCAATTCCACAGCACGCACGTTGTTTCTGATTATCTACCTAAGTGTGAACAGCACAAAGTCTAATTTAGCTTGACAATGGATTGGCGGTCCTACAACGCAATTTGGCAGACATTTTATTGATATCTTGGTGATTGGTACTGAATCGGTATATGGATTTGATTTGTAATAAGATTGTGTATAAATGACATTGGACATGCCTTGTCTAATAGTGTCTACACACGTTCCGATTTGGTCTGCTCTAGACCAAATCTGCGCTACACACGTTCCGATTTGGTGTGGGAGCAGACCGAATCGATACTATAAGGTTTATTTCTTATTAACACTAAAATGTCTTACGATTAACATACCCTTATTCCAAAACGTGGACTAATTTAAAACTGTACCCCAGCGGCCTTATTAATAAACAAGGAGCAAGTTTACTCCTAGTTCAAACCAAAAATAGTGCTTAGCAATAATATTACTCCTTTTGTTTGACGTTTTAAACCGTCATATTCCTAAGCAAACTCTTTGGTTTAGGGTTTAAGCTAGGTGTAAACTTACTCTTCGTTTATGAATATGCTATTACTGTCTTTCATTTTGGAAAATGAAAGTGACAGCACCAGTTTAGTACCAGCTTTAAACCAGGACTCTTTTAGTCCACGTTTCGGAATAAGAGGGTATCAGTTTACTTAAATATTAGCCATTAAATGTCCCCACTGCTGTGGCACATGCCTTCCTTATGGATGGATAATGAGAATGGGCCATGATCCACCACACGGGCCAAATGCGGATTGGTGAGTATTGCCGATTGGAAACAATCTATTTACTTAACGTAAACCGCCTCTGTGGTCTAGTGGTTCACACCACCGAATTCAGACCAAGAGGTCCCGGGTTCGATTCCCAGTGGGGGTACATATTGTATTCGGTTTGGTTGGTGGTAGGACTTGTTCTTAGTCCGCCTGGCTAGCTACCACCATCTTATCTAAGTCTGACGCCATAACAATGATGTTTTCAGCATTATTGTGTTCCGGCAGTTAGAGATAAGATAGCCAGTTCCTCAGTGATTGAGGATTCCGGGAGTAGTGCGCTTCCACCTTCAGCCTTATCACTACTTAACATCAGGTGTGATGAAGGCTAAGTGCTACCCCGTTGTGGATAAAAAAAAACGTGCCTTCCGACGCACAGAGGAGCTCAAGATAACAAATTTTTGGTCACCCATCCCGTGACTGACCATTACAAAAGTTGCTTAACCTCAACGATCGCGGGCCGAGCACGCTAAGCACTGCGCCACGGGCTCCTTAGGTCATTTATGCACAGTATTTAAACAAGTTGTCAGCTTCCATAATAGATACTATCCCCCCCATCGAGTAGGTACTATAACTTGATGGGGGATCGGGAGGCGGCCTTAGGCGAGTCCCACATAACCACCGTCCACACACCGCACGTGGATGGGGTAAGCGTAAAAGCATTCCCCTCACTTAAAAAAAAAAGGTCATTTATGCATAGTATTTACACAAGTAATCAGCTTCCATAATAGATCTCACTCAAGCCTCCTACACAGCTTTTCAAAATATCTCATCACGTGTAAGCAAAATAATAACACAGACTAAAGGAAAGGCGATTCTTATAAAGTTATCCATGGGGAAATGGTACCGTCAAGAAAAACATTCTGTAGCACCATTAATCATCTTGAGCACAGTAGAGAATACTTGAGATACGTCATTTGTGTGTAATAAATTTTTGTCCGAAAACGACCCTTAAGAACGGCCCCGGGCACGACGTAAATCAAACGAGACACAGCTTTATTTTCTTCATTTTGAGGTTTATTTTGCAATAAGTGTTTGTTTTCTGCGATAACAACATTGATATTATGCATTATAATTGCCATTTAACTGTATGCTTAGGTATAAATTGTTTTACTCCTTTGCATTCACAATGCAATTTTTATTTCTGGAAATGAAATATTAGAAAAATATCGACCTTCTTCAAGTAGCTCCGCCGGGAATCGAACCCTTTCACTGTCCGGGCGAATGTTCTGACCTTAGGCTGGTTCCACAGCTCTTCGGGAGACATGAGGGCCGCTCCGGAACGGAGATACACTCAACAATATTACTATCCAATGGATGAAAGGCCACAGTGGATCACGTGGAAACGACCTGGCCGATGAGCTGGCGAGGAGGGGATCGGATAGGGTGATGATTGCCCCTGAACCGGTCGCACCCATTCCGGCGAGCTGGTTTGCTGGTAAGATCCGTGAACACACTGCCCTTACGCACCAACATGAATGGAGCTCACTGGAAACATGCAGACAGGCGAAACGGACGCCCGTTTGTCCAGAGCTCTCATTAAGCTAAGTAGATCACAGTTACGCCTGGTGACGGGTGCTATAACAGGACATGGAAATTTCAACAGACACCTTTTCAACTTAGGTATCACCGACAGCCCCCTATGCAGGGGTTGCATGAGGGCCGAAGAAACAGCTGCTAACGTCCTGGTTGAATGTGACGGAGTGGCCCCCTACCGGGCGAGGTACCTCGGCTCGCCGGGAAGCGTCCACGAAGCGGTCTCCGACGTGAGGTCAGATCATAGTTAGTATTATATGACCCGAGGTACGGCCTGACTACTGATATCTCCCGTGTGTGGGCGGCCCGTGTGTGTCTCCCGGAGAGCTGTTAAACCAGCCATAGTATTAATGATCTGAGTTCTGACCGCTGAGCCACAGAGTCGTTAGAAGATGCGTCTAACATGTATAGGTTAACGGCTGCCACACACCAAAAAGTGTCGCAGATGTGCTGAATTGCGTCTTCGTGCGTCATGATTTTGCGTCTGCGACACCGCACCGTCTCGAAAATTCGATCAACGAATTTGACGTTCTGTTTCGTTGCAATATAATACCTATTAGGTTTTTTTTTGTAAATGTCTGTTCTTCTTGTCAGTAGCTACTACAACTTGGTATTGGAACAATGTATGTGATGGTGTCCAATATTTATTTATTTATTATGTTCTTATAGAATTTATAAATTTCATAATTCATTACATAATCATACATACATTTACACACACAGTTTCTTAATGAAAACTACTTATGAGCCAGATAATTAGTGTGATTGTAAGAATTTATTTATTTGTATTTATATACTTACATATACTTACGTTTAATGTTATTATTCACTAGGTACCTATTAACTTGCTTGAACTACTGTCAGATGTGCAACTAATACAACTATATCTATGTTTATCGACGAATTTCCTGTTATGGAGTGGAAAAAAAAACTATTTGTCATGTAGTGATTCACTAGCTGAATTACAAACTAACCGCTTGCAACTTCCTTAAGAGAATGATTTGTTTAATTTGCACTGATTTTTCTGATGATAAGCACGTTTCATTAAATAATCAACAATTAGGTCACTTCGTATCACTTTGTATTTGACAAAAAAAACGTACCTATTCAAATTCGATGTGAGTGTGAAAGTGACGGCGGTGAGCCGGATCCACACCAAACTTTCTGGCGCTTCGATCGCGCACGGCCACGGCTAGAGGTGGATACAGACATTACGAGGCATGCGCCCGCACGTTTTTTAGTTCATACATTATTGGTTCGCCATCGCACGTGCGTAGCGTAGTATGTACACTTGACACTTGACAGCACGTCAAGTTTTTTCAACACCGTTGCTCATAAAGTGACCCTTATTACATCGATCTTAGGGCCATAAACCGAACTATAACAGTTGCTCATAAAGTGAACCTTATTACATAGATCTTAGGGCCATAAACTGAACTATAACACACGCGTGCACAATAATATTACAGTACTAGTTGCGTAATAGAATTATCCCTACAAAATAAAGTAAGTAGGTACCTAACTGCAAATTATATGCGAGTCAACAGAGCATTTTCGATTTCACCGGGTAATAGATACAGTTCTTTTTTGTAACAACAAAGAGGTTTTATACGGCTGAAAATCCATTTACGTTTTTAGAATAAATAAATGTGTCCCTAATTAAGACAAAAAACATAATTAAGTATATTATTATCAAACTAGCTGACCCGGCAAACGTTGTTTTTAACCGACTTCTAAATCAAAAAGGAGGAGGTTCTCTATTCGTCTGTATGTATGTTTTTTTTTTTTTTTTTTTTTTTTTTTATGTATGTCCACCGATTACTCGAAGACGGCTGAACCGATTGAAATGGTTCAAACGTTATTACATCAGGTTGGTTTCCAAGTTGGTCCCATTTTTTGAAATTTTGAAATCGGTTCAGTAGTTTTCAGGAAATCTTGAAAATACTGTCGTTTTCGTTACAACTTTATGTGAATTCAATACGTATCTTTAGGCATAACTCCTTTGTTTATAAACCGATTTAGATGATTCTTGTTTTGTTAAAAAGGGGACACCTCAAGGTATTTTAACCGACTTCAAAAAAGGAGGTTTTCAGTTTGATCACATACCTATTTACCAGAAAACACGTAAATTGCCTGCACGATGCACTAAAAAGAGTGAAATAAAAATTATTTTTATAAAAAAATAAAACCGCCTTCAAAAAAAACCACATCAAAAAAGTAAGAAATAATTCCTCACCAAATAAATAATGTAAGTACTTTGAAGTCGGGCGGGTTTTAACAAAAACAACAAAAAATTGTACATGTTTCACGCCCGACTTCAAAGTACTTACATTATTTATTTGGTGAGGAATTATTTCTTACTTTTTTGATGTGGTTTTTTTTGAAGGCGGTTTTATTTTTTTATAAAAATAATGCCACATAAATTTTATTGGACACGAACTTCGTATCAAATGCCTGACACAATGTCACTTATTAAAAAAAAATCCTAAGCGGCAAAAATGTCAATGATTAGATAACATACCCTTTGACATACCTTCTCTTTGGAAGCGGCTAAGAAATGACAGTTGTGTGAAGTATGACAGTTTAACGGTTTTCTATACAAAATAACCATTTTTATTTTATAATTTTCCTGGATAAAAAGTAGCCTATGTTACTCCCCAGCTCTCAAATTATCTCCATACCAAAAATCTCTTCGATCCGTTGCTCCGTTTTGACGTGAAAGACGGACAAACAAACAAACAAACAAACAAACACATTTTCACATTTATAATATTAGTATGGATGGATACCGAAAATCTCGTCGATCCGTTGCTCCGTTTTGACGTGAAAGACGGACAAACAAACAAACAAATAAACAAACAAACAAACACACTTTCACATTTATAATATTAGTAAGGATTATTTATAATTCACAATAATTTGTCACTATTATTATAATTATTTTGAAGTAGGCTGTATGGCTGTATGTAATCAATCACCTTACATTTGGCGCGTGCAAAAAAAAAAACTTGCGCGCTTTTCCCCTTAGCTAATATTAGGTTATAGTATGCAATAAATGTTTGTTTTTCCTCGCAAGTGTGTTGAAAAAGTGTGTATGAAATTCGTAATCGTGAGCAACTTACTCACTAGACACTCGGCTGATTTACGCCCTCACCTGCGGCTTGGGCTGCAACCCACAGCCTCGTGTATAATGAGCAACCTAGGTCACTTGTATCATAATAGGGCATAGGGCATTAACGGCGGTCTCAAGATTAACATGTATAGTCTAATGTGCCGCCGTGTTTACATGCCTCACCACGCCCCGAATTGCCACGAATATGAAGGTGCACACCTTGAAAGCCATTCGTTGTGCGCCGTTCGGGGCGAATGCTTCCCAAAGCCTTTCTTCACCTTTTCACCTGTCTTGGACGTGCGACGCGCAATCCAAGGTGCGAAATTGACCACGTGCGATCCATTAGCCGGAACCACACACAACGATCAATTGGATCGGCGATCCGCAATCCAGGATCGGGGATCAGGGATATCGTGCATCGAATTTGTTCACTTGGATTGCTTGGATCGCGAGGTGTGTTCAAAGTCAAAGTCAAAGTCATAATTTTTTATTCATATAGATTAAATAAAATTAATGCTTATGAATCGTTCGCACCAACCGTTTTTTAGATTCCCTTTTTAACAGAATTTTACATTCGCGATACAGTCGCATTTGTCTTCAAAAACCTACAAAAGGTCACACAGATAATTTTATCTAACGCAAAATAGTAACAGAAAGTTACAACAGAATTGTCTCCTAGAACAAAGAAACAAATAATCTAGTTTTCCCTTTTCGTTCGAAACGTTTAACACAAATAGGTATTAAAAATTCCTTACTTCGCTCAACGTAAAGGCCCCATCTAAAAGGGAAACGGCCGAAGTTAAAGTAAACTTCTTTCAAAGCGGACCAAAGCGGAAAAGTTAGTTATAACAGTTGCCTAATTTCGTATCTTGGATCTTAAAGGTTGATGGATGTGAGCAGGGCCTGTAAACTTGACTCACCACATCAGATAGGCGGTTCAATTTGCCATTGTGGGAAAGATTTGTTAGTCTCTCTGTTAGTAGGAGAACGTAAGATACACTGCGACTTTTTTTAGCGATACAGCATCGATACAGTTGAAAATTGTTGCCGACTTTTTACCTCTGTCACAGTCAGGTAAAAAGTCGCAGAATATTCAGCCATTTATTTAATAAGAGTGGGGATAATGCGATCTTTAGCCTTCGATCAACAATAGTATTAATGTTCGCGAACTAAATCAAATCTTTATATGGCTGAGAAAAAAGGTAATACGGTACGATCTTATGTCATAAATGACAGGAACTACTTATAAATTTACGCGCAAGTGGCTCAGTGTGCGCATATTTTCTCGTGTTTGTCACTCCAACTATGTAATTAGACCTTGGTGTTATTGTTGATCGAAGTCTTTAGCCCATTATTAATATCGTAAAAAAACCTTATAACCTAAAATTCTCAACTTGTTAAATATTACTAAGTGTTTTAGCGTTTCCTTCTTGATTTGCTAGACTATAATATTTAGACAGTAATTGTAGGCAGTCCAAGTCTAATATTATGTATTTGCTTATATGTAAATGTTGATGTAAATACATGACTGTTTGCTGCCATAATATATATTTATAAATATAAGTATATGTATGTATATTATCCTATCAGTATATATGTATTATTTATTTATAAGATTGTATGTATAATTTAGCTTTATTATGTGTTTATTTAACTAATACGGTTTCTTTAAAAAAATCTGTTATTCTTATTTTTATTGCCGCCACAGCATTTTGTCACTTTCTTTCCGGTTGACTGGTAGAGAATGCCTAAGGGCATTAAGTCCGCCTTTTGTATGTTTTTTTATTTTCATGCAATAAAGAATAAATATATATATAATAAAAAAAAAATAAAAAAAAATTTGCATCGGCGCACACGAGCCACGCGCGACAGCCACCAATGGCCACCAACGCCGCCATTTGAAGCTACAAGAAGAAACAATTGACGACTACTACCGTCGGCGTCAAGCGTGTGCGGCGAGTACCTACATTACCTATAGGTACTATTATAGGTCACAGCAGATATATCAACTCGTAAACGGATCGTAAACGTATCAACTCGAGCGGTTCAGTATTCTTTGTATAATAATAATAATAATAAATATTTCTTTATTGTGCATACAAACAGCATACTTAGTACTTACACAAATAGCCAAAAGTTAACAGTTTAACAACTATTATTTTATAAATGTAGGTACATAAAAAACAAAAAAACCTTTACCTCCCGTTGCAGTGTAACACTGTGTAACAGCAAGGTAATGATCCTCATCCTCTACAACTACATCACAAACAAAACTACACTTTACACTAAATGCACTTAAAAACATTTTCAAAACTATAAAAGATAATATAAAGCACTTAACAAAATTTTGAATGTAGCAAATAGCATTACTGCATTACTTATCGTGCTAGAAATAAATATAATGATATCTAAGTTAAATAACCAAGATTGATGCTAAAGGTAGGTACTATTTTAATATATTCTGTCGCTAAAGTAAATTAAGTAAAATAAAATATTGCCAATAAGAACGAATGACACAATGACGAGAACAAAAACATTTCGGATCGACTGCAGTAGTCGCACTCGCATGTCGTAAAACTTATAGTATACGCAAAATTTGTAGATGAAACTTAAACTATAAGACTAAAAAACTAAAAGTAGCTATAACAAAAGAATATAAATAAGTTTAATTGAGTCATTCAATTTGAGGAAGTATTAGATAGATATGATTATATTTATATTTTATCATATAATATAAAATGTAATAATATAAATGTTATTTTATAATATAAGTATAGACATTTAAATAAATTATTGTTAATATTGTATACTAGTATATAATATAATGCGTAGAAATATATAAAATACACCGTTTTTACGTGTGTATTGTTAACAAGCTCTCAGTTTTGTCGTAGTCACATTCCTTCAGGTATGCATGAAGTGCCTTTTTACACAAGGATCTAGTCATATTTTCTAGATCTATTTGCTTATTGATTCTGTTATATAAAAGTGGAGCCAAAAATCTTGAGAACCTTTGAGCAAAGGTAGTTTTGAAGGCTGGAACCTTGTAGACGACATGAGATCTCCGATTTGAGCTGTGGTTACGGGTATTTGCGTGTTGTTTTAAAATTACGGATTCAAAGTATAATTGTCTTACTGTAAGAGTTTGAGATTCCATATATAAATCTGTTGTAGGATACCGGAATGGCTTGAACAGCATAACTTTTAAAATCGTTCTTTGTACTCTTTCCAATTTTAAAATTGTGGATTTGCATACACCTCCCCACGCCCTTATACCATATCAAATCAGTGACTGGCACAAGCTTGAATAGACCATTTTATTAGAAATATCACTATTTAAATGCCGCAGTTTTTTGAATACTGGTATTAGCTTACGTATCCGAGACTTCAAGTTTTCAATATAAACTTTCCAATTTAAATTTTCATCAATCATAATGCCTAAATACTTAGTAAATTTTACCATGGAAAGAGTATGACAGTTGCAGTTCACTAAATCGCTGCATGTATGTGCTTTTAGATAAAATAATTGAGATTTGTGTGTTATTATTGAAAAGTTAATGAAATTAGTTTTGGTTAAATTAAGTGTTAATAAGTTATCATTTAATAGGTTTAATATATGTTTGATGCCCTTTTCCGCAGCCAATTTTACCTTATCTATTGACTTACCCGTGAACAGTAAGACTGTGTCATCAGCGTAGGTAATTATTTTACAATTTTCAATGTTCGCACTACAAATACCATCAATGTAAATTAAAAAAAGCGTTGGGCCAAGTACAGAACCCTGTGGCACACCGTAGTTTATTTTTCTTTTAGAGCTGAGCAAATCATTAATCTTTAGGCACTGTGTCCTTTCAGACAAGTAACTTTTGAACAGTTCCAAGGGAAGCCCCCGTATACCGATGTCTTCGAGCTTACGAAGCAGTAAAGGTAGTGATACGGTATCGAATGCCTTGGCTAAATCTAAGAAAACACCAAGACATTGAAGTTTGCTATCTAAACTCTGCACTACGTGAGAGACCAGGTCATCCATAGCATCTACCGTAGATTTATTGGATCTAAAGCCAAACTGGTTTTGAGACAGTAAGTTGTTCGTTTCCAAATAATGTGTAAGTCGTGTGTTTATGAATTTCTCCAAGATCTTAGCAAGAGTTGAGAGTAGCGATATGGGACGATAATTGGATATATTAGTAACGTCACCACTCTTGTAGACTGGAATGACCACAGATTCCTTAAGCACTTCAGGGAAAACACCAGTCGATATACATAAATTGCATATATGTGTGATGGGCAAGGCGAGATGGTCAACGTTTTTCTTTATAAGGCTAGAGGAAATGCCTTCCCAGCCAGTGGAGTTAGTGTTTTTCAATGAGCCAATAATTTTGGTGACCTCAATTTCATCAGTGGGCAAAAGCATAAACGAATTTATTGGTGGATTTATATTTTTTATATTTTTTACAAGATCATCCTGTGTTTTATTTAAGTTTTTCAAAATATTTTCAGCTTTTTCAGCTCCTACTCTCACAAAATAATCATTAGCGCAATATAAGGATTCAGTGGGATTGTTTTTTATTTTTAGAAGATTAGAAGAAACATCTGTTAGGTTATTTGGTTTATTCAAATAACAGATACGTTTAATAGTCCTCCACGTACTCTTAATATTTTTTTGATTTCGTTCAAGGTCTTGAATATCATATGCTTTTTTTAGACTATCCATAGTCTGAAAGCAAATTGTTGCAATGATTCCTATATCTTGTATATGTGATTTTTAAATTAATATCGTTTGGAAATTTCTTATGTTTTTGATATAATTTATCCCGAAATCTTACACAGCGAAGTAACCCAGGGGTCATCCAGGGCTTAATGATATGTTTCCTATTAGATACTTGTATATAGTACGTTGAAATTCGTATAAAATCCTTGTATGAAACCCCCTACTGCAACGCACACTGATCGGAAGCGTAACGTAATCGCCCCGCCTCGGGACCAGCTCACGAACCGCTTTGCGGGTCGCTCAACTTGCTATCCCCGCGCTTACCGCTAGTCGTCCACGTGCTCACATCTCTCCGTACCCGAGCTTACAGCTCTACGCACAGTGGTGTGAAAATGAAAATGAACTAACCACATTTCAAAAAATCTGACTGAAATTCCGAGATTTGATCCCATGTCCACCTTTTTTCGATATGGAACTACTGTGCGGCGATGCGTAAGCGCGGCGTCGTCGCCTAGCCGTAGCCGAGCCGACGTACCGAGCGACGTTGATCCGGTTTGGTTACGTGCTTGCGTTAGGTTGACGCCTGGTTGACGGTGAGGAGAAAGGCGATACGGTGTCGATTCCTTTCCGAGTTGATGTATCTGCTGTGACCTTATGTAGGTAAGTATGAAAACTACAGGAAATAAGTCGATGATGGCGTTTTGTGGTTGTGAACGATGGCTCGTGTGCGGTCAGGCTTACCCTTCGATAATTATGATAAAGACGATTTTAAGGGCCTAAACTGAGTTAAGCGGGTGCCCGCGACGGGCACACGTCGCGTGTCTCCGTCCGTGGACACGCGCGCGGGCTCCGTGAAACCGCATCACATAGCGCTATTGACTGAACAAGCCCGTCCGTGCTACCGCTGGCGGGCCCCGGAGCGGGCACCCGTGCGGGCGACCGTCGCGGGGAAACGGGCTACAAGGCGCGGGCGCGGGCGCGGGCACTGAATATATAATAGTACCTACGCGCGGGGCCCGCCTCCCCGCGACGGTTGCCCGCGCGGGTGCCCGCGTCGGAGCACTTTTGTATGGAACCGCGCGGGCGTCCGCGTGACGCTGTTTAGGCCCTTATTCAATAAAAAAGCCAAATTATATACATTCGGTTCTCTGGTCAGTGTACTGTATCATATATTTTTTTATGTAAATAAATATAACGTGTAGACTTGGGTGCTTCTGAAATATCCTATTCAATATGATCGTGCCCTAAAAAAATATTTTCTCTCTACTTGAGCTGTTAAGCTCGCGCACCCGTGAAATAATCTTATTTCATCTAGTTTTCTTTTATTTTTTAGATGTTGATATTACGTTCTTAGTTTCTTAATACAACTTCTTAGCTGTCTAGTCTAGACTTTTTGCTTTGTTTTATCATGACCACGTTAAACTTGTTTCATAAGAAAGAAAATATAATGCCCTATTGTTTGTTCATTCTCTTTTCAAATGAATTGAATAGATTCATTCTTGTAAAGATTTATGTACGTACCATTTGTCGTTTTTATAACTGACAACATGCTTTGACTTCGAGATAAGTAGATTGGGTAGTATAAGTAAGTAGTTGTATTACAGGTTTCAGAACACAAAGGTATCTTACCGTACTTAATATATGTACATAAATGTCAGTCTGTAATGTAAGGTATTTATTGTATGGGCCATTAGTAGCCTGAAATAAAGTTATTTAATTTTTAACCAACAGTTAAGTCATGTTTACCCAACTTAAAGCTTTCCACTACATTTTTATCCTACTTAGCCCCAATAGCATTCTAAGAAAGCAATTGTGTCAGCATTTTTACTGGTTTTACAAAATCGGCAAAGCCTGACGGTAAAATTTCAATAAACCCACACCATCTCAGAATACTGATTTGAAGAGCCTTCATCTCGTTTTGAATCCGAAACTTTAATAGAATTAATTGTGCGAATTAAAGGCTCGGTAAGAAATTCTATAGGTTCTTTGAATTTTCGTAATTATGTAAATCGTGTTTGCTTTTAACAAAGAATTCGAATTAAATTGATTTGAAAATATTGAGATAGACGTAAAAACACCAGCCCCTTTTTGAACCCGTGCCCCCGGGTATCCGGCCCGATGATGCTCGATAATTACAGAATAGCATTGTGGATGCATAACAGTTATGCATATTACTAATATAGGTACTTAAAGCGCTACTCGGAAAAATATGGACTTTTTGATATAAAACTATAGGACGGTTGGAGTTGTTTTAAATCTGGTAATAAGATACATATTTCTTCATATCTTTATCTAGATTCGTATAGTTTCAGAAACACGATTTTATGATTTTAAAGAAAAGGAAAAGACCTCTAAAAATACGAAAATTCGTTGGAAATTGGTTTAATTAGTGGACACCAATAATATTTAGGATCGTGTAGAAGCATTTTTAAAAAATCGCTATAGTTTTTTAATACGAAGTGATTTTGTGTTTTTTTTTGCCTAATCTGTAAAATCGGTCTCGCTTTCGCGCGCGTCGTTTTCTCATTGCTATCTCGCTTCAGCACGATTTTTCCGAGTATCGCCTTAATTTAGTTTGGTCATTATCACCATAAATATTATGAAAAACAAAATTTTAGAAGACAGTTACTCCGTGATCATGGCGTGTGCAACTGAGCCGAAATATCGGGAACTCGAAAACAAATTTAAACATGGTAAAAATCCCATTTTTCATAATATTTATAGATACCTAATGTTGTTTAATTTAATGCAAATAAATTACCTATATTTGTAAATACGTTAGGAAAATAGGTAGGTACCTACATTAAATTAATACAGCGGTTAAACATTCCTTGGATATTAACTTTTTCTTTGCATTTACAAAGTAACTAAGGTACTGTGGTAATCTACTGCGGCCTAACTAACTGGGGAGACTAATTAACTAATAACTAACTAACTAATTTGTATCACGTTTACTAGCGGCCTCAGAGCCAACACGTCTATTCTATTACAGGCGGAATCGTTCTAGACTAAAAGAAACTGCTCGAAAATGTGTTTGATATTTAAACAGTTTAAAAGAAACTAACGCGCCATAGACGAAACGCGACACATCATACCACAACCAACCTACGACTTATTTCATTGTTTAATCCTCAAATACGGTAAAGGAACATCGACACTCATTTTATCGTGTGCGTTACCGCCGCAAAAACTTGTGCTTTAGAGAGATGAGACCTTATCAGATAATTAGTGTGTCGTGAGGAGAAATTTGTTTATTAATAGCAAAATTTGTGTGAATTGTAGTTTTTGAGATATTTGACAAAAACAGTTTTTGCCAGGGTCACGTTTTAAACGTTACCCTGGCAAAAAAAGTTGTTTTAGCTCGGAACTAAATACATGAATAGATAGCTTTTGTTGCGTTGTAAATGTTAGCAAACAGCAAAAATTGTGTGTGTTATGGTTCTTGAGTTACTTGAGTTTTTGCTGGGGTAACGTTTTGAGATTTCCCATATCTCAGAAACGGTTCAACGCAGAAGTTTGAAAAAAATACCAGTAAGAGACCTGAATTTGTTTAAATTTGTTTAAACATTAGTTTTTGATTTGGTTGTCGTAAACCAACGTAATTAAATGATTTCGAAAATCAGAAAAACTGATTTGTAAGTAAACTATTACATTTACAACCAAACAAACAGCTGCAAAAAATACCCGTGGTAGACACTTATTATGTCTAGAATTTTAGATCTTGTAAATTTACACGATTTAAAGATAAAGATAAATTTGATAAATTTTAGACTAGTCGTACTTTAGAGATCGAATACACAGTTTCCATAACATTAAGGCACATGGCATACATTAAACAAATTTAAGTAATTCATGAACATTCGTTCCTGTTAATTTTAGCTTTCAATTACAGCTATCATGAAAGATATATCAAAAACAAGAACATGACAACAATTCTCTAGTAACCCGCCCAAATTGTAGAGGTCACGTAAAAGCGACCGCGCCATACATAAGCGTAACCATCTTATATGAACGGGATGTTATGGATATTTTGTTAGTACAGTTGCGTACAAACGTTCGCTGGTCAGATTATCTTTAAATATAAAATGTACGTTAGTCTCGCAAAAACTAAAGAATGGCTCGGCCGATTTTAGTTTTAAAATGTCTGTCGTATTCCAGGGGGAAGTTTAATTTAAGGTAAGAAATATTTATGGAAAAATTGCGTGGAAAATTGTTAAAAAACATTTTCCCGTAAAGACTGTTCAAATTCAAATTCAAATTCAAATTCAAAGATATTTATTCAGTTCCACAAATATACAAAAACAATATTTCAAATTAACATGAAACTAAAATAATGTGAAACCAAAAAGGACCCTGCTCAGCACAAGTTGCAGCATGTACATCACCTGCAACGCTGATAATTCTGCAGAGCCCTAATAATACGTGTATGTGTGCATGTGTGGCAAGAAATTATACTAATAATCTAAATCAAATATTATTTGAAGAGAAAATATATATACTTATATATTATATACTTAATAATGCATAAATAAAATACATCGGTACTTACTTCAGATTATTTACCTGAAAATAAATATATTAACATTATTACAAACATAGTTGTCCTTTAATATTGCATCTGTTTACTAAGCAAAAACTTTTTGAGATTACGTTTGAAAGAGTAAATGGTTTGAGCTGATCTTATTGGAGGCGGTATATTATTCCAACATTTCGTGGCAGCATAACGGAAACTACCACGAAAAGCAGACGAACTATGTCTTGGACAAGTGAGTCTAGATGCCAATCTTATTTCGCGTTGGGAGAAAATAAGCTTTTCATACAGATAGCGTGGTCGACGAGACTGTATAATACCGAAGAGCAAAGAAGAGAAATGTAACGAGCGCAGTGCTTCCATCTTAATTATGCTCTTGCAGTTCAAAAAAGGTGTAACATGTGCACGTCGTGGAATTGGGAAGCAAAAACGCGCGCATGCATTCTGTACGCGCTGTATTAGTGCTTTTGTTCTAGCTAACAAGCAATTACCGATCACAGTATCTGCGTAACTCAACTTGGATAATATTAAACTATCGCAAAGTTTAATCCTAATGTCAATGCTAAGGTGCTCGCGAACCTGATACAGCACCTTTAATCTGTAAAAACAGTTTCTGACAGTTTCAAGTACATGTTCTTCGAACCGCAGCTGACTGTCCATTAAAAGCCCCAAGTTTCGCGCTACTTGTACATTATCTAACAAGACTTCCCCCAATTTAACTCGGGGGTCATAGCTCATAATGTTACTTATCTGATACTTGGAACCAAGGACTAGAAACTTAGATTTTTTAGGATTAAGTACTAAACTATTTTGTTCAGACCATTTCGTTAACTGTTCTAAATCGTTGTTGATTAGGTTTACAGCAGCAGCAGTATCTTTAGGCTTAAAAGTTAGATATATCTGCAGATCATCAGCATAAAGATGATAGCTACAGTTGGAAATACATTTTGTTATGTCCGCAATGTACAAGATAAACAAAATGGGGCCCAAAATAGAACCTTGTGGAACACCGTGTTTTAAAGATAACTTCTCAGAGGTGACCGAGGATCCCAGCCCATTACAAAGTTCAACTCTTTGTGAACGCTCTTGAAGATAACTTGCGAACCATTTTATTGTACTAGAGTCAAACCCATAATAGGAAAGCTTGGATAAGAGGAGAGTGGTGTTAATCGTATCAAAGGCACGAGAGAAGTCCAATAACACAAGTATAGCCCCTTCACCTATGTCCTGACCCGACAAGACATCGTCAATTACATCGAGTAAGGCTGTTGCTGTACTGTGCGATTTCCTAAAACCTGATTGCTTTATGGGTAATATATTATTTGATTCTAGATAACCAGTTATTTGCTCACATACAACCCTTTCCAGAACTTTAGACATTGTAGGTAAAATGCTAATTGGCCTAAGATCATTTAGGTCAACTGGGTCGGTTTTTTTAGGAATCGGTTTGACTATAGCCTCCTTCCAAAGATCAGGGAACACACTTGATTCAATGGATTTATTGATGATCGCAGTCATGATGCTCAAAGTACTAGGTAAGGTCAGCAATAACATGTCTCTTGATACACTATCTACGCCCTGAGCATTAGTAGAAAAAGATTTTAAAATTTTTAAAACGGTGGTTTCATTAACAGACTTCAATGCAAAAGATGTAGAACCAAAACGATGAAACTCGAAAAACGTAAGAGTGGAAATGTCTAAATCCTGTTTAGAACCATTTTCTATTAAGTGATAATTCATTTTGTCAGGATCATTAAAATGCGAAGGCAAATCTTCGTGTTTACTTTTGTTAAAATCTGCAACATTCCGTTTTATATTTTTCCATAAATTGCGTGGGTCATTGACGTTTTTATTTATGTAAGAATTATAATATGCAGATTTTTCCCTATACATGGATGCAGACACAATGCCTTTAAGTTCCTTGTAGTACTTCTTATGAACATCCAATTTAGTTTTACGACTTCTAGTATGAGCCTCATCCCGGAGTTTCATGATTTCTTTGATAGTATACGTAATCCAGGGGTATCCGTTTTCTTTAAAACATTTTGTTTTGCGAGGTGCAAAACGGTCAAACAAAATCAACATATACGCGTTAAAAGCACTCAATGCATCGTTAACATTTTCACAATTGACCAAGTTATTCCAATCAATTGATTCCACGTCAGTATTGAATTTTTTTATATCTAAATCTCGTAATGACCTATACGTTCGCCATTTTAGAGGTGGTTTGGTTTTTTTGATATTTAGCTCACATGATATGAAGGCATGACGACTTAAATCAGGTATGTAATTAACATTTACTTTGTTCATCCTGACATTAGAACATATTACGTCAATTAAAGACTCTGAATGGTCAGTAAAATGTGTAGACTCGGTAACAAATTGCTGTAAACTAAAACAACGTAAAAAATTAGCCATTTTTTTGGTATTAGACTCGTTTGTCTTCCAACAGTCAATGTTAAAATCGCCTAATAGCACAATATGGTCATACATTGAGAATGAACACAAAGATTCGGTGAGACTTTCAAAAAAGTTATCTACGTTAAACCAGGGTGGGCAGTAAGCCGTACCAACAGCTATCTTACGTCCGTTCACTTTGAGACCAAGCCACATTTGCTCAACAGAGTGGATGGGCGGATGGACTAATACTGATGTCCATCCATGATGGACTAAAGTTCCTAGAGTGCTCGTCAGATAAGTGGAATGGACAGTAGGTGACAGTTTTAGAGTGCGGCTGCGCGCGGTCGAAATCGAATACTAATCATTTACCATAACCTTAGAACGAAGAAAATGTACTGTAACTAGCGCCAAAAACGCACCAGTTGCGCGAAAATTGCGCACGGACGGACTCTATGTAGGTACAGTTGGACGGAAATCACCCGCAGCAGCCGCAATCGGAGATGTCACTGCGACATGACGTCATCGCAATAGCGCGCAAGGAAAGCAAATTTACAAAAGCTGGTGAAACTTTACAACGCTGTAACTTTGGAAATCCTGGACAGATTTCGATGAAACCGAAACTGTTATTACTTGCACGAGTACGCGCATTAAACGCAGTAATTTTTATAGTCATATTTTGATGTGTTGGTGTGACTCATTGTTTACGACACAGACTAATTCGTTGGCTGGGTCGGAAGAGCGAGCGTTCCCATCTCGTCTCGCGTCAAGACAATATTACGCACGGCTGCGTTGACATTTCAGAGAGCGAGTTTACTTCGGAAGTCCTGTAGAACACGTGATAGGTTACAAATTGGTGACTAGTCTATATAATTTGTGATTTGGTGCCACTTCCACGACAAGGTTGGTTAAGCAATAGTCACCTTCCAGTCCACGTGTCAAAATATGACTATGGCTTGGCTTGACATGTTGTGTAAAGTTAGCACGGCATTGTGGCTCTTGCTATAAAATGCAGATATAAAATAATACACTCAAGTTGGGTACCAAAGTCAATCTTAATGAAAATTTGTATATCCTACTTCCTACTAATATTATAAATGTGAAAGTTTAGATGTTTAGATATTTGTATGTTTGTTACTGAATCACGCAAAAACGGCTCAATGGATTTGGCTGAAATTTGGGACACAGATACGTTGTGGCCTGGAGAGAAACTAAGGCTACTTTTTATCCCGGAAAAATATCACATTCCCGCGGGATAACGTCGGGTATACCACGCGGGCGACGCCGCGGGCGGAAAGCTAGTTTTTATATAAAAAGAAGTTAAATAAGTGATTTACAAATAATTTTTATTTATTTTTATTTATTTATTTAATTAGGTAACACGACAGACATCAATCAATAATTGGATAAAAAAATACAAATAATTACAACAGTTTCGAGCTAGACTAATGCCCTTCAAAGTGTTTACACAAAAAGGATAGTCATTATGTACGTACAAGTAGTATAAGGTTGACATTAACAAGATATGTGAGCTTCGATATGATATAAAAAAAAAACTCCTAAACAAAAAATAAAATAGGTACTTAATAATTAAAAAAGAAAGAAAAACAATAATTAAAATAATAAAAAAAAACAAAAAAAAAAACACACACTGACAGTTTCAAAACATTTACAATAAATAAATACGCAGGGAGGTACCATCAGACCCCTTTGCATCATAATAATAATAATAATCGATCGCTTTACTCAGAACCGCATGTTCGAGAGAGATCAACGATGTGTTTATGCATCCTGGGAGCGATCGAATCAGAGTGATACTGATATGCATCGGCCGGATGATGATGCCATGATTTCTTTTTGGCACAACATCTGGTCTGTGCCTGTCACTCACTCTGAAGGCGTGTGGATAAGGGATGTTGAGCGTTCGTGTGAGCTTATACCTGAGATGAATGAAGTAACCATTGACTACCAAGACGTAGTTTGTGCAGTTCGTTCCTTACCCAACTGGAAATCTCCAGGCCCGGACGGACTGCACAATTTCTGGTATAAATGGTTACCTAGCTCGCACGTTTGCTTAGCATCTCAATTTCAAAGTGCTTTATTATCTCGATCGCTTCCAGAATTTATGACAACAGGCATAACCCATCTGCTCCATAAATCTGGTAGTACTGCGGACCCCAAAAACTATAGACCTATCACCTATCTGCCAACAATTTATAAAATTCTTACGTCCATTTTGAGGTCGAAGATTAATAAACACATTGACCAAAATTCTATTATGTTTGCCTCTCAAAATGGATGTAGGAATGGGGCCCGTGGTACTAAGGAGCTACTCCTCATTGACATGGCTATTAACCAACAGGTTCGTCGAAACCGAAAGAACCTGTCGACTTCCTGGATAGATTATAAGAAGGCCTATGATTCCGTACCGCATTCGTGGCTCATGAGGGTGCTGGAGTTGTATAAAATAAATACAACTCTACGCACTTTCTTGATATCGTCCATGCGAAAATGGAGAACGGTCCTTTTCTATCCAGGATCTCGACGGGTTCTAGGTCAGGGCGACCCTATAAAAATAGAGCGAGGTATCTTCCAGGGTGACGGTCTGAGTCCATTATGGTTCTGTCTGACCTTGAACCCTCTGAGTACACTTCTCGAGAGTTCAGGATTAGGCTACCGTTTACGGAGAAATGGTCAAGTAATATCACACCTGCTATACATGGATGACCTGAAACTATTTGCCCATAGCAGTTCTCATTTGACAGCGTTACTGAAGGTTACTGAAGCTTTCAGTAATGCCATTAAAATGGAATTTGGTGTGGACAAATGTGCAGTCATGCATGTAAAGCGTGGTCAGATAATGGAATCCACGGGTATACAACTCTCGGATTCTATTAATCTTAGATCTCTCTCCGTTAACGAAACCTATAAAGGCATTAGGCATCAACGATGCTGACATGAAACAGTCGTTGCGTGAGCGTTTCTTGGGGCGCCTCTCAAAAGTCCTTAAAAGTCTTTTGTCTGGCGGAAACAAGGTTCGCGCATACAATGGATGGGTCATGCCGCTACTGATGTATTCCTTTGGCATACTTAAATGGACTCAAACTGAACTGGATGCCCTGGATAGAAAAGTTCGTACATTGCTAACAGCACACCGCATGCATCACCCACGTTCATCGACCATGAGATTGTATATCCCGCGGAAGTGCGGTGGTCGTGGCTTCTTAAATGCTAAGACATTGCATAACCGCGAGATATGCAATCTTAGGGAGTATTTTCTCCAAGTCGATATTGGGTCTCATAGAGATGTAGTTGCTGTTGATAATGGACTTACTCCTCTATTTTTAGCAAAAGAAAACTGGCGCAAACCTGTAGTACTTAGTACTTCCGACCGCAGCACTGTGTGGCAAAGCAAGGAGTTACATGGCAGATTCTACCGGGCTCTCCATGGGCCCGACGTAGATTTATTAGCCTCAGTATCCTGGCTCCGTTTCGGTGATCTTTTTGGCGAAACCGAAGGTTTTGTCTGTGCAATTATGGATGAGGTTGTGATGACGAATAACTACCGAAAGTATATCCTAAGGGATGGCACAGTGGATATTTGCCGAGCGTGCCATCGTCCGGGTGAATCCCTTAGGCATATAATCTCCGGTTGTTCTCGTCTCGCAAATGGCGAGTATTTGCATAGACATAACCAAGTGGCCAGGATAATACACCAACAACTTGCTCTGAAACATAGTCTTGTGGCATCCGAGGTGCCGTACTACAGGTATGCACCAGAACAGGTCCTTGAAAATAGCCATGCCACATTGTATTGGGATCGATCTATCATTACAGACAGGACTATTGTAGCTAATAAGCCTGATATTGTATTAATAGATCGACACGAACGCCGCGCAATAATTGTTGATGTCACTGTTCCCCATGACGACAACCTCGTGAAAGCTGAAAAAGATAAAGAAAACAAATATCTTGATTTAGCTCACGAGATTGTTGACATGTGGGACATTGATTCAGCAATTGTTGTTCCGATAGTCATATCTGCCCATGGGCTGATAGCCAAGAGCCTCGATAAACACCTTAAGAGGCTCGCGTTAGGTGGATGGATCGGGAGTCAGATGCAGAAGGCAGTACTTCTGGACACGGCCCGTATAGTGAGAAGGTTCCTGTCTCTGGATCCTTAACCATCGGTAGCCGGGACCTTGATCTTGCTGCCGTTGGGGAACTGCATTTTTGTATTTTTAAATGTTATATTTTTAAGTGCTATTCATTGTAAAAATTTAATGCTTAGAAATATAATTTTTTAAGTATTTAAAATGTAATAAAGGGAATAATAATAATCATTTTTATATGATTATTATGATTACTCATCATCGCCTGAATTGTCACAAGTCACAACCGTCGTTACCACCTGTATTTATAATAAACATAGATTATTTAAGAAAATATAATTTAATAAATGCCGAATCCCAAAATCCAATTCAATTGCGGGTGTACGCCGCACGCGGCTTCTTTTGTTTATGCGGCGGCAACCTTTGACATAAAGCGGCACGTGCCAATGCGGTGCGATAAAAAGGGCGACATTATCTAAGCGAATGGGCGTTTTCACATTGGACGATAACGACACCGACACGATACTACACCGATATCGGCACGACAGACAATATCGTTGACGGTAACGAACGACACAGTGTGAAAGCATTTAGTAGTGATTGTATCAAACTGCCAGTCCGACGATATCGTGCCGATATCGTTTCGTTACCGTTATCGTCCAATCCAATGTGAACACGCTCAATGGACTTTAAAACAGTAAATATTTGCAATAGGCGAACGAGGCGAGAACCGACTTGCATCGCGAAAGTAAAAAAAGTTTAGCGTGGCGTTTTCGTTGCGTTGTGGTATGGTATAAAAATAAAACAATTGGTTTGACTAAAGAGAAACAACAAATTACTATAAATGTATTTATTGGTACATGATTGGTACTGACAAATAAACCACACTATAAATTGCTTACTGAGATTATTACCTACTTAGGTAGATATAGATTACTACTGACCAACCTTCATTTATTTGCCTTTAAACTAATAACTATCGTAAATCATTAAATTATTAAAAACTACTATTAATAAACATGATTTTTACTTATAAAATAGAAAACTAGTAGAATCAATACTTTACCAATAACGTTTTTCTGCGTAACTGTACAAAACATCGGATACTAAGCTGCTAATTTACGAAGATAGCCCCTACGTATGGTGCGGTCGCTTATAAGTGACCTTTACAATTTGGTCGGCTTATTAAAGAATTGCTGTCTCAATCTTGTTTTTGATATATCTTTCATGATAGCTGTAATTGAAAGCTAAAATTAACAGGAACGAATGTTCATGAATTACTTAAATTTGTTTAATGTATGCCATGTGCCATAATGTTATGGAAACTGTGTACTCGATCTCTAAAGTACGACCAGTCTAAAATTAATCAAATTTATCTTTATCTTTAAATCGTGTAAAGTTACAAGATCTAAAATTCTAGACATAATAAGTGTCTACCACGGGTATTTTTTGCAGCTGTTTGTTTGGTTGTAAATGTAATAGTTTACTTACAAATCAGTTTTTTCTGATTTTCGAAAACATTTAATTACGTTGGTTTACGACAACCAAATCAAAAACTAATGTTTAAACAAATTTAAACAAATTCAGGTCTCTTACTGGTATTTTTTTCAAACTTCTGCGTTGAACCGTTTCTGAGATATGGGAAATCTCAAAACGTTACCCCAGCAAAAACTCAAATAACTCAAGAACCATAACAATTTTTGCTGTTTGCTAACATTTACAACGCAACAAAAGCTATCTATTCATGTATTTAGTTCCGAGCTAAAACAACTTTTTTTGCCAGGGTAACGTTTAAAACGTGACCCTGGCAAAAACTGATTTTGTCAAATATCTCAAAAACTACAATTCACACAAATTTTGCTATTAGTAAACAAATTTCTCCTCACGACACACTAATTATCTGATAAGGTCTCATCTCTCTAAAACACAAGTTTTTGCGGCGGTAACGCACACCATTTTATCTTACTATTTTACTTATAGGTATTATAAATACAAAAGTTTGGATGTTTGTTTTAAATCGCGGCGAAAGGGCTGAACCACAGATCACCTGTAGTGGCAAATCTTTGGGCTGAACGGAATAAAGATGAAATTTGGAACAGAGGTCTAGAATAAAAAACAAGCTAGACCTCCTAGGGTAAATGTGTCAATGTCACGGAAATCGCTGGAACCACAAACATCGTGTAATACGTGTGCAAAGAGGCGGACGGAAAACTGTTAGCTTTATTAAAAAATAAACCGACATCAATACAGATTAAGGCTATTGCGGCGATCAAACTCAGAATTTTCAATGTTTTTAAATTAAATTTCCTGACAAAGTATCATTTCTAGGCCTTTCAAAATATAATATGTGATAGATCTTTTCTTTATGAAGGGAAGTTACTAAAATTTATTTGAATCAAATAAATACAATGTACTAAAAAAAATATTTTCAAGACCCCTTTTTTCCGTCTTAAACTCAATTATCTCAATAACTAGTTGAGTAATCAAGCTAATTTTTTTTGTGTAAGTAGTTCTTAGTCATATCTAGGGAAGTTACTAAAATTTTTTTTTGTTATATTTATAGTAAATAACTAGTATCCCAAAATGCATCGTGCACCGTTTCGCAGCATAATTGTTCAGTCTCCGCCTGGCATTGGCGGCGTTTGGACGTGGAGAATGTATCGCTCCGATTGCGCCAAAATTGAAAAAAAAAAACTCAAACTAGGATCCTAATTTTTATCAATGATGCTTATTTTGCTAGGAAATATTGAAATAGCGCTTCAGGATTGGGTATAGATGAGTGCTTTGCCATTTATTGCATAACCATAGACCTATGTAACCTAGGACAAGTTATTTTACTCATTACCTAAAGCAAACATCAATAGTTTGAAATAAAAGTGACGGCTAATATTGCCTAAGATACTTAAGAGCCCATAAAAGTTGTACCTATTTAAGTACCAATATTTTGTTGTGTTGTAGGTACATAATTAGTCTAAGTTTCTAACTTCTACTACTGTATATTAAATTTATGTTCGTTTTAGGTTCCTCAAAATTGAAAATGTGAGAAAGTTAAGATAGGTAGGTGTAAAAAATTGCATCAAGAAATAAGAAATTCGCTTGTTGAAAAAGTTTTTTACAGAGTCATAATGTAAAAGCAATTCTTGAAATAAAACCGATGTAAGAATTTTATATACCTAGTTGATCTAATATCACCATTACACTTTTTTGAGACTGTGAGAAGTCCAGGTTCTTTCCTTTGAGTGAGGAACATAAACCGCACCATTTTGTGTAAATTTCAGGTTCAAAACATTTTTATTACTGATTCTCTTATCCATTATTAGTACAAAATAGAGCATGCATACCATTTCTTGCAAGAAATGCTCTCGCGCTTTTGAAATTCGAAATTCGAAATCCCCACAACAATATCTAAAACCGATGGTTGAGGCGCCAGTAGCATTAAAAAAGAATGTAAAGTCTGTCAGCTTTATTGACAGTTTTAACTCTCAAATTTAACCACCGCGTCAGATAAGTTTGCGGAGTTCTGTAAGGAGACTTGCATAGTCGGAGTAAAATTTTTGATACTGTAATGAAATATTGCATAGGTACAAGTACTTCCGAAGGAGGAATATTTATTTCATTATTTAAATTTCATTGCACAAAGTATAAACAAATGGCGGGCTAACTTTAAACTGACTAACATATTATATCAAAGATAATAAACTCATAAAAATAAATAATCTCGAAGAAGTTTTATATACACTCTCTGCCACAAATGTCATTTATTAAAAGTAGGTGGCTAAAACGTCAGCGATTAGATTACATACCCTTTGGAAGCGGCCATGGAAGAAATGACAGTTTTGTATAAGTAGTACGAAACCAAACCGTTTCAGCTGCTCGACCCTGATGTTGTCAAAGCCAGCGGCTTTACCTTCTTTGAGCTTATCAAGGGCAAACTTGAGCTCTGTTTCTGTAAAAGCCTCGTCCAAGTGGTTAACCTCTTTACCAGGGTCTCGTGTAAATTTCTTCTGGAGACTTTTCGTGGAAGCTTTCCCATTTTGGAGTAAGTGGTGAGCGATCTGGTTTGTGGTCACATTGGAATGACGATCAGCGATTTGAGGATCATTATTCAGTTTCCTTATAAAACACCATGCCTTCTTGCTTTTATGCGTCATATCTACGCCTTCGATTAGCTTGTTCCACTTTTCTCTCGTTGTTTCGGATATGGCTTCTAGCAATTCATTCCCAAAATCGATGGTGTCCTGTGAGATGGGATCTAATTCATACTGGTCTTGGTATGTCATCCTATCATATTATATTTAAAAACATATATTTGATGCTTGGGAGAGCAAGCGAGATGTAGTTGGTATTTATTGTGACCTCTCCAAAGCTTTCGATTGTGTTAATCACCAAACGCTTTTAAGGAAATTAAAATATTATGGTGTCTATGATAAATCGGTTAGCCTTATGCAATCATATCTATGTGAAAGAACACAGAAAGTAGTTATCAACAAAACTGAGTCTACTGGAGCCCCTATCAACATGGGCGTACCCCAGGGGTCAATACTGGTCCCTTTTGCTGTTTTTAATTTATATAAATGACCTTCCTTTTTAACCAAAGAATTTATGCGAGACAGTGCTATTTGCTGATGACACTTCCTCTAGACTTTAAAGTTGACAGAGGTAATAATTGTTCTGACGAAGTAAATAGTACTTTATCGAAAGTTGCGCATTGGTTTCATAGCAATAATCCATTCCTTTACCATGGTACCATTACACAGTACCATTGATGGTACTATGGCAATTTCTTTTTGCCGTGGTACCATCAATTAATCTATCATTAAACTCGAAAAAAACAAAACGTGAAAAAAAATTCCCTGCCAAATGTAAGACAGGTTGATATTCACATAAAATTGGATGACAATGTAGTAGAATTAATTAACAGTACTAAATTTTTAGATATAACATTAGATTATCGACTTCAATGGGACCCTCATATTGAAGCCTTGGCCGGTAAACTCAGTTCTGCGGCATTTGCTGTTAAAGAAATAAGGCTCTTAACCGATATTGAAACGGCAAGGTTAATCTATTTTACCTATTTTCAGAGTGTATTGTCCTACGGCCTATTACTTTGGGGTTCAGCAGCTAACATCGAAAGTATTTTTGTGCTTTAGAAAAGAGCTATTCGCGCCATATACAAACTTCGGCCAAGAGATTCTTTAAAAGAAATCAACATATTAACTGTTGCAGGACAATACATATATGAGAATATGGTATATGTGAAGAAGTATCTCAATACATTTGTAAAACGTAGCAATATACATCAATTAAAAACAAGAAATAAAAATAAGATTGCCGTTCCAAGGATTCGACTTGAAAAAACAAGAAGTTCGTTTTTGGGGAAAAGCGTAGCTAGTTTTAATAAAGTTCCACAGAATTTAGTAGAGCTGCCTTTGCACAAATTCAAAAGTCATGGCAAAAAATCGCTCATGGGCAAAGGATATTATAAAGTAGACGACTATTTGAAAGACCGTAATGCATGGATTTGATGTAACACATAACCTTAGCTGAACTAATGTAATATTATAATGAAAAAAGTTGTAAAAGTTAACGATATAAATCTTTGGAAATATCGTTACTCCAATTATTAAAGCTGATAAGTTTATTGCGCCTATTCTTCTTATCAGTTAAAAAAGTCTTGAACGAAAATATTGACGATTCAAAAGAGCTTATTTCTTAAGTCAAGTTGAATAAAGATATTTTTTATTTTATTTTATCCTTCAGGTCGTAAGGCCTGGCACATAATTAGGTCCTCCGTATTGCACCACTTACTGTCTTCACGCACTGGTGATCTATGTGATCACTGGCAAAGATTAGATCAGGGTTTTAACCCCTTTTCCAGCGACCGCTGTTGAATGATGACGGAAGTTTTGGATCATGGATCAAAGATAGTAGGTATGTGTCCATCAACCCATTCTTCAACCTTCACTCCGTTGTCATCACTGGTTCTGTATCCCCAGTTCTCGCTATGGCTATTAAAATTACCAAGAACGAATCTAAGCGGATGGGCGTAAAAGTTCGGCGGACAGCTGAAGTAATACGGTGCTTGGGAGGTTTGTAGACTGAAGTGACCGTACAGTTACTAAGTTCGGTAGTAAGGATCTCTATGTTACTGGTGTTAGTCTGATACACAGTGCGTACCTCTTTATCTGGCCTGGCGAATAAGCACTCCCATACTGTCGATGGGGGACTTCAGCTATGAGTTTCATCCCCTGAGTCACTTGTCAGGTATGCTTTAACGAGTGTGCATCTGAGTTGCATAACCTCATTCCGCCCTCTCCTTTAAACTCACGCTCAGAGAATTAAGCTAGAAACACATTTCGCTGGCGCAGCGCAGCGTCGACCCGGGTGTGCACACTTTACTAGCGTGGCGCAGTCTTTCCTGACGAAATTTTTGATCAGTGTCAATCGAGTCGTTGCCGAGCTAACATCTGCATTATGTTTTCTTCTAATTTTGAAAACAATTTCTGTTCTTACTTGAACATATTAAATCCAAAAAAATATGTTGATGATTACGATGATAATATGATGATGAATGAAGGCGACATCCAATTTATATCTATACTAGCTTCCGCCCGCGACTTCGTCCGCGTGGACATTCGAGACAATACTTAGGGGACAAATAACCAGGATAAAAAGTATTCTATGCTTTAATTTCATACAAATCCGATCAGCCGTTTTTACGTGATTAGGCAGGTCCTCCCTCACCAAGCGAGCAGCCTCGCGCGAGGCAGAACGTTTGCCACGTGCGGCGGGCCTCGCACGAGGCTTCTCACTTGGTGAGGGAGGACCCGCCTAATAACTTAAATACGGCTAATCGGATTTTTATGAAATTAAAACATATAATACTTTTTATCCTGGTTATTTGTCCCCTAAGTATTGTCTCGAATGTCCACGCGGACGCAGTCGCGGGCGGAAGCTAGTAAATAATAAGTGTCTGTTTCACAACCAAAAAGTTAGTTCTGAGTAGCTTAGGTACCACGAACTTTTAGGGTACTTAAGATGATTTAGGTTTCTATACCCTATTTACCCCCTGGGTTTGATTTCCGGAAAACTACGAAATGGGTTGCCTATTTGTTTTAAGAAGTAAGCCTACATACAAAGTTTCAAGTTGGAATGTCTATTTTACCCCCTGATTTTTCATTCAAAACTTCACCCCTATTTCAACCTTTTAGGGGTTGAATCATGTTCAGCGTGTTAAACATCAAAATAAATGACATTTTTGCAATCGTCATCCCATAAAACCCCAATAACGACATCCATATCGATTTTTAGGTATATTTATCCCATTTAACCTCTAAGGGGTTGATTTTCGAAAATATACGAAATATGTGTTTGCTTATTTGTTTTACTTTCCGACCATAAGCCTAAATAATAAATTTAATGAAGGACTTTCCAGATACAACATTTCATCCCCCTCTTCACCCCTTCGGAGGTGGAATTGTCAAAAACGCTGACACAGGAAAATATTAATTTTCAATTGCCAGTCTAAATACAAAATTTGAAGATCCTTACTTCAAAACTGACTCACTTTTATACACATATTCATCCCCTATTTTACCCCCTGGGTTTGATTTTGGGAAAATTACGAAGTGTGTTGCCTATTTGTTTTAAGAAGTAAGCCTACAAAGTTTCAGTTGAAATGTCTATTTTACCCCTGATTTTTCATTCAAAATTTCACCCCTATTGCAACCTTTTAGGGGTTGAATTATGTTCAGCGTGTTAAACATCAAAATAAATGCCATTT
Organism: Crambus lathoniellus; assembly: GCA_949710035.1. Classification (NCBI taxonomy): domain Eukaryota; kingdom Metazoa; phylum Arthropoda; class Insecta; order Lepidoptera; family Crambidae; genus Crambus; species Crambus lathoniellus. The sequence continues at coordinate 21,812,482 of OX453314.1, read as the reverse complement.
TTGCAATCGTTATCCCATAAAACCTCAATAACGACATCCATATCGATTTTTAGGTTTATTTATCCCATTTAACCTCTAAGGGGTTGATTTTCGAAAAAATACGAAACATGTTTTTGCTTATTTATTTTACTTTCCGACCATAAGCCTAAATAAAAAATTTAATGAAGGACTTTCCAGATACAACATTTCATACCCCTTTTCACCCCTTCTGGGGTGGAATTGTCAAAAACGCTGACACAGGTAAATCTTAATTTTCAATTGCCAGCCTAAATACATTGTTTAAAGATCCTAACTTCAAAACTGAAGGACTTTCATACAAACTTTCATCCTCTATTTCACCCCCTTAGGGGTGGAATTAACAAAAATCCTTTCTTAGTGGATACCTACACTGTATAACGTATCTATGTGCAAAATTTGAAGTCTCTAGGTTCAGCGGTTTGGGCTGTGCGTTGATATCTCAGTCAGTCAGTCAGTCAGTCAGTCAGTCAGTCAGGACTTTGAATTTTATATATATAGACTAATACTATAAATACACTTTGTTTGTTTGTAATAGATAAACTCAAAAAATACTGAACCGATTTTAGAAATATTTAGGTACACTAAATATTTCTAAAATCGGTTCAGTAATTTATTTTCAAATCAGAATTATACATTATTTTTGTTATAAAATTAAAAAGTATAGTGTACTAAAAACACTTTAATACTGTTTTAACAGTATAATTAACAACCCTACATGATAATGAATTGGTGACTCTTCTAAACAAAAAAAATATTTTTTAAATTGGCCCATTATTGGCGGAGAAATCGTAGAACGTAAGTAGTAAAAAGCAAAATGCAGAGCTCCGCTGCGCAGTCCGCTACCGAGCCATCTGACGATACAATGCTAGAAAGTGGTGGGGGGCCTGGCGCAATCGGAGCCGGGCGGAAGCGCTGCGCTGCGCTGCGCTGCGCCAGGGAAATGTGTTTCTAGCCATACTAAATGTAGGAAACCGATCGCGCTGCGCTGCGCTGCGCCAGCGAAATGTGTTTCTAGCTTTAAGTACTCCTTCATCATGCCTGGAATACCCTGCCGGCTTCTCTTTGCCCGAGTACCTACAACCCAAACCTCTTGAAGTCGCAAGTGAATAGGCATCTTCTGGGTGAATCTATTCACACAAAATTTTATTCAAGTACTATAACCAATCACATTATAAAACTGGCAAGTTTACATTAGTAAACAAAGTATCAAATATTTCAGTTGCGCTACATTTTGTTTAAACAAATTCGACGATCTCCGTGGCCGATTGGTGTACGCACCGGTTTTCTAGGTGCTACTATCTCTGAGGTCCCGGGTTCGATTCTCGGACGGGTAAATGTCGAAAACTAACTTTTAGATATTTTCTTGTATCTGGGTGTATGTGATCGTTGCTGCCAATTTTCAATGACACAAGTTATTGTATTATTTGATATTATCATTTTTGGTATTGGAATAATATGAATTTTATTTTATTTTTTTGTACTTAAACAATATTTTCATTTAAGTATTTTTTTTTATATATTGATTTATATTATAGATTGATAGCGTGATTTTATATAAACGGTATACTTATTTAAATATTGATTAACTAAGTAGATTTATTTTGTAAAAAAGTATTGGATGATGGGCTAGTATGAGTTATTTATATTTTTTTATATTAAATTATAAGTTTTATTAATTTGATTGGAATAAATCTGAAAATGTACCTACTGGTTAGAGCAGTATACATTTTTTCTTTTCAGTGTAATTTGTAGCAAATGTTGTAGTTTTGCCTGCGAAGATCATTTCGATAATGGATATATTATCGAAATGATCTAGAGATAGAAAATAAATATAAATAGCTGCTGCTGTGTTCTGCATTTTGAAGAATCGTTTGAAGTGACTATCTTTGTTAAAAAAAGCTTTTTTTACTACATAGGTACGAATAATATCTAAGATCTACTCTTCCTACAAACCGACGTTTACAATAAATATTCATAATAATTCTACATAATATAATTTCCTTAGTAAAAGCGCACTTATGTGATATTTTAGATGTAAATAGAATGCGCCCTGCATGCCGCGTCTACACGTATTTCTCAGTCTACGAGAGTGCCGCGGCCGGAGTCTTACCGATCCCAGCACCCCCTCGCTTGTGTAAGCAACGGCCATCGACGATATTTTGTTTACCTATGCTATATCCTTAACATCACAAGATCACTGCTTTAGTTTCCTCTGTAGTCGAATGGTATACAGCACCGGTATCAGACCAAGAGGTCCCGAGTTTGATTCATACATTGGGTAGGGCAGAGGTACCCTTTGTGGCCACTTTAAGGATTTTTTGACTTTTAAGCACTAAGTACTAAATGGTCTTAGGTATTTAAGACACAAATTATATCTTAAATTATAGATAATTTATCTACCTTTAAAGGTACATTTTTCAAATTTATTAAAGTAAAATAGTTTTTTTATATTACACACAATATGTGAGAGGTGCCAAATGTACCGGTTTTGGCCACTTACTGATAGCTAAACTTTTGTAAGTATTGCGAAAAATCAAAACCAAACCCAGGTAAAATCAATATATTCTAATGCGGTAGAAACCAGTCAATTGCAAAACAACAATTTAATTGTAAAACACAAAGTTTTATAAAGTATTTCATCCAAAACAAGTTTCTTAAAATTTTCATACAAGGCATTTTTTCAAACAGAAAATGGAATTTATTGAAAAAAAATCTTATGACATAAGGAATTCTAACGGTTGTTATTATTACCTTAAAATGCCTTATTTTAATTGCCTTTATCAAAAATGGCTAAAAGTGGTTTAGAAAACTTTTAGAGCAAAAAGTGGCCAAAACCGGTACAGTGGCCAAAACCGGTACGCCTGTTCTACATATTGTATTTGGTTTGGGTGGTGGTAGGTCTAAGTCAACCTGGCAAGCTACTAGCTACCACCATCTTATCAAAGTCTAACGCAATAAACAATGTTTTTTTCAGCATTGATTTGTCCCGGCAGTTAGAGATAAGATAGCCAGTCCCTCAATATTTGAGGATGCGGGGAGTAGTGCGCTTCCAAGTTTAGCATTATCATCACTTAACATCAGGTGTAATGAAGGCTAAGAGCTAAAAAATTCAAATTTTAAAAAATCCGCAGAAAATGAGGCTTGCGCTTGTAGAAAAACTCTTGATGGAAATCCGTTTTGTTATGTTAGAGGTAAGCATAAAATTGATTGTTATTAAAGTTCATCATAATCAAAGTTTTTATGTTCCCAGTGTTGGGGCACAGGCCTTATGAATGCTTAAGGAGAAAGCGCCTGCATGACCCACAAACTTGGCCCAGTGTAGATTCGTGTTTAAAGTTTATGATATTACAACATACTTTAAAGGGACTGGACTAAGTGAAAATATAAAATAATAAAATTTTGTCGATAAAAAAAACCACAAAGTTCTGGTCTAATTTTCAGCTAAAGTACTTAATCAATTTATTTTCATTATGACGCATATTACTGAGCCTTTAAATACATAATATTAAACTTTATTATCTATATAGCGACCCTATTAACGATTTGCAAAAATAATGTTTATTTTACGAGTAATTCAAATAAAACTAATTCGGCGTTTACTATTTCTGTTTTTTTTGTATGCGATTTTTTATTGGTTTATACCCCCATCGGATGAGCTCGAGATGTTAAACTTTTACCCCCTTATTACAAAACGTGGACTAAAATAGTCCTGGTTTAAAACTGGTACTAAACTGGTGCTGTCACTTTCATTTTCCAAATGAAAGACAGATTTAGCATGAATTTTAAACCAGGTCTAACTTTAGTCCACGTTTTGTAATAAGGGGGTTAGTGACCCATCCCGTGACTGACCATTGCGAAAGTTGCTTAACATTTAACAACCAAATTTGAAGGCCAAGCGCGCTAACGCACCACGGGCCCCTTAAATCCATAGCACTTCGAAAAAGTAGAAAACCTAAAAATACACAAGTCCCATACAACATATTTTGTAAAATGTCAATAATATAAAAAGGTTTATGATAGGACTGACATGTCTCCCTAAGATAAAAGTCCTTAAATTAAATTAAGAAAAAAAAAGTCACATACAATTCAAACGTCAGCTTTTATCAAATATTCCTTCGATAGCTTAAAGTCCGTTGTAACTACAACAGTTACAAGGAAGTTCATAGTTTATTCCTCTGATATGAACTGTTCTAGTGTCCAGGGGATATACATCTTACTATCCTATCCTACTAATATTATAAATGTAAAAGTTTTGATGTTTGGATGTTTAGATATTTGGATGTTTGTTGCTCAATCACGCCAAAATGGCTGAAATTTGGGACACAGATACTTTGTAGCTTGGAGAACATATGATACTTTTTATCCCGGAAAATATCATACTCCCGGGGGAACGTCGTGTAGTTTACGCGGGCGAAGCCGCGGGCGGAAAGCTAGTAATCATTATAAACATCAAAGTTAGATGTTTGGATATTTGTTACTCAATCACGCCAAAAAGGCTGAACGGATTTGGCTGAAATTTGGGACACAGATATTTTGTAGCCTGGAGAGGAACATAGGCTTATTTTTTATCCCGGAAAAATATCACATTCCCGCGGGATAACGTCGTGTATTCCACGCGGGTGAAGCCGCGGGCGGAAAGCTAGTTAGTTATATTTCATGATATTTTTTATTTAACCTTTATTGCAAGAGTTACAAATGGCGGACTTAATGCTAGTGAGCATTCTCTAACAGTCAACCGGAAAGGATGTCAGTGAGAGAAAAATAGGAGGCAATAATAATAAGAAAAACAGCAAAATAAAGAAATACAATATGTATCAAACACAATATACTTACTTATATTAAATACATAAATATATAATAATAAATACATATTATACAATATATAAAAATATTATACTTATATACCTACTTATATACATGACACAGTAACGACCAATTAGACCGGTTAGATTACAAAACTCGGAGCCAAATTGCTCAAGTAATATTCTCGAGCCAATCTCTTGAAGACGCACTTAATAGGGGCATTACGAATGTCCAAGGGCAAAGCATTCCAGAGTCGTACAGCCGAAAGGGAGAATGACTTTGAGACAAATCCGGAAGAATGAGCGGGAGTTTGCAACAGAGAGTTGTTGCTAGAGCGACGGTCACGAACATGAGAGCTACCCAGAAACTGAAACCTGGATTTCAGGTATTCTGGGGCAACCGGATCGAACAAAATGTTGAAGAGCGCACAGACAACTCTAAGTTTCCTACGCTCGCGAATAGGAAGCCATTTGAGCTGCTGGCGATAGTGGGAGATATGGTCGTATTTACGTAAGCCATATATGAAGCGAATACAATTATTTAGAAGACGATCCAGCTTGTTGAGAAGATTTTCGTTGAGGTCTGTGCAGCAGATATCTGCGTAATCGATGATAGGTAATACAAGAGTTTGTATGAGCATAATCTTGGTAGTAGATGGGAGAAAGTACTTAAATCTATACAGAGACCAAAGCGCATTGGTTGCTTTACGAGATATTTGTTCAATATAGTCGTTCCAGGAAAGGCAGGCGTCAATAGTTAAGCCCAAGTCCTTCACTTGTTGGGAGTATGGTATTAAAACGCCGTTGTATTCTAATTTGGAAATGGTGTTTAAGTTAAGTTGCGACAGCCGACGAGAACTACCCACAATTATGGCTTGACATTTTGCCGCGTTGACCGATACACCATAGTTAGTCGACCATTCAGAGATAACCTCTAGATCACTGTTTAGTAGTGCAATGGCATTGTTTACGTTGTGTATGTCATCTTGCACATACATTTGCAGATCATCGGCATATAAATGGAAAGAAGAGGAAATATTTGGAGTGAGAGAGTTAATGAATAAGGAGAAGAGAAGTGGAGAAAGTATACCGCCTTGCGGGACGCCAGCCCCTAGTTCGCACCAGTCGGATAGGGTCCGATCGACACGTACAGCTTGCTGGCGACCGCGAAGATAAGAACGGAACCAGGATAGTGCGGTAGAAGAGACACCTAAACGAGAGAGCATGGCTAAGAGAATGTCGTGATCAACAGCGTTAAATGCGTTGGAGAAATCAATCAAAACTAAAATAGTTAATCACGAACCCTCAAAGCCATCTCGGATATCTTCTAACACTTTGGTGAGCGCCGTAGTAGTGCTATGGCCAGATCGAAATCCAGATTGGAAAGGACTGAGAAGATTGTTGGAAAGGACAAAATGCGAAAACTGTTTATGAACAACAGCTTCCAGAATTTTCGAAAGGAACGGTAGGACAGAAATGGGTCTATAGTGATTCAGGGAATTAGGGTTAGGGATTTTGGGTAGAGGGAGAGCAATGGCCTTTCGCCATAAAGTAGGAAAAGTGCCAGAAGATATAGAGAAATTAACAATATAAGTCACAATAGGAAGCAAACAATCGAGTAGTAGGACAATCATAGTTCGGCTTACATCGTCGTAGCCAACAGCGTTAGACTTAATCGAAAGGATTGCCTTTCGAACTTCAGTTTCAGTCAGAGGACTAAAAGAAAATTCAGTCTCTGGAGAGGCAGCCGAAGCGGTGATGTCAGAGACAACATGATAGGCTTAAACAAACAAAAAGAGTTTTCAACTTTAGTTTGACTTAAAACGTGTCGCTTCTGCCTCATATTATGTAACAACAGGTAGAGAAAGAAAGAAAGAAAGAAAAATAATTTATTTGGGACATCACGACAAAATAATATTTACACAGGTAGTAATTAAAATTTTTACTTTTTTGCATTCACAATGCAATTTTTATTATTGAAAAATGGAAAATAAAGTATTTTGAAAAAATCGACCCGTCTCACAACCAGCTCCGATGGGACTCGAACCCACGACCTTTCGCTATCAGTGCGACTGCTCTAGCCACTGAGCTACGGAGTCGTTAGGTAGTATTCCAATTGATCCCGGCTTCATTTCCACCAACCCACGTCAGGCTATTGCCGATATAAGGCTAAACCCTAATAGTGAATATACCTATTAAAAACATACAGAAATTCCACTTTGTGTTTTATTGGACTTGTTACTAAAGTTTACACTCTTTATTTCTTCGTAAAATACTAAATATACCTTATTTGAGAAATTACAGTTATGTATTCGATTCCCAATGGTCAGGTATTTAGTAAGTTTTGTAATGTGAATACTTTCTTTGCTGGTTATTTTATAGTTTCTTCATTCTTTCAGTTTAACTATGATGACTATTTATTTGTATGTCTTACACAAAATCTTTTGATAAAATGTCCTCTTTTATAAAACCCAATAACCCAAATGATAACCTTATCTCCAGGACTACATTGTTGGCTGGCTGCCGAGACTGGTGGTACATCAGGAAGTTTAAGGTCAAACTTCATATTTATTGTTTATTATATCAACACTGCGCTTCGCTGGTTGAATATTGAATCCGTACAATTTTATCCCAACCATTGTTCTGATATTTTCTATCGGAGACACTTATCAATGAACTCTATACCGGCTGGCTGATTCAGTATTCTATTCAGCTTAGAACCAATTTTTATATTTGAAAATGTTTTTTCAGTACAATAGTTTAGCTTTTATCTTTACGCTTTTATAATTCAGAATGAGTGAGGAATTTGCGTATTATGAATTCAACTATTTTAGGGATTTAATCGTGAAGTACCAGAAGTACTTGCCTCCAGTCAGTTATCTCATGTAACAAAGATGATTTTAAATATTTTATGCATTCACAATACCATAATGTAAGTATGGGAAAAAACTAAAGGTTAAATACCACTATAAGCAGATTCCCGTCCGAAAATCTACTTACAAGTGTGGGTTTTTTTTCTAGTACGATTTTTTCTATACATATATATTTATGTGTCTGCATGAACATAAAAGTTACATTTATTAAATGCACAAATATTATGTTTACTAACTAGTTCTTTATTATGCAGAATCGAAGGTAATAATATAGATGGCGTCCCACGACTATGCCACATGGAGGGAAAGTACCTTAAATCATGCTTAAATCGAATTTATAATTGAAATAAAAAGACTGTCCTTCATTTTGATTTTAAGAACAAAACGAGCTGTATTCATATTATTTAAGAAATTTTCTGTATGAACATAGAATTGATCCCGCTAAATGCGATAAAAATAACTTCTCTAATTTTACTGTACCGATCGAAAGGGTCAACTATAAGCATTTATTTCTTCTAAATAACATCATCATCTTAAATAAAAGGAAGACTACGAAAATAATATACTTAACATTTAATTTTGAATGACAAGTTTGTTCAGCATATACTTAGGTAGTTTTCTAAAAAAATCTTCGAATGCATTGCGTTTTGTTATTAAAATAAAAATGAAGTCCGCTTTCGGTATAATTTTATATCTACAGTATTTAAGATAGGTACTTTCCCTTCATGTGACATAGTCGTGGCGTCGTGGGACGCCCTGTATATTGTAACCCAGGAAGTATATATTCTTTGTCCCAGTCTTAATTTTAAATACAATAATCTAAATTAACTTTCATTTAGAACTAATCTAAATTAAACTCCTAAAAAACAAAGGTCGCGGGTTTGAATAGCATTGTGAATTCAAGATTCAAGATCGTTATGCAAAAAGCTTTCACGTCAAACTTCACTAACGGAAATCGATATCGTGACCTAGCCAGAGAATGATGGAATTGGAATAGCGGTGCAGAGGTTTAAATTCTGAGAATATAATATTTCTTAAAGCGCCGCCTCTGTGGTCTAGTGGTTCAAACCACCGATTTTAGACCAAGATGTCCCGGGTTCGATTCCCAGTGGGGGTACGTATTGTATTCGGTTTGGTTGGTGGTAGAAGTAGCATTATTGTGTTCCGGCAGGTAGAGATAAGATAGCCAGTACCTCAGTGATTGAGGATTCCGCAAGTAGTGCGCTTCCACCTTCAGCCTTAACACCACTTAACATCAGGTGTGATGAAGGCTAAGTGCTAACCCAATGTGGATAAAAAAAGCGCGCAGTCTGAGCAATTCATTTCATTGACTACCGAATTGTTTTATCGAAAAAATTTCAGGTTTCAAAAATCACAACCATTAAAATAAAGTTTTATAAAATCTTGTCATTATGCATATGGTAAGGCTGAAGAGAATATTTCTCAATCTTTATGCGAACAAATATTATTTTAAATAGATAATAGCACCCGCATAATTATCATAAATGTTTGAAGAGGAAATCGAATCTAGGAACCTTGACGCTGCTGTTAGCTGTAGACATCAACATAGTCAATAGCAAACATGTCACAAGGCCAGGCAAGGATGCTCTCCAAAGCTACAGTTTCTGTATGAAAATGGTTGAAGATCATCTGAAGTAAAATTAACACTATTTTCTCCTTGTCTTATTTGGTACTCGACAGATCCACCAGATCGATATGGCTGTGCCATGCAAGCTTTAGACATTTCTTGGGGAAGCGACAGTTGTCTGCATCGACCAACTTGTGCGTGATTTGTCGACTCAAACAGTATAGTCAAGGAGACACAGTTAATAAAAACTTGTCTTCTAGACAAAACAATCTAACTACATAGACTACACGACGATATCCCGCAGGAATGTGATAACAAGTACCCTGTGTCACTCTCCAGCTCCCAAACTATCCACTCAGACGGACAAACAAACACAAGAAACACACTTTTACATTTTTATTATTAGTATGGACACAAAAGAAAGAAAGAAAATACATTAATTGACACACACACACAGACAAATGCAAAAACCGCAAAAAATACGAGATTTAAAACGACACGATCACTAATAAAACAATAGAAGAACAAAAAGCAAGATTGGAGCTCCGGCGACTGCCGGACCAGTCGACCGCGACTTACTTTGTGATTGGAGTCTGAGGCCAACAAATACCCTATTAGGCAAATATTATGCGAAATAGCCAAGCCCATACTGATTGATGATACAATACGAGTACTTGACATTAGAATTTACTTTGACAAGGTTTGACTAGCTTGTTACTATAAATATTCTGTAAAAAAACTATGGAAAGCTTCAACAATTCAACTGTCAAAGTTTTTGTTATCAAAAACTAGTAATTTTGCGAGAATTATTCTAGTAGGTAGGTAGGAATATAGGTATTGCCTAGATAGGTAATACCTATATTCTCTAAAATTCTGATATAACCCAAGCCACTTTATTGTTTATTTATCAGCTTATTCTTTCAGTCTCTCTGAGTATAGAGAAAGGACACGATACCAATTTATTATTGACTTACTACGTAGACACACGCGACAATAAACAGCTCGATTTCGGGTTTTTTATCGTGGGACTGTCTATCAAATGTTCGATCAGTAACATTTGTACAAAATAGGGGATGCTATATTGCGTACCATGTAGGTTGTGTGTCTATAAAATTATTTACTCTGTGGTGCTGATCGAAGATAGTAAATAAATCAAACAAACGCATATTGCCAATAAGATTTTATTTTTTGTCAAGGTGGTTAGTATGAAAAATTTATTACAAATACAATTAATAGAGCTCTGCTCGTTGTACCTATTGCAAAATGAGGGCCTAGAAATTTCGGAATAAAGTAACTTGGTTATAGTTTCTGCGAAATGAATTACGTTAACTTGATGTTTCTGTTACTTTTGTATTTCATTTAGACTGGTTAGCTAAAAGCAGCTAGGTAAATACATTTTAGAAAAGCTATATTCACTGTTTATTACATTCTTACTAATATTATAAATGTGAAAGTGTATTTGTTTGTTTGTTCATCTTTTACGTCAAATGGAGCAACGGATTGAACGGATTGAGCTTATCCCTGATTTGACGATTTCATGTTATACCTTATCAATCAATTTCCTTCAAATAGTACTTAATGCTGTAAAGTACTGATAGTCATTATAAACATAAGCATGACATACTACTACAAATTGTAGGGTCCGTGTCAGATAACTCTGTCCGTGACTGGGGCGTTTCTGGCGCAAGTGACAATACTTTTTTTGTTCTTAGGTTGAAGGTAAAAGATTAGCATTTGATTTAGACCGCGCGCAGATTTATCTGGCTCGCACTTAAGTAGCTTCTTTAGAAGAAAACTATGCAATTAAAAAGACAAAAATTGTTCATCCAAACTTCGTGTTCAAAAATCTTTGTAAGCTTGCCAACCAGAGACCTTAAAGTTTAAAATATGTAAAAAAAATGCAATAAAACGAACAAAATCATAGTGGTCAACAGATTTAATAAGACGTTTATTACCAACTTCGGTACTTTAAACAAATGTGTAATATGGTTTTGTTGCCAAAATACATATAAACATGTAGGATCCATGAAAAATTTCGTCTTTGACTTTAAAACAAGAAAAATAACCACATAGCTTATTGATATCGTTAATGTTTTAGTTGAAAAATTACTGCAATGCGGATTATTGTATTACTACGTAGTGGCTGACCTCGCATGTTATCTGAACTGAAATCAATTACAATAGCTAAATATTTATAATGGCTAATATTTTTCATATCCATATAATAATAAGTTTTCTTTTGTTTCTGTTACAGGTAAACGAAAACGTTTCGCTCACGTTAAAGGGGTAAGTTAAATTGAAATATAAACTGCAGTTATTTAAAAAGTCTCCTAATTGTTTGGGAGTACTAAATTTTTAAGTGCAAGTAGCTATAAAGCTTGTGTGAATAGAAAAATCAATAAAACGTGAGAATTAATATTTTTATTATTATTAATTCAGTCACACAGCAAAAATCATAGATTTTAATTAGTCATAGATATTTCATCGTATTTTACTCTCTAACGGCAGTTTTATCACTAAGTAGCTAAATTAATAGATGTTAAAATATCAGTATTCAGCCTTTTTATGAGTCGTATACGCAGTTAGAATAATGCAGGACCCATGAATGATCCTTGAGGTACACCAAAACCACTTAACTTAGTCAACAGCGTATTTTTTACAAACTATTTACAAAACGCTTAGACGACGAAGCCCCAGAACTTTATAGGTTCAATGAAGAATCGCCTTATCTACCAAACGATACTTGTTTTGTAAAAAACTTTGTTTTTACGGCCTACACAGCATCGTAATTTTTCGGCTGACGTACGAGGGACGATCTTAAGAATATATTAGATACTTTAAGTTGAGTGAGTTGACTTATATAAGCTGACCTTTTTGTTGAAGCACTGTGTAGTAAGCTTTAATGCGGACAAGTTTCAAGTTTCTGTCTATACCTATTCTTGGATAGCAAAGAAAAGCTTAATAATATCGATTTAATCTGTACTTATATGTGCAGCTCCGCTATGATTGCAGCTTTACCATGATTTCTGGTAATCGAAAAATTCGCTTCCATCTTATTATTCAGAAGTTAGTTGAAATTTCAGTGATGGCATTAAATAATTATTGTTAATATTTCATGTTAATTTTATTTTTCGAAACACCGACATAATAATTTAGGTTAGTTAATTAACTGTGTCTGTGATCAAGTGGTACACACCACCAGAGGTCCTGGGTTCGATTCCCAGTGGGGTTACACTTTGTATTCGGTTTGGTTGGTGGTAGGACTTGTTCTTTGTCCGCCACCACCATCTTATCTAAGTCTGTAGCCATAACAATGATGTTTTCAGCGTTATTGTATTCCGGCAGTTAGAGATAAGATAGCCACTTCCTCAGTGATTGAGGATTCCGGGAGTAGGGAACTCCCACCTTCAGTCTTATCACCACTTAACATCAGGTGTGATGGAGGTAAAGTGTTACCCCGTTGTGTTTGAAAAATGTAGTAAAGAACTTAAGCTAACTGACTCCCGACTCTCAAGTACAGTGACGGTAAACTAAAGCTTTCATAAAACTTAAATCATAAGTAGTGAAATTATAATTTGCTCCCTGTTTAACATATAATAGCAAACCATAATAAACGCCCGGTTTTCTGTGACCGGGTCAAGAAATCGCATAAATATTCATTGGGAAACTTCTTCACGTCAAATCCTATTAAAATATTACATATTTCTTGGTCGTCAGGAAAATGGAAGGAAATGCTTCAGAAATATATTTTACAATCGCAATTTTTGGAATGACTTCTTTTTTTGTTAGTAATTTTCTAAATTACAATAATCCTACTAATATTATAAACTAGCTTTCCGCCCGCGGCTTCGCCCGCGTGGACTACACGACGTTATCCCGCGGGAATGTGATACTTTTCCGGGATAAAAAGTAGCCTATGTTCCTCTCCAGGCTACAAAGTATCTATGTCCCGAATTTCAGCCAAATCCGTTCAGCTGTTTTGGCGTGATTGAGTAACAAACATCCAAACATCCAAACATCTAAACTTTCACATTTATAATATTAGTAGGATGTGAAGGTTTAGATGTTTGGATGTTTTGATAAATGTGAAATGTTTAGTTTGGAGTTTTGGATGTTTAGATGTTTGTTGCTCAATCACGCCAAAACGGCTGAGCGGATTTGGCTGAAATTTGGGACACAGATACTTTGTAGCCTGGAGAGGAACATAGGATACTTACCCTGGCAAAATATCAGTGCAGTTCACGTGGGCGAAGCCGCGGGCGGAAAGCTAGTACTGGTTAAGCCTTTTATTTATTTTTTTACGAATCGAGGTAGCTGTAGAAGGATACGGTGGCCTACCTTCCATATGTAACATATTTCTTGAAAAGTTCTTTGGATTTCTTTACTAGGTACACTAAAATCATAACAATAGAAATGCTTGAGCGATACTTCTTTAAATTTCTTAAAAAACGGAAATAGCGGTAATGCCTTTTTCCGTATGTGAAAAAACAATCCCTGAGCAGTTAAGCGTAATGTTCTTTGGGGCACGTACAAGAAATTTTAGAAAAGTCAGTAAGTAGGTACTTGTTGTTAAATTTTGATTAATTTGTGTGAAGTCACCAGTTCGGATTTGTACCAACGAAAAATGACAAGGAAAGCTGCAAACCAAAACCTGGACTAAGATCGTCCCGGAAGGCCCGCGTTGAAAGTGATTTCCGATCTCAACACTCTTTATCCTAATGATCTGAATGATTGCACAAAGTCACGGCGCTTCGTCTGTGCCACAAACATAAACCGGAGTTAAGTAAGCCATGTTCAAGTTAACGACAGGACCTGGGACGTACGAAATAAATAGCTAGACAGTACCACAGCTAGTGATTTCTTACGCCTGGTTAGATATCCGCTAGTGCTTGCCTCAAAATATAGGTGCTTACCACTCGCAAGGGCATTCCGGCGATCAAACTCAGAATTTTCAATGTTTTTAAATTAAATTTCCTGACAAAGTATCATTGCTAGGTCTTCCAAAATATTATATGTGATAGATCTTTTCTTTATGAAGGGAAGTTACTAAATTTTATTTGAATAAAATAAATACAATGTACTAAAAAAAATGATTTTCAAGACCCCTTTTTTCCGTCTTAAACTCAATTATCTCAATAACTATTTGAGTAATCAAACTAATTTTTTTTGTGTAAGTAGTTCTTAGTCATATCTAGGGAAGTTACTAAAAATTTTTTTTGTAATGTTTATATTCAAGAACTAGTATCCCAAAATGCATCGTACACCGTTTCGCAGCATAATTCTTCAGTCTCCGCCTGGCATTGGCGGCGTTTGGACGTGGAGACTGTATCGCTCCGATTGCGCCAAAATTGAAAAAAAAAACTCAAACCAGGATCCTAATTTTTTTCAATGATGCTTATTTTGCTAGGAAATATTGAACTAGCGCTTCAGGATTGGGTATAGATGAGTGCTTTGCCATTTATTGCATAACCATAGACCTATGTAACCTAGGACAAGTAATAATTTTACTCATTACCTAAAGCAAACATTAATAGTTTGAAATAAAAGTGACGGATAAGTAATATTGCCTAAGATACTTAAGAGCCCATAAAAGTTGTACTAGTTGAGTACCTATATTTTGTTGTGTTGTAGGTAGGTACATAATTAGTCTAAGTTTCTAACTTCTACTACTGTATATTAAATTTATGTTCGTTTTAGGTTCCTCACAAAATTGGAAATGTGAGAAACCTAAGATAGGTAGGTGTAAAAAATTGCATCTAGAAATAAGAAATTCACTTGTTGGAAAAGTTTTTTACAGAGACATAATGCAATAAAAAGCAATTCTTGAAATAAAACCGACGTAAGTTTTTTTCATATACCTAGTTGATCTAATATTACCATTACACCAATTTTATGAGACTGTGAAAAGTCCAGCTTTTTACCTTTGAGTGAGGAACATAAACCGCACCATTTTGTGAAAATTTCAGGTTCAAAACATTCTTGAAGTGACAACTTCTTTAGCGGCGTTGTGCACTATTTATTGTGATGGGTAAAAGCTGTTTAACTCGCGTCAGAGGGCCTACTCTGAAACGCTAATCCGAAACTTCGGTTAGCCCTGTCCCTCTCACTCTCGAGTCATAACGGAATCGAGTGATAGGGGCGGGGCTAACCGAAGTTTCGGATTTGCGTTTCAGAGTACGGTCCCAGGATCACGTGACCGTAAGACGTACTTGGGGGCCTGATCGAAAAACTGTTACAATGTCATTAGAATACGAAGGCAAATTTCGCCATCTTTCACGATGGTCTGATAGCTCTGGCACCTCGGTTAGACAAAACAGGCGGCGCGCGGCGGCAGAACAGAAGACCTCGGTTCAAATCCAGTCCGTATTATTTTCTTTTTTTTTGTCCAAACTCCTTTTTTTTGTGAAAAAGTCTACGGAGCCCTTTATCAACGCATCTAGTTCATTATTATAAGTATATGTTCTAAAAATCAACTGGTTAAAAATGTAAGAATATCAAAAATGCACAACGTTTATATTCAAGTTTTCACTTCTGCCGGCACTCCCGGAGTGCAACTCGCTGTTTTTTATTACTAATTCTCTTTTCCATTATAATTCAATACCTAGTACAAAATTAGAGGCTCTTGCAAGACATGCTCTTGCTCTCGCGGTTTTGAAATTCGAAATTCGAAATTCCCACAACAATATCTAAAACCGATGGTTGAGGCGCCAGTAGCAATAAAAAGAATGAAAGGTCTGTCAGCTGTATTGACAGTTTAAACTCTCAAATTTAACCACCGCGTCAGATAAGTTTGCGGAGTTCTGTAAGGAGACTTGCATAGTCGGAGTAAAATTTTTGATACTCTAATGAAATATTGCATAGGTACAAGTACTTCCGAAGGAGGAATATTTATTTCATTATTTAAATTTCATTGCACAAAGTATAAACAAATGGCGGGCTAACTTTAAACTGACTAACATATTATATCAAAGATAATAAACTCATAAAAATAAATAATCTAGTAGCTAGTTTTAATAAAGTTCCACAGAATTAAGTAGAGCTCTCTTTGCACAAAATTTTAACATATAGTTGTGTTGCTGTCGCTTCGATATTAATTTTTAATTAGTACAAATATTTCAGCATATCGCATAATATTTAAACAGAAAAAAGAACCTGACGTTAGGCAAGTTTTTACGTTTTTTACCCATTTTTGGAGCACAAGGGATATGATGCGTACATGGCGAAAAATAGTGACAATGAAAAATAAAGATATTTTAAAATGATTAATGAAAAAAGGTTTTTTCACTTCTCATGCTCGTAAAGTTCGTGTTTATGTTGGGTATAGGCTGCATAAAAGCGTTTTTTATGCTCTAGTGCATAAAGTAAAATCTTCGTCTAAGTCTCAGACTCTAAGACAAAGGTCGTCAGGTAAACAGTCACACACGCAATTAAACTTCGTTAAATAAACTTGTTATTTCATTTTCTTTATTTAATTTTGTACACAATCCATGTTAAATTACTAAATTAATAAAACTAGGCAAAATCTATGAGTTTTGTAAGAAATAAGTATTTCAAGAGCATTATGGACTACGATCTATGCTAAAGTCACTGTGCTGCCACTTCCACGTATAAAAAAAAGAAAAAAAAAGTTTTCCCGCCAATATGACCATGTCTTTATTTTTTATTTTTTTTGCAATATTGTTCTTTATTTTCCTCACACTCGAAGTGAAAAGCAGAGTGTATAACTCGTACATAAAACCCATTTTACCCTCGAATTGACTATCCATCCTCGCCTACGGCTCGGGTGGATATATACGTCTCGGGTAAAATGGTATGTTTTATGCACTTGTTGTACAATCTACTATTTTAAAGTGGCTGATTTATAACCTTACGTGGCAAGTTTACATTAGTAAACAAAGTATCAATTATTTCAGTTGCGCTACATTTTGTTTAAACAAATTCGATGATCTCCGTGGCCGATTGGTGTACGCACCGGTTTTCTAGGTGCCACTATCTCTGAGGTCCCGGGTTTAATTCTCGGACGGGTAAATGTCGAAAACTAACTTTTAGATATTTTCTTGTATCTGGGTGTATGTGATCGTTGCTTCCAATTTCCAATGACACAAGTTATTGTATTATTTGATATTATCATTTTTGGTATTGGAATAATATGTATTTTATTTTATTTTTTTGTACTTAAACAATATTTTTATTTAAGTGTTTTTTATATATTGATTTATATTATAGATTGATAGCGTGATTTTATATAAACGGTATACTTATTTAAATATTGATTATTTTGATTGAGTAAAAAAGTATTAGATGATGGGCTAGTATGAGTTATTTATATTTTTTCATAATAAATTATAAGTTTTATTAATTTGATTGGAATAAATCTGAAAATGTACCTACTGGTTAGAGCAGTATACATTATTTATTTTTTTCAGTGTAATTTGTAGCAAATGTTGTAGTTTTGCCTGCGAAGATCATTTCGATAATGGATATATTATCGAAATTATTAAGAGATAGAAAATAAATATAAATAGCTGCTGCTGTGTTCTGCATTTTGAAGAATCGTTTAAAGTGACTATCTTTGTTAAAAAAAGCTTTTTTTACTACATACGAATAATATCTAAGATCTACTCTTCCTACAAACCGACGTTTACAATAAATATTCATTAATAATTCTTCTTGTATTCTACATAATATAATTTCCTTAGTAAAAGCGCACATAGGTGATATTTTAGATGTAAATAGAATGCGCGCTGCATGCCGCGTCTACACGTATTTCTCAGTCTACGAGAGTGCCGCGGCCGGAGTCTTACCGATCCCAGCACCCCCTCGCTTGTGTAAGGAACGGCCATCGACGATATTTTTTTTACCTATGCTATATCCTTAATCGCAGAATAAGGTTGTCTTGATCATACGGGTATTATGGGGGAGGCACTGACGTCAGTGCGCTGTGGGAGAAACCTCACTGCCTTACCGGTCTGGTACTGTGGCATGTCAAGTGGCTATATCTGCGCGGAATTCGGTTATATCGCGCTCCTTCACTTATTTTGTTTTCTACGAAAAGTAGCATTATAATTATTATGACCTTTTTCAAGTTTTGATCTACCTTTATTTTTTAAGGTAGGGGTAAAGGTAGAGGTAAACCAAAACGTGGACTAAAGTTAGATCTGGTTTAAAACTGATGCTAATTCTGTCTTTCATTTGGAAAATGAAAGCGACAGCACCAGTTTTAAACCAGGACTATTTTACTCCACGTTTTGGAATAAGAGGATTTAGGTTTAAGGGTATAGGCGTCAAAGAGACAGACTGATACCCAATACTCGAAAGACATCACTTGGGCTGATTACGGCGTGACTTAAGATAATTTTTAATGCGAAAGATTTCTTAGATTTTTGTAAGATTTGAGCTATTTTAGATTGATGGTCAGCCAAACGTTCTGCATTCATCATTTACAGTGTTGCGGTAACCCATAAACCTACATTAACGAAATAAAAACCCAATAAAACTGCACCAATTAGTCATGGCTCGTTAGGAAGACGGTAAAATCTTTACTCGTCGATTCTTAAACTGTTTAGGATTAATAAAATGTTGCTTTTCCTCCCATAAGGGTAAATTAACGACATTGTTGATTTTTGGTTTTGAATCTATACTACAGACTAAGTGACTTTCGTATTGTTATTGGCAAATATAAAATCTATATTGGCAATATAAATAAGAAAGTCAACCTTTAGGTCAACTTCTCACGGCTAAAGATGAATTGTGGCATATACACGTAGTTAAATAAGATCTTGGAAAAGGAAATAATCTACTTTTTGTAAAGTAAAAATAATTTACTTATATAATTTTTTCCGGGTTTTTAACAAGGAGGAAAACTTTGTTCTTTTCTAAGGTTCTTCTTAACTATATCCAAAACCAAAAGCAAAAAAAAAATAACTAGTCAGGGTTTTCAGTTGACCGCTGTACTTGATATGCCCTAACTTAAATAAATGTCTATTTTATTGCAAATTTTGTTTGATTTATAAACTCACTTTAATACAATCCGTGGACAGTTAAATGTTCTTTTTTTATAACTTTCATTTTCATTAACGGCGCCCAAGGTATATTTTGGTCCATGGATGACTGAGCCACTCAACCCTTGCCCATCCTCATAGCTCTACCGACTTAACTTTTTCTTCTGGGGTAAATTGGAGTGTAACTTCTATTCGCCCCAAATTTCAAAATTGCTAAATACAAGTTGAACATTTTTTGTTACAACTTGTGCAAAGATTTTAGAATTATTCTTTTATATACACAATATATTAAACGTTAAGTCCTATATTCAAGGACTCAATAAAGAATATTAAAAAATACCTTTTTCATAAAAGTTTTATCGTTATTAAACAAAAACGGTTCGGTCGTACTCGGGCAACATTTATCATTGCGTCCGATCGAATATTGCGTGTTAATGAACTCGATAAGATCGAAAAGCAATCAAACTTCATTTTAATAGACCTATAATTATTGTATCAAAGCGAGCCGGACAATAAAATTGGTTATTTGTTATTCGCTAGCCAATTATGTCTTTTTCGAAAGGCCCGCAACAATATAAAAAAAAGATTTTATACAGAAAAAATAAATGTTATAATTATCTTGTTTGATTTTAGCGCCCGCCTCAAAACTCGAAAAGAAGACAGCCGTATCATACAGTTTAGCTTAAATACTTAGCAAGGAGCCCATGGCGTAGTAAGTAGTCTTTAAGATGACCGATTTGGCGCAGGGGTAAGCTACCTGCCGTCTGCGCCAGAGTTCTCGGGTTCGATTCCCGATCAAGACAAATATTTGTGTGCATGAACATGTCTATTCGTCTTGGTCTGGGTGTTTTCTATATATATTAAGTATGTATTTACAAACAAAAAACTATATTTTCAAAAGAATTAAACCGCCTTCAAAACAAAAAACTGCAAACAAAAACTTACTTCCCAAAACACGTAAAAATGAATAATTCATTGGATTCACGAAAATGCGCGACTTTTTCTAACTAACCTTGGAAGTTACTGATCTGTTTGAAATCGGTGTCAAGCCGAAAGTAAACCATTGGTTACAATAGAACCACCTCAAGGAGTATACTCTTTTAAATAAGAAAAGAACCATCGAAATTGGTTAATACTTCGCGAAGATATTGAAGCGTAAAGCAGGAACTACCAGACGACAACAATTTGTTTTCTTCAGGATTCTGAAGAAACTTCTGGTTCGACTACTGTAAATTTTTCATGGGACCAAATTGAAACTTTGGTCTATTAGATAAAAAAATAATTATCAAAATCGGTTCACAATTGGCGGAGATATCGAGGAACATACATAAAAAAACATTCAGACGACTTCCTTTCTTGAAGTCAGTTAAAAGTATTTAACTAAGTATATATTTATCCGTTATCAAGTTCACGTAGACACAGTTTCTTAAGAAATTTACTATGGGCTTAGATTATTGGTGTGATTGTTAAAAACTATTTATTTATTTATTATTATTTATTATTTAAGCGACATCGCAGCGGTCAAGGGAAATATAGCCTGTTACTCAGGAAGAATGTAGCTTTCTAAAAGTGAAAGAAATCGGCCCAGTAGTTCTTGAATTTATTCGTTACAAACAAAAAATCAAAAATACAAGTTTTTTTCTCTGTTTAATATTAAATGGACTTACAAGAACTTTTCGTTTGAAAAGATATGTTCTATTAATAGTTTGGGGTATTTAATAAAGATAAAAAAATAGGTAAGTTTATACTGCATACATGTCTATAAAAACTAGACAAATATCCAGTCGGCAGTAATAACATAGGAAACGTCGGCGTCGTATAAAATTACTGTAATTACTTACGTGAACTTTTAACAATTCTATGTCATGACTCACATAAGGTGTTTTAAATGACAAGCAATTTACGAAAAATGTTATGTTAGAATCAATCATCATACATAGTCATGCGTTTCACGATAGTAAAAAAAACATTTTTCTTGTACAAAAAACTAAAAAGCATTGTCAGTAGTACATAATTCAAGAGAGTCACCAGTATTAATCGATTTTTTTTCAACAACTTTACAGAACCCATAGATTTATTCATTAGATACCCCTGCTAGGAAAAACTATTGATGTTGGGATTGTAGACTCGTTCTTTAGTGGACACCCTGTCCTTATCCCAATTATATGAATTTCTTACAATTACACCAATAATATCTAGCCCACATTAAATTTCATATAGCAACTGTGTAATGGAAACTCGTTACATACTTACAAATAGTTTTTGATTGTAAATACATACATAGTTTACATAGAAAACACCCAAGTCAAGACAAATAGACATGTTCCTGCACACCGAAAAATTGTACTGTTCGGGAATCGAATAGACATTTTTACTGTGGCACAGATACTTTTGTTTCGGACCGCATTAACGCGACAAAGTTCCATGTTGTTTACATATTATTACTCGTGACTATACATCAGAATCGCAGGGGGACTCTGGCACAAACCTTGTTAACATTGTCCAAGGAGGTGTCATATTTGTACAGTGTGCCAGTCGTGCTATGGAGTTCAGAGATCTTTGAACGAGATAGCAAGACAGAGTGAGGGTGAGGTAGGAATCTGGTTGTTTTTACGATATAAATTAAATTCTCCCAAAATCACACACTTTGATCTAATTCCAAAATAAGGGTTCCATCACACTGCCTCCGGTTTTCGCACTACCGGACGGCGATGCGGCGTGATTTGTCATACACTGCGGGTTTTGTATGCACATCAAGATTCGACAACCATAGGTCAGAAGCGCACTACCACAAACCGGAGCGGTGTGCGGTGCAGTGTGGGAACCGCCTAATACTTACTCGCAGTAGTGGTACGGTCATATGAGTCAGGGGACGTGAGTTCGGTCCCCATCATTACTGTGATGTGTACGGGACAAACACATTTCTGTTTAAAAAAATGGAAAATGAAGTATTTAGAAAAAATCGACCCGTCTCACAACTAGCTCCGATGGGACTCGAACCCACGACCTTTCGCTTTCCGGGCGACTGCTCTAACCACTGAGCTACGGAGTCGTTACGAGAAGCGTCGAACAGACATTAGACATTTCTGTCCTCCGAATAGACATTTCTGTTTATTCGGAGTCTGGGTGTTATAAAAATATATATTTTAAGCATATATTTAGTACCTCTGTTGTTTCTGATATCCAGAAAACAAGTGCTTAAGGAGCCGTCTCCACGAGCGAGAGTATCGCTGCGATGTTATCATCGTGTCGTGCCACGTATTTCTATACACTGGCTGCACAGCATGTGTCTGCTATACGGCGATGCTATCGCGGCGACAGAGAGTATTAGAAATACGTGGCACGACGATAACATCGCCGCGATCCTGTCGCTCGTGCTGACGGCCCCTTAAGCACTTGTTTTATGAAGTTATTTTAATTTTTAGTTTTTTGCATTCACAATGCAATTATTATAATAGAAAAATGGAAAATGAAGTATTTAGAAAAAATCGACCCGTCTCACAACTAGCTCCGATGGGACTCGAACCCACGACCTTTCGCTTTCCGGGCGACTGCTCTAACCACTGAGCTACGGAGTCGTTACGAGAAGCGTCGAATTTATCCAATACTTCTTACACGCTGTATAGTCAGCGTTAATTTCATCAATGTGGAGATATTACTACCCTCACACGCGAAAGAAATACCTTTCCAGGTATTTGGCAATCGCTAAAGATGAAATTACTATTGCAAGTTATTTTAATTTTTAGTTTTTTGCATTTACAATGCAATTTTTATAATAGAAAAATGGAAAATGAAGTATTTAGAAAAAATCGACCCGTCTCACAACTAGCTCCGATGGGACTCGAACCCACGACCTTTCGCTTTCCGGGCGACTGCTCTAACCACTGAGCTACGGAGTCGTTACGAGAAGCGTCGAATTTATCCAATACTTCTTACACGCTGTATAGTCAGCGTTAATTTCATCAATGTGGAGATATTACTACCCTCACACCCTCTCACTCTCTCTCTCTCACCCTACTGGAAAGGTATTTCTTTCGCGTGTGAGGGTCATTCACATTGATGAAATTAACGCTGACTATACAGCGTGTAAGAAGTATTGGATAAATTCGACGCTTCTCGTAACGACTCCGTAGCTCAGTGGTTAGAGCAGTCGCCCGGAAAGCGAAAGGTCGTGGGTTCGAGTCCCATCGGAGCTAGTTGTGAGACGGGTCGATTTTTTCTAAATACTTCATTTTCCATTTTTCTATTTTTGTTTTATGAATATCAGAAACAACAGAAGTACTAAAATGTATGCTTAAAATATATATTTATATAACACCCAGACTCCAAACAAACAAAAATGCTCATCACATTAATGTTTGTCCCGTACACATCACAGTAATGATGGGGACCGAACTCACGTCCCCTGGCACATATGCCGTACCACTGCGACAAAGTGAATACTAGTACATTTTAGGAATCAGTAGCGGCCTGCGATCGTTGAGGTTAAGCAACTCTCATAATGGTCGGTCACGGGATGGGTGACCAAAGGCAGTGGGGACATTAGGAGGCTGATGATGATGAAATACTAAAGGTAATGAAAAAAAACTTGTGATAAATTTTAAGCTGAGCATCGTTTCTTAGTAGGACTTAACGCTTCGACTCTACAAGACCTACGAAGTGGAAAACGGCCGCAAATATTTAATAGTTTCCCTAGATAATATCGTTCAAATCAAGTTCAAAGCAAATAATATGTTTTACATACATACAAAATATTGCTTTTTATTAAAACTAATAAAACTAGTCTAAAAATATTAATAAAAAAATACGATTATTTCAGAATTTCAGCTTAGAACATCCTGAAACAAAATACGTCAAGAGAGAAATAAATTCTATTTAATTGAAAAATGGTAAATATCGTTACGGAACGACTCCGTAGCTCAGTAGTTAGAGCAGTCGCCCGGATAGCGAAAGGTCGTGGGTTCGAGTCTCATCGGAGCTGGTTGTGAGACGGGTCGATTTTTTCTAAATACTTTATTTACCATTTTTCTATGATAAAAATTGCATTGTGAATGCAAAAAAAAAGTAAAAATTTAAATAAATTTTATTTAATTGCCAATTAAGTATCATTTACGTGCGACGGATTAGGATAACCTTTTGCGTTTGCTATGTAATATTCCAGTTTGCTTCGTGATG
Organism: Crambus lathoniellus; assembly: GCA_949710035.1. Classification (NCBI taxonomy): domain Eukaryota; kingdom Metazoa; phylum Arthropoda; class Insecta; order Lepidoptera; family Crambidae; genus Crambus; species Crambus lathoniellus. Next base: position 21,788,025 of record OX453314.1, on the reverse strand, counting down.
TTTAGTTGCCTCTCTAGTCTTTTAGACCTTTGGTCTGCACCAAAGAGCTTAGACTAAATACTGAGGTAACTGGGGTTTTCACCCTGAATAAAAAAGTGTGCCCAGCAAAATTTGACATTTAGTACGTAGTGGCTGTCAGTTGTCTCATTTGACCATACGTATTTTTTCAAAGTGTAGGTAAGACGGAAGACAGCCACAGTGCCACAAAAAAGTGTTAGTACTGCACTCTCCAGTTACCTCGGTATGTAGTCTAAGCTTTTTGGTCTGCACTGTCGGACATAGTGGAAAGATAATTAATATCTTCTCAACATTTATTAGGCTATGCAACGGTGCTTAAAGTTCATTGTAAAAAATTGATTATTATAACTAATGGTTTATTGTAAAACATTCTTGGTAGGTATTGGAAGCGGTTTACTTTAATACTTAATCTATATCACTGAAACATCTTTACTTTTAATCATTTAATCAATGAATATTTTATAGTCAAAATGTTGCTTCTGCATAAGGGTCTAATTTTCTAGCATACCTGCCTCCATAGCATATACACGGTGATTTTTTTATCGCCCCGGATGATTTAAGAGATTATTCTATAGGTACATGAAAACAAACAACTTTTATTATGGGACTAACACTGAAATCGCGAAAACAAATCAGCTGTTGGTACATTTTGATTGAATATTTTTGAACTTGTATGCAACACCAGATTTTTTTTCGCGATTTCAGTGTGGGCCCCGTAATAAAAGTGATTTTCATGAGTGAAATTTACCGTGTATACCTATATTATTATACTGCACCTAAGCTGCATTAAAAATGTCTAACGCTATTTTTCTTGAGCTTTATTCCAATAGCATGAGGAACTTTATGCCTTGCACGAATGAGCTGTCATAGGACCCATGCTACATTTTACATAGTATAATATTTAAAATTTTACGTTACGTAATTTTGGGTTCATCTTTTAAAGGACTGGGTGCCTACCATCAACTTCAAGACAGCGATTCAAAAATAGCGCGATGCAGAATAGGTTCCTAAAATGAATTGCTTTCTTTCGTACTCTGACCTTCTAAAAACTGGATCGCAAATGAATTGCTACATGTGAATGACCGAACGATTTGTGTCCTTATTTCTTCTACCCGTCTCTTTCACTCGATTCTGTCATGCCCGGAGATTGAAAGGGACGGGTATAACCTGCAGGTGTCATGTTAGCTTGACCGAGTTATAAGTCAAATAAGAGTTGATGACAGCTCAGCGGCTGTGAAATGTCATTGAATGATCACTGAATCGCTGTCATTGATATTAAGCTGTCGTGGTACGAATAAGCGAAGCAGTTCAGTTTAGGTCCTAAACAAAACCGCAATAAGAGTTGATGGTAGGCACCCTGTACTCAAATCTGGTTAGTTAGCGAGCATTCGTTGCGCGAGCGTTTGCTGCGTAAGTAAATTTATTCATTATCTTCGCGAGCACAACTTTCGATATTCGTTTTAACGTACTCACTTAATTAGCTACGGAGTCTCTCAGTGGTTAGAGCAGTCGCCCGGATAGCGAAAGGTCGCGGGTTCAAGTCCCATCGGAGCTGGTTGTGAGACGGGTCGATTTTTCAAAATACTTCATTCTCCATTTTTCAATAATAAAAATGCAAAAAAGTAAAAATTTAAATAACTTTAAAAAGCGTTGTTGAAGAAGCGGTTACTTTAACGAGCAGTCAAATTACACATTTAACGGTGGTCAAAACCACCCCCACCCTGTCGGATAAGGGTGGGGGTGGTTTAAATTTTGACATTAGTAATTAAGGGAAGGTTAATGAAATAGTATAGACAACACTTTTAACCCAACGTATTTTTCTTTGACCGAGGTCAAAATTGACAACAGTTAAATTTTAACTTTTACTTAAAAACCGTCCGATCCGTCCGATGTAATGTACGAGCAACCGGACCTAAGAAACCTTACATCGCAAATTGTCTGAACATAACAGGATCTTAAATTATCTGTTAACATAAAACAAATGTCAAAAATAACATGTTTGTGCTTTTTCTTCCAAATCCATTACCCTTTTCTGGTAGTCCACATTGAATTGCTAATTATTACAAAATTGTTGACTTGAGAAAATAAATAAACCGGGAGGTATACCGTGTATACACGGTATACACGTGGAACCCTTAATAATAACCTTTGATATACGGATGTTAAAAGGAGATCTAAAAATTTCTTCTTCGCTGTAGGCAGGGAAATGACGCTTCCTGCTTGAAATTTATGTTATAGCGATAAAATAAAAGAAAATATATTGCTTTTGCTTGTAAGTATACGATATTATATGAGTATGAGATATACAACCGGAAGGCGATGTTTGTAACGTGTGTTATAACGTATTTATTAATAATGATTTCCGTTGAGCATTTATTATTAAAATAGATGTATATTTGTTTTTCTGTTGACATACGTATATGTGGAAAAAACGCGTTATCTTGTATTAAGAAGAAATATAACCATTATAAATGGTTTTATTTTTTCTATATTAGTATTTGATGTCAGAATAAGTATTGCTAGAATATTTTTAAATAAGGTCCTTCTTAAATAGTGCACTTAATTTTAAGGGGTCAATGTACTCACGCATACAAAAAATCAGCTGTTCCATAGAACATTTTAAATCGAATAGATCAAAATGTATGGAACAGCTGTTTTTTTTTCGCGACTTCAATGTTGGTACCATAGTAAAAGTTGTTTGTATGCATGAGTACATTGACCCCTTAAAATTATGTGCACTATTTAAGAAAGACCTTATATAGGTAAGTAACTTTAACTGCCAAATCGTTAAAATTATAGTTTCGGGTAAGGCATTTCAGCTTTTGCATAGCTTTCAATATGGTTGTGTTAAATGAACGGAAGAGAGATTTATAGGAATAACCCACATTAAATTAAAAAAAAAAACAACGGGTTGGGAGTGCTGGCAGAAGTGAAAAGGGCTCCCTAGACTGTTTCACAAAAAAAAAATAATAGACAAAAAAAAATACGGACTGGATTTGAACCGAGGTCCTCTGGCTTCAATGCCGCTTGTTTTCTAACCGAGCTATCACAACTTTGGAAACGATGGCGAAATTTGCCTTCGTATTCTAATGACATTGTAACAGTTTTTCGATCAGGGTACAGTCTAAAAGAGCTACAGTCTTCCCGAGTGACATAGGCTATATTTTATCCCGATATTCCCACAGGAACGGGTACCACGCGGGTGAAACCGCGGGCGGCCGCTAGTAGATGGATAAGGAGAAGTGGGTATTAACGACTGCGGCTTAACGTGCCTTCCGAAAGACGGAGGAGCTCGAGCTAATAAATTTTTGGTCACCGATCCCGTGACCGACCATTGAAAGAAAGAAAGAAAGAAAGAAAGAAAGAAAAGACATTTATTTGCACATCACATCACAAGTACACACTACAAAAGAAAACAGATAACAAAGCACACAATTTACAAACAATTAAGTACATAAAAGAAAATAATAAAAAAAAAAAAACAATATCCATGTGATGCGCCAATCAGGACCCTGCCTCAGCATATGTTGTTGCTGGGTGTCAAAAATGTCACCCTACAACAACGCTGGTATTCTGGCAGGGCCTGTGCGAGCAACACCAGACGCCACCAAAAAGACAAAAACAAACATAGGTAATAAGCAAATACAGTTCCTAACTAAACACACTCAACAAAAAATAATAAAATAAAAAATAAAGTGGCAACTACACGGCAGTATAGTTTAGTGCCTTTTGCCTTTTGCCATTGCAAAAGTTGCTTAACTTCAACGATCACTGACCACGCGCGCTAACCACTGCGCTACGGGCTCCTCCTTAGTTTGAAACCAAGAACATATTTTTTTGTCTAGAAATGGCTCCACAGGCTGTCAACAACAAAATTGTCCCTTATAAGAATAATAGATAGCATGAAAATATTTTATCCGCAGGGATCTAGACTACCCTAGACATATTCTAAACCAAACACAGGTAGACTATCTTGAAATAGGACTTGATGGGAAATGACAGGTTTCCGGAGCAGGTAATAAAAATATCCAGGCAAGAATAATAACTGAGGCAGGCCGACATTTGACTGAGACTGGAGTCCTAAGTCTGTCATAAATAATGGCTAAAGCCTTAAGGGCATATCGGCGATCAAACTCGGAATTTTCAATTTTTTTAAATTAAATTTCCTGACAAAGTATCATTGCTAGGTCTTCCAAAATAATATATGTGATAGATCTTTTCTTTATGAAGGGAAGTTACTAAATTTTATTTAAATCAAATAAATACAATGTACTAAAAAAATGATTTTCAAGACCCCTTTTTTCCGTCTTAAACTCAATTATCTCAATAACTATTTGAGTAATCAAGCAAATTTTTTTTGTGTAAGTAGTTCTTAGTCATATCTAAGGAAGTTAAACAATATTTTTATTAAGGTGTTTTTTTAATATATTGATTTATATTATAGATTGATAGCGTGATTTTATATAAACGGTATACTTATTTAAATATTGATTAACTAAGTAGATTTATTTTGTAAAAAAGTATAAGATGATTAGCTAGTATGAGTTATTTTTATTTTTTCTTATTAAATTATAAGTTTTATTAATTTGATTGGAATAAATCTGAAAATGTACCTACTGGTTAGAGCAGTATACATTATTTATTTTTTTCAGTGTAATTTGTAGCAAATGTTGTAGTTTTGCCTGCGACGATCATTTCGATAATGGATATATTATCGAAATGATCTAGAGATAGAAAATAAATATAAATAGCTGCTGCTGTGTTTTGCATTTTGAAGAATCGTTTGAAGTGACTATCTATGTTAAAAAAAGCTTTTTTTACTACATACGAATAATATCTAAGATCTACTCTTCCTACAAACCGACGTTTACAATAAATATTCATAATAATTCTTCTTGTATTCTACATAATATAATGTCCTTAGTAAAAGCGCACATAGGTGATATTTTAGATGTAAATAGAATGCGCGCTGCATGCCGCGTCTACACGTATTTCTCAGTCTACGAGAGTGCCGCGGCCGGAGTCTTACCGATCCCAGCACCCCCTCGCTGGTGTAAGCAACGGCCATCGACGATATTTTTTTTACCTATGCCATATCCTTAAAGTTGAGTATAGACGACAGCATTGACTGGAGTGCGTGCCAGATAAGTCTACGCACGGTCGAAATCGAATACTAATCTATTACCAAAAAATTTTACTGAATCTAGTGCCAAAAGAGTTATCTGATGCTGCCGATGCCGGCCGGCTCTACACGTTGGCCAACATTGTGTCCAATTCAACGTTATTCAACATTACCTCCTTGATAAAAACTTTTAAAACATTTTTTGCTACAAAATCAGTACACTACGATGAATTGACAGGTTTTGGCCAAAATGTAGAGCACCACACGGACTCTTGTAAGAGAACATCAAGCACTCGTTGTTTCTTAACTAAACGGAACCTCACTTTGAACGCGACGCTCGATGTTTGGCTGGCTATCACCATCTTTTCCAAATCTGTCCCCATATTTTACATATGCTTACAGCATTATTGGGTCACTTTGGTGGTTTAGAACTCCTTGTATATCGCGCTTTCACCTTCATCCTAGTCATAACTAAACATTTAGGTTTGATAAAGGCTAAGACGTGATGCTCTACAGCGGGACCACCTTGAGCTACGTTAATTTAATTAGCATCAAAAAAATGTAGAAAATTTGTATATAATTGTATACGCAATTAAAAAAATTGTATATCTATAGTTTCGTTGTAAAAACGAAATCAATGTGGTCCCGCTGGGGAGCATACTCTACAGCGGGACCACCACTATAATTCCGTTACTGAAGGCTTTTCAAATTTGTTTATGAGACCAAAAAAATGTATATTAAATGTATATTAATAAACTACAGTCAATTTGATCTTTAGTTGGAACTTTACCAAATTAAGACTAATTTAAAATTTTCCTACGGATTTTAGGTGTCCGTTACCCCAGCCAGAAAGAAGTTTCTAGAGGGAAACGATTTGATTGCATAATAAAGGCATATTTTGCACAAATATGCGCCAAATATGTAAAATGAGTGGGCCTTATAGTTTCGGAATAAAACGGAAAAAAACACTATTTAGAAATGCTCACTCGTTTAATGTAACTAATTAAACTTCTTTCCCAGTTAGTAATATTGTTAATATTCACTCAGTCATTCATGAAAACATAATTACTACTTTTTAACTAACTTCAAAATTTAAAATCGGTTAAGTGCGAGTCGGACTCGCCCATGAAGGCATACATAACTTTGAATTTTATAATATTCGTATTAATGACTAAGTTATATTTGCGGTTTTCAAAAACGATTATATTTGTGGTTTGTACTTATAGAGTGGAATGAGCTGCCTGTCTCTGTGTTCCCTGATTCTTACAACCCAAGTCTCTTTAAGTCGAGAGTGAATAGGCTTCTCCTGGACAGGCATGTAACATCCTAGACTGCATCCTGTTAGCCAAACAAGATGGCGGTCAAATGCTTGCCTGGTTTCTAATACTTAAATAAAAAAATAAAATATTTAAAAAATCTTGTAAAGCCTTGTTAGCTTTGCTAGTTTTCCTTTTAACTTCGTCATATTTTATACAACTATCGTGAATTTTTCCACGTATCCAAAAACAACCATTTGGCTGGCAGAGGGTGGGGACACTTGACCCCAACAAAATTTTGCACTTTAAAGTTTAATAATTCACAAACGGATGCCTCAATCAAAAATCTGTTTTACAAACCCGCAATATTTTAAAACTGCTATTCAGCGACACCCCACACTATCGGGTAGACAAGAAAAAAAAATACATCCCCACTTCACGTATAGGTAACTTATTTATGGGGTATATCTGTAACTATTTTTAAAAGCATTATTTACACCATTGCTCCATATCTTGCTGTTATTTTTAATGATTGCATTGCTGAAGAAATTTTTCCTGACTTAATGAAATTTATAAAAAATATTCAATTATTTAAATATGGGAACAAAGAATACCCAGGTAATTACAGACCAATATCCATTTTTCCCGCCTTGAGCAAGATCCAGGATGATGATTCTTATGATTTTGTTAAAAAAGTTTCTATTATGAATCTGTTTATACCATGTGTCAAATTCAAATCAGTGTTAGAAGTGTTTCCAGTTAAAAGAAATAACATAACTACTGTAAAATTATTAGTTTCGCAACGAATTCACAATGGCTCTGGGACGAATTTTTATTCCTTTATGTAATATAGGTATGACGCAGGCATCCAGGAGGTTGCTATATTAATTTTGCAAAAACGAACAATAAGGGCCATTTATCAACTAAGCTCTAAAACTAATCTTAGGGAGAAGTTCAAAAAGTAGTATACTGACAGCTGCATCTCAATTTATATTAAACTAGCGGCCGCCTGCGGTTTCACCCGCGTGGTTCTCGTTCCCGTGGGAATATCGGAATAAAAAGTAGCCTAAGTTAATCTTTATTACATCAGCTACCTGCCAGTGAAAGTCTCGTCAAAATCGGTCCAGCCGTTTCAGAGATTAGCCGGAACAAACAGACAGACAGACAAAAATTGTAACAAATGTTATTTTGGTATATGTACCGTATATAATTATAATCATATGCATGTAGTAAAAAGCGGTTATTTTAATATTACAAACAGACACTCCAATTTTATTTATTTGTATTATAGATTGTTTTCTTTTTGTGCGTCGTAATATTAATTTGTATACTTAACATGGCGATTTGCATGGTCGCAATACAAGAGAAAGGAATGGACTTGGTACCGATTAGAGAAGGTATCTTTGTATAAGGGTCCTTCATGGGTTAAGGTATACACATCTTTAACAAAATTCCAAGTGATATGTTAAACTTCGAAAAGTTTAAGAATCATATAAAAAATTGCCTCCTCAATAAGGGCTACTACACTGTAAGTGATTACTTAAATGACAAAGCAACTTGGTCATAAGCAGACAAGGTTTTTTTCTTGTAGTTAATTGTGAGTCTTGTTTTACAAAATTGATCATGTACTACATTCATTCTTACATTGGTTTCGGTGTTTTGAGATGAGTTGTTTGAGTAAGCCATGCTCTCTGTAAACATTACTGCGGTGGTGTCGTGTGAGGCGGGTCGTTACTTTCCCTAAAATATGGTTGAGCGAAAGTGATGGCTGGTTCATGCGTCATGGAATGGGTCTGCTCCTGGCTTCTAGTCTCAAAATAATGTTGATTTTTATGTTCTATTGTTTTTGATTTTATTGTATGTAGTTAACCCGGCGAGCATGACCCAGGGTATCTCATACCCTGTTACATTTTCAAAGTCGTGTATTTTTTAAGTTTCTCGTCTGACAACACTAGCGCGCTCAGTAGCTGGAGGAAGGGGCTCGCAGGGCAGGATAGTGCCATGATCGCAGTGTGGCCCGGGATACCGGCTGCGATATTAGTGCGCATACCTGTTGGGGGGTATGTCACACCATGACAGCGATTAGTCATATTTTTACCAAAATATTCATTATATTTTTTTTACGGAGAGGATCTCATTATCTCTTAATTTTAAGTGAATTAAATTCCAAAGAATAATTTTATGTATAATTATAAAATTTTGTAAAGCTATAAAGATTTGTTACTATGATTACATAGTTTATGAAAAACGAGATTAAATAAAAATGATTGTAAAATTCTGAACTCGATTTATTTAATTTCCTATTAAAGAACATTATACTTATTAAAAAACAAAACAACGTGCCTCATGCTTGATGTAACTTTATTTCACCTCATGCTCGCCGGGTTAAGTGAATGTAATGTAGTTATCAGGTACTCTGTGCATAATATATATTTAAAAAATTATATCACAGATTGTTTCCGAAATGAGCTAAGTCCTTTACTTAGCACATATTGAAAATTTTTACACCCGTTATTCCAAATTTTTTTCTAATTTTCAGGGTTTTCTTACGTTTTCGAGCTCTTTCTGCATTCTTGCAGTCCGCTATTTTTGATATTGACTGATAGCGTTTAGTGCCAAAGCCAAGGCCAAAACGTGCTAAGTCATTACAGATTCGTTCTAAAATTTTATTCACTTGACTAAGCACGTTTTGAGCATGAAACCTCAATTTCAAATTGAATTTGTAGGTGACTTAGCTAGTAGGGTTTGGAAGATATTTTTTAATCAACTCGTTTTCCTCTAGAAACTTCTTTCCGGCTGGGGTAACGGACACCTAATATTCGTAGGGAAATTTTAAAAGTGGCCGTAAGTTGGTATAGATCAAACTAAAGATCAAATTGACTGTGGTTTATTAATATACATTTAATATACATTTTTTTGGACTCATAAACAAATTTGAAAAGCCTTCAGTAACGGAATTATAGTGGTGGTCCCGCTGTAGAGTATGCTCCCCAGCGGGACCACATTGATTTCGTTTTTACAACGAAACTATAGATATACAATTTTTTTAATTGCGTATACAATTATATACAAATTTTCTACATTTTTTTGATGCTAATTAAATTAACGTAGCTCAAGGTGGTCCCGCTGTAGAGCATCACGTAGGCTAAGTGCTACCCCGTAGTGATAAAAAAGTCACCAAACTGAAGCTGTAACTGTCACCGCAAATACTTATTTGCTATCCGATATCCATAAATATGAAGTTACATTTTTAACAACTAATATTAAAGCTTATGGAACAGGAATGCTGCCCTCCTCCGTATCTGTGGTCTAGTGGTACATTACAATACAACTAATATCAAATCCAGATTACAGGGTTCGATTCTCAGTAGGGCAAATATTTCGTGGTAGGATTTGTTCTATTTCTGCCTGGCTATAGCTACCAACATCTTTACCAAATCTGTCCCCCATAGTTTACAAATGCTTACAGCATTATGTTGTCACCTCTGTGGTTTAGGACTCCTTGTGTTGCGCGCTGCCACCTTCATCCTAGTCATTACTTATCATCAGGTTTGATAATGGCTAAGTGCTACCCCGTAGTTATAAAAAACCAAACTGAAGCTGAAATCGTCACACGTGATAAACTAGGGGCAGTATAACGTCCAAGGGTGTTCTCATCAATACTTATTTGCTATCAGATATCCATTTATTAAGTTCAATCAGCGGACAGCGCTCGGGGATATCCAACGGATTAGCTAAGTCTAAGTCATTAGCTGAAGCGAAAAAGGTCACTTAACAATCTGCCCTATGATATCATAGTGTTAATAAAAAAGAATGTAAGTTAGTAGTACCTACATTAGATATTTATTTTAAAACTACGTGTTTTGAGTACCTACTACGACACCAAAACAATACCTGTTTGTTACATTTTTATCTGTGTGTTTTCCTGTCTGTATGTTCGGCCGCTTTTCATGCACTTAACTAAGTGAAAAGTTAACACTTGTTTAAGGGAATTATTGAATTGCACCACAAAAAATAATGAGTTGTACACCTAAAATACTAGGATGCACACCAAAACTTTCGTTTGGGGAGCATTTAGCCTTTTTTGGTTTGCGTTTCGTTATTTTTGTTGATTATGTTAGGTGAGATTGGTGAGCTTAGTATATTTTGTTTATTAAGTATCTCATCTATTATAGGTATCTTTCAACAAATAATAAAATCTAAATTAATTGTCAAAACATGTGATTTTTTCTACGCAAGCTTAAATTCTCCTGTCCTGTACCACACTCCAGACCGCTCGATATTTCTTCATAAAATATTAAGAAGCTATCTTTTGCGCCCAGCGTAATCTTTTCCCCATGATCATAGGGGAAATAAGGAACGCAGTAACTGGACCGTGAATAATATGAAATTATGTTAAAAAAGAACCTTTGTGCTGAGGGACATGTTGAAAATGTAATCTTTTGGGGCCGGCAGCCTGCTCAAATAACCAACAACTTTGCGAATTTCATGAAATTTTAGCTATAAGATACTTTAAAAATTTTTTTTATACAAGTTTTATAACTAGCCTTCAGCAAGCGGCTTTGCCCACGTGGACTACACGATGGTCCAATTCGGCGGGAATGTGATATGTTTTCATGATATAAAGCAGCATATATGTTACTCTCGAGCTCCCTAATAACTAACTAACTAACTAATAATCATAATATTTATGTAGGTATATATTAATATGTATATATGGAGACACGCACTGACTGCCCTTCTCAATGTTATTTTATCCTCTAACGGGCCGGCTGGAAGAAATTTCATTATGAAATAAGCCGTTCCCTGTACAATACTCTGATTGCTTATGTCTTTTTTATTTTATTGTGTGTGTACTAAATGCATAAATAAATAAATAACTTCAATACGTTGCTCCGTTTTGACGTGAAAGACGGACAAATACACAAAAAACACACACTTTTGCGTTTTTAATCTTTGGTATTACATGGCTACGACTCTTAGTTCACAATCGAATGTAGCCTACAAAACACTAACTTTGAAAACTTAATAATACATACCTACTAAAATATCAACACCTACATAATCAATTTAACGAGCACTTATACCTTACTTTTAGGTAACATCTAGGTTATTCTTGTTGCTCCAATAACTAACAACTATCATGATCGTATCGTATTTTTGTATGAAAACCAGAGCAGCACCTATATCGGTCGTGTAAGTAAGTAACAAAAACTCAATAGATCTTATAAATGCAGTGCCCCCTCCCAAACCATGGCACATCTAATGTCCTGCCCCGCGTGCCCTTCATCTTGCACGCCCAAACGACTTTTATAACGCCACTGAGAACGCAGTAGGTACGTGTGGCGCTGTACTGGGCTGAACAGATTTGAAGCCAAATTGATCGACACGCTAAGAAGAAGAAGAATAGATATTTCATACCAGCAGCACTTTGACAGCTTTTGATGCATGGTATAGTATTACCATAACAACAGTTTTCGTCCTAAGGCTAAGCTCAGCTCTGCTGAGGGAAGAACCATGAACTAAGAAAATAAGCAGCTTTTGCCCCTATAACCACAGAATATAAATTAATTATATTAGTACCTAGCAGATTGAAGCGAGACGGCAGACAGTTATTGTACTATGAACGCTATACGCAATGCAAAAGGTTGAAATTAGGTTGTTTTCTAGAATAGTAGGTAAATATCTCGGGGATTTTGCGCCGCTTGTATGGAAGTGAGACAGGCCTGCTATAACGGAAAGAAAGAAAGAAAAGCAGCAGGTACTTACAAAAAACATAAAAATAAATATTTACAAGTACAAAGTCTCCAAGTCTCCTGGGCCATTCGTAGATGGTCAGAATGACCCAGAAGCGCAGTTATTCTGGCAGGGCCTTGAGATAGCACTGACAACACCATGAAGACAATAATTAAATTAAAAGAGGTCGAAACACGGAAGAAAAATAAACCATAGAGTGCTGGATATACAATACTAGTAGGAAACACAAATACAATTAATAATACATGGCGTCAGACTTAGATATGAATAGCTAGCTAGACTTAGAACAAGTCCGACTAACATGCATTGGGTTTGCTTCTTACACCTATACACCACTGGGACTCAAACTCGGGACCTCTGGGTCCCGTGTGTAAACCACTTGACCACAGCGGCGGCAAGACGTTAGTGATGGTATGGTAGATCATTAAATTATTTCGGTCACAAGTCTTAATAACTGGCATTTCCATAACCATTTCCGTAAAAGTACGAATAATCCTTTAATAACAAACTGGCTTATATTTATTCATGTTCCTATCAGCGGCACGTACAGATGGTTCGCTCCAATTACATTAATTATCTATAACAACTTTATCGGCCTTCGAATTATATTGGACCAGCTAACTCCATCATAAGTTGGAAGGAAGTTATATTTTTCAATAGAATACCTGGAATGTATTACAATGAAATGAATGATATTATTTGACGACAAACATCATCGTCTGTCATCGCAATTTGATTTAAGTAAATAATTAATCAAAATAAATATTGGACACGATTACATACATTGCTCCAATACCAAGCTGTAGTAGCTTGAACGCTAGTATTAAGTACTAGTACCAAATACAACCAGACCGGAGGAAATATTGTAAAGATCATTTTCAATACTTATTTACCCGACCGGGAATTGAACCTGGGACCTCTAGAAAAAGCGGCACTCGGCCACAGAGGTCGTCAAACAAAAAATCTCTTGATGTTACTTTGTGGAAACGATTAAACTGCCTTGACATCCCGCCGCCCGGCGCCGTACTCACTTCGCCGCTGTAGTTTGACCGCTACTGTGCTGCTCATTACGTAGAGACGATTATGAGGGGAGCTGTACACAGCCCATTTGGTCAAACTATATTACCTCACCTCCATCTGCTTCTCGACGTCTTCTACACCGTACCAGCACATCTTCAAATGATAGGTACCTCTACTCTACCTTCTCCTTTTCACTACTGCTTTGTATGTATATACATATATCTTCTATTTTACCCGCGTGGTACCCGTTCCCGTGGGATCGGGTCAAGAAATATCAGGTCATAAAAGTCAAAGAGTTTTCTAAATCGGTCCAGTAGTTTCGGAGCCTATGCAATACAAACAAACATCATCATAATTATCATCATCCACGCCGTATCCGGCGACGGCGACTTCTTACTGTCTAAATATTAGGTGGTGTTATTAAGGCGCTACTCGGAAAAACTATGGACTTTTAGCTATAAAACTATAGGACGGTTAGAGTTGTTATAAATCTGGTAATAAGACATATATTTCTTCATACCTTTATCTAGAATCGTTTAGAAACACGATTTTATGATTTTGCCTCGACACTTTTTATTTTCGAAAATACCTCTAAAAATACGAAATATCAAGATTATTCTTAAATGCGGTAACATATACTATTGAAAATTGGTTTAATTAGTGGACACCAATAATATTCGTATATTAGCATTTTCTTAAAATCGCTATAGTTTTTTAATACGAAGTGATTTTGTGTTTTTTTTTGCGTAATCTGCAAAATCGGTCTCGCTCCCGCGCGCGTCGTTTTCTCATTGCAATCTCGCTTTAGAATAATTTTTCCGAGTATCGCCTTAAGATGGAAAATCCTGAGGTGGCTAGATAAACCGAACTTCGTCTTGAAAATTCGGTTACATGGAGCACAAAAAAGAAAGTAAGACGGACAAACAAACATACGAACAAAAAAACAATCAAATCATTCCTCTTTATAATATTAGTATAGATGTACTTTTCTAAGTTATATGTTAGAACAAGTTTGCATTCGTTTCGGAAATGGTAAAATCAACCTAGAAACCAGCAAAAGTTAAATAATACGCGATTCCTGGTAGAACATTTTCAATAAATCCGTGTATTTACCGAGAGCTCGTTAAAATCGGTACTGTTTCCATTGTCCACTGAAATATTGGAGTTTGGGAATTATACGATACCTTTTAGCCAAGTTTAGTTCCGATAATTAAATTAGAAGTTATCCTTTGTTTTGGTACCGGAAATAGGCCATGCATATTTCTAACTGTTGTAGAAATCCGAAATCAAAAGGTTTTGTCTGTTTTTAAAACGAACTTCTTAATTCAAACTATCTAAACAAAAGTTAAATCTTCTACAAGTAATTGAAAAATAGCCTAATTTTCAATTTGTGAAAAAGAAAAGTCTATTTTAAATTATTATATAATAATTAAGAGAATTGACTGTTTCATTTTCATTAATCTCCTTACTCGTCGATAATAATCATAAAAAACAGAAATGTTAAATACATTGCAGTTAAGCTCTTGTTGAGTGGACAAAAGCATATCCTATATGAAATATCCAAAAAAAATATCTTTACAATATTATCAGTAAAAACCCAACAACGTTTTTTAGTAAAAAATGGAAACAAATTGTTGCTCAAAATCCAGTTAATTTTAGTGGTCTCAAGCAATTGGATGCCGAGGGGAGCTTTTAATGAGATTATTATGAAACCTGCCACCGAGGCTTATGATTCACATCCTACAATTAATTAACCTTTGTTTATATCTATTATGGAAATGACAGGTAGACGTATCACTTTATTTTAGGAACAACGAAAATAGCTTTATTTTTTATTTGTTTTTAATCCTCCTTTTTTGTTTTGTAAAATGACAGATGTGTTTTCATTTTAATCGGCAATGTTTCATAAATTCTCCCCACACGGCCAAATAAAAGTGACATAAATACTCGGTTGCAGAAAAAATGCGCACTTGACTTAATTTTATTTTCATACAAAAATATCCGTCCATGTTCGCCACAGTTTCTATTACAGATCATCTACTCGCAATAGGCGCTACTTAATTGTGACTCAAGCTACCTTTTTTTAAAACGAAATTTTTTATGGCGAGTGTATGGCGTTAGAAGCATGTGACTTCACATGCTTGTAGCGGCCTCCCTGTCTAATTATAAAGTTTGATACTTTATATTGCTGAAAATATGCAAGATATTTGAAAATAAATTACCTATGTAGTGTTGCTAATATTTCTATTAACATTTTAATTCAATAAAATAATTCAGTCAAATACGCTATTGCTCTACACTATTTCTATTATAAAAATGCAAAAAGACTGTTCTTTCGAATAAAAACCTCAAAGAAGAATGAACACTTACCCATTTTCCCACAGCGGAAAAACATTGAACTTTTATTCACGATCCATACATTATTATGAAACTCAACTAATGTTTCATTTCATATCATTTTTGGAAGTTTGCGAATGTGAAGAGATTTTCAAAGTTGTTATCGGAAAAAC
This sequence comes from Crambus lathoniellus, assembly GCA_949710035.1. Classification (NCBI taxonomy): domain Eukaryota; kingdom Metazoa; phylum Arthropoda; class Insecta; order Lepidoptera; family Crambidae; genus Crambus; species Crambus lathoniellus. Next base: position 21,772,342 of record OX453314.1, on the reverse strand, counting down.
AAAAATTTTTCAACACATTTGACACACAAAACCGTGCCCAAAGAATAGTCGAATTATGACGAAAACCTTAATTTTATGTACAAGTGCCATTTTTCTTTTGTTTTTTTGATGTGAAGGTATTGTAGAAATAAACTGACAGTATAATTAAAATAACCATGAAGTAAGCATGTTTGGTTGAAAATTAGGCAAGTGTTTCTGCAAAAAGGTTTATAAACTAGCGGATCCTCGCAGTTTTACCCGCGTGGTTCCCGTGAAAATATCGGGATAAAATATACTTAGCTTATATGTCACTCGGAAAGAATGTAGCTTTTTAATGCTCAAAGAATTTTCAAAATCGGTTCAGTAGTTTCGGAGCTTATTCGATGCAAACAAACAAACAATAAAATCTTTCCTTTTTATAATCTATACATATAATAAAACAGAAACGGAAAAAAAGTCTGTACATGAAAGATTTAAAAAAAATAATTACTGCTATGTGATGTGTACAGGATATAGACCCCAAAACGATAGATATTAAAATTTTTGTCTGTTTGTCTGTTTGTCTGTTTGTCTGTTTGTCTGTTTGTCTGTTTGTATGTTCGCTTTTCACGCAAAAACTACTGGACGGATTTTTACCAAATTTTGTGAAGTAATAGCTTATAACCCGGGTCAACATAAGGGTACTTTATATTTAATAAAAACCCCTTATTCCTACGGGAAAATACAAAGACTGATTCTTACTAAAATAGATGGCGCCACATGATTATGAAAATACGTTATATTTAATCGCTGTCTCAATTAATAATGAATCATGTTATTTTTTTTTTACCTGCTTCAAAACATAATATAAATTGAAACCCATCCAGGCACATATAAAATCATAAAAATAATTTCATGTTATTTACGTCATTATATCTACTAAGCAATAGATGGCGCAGGTAGTCAGTAAGATATACCTCTCACAAAAGTACATTCGAATGATTATTTTAATTAGGGTGAAAGCCCTCTCTGTTGCCACATTAAGATGTTTTTCACTTGTTTCGCATCATAACTACTAAGCAATAGATGGCGCAGGAAGTCAGTAAGATTACGATATACCTTTCACAAATGTACATTCGAATGATTATATTAAGTAGGATGAAAGCCCCCGCTGTTGCCACTTTAAGATGTTTTTCACTTCTTTCGCCTATGGTCTTAAGTAGGTATCTATAAAATACAAAATTTATATCTAAAATTGTCAAGAATGTATCTTATACTTTTCTTTACATTTTTAAATTCTTACAATACAAAAAAACTACTTAAAAAAAATTTACAGACTCCAAAAAGTATTTGTCAACTGAAAAGGAAAAATATAATATCTATAATTTAGGTACCTTTTTGAGGTCGGTGCCAGTCAGTTTATTTTTTTTAATTACTTTTTATTTCTTAAGTTTTAGTGTACAATAACAATAAGTTTTAGTGAATTGTACTATAACATACCCACGGAAACTACTAAACTGATTTTGATGAATCTTAGACTGTTGCCAAAGTTAGAATACACCTAATTTAAATCAAATAGAACCATCTCGATATGCCCTAAGATTTCGAGAAATTCGTGGACAAACATAGTAAAAAACATATAACTAAGTATTCATATACTTACGAAAATTAGTTTTATTTTAGTAAATTAAAAACCTATTTCTTAAACTTAAAATGTGCGAAGGGTGCCGATTGATGTGTTTTTGTTAATCAAATTTTAAAAGATACATCGAGAAATCAATACTTAACTAACTTAGATAAAATAAAAGAAACATCTAATTCGATGTAAACTGAATTATTACTATTGTTATTATGACTTAAAAGTCATAGATAAAAAAGATCAAGCAAAAGTTATTAACGAAATGTTTTAAGCTAAGTAAGCACTCGGGGCAGTGGCCAAAACTGAAGTTTTCACCCTATTGATGTAATATTTCTATTTCGCATTTCCACTCGACGCTAGATGTCGCTACAGTAAGTATAGTGGTGCCACAAATATATCTGACCCGGTGACAGTGGTCGTGGAGGAGCCACTAGCAATACAAAATAAACTGTCAAAATGGACTGCCGGCAGTCAACAGTATATTTAGTACCAAAAACTAACCACTGTGTGAAATAAGTTTGTCGCAATGTAGACAAAATGTCACCAATGTAATTTTGAAAAATTTGCTCATAAACGCTAAGTGGCCAGTACCTACGTAGATACCGACACCTACCTACCATTTTTTGTGTCATTTAACCGGCTCTGGCTACTTAGGCCTTCAGCCGTAGGTACCATCCAATAAAATAAAGGAATATTAAAAATAGTTTTCTATCTAACTTATTTATGCATTTATTTACTAGGAAAGCTTACATAAATGATGTTAAATTAAATAATTAAATGGTATATCATTACATTTTATACCTGTTACTTAAAGAAAGTTAATTACAAGCTCTCACAAATAGGAAATGTCTCCATATCAAAATACTAGCCTTCCGCCCGCGACTTCGCAAGATCAAAATTGATGCAACGGATCGACGTGACTTTTGGAATGGGAATAGTTTGGCAGCTGAAAAGTGACATACTTAGGCAGCCATTACACAGTCCATCCAGATCGCGATCACTGATCGTGATCTTGATCGCGATCGAGATTTACTATGTAGATATTTTGCGATCAAGATCGCAAACCGTCAATCACCTTCGTACACAGTCAATCTGGATCGCGATCATTGATTTTGATCGCGGATCGCGATCCAGATTGACTGTCTAATGGCTGCCTAAGTATGTCACTTTTCAGCTGCCAAACTATTCCCATTCCAAAAGTCACGTCGATCCGTTGCATCAATTTTGACGTGGAAGACGGATAAACAAACAAACCCTCTTTCACATTTATAATATTAGTATGGATACACACAATCTCTTTTTCATTTTATAGTAAAAATATGATTGGCCTGATATTATGCATTACTAAGTAAGAACATAAATTTTAGCTTGATACCTCCCACGCATACTTGAGAAAAAGTTTCTTGATAGGTAGACGGACAGATCTATGAATGAGGGCTCAACTATGTTCATGCAGCATTTGATAACAACATACCATGTTCATACCCTAGCCTGCATATTCGATATTCTTTAGACCCTTTTAGTAGAGAATAGGATTTCAAGAAGAGCGTTATGAAATCTGGGCAACAAACACACATAAACTAAACAACACAAAAGTCACTACACCGCGCGTACGAAGTCGCGGGCAACAGCTAGTATTAGTATAAATATTTTGTTTTAGTACACAAAGCACGCACATTGTTACACAGTATTTTACCTACTATTTATACTCGGAATAAGTAATTGAAATTCCAAAGCTATTGTGTAGTAGTAAGTATTTAATTGAATTTGAGGAGACGCCTAGTATGGAAATTGCTACGAGTATCCTACTAATATTATAAATGTGAAAGTTTAGATGTTTGGATGTTTGGATGTTTGGATGTTTGTTACTCAATCACGCGAAAACGGCTGAACGGATTTGGCTGAAATTTGGAACATAGATACTTTGTAGCCTGGAGAGGAACATAGGCTACTTTTTATCCCGGAAAAATATCACATTCCCGCGGGATAACGTCGTGTAGTTCACGCGGGCGAAGCCGCGGGCGGAAAGCTAGTTAAGTTTATATAATTAACGTAGAAACAAGAGAAAATACCAAATGGTTAATTTCTGTGAATTCAAAGTGCTTTTAAACGACAACTTAGTATTTTTCTTTATTAGATCTTATACTAGTGCGCGGTAAACATGGCGTGATGGGATAAGCTCATCACACCGCGTACTTTATCATGTTCATCATCATATTTTCGTGCTCTTTAGAGATCCTTCGATTGAAAATTTTATAGGATAAAGAGTAGCCAATGTTTTTCTCCAAGGTCTAATCTAATTTTATCAAATAAACAATTAATATGAAGTATTAGAAAACGTCGACCCGTCTCACGACTAGCTCCGATGGGACTCGAACCCACCAACGTTCATTGTCCGGGTGAATGATCTAACCACTGAGCTGCGGAGTTGCTGTGAAAAGTGCATTGTGAATGCAAAAAAAGTAATTTGAAATAAATAACTTTTTTAAATTTAATATAAGTATTGGAAACTTTTTTACAATCACACCAATTATCTAAGCCCATGTTTTCATTAAGAAACTGTGTGACGGAAAACTTGTTAACGGATAAAATAATATTTTTTGTATATTTTTATATATTTTTTGTTTGTACATTACCTATTGTTTTAAATACTAAATATACATAGAAAACACCCAGATCAAGACAAATAGACAATGTTCATGCACATAAATAATTGTCTTGTTCGGGGATCGAACCGGAGACCTCTGGCGCAGAGAGCAGTATTCGTACCCCCGCGTCAAATCGGTCTTCAGGTACTGCTTCAGGTATGAAGAGATGACAGACAAAATTGCTATTTGAAATCTGATAAAATTACATTAGACCTTAGAGAAAAATATAGGCTACGCTAAAATTATAAATCCGAAAGCTACTCTGTCTAAATAGATAGGTAATAGATATTTCAGTAGTTTTAGTTGCTCACTTAGGTGTAATTGGAAACCAGTTAAATACAAGTCGATATTAAGCGATTCGGAGAAGGCGCCATTTTGGATTGTCTCTGTTCGTAATGCATACTATAACAACGTTAGTTAATGTTCCGAATGGTACCGCTATTGATTTTAACTTACCGTAGTTTAGATGTTAATAGTGGTTACATTCGAGTTGATCATGGTACATTGAACTTATTGAATCGGCTACCATGTATTAAGTTTGAATCGGATACCTATGTATTAAGTTATTAAATGAGTTATTACTAATAACCTAAGATCCGGTTGCTCGAAGCTTGGTTACGTTAACATTAATCATAATTTAACCCTAAAGTTAAATTATGATTAAAGTAAAAGTAACCGGCGGTCAAATTTAAAAAGCGTTGTTGAAGAAGCGGTTACTTTAACGAGCAGTCAAATTACACATTTAACGGCGGGCGGTCAAAATAAGCGACAGGGTGGGGGTGGTTTAAATTTTGACATTAGTAATTAAGGGAAGGTTAATGAAATAGTACAGACAGCATTTAACCCAACGTATTTTTCTTTGACCGAGGTCAAAATTCACAACAGTTAAATTTTAACTTTAATAAATAAGTTGCAATAGTAATTTCATCTTTAGCGATTGCCAAATACCTGGAAAGGTATTTCTTTCGCGTGTGTGGGTAGTAATATCTCCACATTGATGAAATTAACGCTGACTATATAGCGTGTAAGAAGTATTGGATAAATTCGACGCTTCTCGTAACGACTCCGTAGCTCAGTGGTTAGAGCAGTCGCCCGGAAAGCGAAAGGTCGTGGGTTCAAGTCCCATCGGAGCTAGTTGTGAGACGGGTCGATTTTTTCTAAATACTTCATTTTCCATTTTTCAACTTTAACTTTACTGTAATGTACGAGCAACCGGACCTTAGAGTATAAAACAGGAAATAAGACCGGGAAAGAGGAATAAAAACAAGTAAAACATTATAGCTTTTTTCGTTGTTCCTAAAATAAAGTGATACCTATGTATTAAATTATTAAATGAATAATAAATCTTAGGTTATTAAGGTATGCCAGACGCATTGCCGCGGAGGAACTAATGGACGTGTGGGAGGAGAGGCTGGAAAGGGAACCAGCTGGGAGGCGGACGATTGATGCCATCCGCCCTCTCCTCCGCGAGTGGTGTAATCGAAGGTATGGGTCGCTGACCTTTAGACTGACGCAGGTGCTTTCCGGGCATGGGTGCTTCGGAAAGTACCTGTGTCGGATTAGAAGGGAGGCATTCACACGGTGCCACGACTGCGGCGCTGGGGTGGACAGTGCGGAGCACACCTTACAGGAGTGCCCTGCCTGGTCTTTGCAGCGCCGTAGTCTGTGTGCCGTGATAGGGAGGGACCTCTCGCTGCCGAGCGTGGCCCACGCCATGCTCGATAGCGTCAGGTCCTGGGATGCGGCAGTCTCCTTCTGCGAGGATGTCATCTCGCAGAAGGAGGCATCTGAGCGGATCCGCGAGCAGGAGGCTCATGCGCGGATCGGCTTGGACGCAGGCGGCCGAGGCGGAGGTATCTGCGCTTTGCAGGCCTCATTCCCCTTTAGGGGGGCGGTGCGCTGCGGGCGATGGCCAGTTGGCTGTCGCTCGGGTCACACGGTCCCCCGCGGTAGTCTTGGAAGATGGCCCCGTTTGCTCGGCCATCTCCCGCCGCGCAGGGGTCCGGAAACGGGCCACCCGTCAGGCCGCAGGGGGTGCTTCTCACCTCGACCCCCCCACAGTCGGTGTACCTAAAACTGACGGTGTAGAGCAAGTAGTGAGGGGTTTAGTTAGTAGTGGTGCCTGCTCTCGATCGCCCCATCTGGTCAGCCCACCTTGAGTGGGTAACCTTATGGGGAGATTGTGAGGAGGCTGCCTCCCTCTGTTCGGCCCCCTCTCAAACTTTCGAGCTTGTTAGGGGGCTGGGGCAGGGCTTAGAACCGCCCAGCCCTGACGCGAAGCCTATTAGGCTTGGCGGGAGGGATGGGCGCGGCGAGGGACAGGCCCTGTGTCTGACCGAGTCCAACATGCCGTTTGGTATACGTAGAGAGTATTTGCCCTCACTATAAAAAAAAAGGTTATTAAGGTATCGGTTTGAACCGGGCGTCGGACGACAACTGCAAGCGACATGACGCCGCGCCATACGTGTGTGTCAGATAACTCTGCACGTGCCTGGCGCGTTTTTGGCGCTAGTTACAGTGCATTTTTTTGTTCTAATGTTATAGAAAAGATTAGTATTCGATTTTTACCGCGCGCAGACTTATCTGACGATCACTCTAGTTTCTAGTTGATGTTTCTTTGTTTTGTATGAAATCGAGCGTCGACGCTTGCAGTTGTCGTCCGTAGCTTTACTAATAACTCCTATTATTGATTTAATAATTTAATACATATCATTAAATCTTTAGTCAACTATAATTCCGTTTGGTCATAAATGATGTTTATGGCTCTGTGGTACTGGTGACCACAGAGCCTCGTGGGTTCAGTTCCTACCCGGTTAGAACCCCACAAGCATATGTTTTTGCATTGATTTTTATTGTATCGAAGTCCAAATATAAATAAACTAGCTGTGCCTCGCAGTTTCACTTGCGTTAATTTGAGGAAAAGAAAAAAATATGCTAAAAAAAGAAATATTTTCCCGGTTTTGCAACATTTCTCATTATTGCTCCGCTTCTGTTAGTCGTAGCGTGATATTAAATAGCCTATATGCTTTCTCGATAAATGGACTATCCAACACAAAAAGAATTTTTCAATTCAGGCCGGTAGATTCTGAGATTAGCGCGTTCAAACTAACAAACCAACTTTTCAGCTTTACAATATTAGTACCTATAGATTTAATTTAAAAAGCTGTATCTTGCAAGACGTATGCTAGACATATCTGAATAAAACTTGGCAAAGAGATAGATTATAGTCTAGAAAAGCATAATCCCGGGAAAGTACTCGTATATCTCATTCCCACGGGAAAACATAGTGAAGTTCATGTGGGCACAGCCGTGGGTGGAAAGCTTGCTATTAGCTGGAAGTTTATTTCAAATACCCAACTGTTTATACCCAATAGATAATTTATTTTTCTTTTCCCAGACGTACCCACAAAATGATTTAACCGCCGATCAATCTTCCTCCGTCAATAGACGACACCCTTAACAAACTTTCATGAATTTTTCAATAGTTACCAAATTGATTGATGTGACACGTACAGCCTGTGATGAATTAACAGAAACAAAAACTAATGGAGACTTCATTGGACCATGGCATAGTCAGCAAAACAAAACAACACAAAATAAATTATTTTACTTTTTTGCATTCACAATGCAATTTTTTATTACTTACTGAAAATTTTGAAAATGAAGTATTACAAAAAATCCAGCAGCCTAATTACTCATCCCGTCCCATCGGAGCATTTTCAATATATTAGGTAGGTACAGGCCCCCGGCGATGAGACCTTATTTCTATAGAAATAAGGTCTCTATTCTCCACTGCCAATTGGCACCCGGTATGATTCAGAGGTGACAAAATAAAATAGAATTAATAAAAGAAAAAAACAACCCAAAGCTTTCTAGTCCCTCAGTTTGTTGGTAGCCTGACTTGGAGACTAGATGGGTTTTTGTTTTGAATTTTGCTATAAAAATATAGCATTGTGAATGCAAAAATATTATCTTAATGCCACAAACAAAAGCCCAAATTAATGCAAACTCTTTTTTTGACAATTTATAGCAACGAAAAAAAGAAGGCATGTCAGAAGAGAACGCTCAAATTCATCTCAAATTGGGTTAAATTGCAGCAAAACAAAACAAACCAGTCAAAGTGGAACAACAAAATTGTGTCAAACCGACTTTTTTGGCAGTCAGAAAACGGACGTTTACATTTTAATTAAATAAAGACAAAAGTTGCGTTTTTAGGCAACTTTTTAATCGTCCGACAAAGAGAAATTATTACTGGATAATCAGTAGATCTCTTTTCGTGGTTAATTAAAGTGGTTTTCTGTACTGATTCAGATTTTATTACAAGAAGACATTATTCTTTACTGCAGTTTTTTTTTTTTTTTTTTTACTTATACCTCCAGCATAAGGTTGGAGTCTGTGTTTACTGCTTCTCTTACATACCAGTTCTCGCTATTTTTCTTCTCGCACTTTCATTCTTTACTGCAGTTCCACGACTCTTGCAATACCAAATTACTGTAATATAGCTGTCTGAAAAGATCTTTAGTTCTGACCCCTGCGCACCGAGTCAAATAAGTTTATGGCAATGTTTATTAATTACAGTTTACAAAATTTAGTTATTGAGAAAATAATTAACGTAAAGGTCGTACAGGTATAGACAAAAAAAATCGTAGTATTATCGTTACATTACCTCTAAATTGATTTTAAACTTTAACTTACTAGCCGCTCAATGAATAATCGACTGTTAAAATTTAAAACGCTATTCTAACCACAAAATTCGCTGACCGTACAATAACGAAAGTAGGAACTCTATTTCGAACACCATCAGTTTTCATACCTACCTACGTATAAAATAGAGTTCTTTATTGATAGAAATAAAACACGTCTACTGTAAAAGCGTTGCTTATACTGGTAGACGTTAAGTCGAGAACGTGAAATGCAACAATGTTTCGCTTGCGGTGTTAACCAAACCAACTTAATGGCTTGCCGGCGGCTATAAGACTCGAAAATAACAAGAATAAATTTAAAAAGTTATTAAAGAAATGTTTGTTAGAGAATATTTAAGTACTAGCTTTCCGCCCGCGGCTTCGCCCGCGTGTACTACACGACGTTATCCCGCGGGAAGGTGATATTTTTCAGGAATAAAAAGTAGCCTATGTCCTTTCTCAGGCTCGAGACTATATCTGTACCAAAATTCATTCAAATCCGTTCAGTAGTTTAGGTGTGATTGTGTAACATACAGACAGACAGAGACGCATTTATAATATAAAGTAAGGATTTAGTTAACTTAAGATTTATATATTTTTTTTTAACTACCTAACTTTCTTTTTGTCTTAGATTTCATAAATGTTCAGAGACTCATAACTCCCACAGTCAAGCTGACTAGTCGGCTTTGTGGGCCAATATGTACATTAAAACCATTGTAACCCATGTGCTTAATAAATAAATATAAAAAAAAAAATTATAGTACTTATTCTTTGACCAAAGTATGAAGATGGCTGGCGATGGAAGACGGCTCATTCACTCTACTAGTAAAGCCCGCTTGTTTAAAGGAGGCACTAAATAAGAACAGGCTTAAAGTCAACTTATAAAACTCGACACCCACCACCTTGTTTAGAAATCACATATGCAGCTTAAATCTATATAAGTACGTCTACTACCTAGACTCACCGCACACGATTACTTCTGTGCACGTATGGTTTGGGATGGGGTAGGACCTTGAGAATTTTCGACGCCTGTTATGAAGCTGCTGAAGTCATCAGTCATTCAATTCAACGCTATGCACGCTACACACTTTCTACACGGTCATTTTGGAGCTTGTATGTAAAGTTAAGATAAGTTCATAGGCTTCTTAATTATGGACACAAGTATATAAACATAACTGAGAACAGCGTTCTTTTTTAGCATTGTGTTTGAGTATTTGCTCCAGTATGAGACCGTCTTTTAACTCTAAATTTAGTTCTCAACCATGTTCAATGTTATTAATTTTGTTGTCTCCATCGTGACACAATTTCTGATATATATCAGAGCAGTCTCTAACCGCATTTTCCGAACCAGCGCGCCCAACAGCCTCGTCCTCCAGGCGTTGTGAAAATGGGAAAATGAATAGAGGTGTCAATATCAACAACAGTCACAGAGAGATTAAATAATAAACTGTAATAATATTAAAAAGATACATTGAACGTAAATTTTTATGTAAACAGATGACAAAATTATCTGTTTCTTTTTTGCAAAAATATTCGGATATCGGACGGATATCACAATTGTCCGGTTATAAATAATGGATAACATACACATGAGTTTTATTAGAAAAATTTAATTAATTATTAACTTTGAAACACTCATCTCCTTTTTCCTTGACACCACAGCATTATTATTAGTATACAGAAGCAAGCTTGTACGACACAAATAAAAAGCCAAAATGGGAGGAATACCTGAGAATCGCCATGGGAATATCGGGATAAAATATAGACTATATATTAAAAAAAAACCGACATTCCCACGGGACGGTTTACCACGCCTAAAACCGCGGGAAGCAACTAGTTGTTAATAACGATGAGATCATAAAGGATATAAACGAATACTTAAATATTGAGACGTCATCACAAACATTTTTTTAACGTATAAAAGCTATATCTAACTGTGTCACGGAAATCCAAAACAACGAATAAAACATTATATACCTTCAACCCGGACACGAGAAAATATCTAAAAGTACTAGTATAGTATTATATTATCTGTGCTAAAAGTTAGTTTACGACATTTACCCGACCGGAAATCGAACTGATTATGTTTATTCATAACACAAGTTCTTATATTTTGGCCTTGGTAGTTGGTGTGCCTGTGAGTTTATTTATAACTTTCGTATTCCCAAAAGATAAGCAAAATGTCCTCGAAACTGCACCAAACTACCACTAGCCCTGCAAATGAGCAACGAATCTCCGACGAAAACTATGTCGAGTAAATCGAGTTTGAGGTTGGTGGGAATCGAATAATGTCCCCGGGAACGCCGGGATTCAATTCGGGCACTCGTTCTGGTCCCAGCGGTCCCAACCACTGAAACCTGCAGCTTCGCCCCTGAATGCTGAATTTACAGTTCATCTCAAACGAATTCTAGTACTTTATGCACTCCACATTTTTTTGTAGCGCCATCGATACGCGCTTTATTCGGCGTGCGTTTTAACCCGGTATAAGCATAGCATTCAAACACGATGTAAAAAAACATAATAATATGAGTTAGCACTAAGACTTACATGTGCTTAGATAATTGGTGTGATTGTAAGAAATTATTTATTTATTATTTTATCATCGTCATCATCATCATCATTTTAGCCGTATGACGCCCACTAATGGGCATAGGCATTTATTATTTATTTATTACTTACGGAAATTCTAACTTTAAATACCCATAAGTCGATAGCGCAGCATAATAACAAGCAGCTTTCGTAATGATCGATCGCGTGGGATGTATGTTTAAAATAGTATATATTAGAGTCCTCCATCCTTTGGAAGAATAGTTCAGTGAAAGTCTTGGCTCCATATTAAGTCTTAGTGCTAATGCATATGTTTTTCTAGGGTTCCGAACCAAAATAGTTAAAAGGAACCCTTTATGGTGAGACTTCGTCTGTCACAACTGGACATCTCGAGAACTACTAATGCTATCAACTTGAAATTTGAAATAGTTTTAGATGACGTTTGCCCAACTATTTTGCAAATAAGAGAGAAATAAAAATATTTATACTTTTTTTTGCAACAGAGACTGAAAGGGGTCTTAAAAATTCGAAGTGGGGCTAATAAGGCATATGGGGTATTATATTAAAAGAGCGCTACTTGCACATTCTTTTTTTCTTAAGCCGCTTATCTCCGAAGTGTGCATAGAGAAAAATATGCAATTATTTTATGTGATAGAAGTTTATACAAAGGTTAAAGGCAAAATAAAACGATGTCTTAGTAAACTTTTACAGAAATAATCAACAAAATTATATTAGTTCTACTATCGGAACAACTCTGACGAATCTAGCCTCGCCGATGAAAATATTTTCACGTTATATTTCTTTAAATTTATGATGGTACGGAACTCTCGACCGGTTTTTTTTTAGTTAAAACGCACGCCGAATAATGTCTTGACAGACAGACAGACGTACAACAAAGTGATCCTATAAGGGTTCCGCTTTTTTTCTTTTGAGGTACGGAACCCTAAAAAAACATTTCAACTGTTCTATGAAGGTAAATTATATTGTAAACATAGAGTTATTTTATTATTCATTTATAATTTCATCGTAAGCAAAATTCTTAATTAAATTAATAACACTTTTATAAAGCTGCCTCGCTTAAAAATTAACTCGTTAATAAACAAGACCTTTTTAGCCCCAGCTTTAAATTAACAATCCCAATTAACCTAGGTTTATTTAGCTCTGTAACGTAGGTGCTTAAAAATATAGAGAAAAACCGTAATTATTTAAAAACACCTTTTAAAATGATTATGGGTCAACATTGGACTACATCAACCTGCCTAGCATGCCCATCATTACATCACGCTATATGATATAGCACGTCATGCTGTCTTGCTTACCCCACTAAGGTGTAAGCAAGATATAGGCTCTTTATCATGCGTCAATAGTCGATAAAAGCCGCTGATGCTAGGCCAGCTGACAGCACGGAATCGCACTTTTCTATGCTGCTATCCTTGTTGTCGCACCGAACCGTCATTATCTAGAGCAAGAAAGAGAGCGGGAATGCTGTTTTTCCTTTTCCTCGCAACGCAACGCAAGTGAAACTGTGGGGCACAGCTAGTATAATTTAAGGCGAGGATTCCCGACCGAAATAGGCACGCTAACGCCTGCTCGGCCGCGCTCAATACACTTCGCGCGCACCCAGCGGCAGCCGGCAGTGAACTGTGAACTCGCGAGCGCCCCGCGAATCGAAAATCACTAAAAATTCAATAAAAAAAAATATGACGGCCGGAATCCCTCGACTATTTTAAGACAATTATTTTCATATGTTTTCTATCAACTAAAACCAAGTATACTGCAAGTATGATATTTGAATTATTATTAGACGGATGTTTGAAATTTTATTTGATACAGTAAATTATCACTAATGGAAAATGTAACGGCCGGAAGCACTAGATAAAAGACTGTAAAATAATATATGTATTTTCCAAATTTTGAGTACTTGTGGTTTGCGAGTAATCCATAATTTAAAATACCCTATTTTCGGGAATCATCACCTTAAGTAAAGATTAGGAAGTGTTTCTTGTCGACAACGGAACCCTTCAAAACAAAAAATAAAATTGTGTTGACTTCATGTTGCGGTATATCATGAACGATAATGATGTTTTCACAAAAGAACTGGGTATTTTATTTAAACAACAGATAACTTAATGAAAAACGGATAGGTACCTACACAACACACACACTCGTCCGCAATAAATCCAGATAAAAGCCAATCCTTTGTTGTTAGAAAAAAAACACGCGAAAATAAATCCGCCGAGACGAAACTCGGTGAAAATTTCTAAAAAACTTGACATCCGCTACATCACGGACGGACCGCCATTTTTCTCCGGACGTTTCCAGCCAGTGAACAGCCCGTAATAAAGTTCCTCGTACGCACACTAAAGACACCTTCACATACATCGAGTAAACAAATTAATAAATCTATTTTTTTTATTTTTTTTTATACACTACTATGTAGCACTTGGCCTTCATCACACCTGATAAGTGGTGATAAGGCTGAAGGCGCTACTCGGAAAAATTTGGACTTTTTGATTTAAAACTATAGGACGGTTACAGTTGTTACAAATCTGGTAATAAGATATATATTTCTTCATACCTTTATCTAGAATCGTATAGTTTCAAAAACACGATTTTATGATTTTGCCCCGACACTTTTTATTTTCGAAAAGACCTCTAAAAAATACGAAAAGTGAAGATTATTCTTAAATGGGGTTACTTACACTATTGTAAATTGGTTTAATAAGTGGACACCAATAATATTGAGGATCGTATAGAAGCATTTTTTTTAAATCGCTGTAGTTTTTTAATACGAAGTGATTTTGTGTTTTTTTTGCCTAATCTGCAAAATCGGTCTCGCTCCCGCGCGCGTCATTTTCTCATTGCTATCTCGCTTCAGCACATTTTTTCCGAGTATCGCCTGAAGGTGGAAACTTCTTTAGCGGCGTTGTGCACTTTTTGTGATGGGTAAAAAATGTTAGACTCGCGTCAGGACACGAGACCATCAGATCGAAAATTCGGAAGACGGACACCGAACTTCGTTATACCCGTCCCTCTCACACTCCAGTCATGACAAAATCGAGTGAAAGGGGCGGGGCTAGCCGAAGTTTCGGATTTGCGTTTTAGATTACGGTCCCAGGGCCCTATGGGATCGCGGTAATCCTATGACGCATTAGTCAAGTGTACGTGCAGTTGACGTGCAAAACCGTTTTTGATAACACGCGGCTTTGACAGTGCGACAACGTTTTCTGTTCCGGTGATAATCTTTGGAACTAAAACAGTTTTCATAGGACTATTTTGACAGCTAATTTCGTATTGCAAGTGGTTCCTCTGTCACCGGATCTGACAGGATTGTGGGACTATAGGTTTGCGTGACGTGTGCGTCGTTATGTCATTACGGCCAATACGAAGTCAAACGTCAAGACGCAAACGTGATCAAGACGCGATGCATAGAATTACGGCGATCGGCCCGCTGGCTGATCGAAAAACTGTTACAATGTCATTAGAGTACGAAGGCAAATTTCGCCCACGTTTCCAAAGTTGTAATAGCGCAGGTTAGAAGACGGGCGGTTTTTTCAATTCTTTTTTTTTTTGTGAAAACGTCTAGGGAGAGCTTTTCACTTCTGCCGGCATTCCCGGAGTGCAACCCGATGTTTTTTTTTCTTTATTCCACATCAGGGTAACATTTAACTTTTATCACGCCTGATGTTAAATGAAGATAAGGCTGAAGCTGGAAGCGTGCTACTACCGGAATCCTCGACCACTGAGGATAATGCTAAAATCGTTGTTATGGTGGCGTCAGACTTAGATAAGATGGTGGCAGTTAGCCAGGCGGACTAATAACAAGTCCTACCACCAACTATAAACCGAAAACAATTTTATTTTATTTTATTTTTATCCACAACGGGGTAGCACTTAGCCTTCATCACACCTGATGTTAAGTGGTGATAAGGCTGAAGATGGAAGCGCACTACTCCCGGAATCCTCAATCACTGAGGAACTGGCTATCTTATCTCTAACTGCCGGAACACAATAATGCTAAAAACATCATTATTATGGCGTTATTAAGATGGTGATAGCTAGCCAGGCGGACTAAGAACAAGTCCTACCACCAACCAAACCGAATACAATATGTACCCCCACTGGGAATCGAACCCGGGACCTCTTGGTCTGAAATCGGTGGTGTGAACCACTAAACCACAGAGGCGGTTAAAAAGCACAACAATATGCACCCCCCACTGGGAATCGAAACTGAGACCACTGCACTGGGTTAATACCGGCTGTGTGTACCACTAGTCCACAGAGGCGCCTAAAAATGTCTAAATATGAAGAAACAAAAATTTTATCTACAACTAGTAACTGTCAGTGACTTCGTCTGCCCGGCAATATTATCATAAATAAATAAATAACTTCTTACATTCACACCAATTATCTAAGCCCATTTTAATTTCATTAAGAAACTGTATCATGGAAAACTTGATAACGGATAAATATATACTTAAATACTTTTTATTTGTAAATACATACTTAATATACATAGTAAACACCCAGACCAAGACAAATAGACATGTTCATGCACACAAATATTTGTCTTGTTGGGGAATCGAACCCGAGACCACTGGCGCAGAAGGTGGGTAGCCTACCCCTGCGCTAAATCGGTCATCATAGCTTTCTTAAAAAGAGTAGTCAAAAGAATAATATTTTTTCAATTAGTTACGTCCTCTCCATCGCCGATGACCCGCCATTTTTCTCCGGACGTTTCCAGCCCGTAATTAAGTTCTCCGTACGCACATTTACCACACCATTACATACAGTTCATAAATAAATAAAACCGTAGCCGACTACAATTTACTTTAAACTACTGAACGGATCTGGATGAAATTTGCAATAGTGATAGGTTATAGGCGGGAATAACACTCTCGATATTCCCACGGGAACAGGAACAACGCGGTTCAAACCGCGGGTGGCCGCTAGTATACATGTAAAGTTGAAAACTATTTTACACTGAAAGTTCTCGGCGCGTCGCGGCCGTTCGCGGCTATTCGCTTCTATCTCTGTATAGACTGGGCCTTATAGGTATGTCTCAAATGCGGCTTCGGAATTACGCTGTTACCGCAAAGGTTTTCTCAGACAAAACACATGCACCCCTCCCGACAAATGTAGGCCCAAACCTTGAGACATAAACAGTCGTAAGTGCCCGATGGGCGTATAGCCAGAAGACATAAAGCGACGTAAGTGTAGGGTGAAATCGATGGCCGAGGTGTGTTGTATAGTCTCGCTAAAGTTTTATTTTCGTATCCTAGTTTACGGGGTCTCTTGTAGGAAGTTTATTTGGTTTCTATCTTCAAGTTTTGGTAGGTAAGTAAACAATCGTGATTTGTTTAGTTCCGTCGTTAGAAGTAACAAATAAATTGCATTTTGAATATAGTTTCAGTACCCCGAGTGTAAGTTTTTATGTCAAGCAAACGCAAACTATCGTGAGTGCGTATTTATGTCAATTTGTATGAAAACTGTGCCCGTAGTGTAAGTTTTTATGTCAAAAAACGCAAACTATTTCGATTCCGTATTTATGTCAATTTGTATGAAAACTGTATTAGCGCCTCTAGCGGCGAGTAGCGCGCTTATATAGTTTTCATACAAATTGACATAAATACGGAATCGAAATAGTTTGCGTTTGCTTGACATAAAAACTTACACTAGGGGTACTGTATCAGCGCCTCTAGCGGCGAGTAGCGCGCTTATGCAGTTTTCATACAAATTGACATAAATACGTACTCGAAATAGTTTGCGTTTGCTTGACATAAAAACTTACACTCGGGGTACAGAACTTTATCTATCTATATCTATATATTATTATGTAAAACACTTGCATTACTTACTGACTGACAGACAACGCACAGCCGAAACTATGGGCGCAAGAAGCTGAAATTTGGCATGTATGTTCCTTGGGGATTGTAGAGGAGCACTTAGTAGAGAGGATTTTTTGAAATTCCTCCTCTGAGGGGGTTCACGCAGACGAAGTCGCGAGCGGAGCGCTAGTTTCTATTTAAATTTTATGCTAGTTAGTTGTTAAACAAGACATTATTAAAAGCTGTTCTGCTGCTTTAGTAAATATACACCGAATAGGAAGGTACACCTTTGACAGTTAATGCGAGATCGCGAAGTTTGAGACACTCCTAAAGTTGAGTAGTTTATAATATAAGTGATATAAGTGATATTTTGAATATTGTTAAAATGGCGAATGCCTCTATTGACTGTCCTGAGCTCTTGTCAAAACTATCATTGCGAACAAATTTATCATTGTTAAGACAAAGACCTATTTTTATGAGCTCCTGTTGCTCGAACGAACTTTCGCCAAAATTCTTTCATTGTCAGGGCTACTAACAGTTTTAATAAGTTTGCCAATGATATAGACCTCTTTTTCAATAGTAGGTACTTCTAAAGTAAAGAGGATATTAATTGATCATTACGTAGGTAGGTACATTAGTTAATAATAACATTGTTAAGTTAGTCAATTACATCTACTTACAAAATATTTGTTGGGTATAACGAATTTTATAGCAGTATTAAACTGCCATAATGCATTAAGTACATAATATATTTCTATGTGTGGATTCTTTTTAGAGTCTATTGATAGTACTGCCTATCTAATTACAATATGTCTGTAAAATTTCTAAATAAATAAAGTAAAATAAATAAATAAAATTTACAAAATTACTACTCAAGATCGTTCCTATCTGGCTGGCCAGTGTAAAGCTGCTTCCATATGCCAACACTTGCATATTAATGTTCCCGCTCTTATTTCGGTCACGTGTGCTTTAAATGTTTAAGACGATACAACGAATGTCTGGTACGAACTGTGCTACTAAAATATGAATGGAAGAAGGGAATTTGAAGTAATGAATACGTTTCCCGATACGCTTTTAGGAATTTGAGACCGGTTCCTGATGTAGGAGTTTTTGATATTCTGAATAAGATGTGCCTTAATAGAGGGAGGTGAAAATTATATAGGTACTTATCTTGAGACAGGAAAGAGTATATGTCAATATCACTTAAATAAGAACGTAAACGTTTTTCGGGTATAAACTATTTGTAGGGATATTGACGTCAAAAAATAACTAATTTTGTAATAATAACTTGAAGTTGCCCAGCAATGGACGGAGTTCGGTTGACATGATGATGATAAACTTGAAGTCTTTTTAAACTGATTACTAAAAGCGGGATTTTTATCTGGGACTCGACAACAAATCAACACATGGTGTGAATCCAGTTTTTTGTAATATTTACATTTGAAGTTATTCTTAATAAAATATTGATGCAATACAACAACTTCTACAGATTTAAAATTCACTGTAAATTTTCCATTTCAAATTTGATATGTTTTATTTTAGTTTCATTGATTTCTGAACCTTTTGACACCTTTCACTTAAATATTTTAAATTATAAAAATAAATACAAAACAATAGGTAAGGTTCATAGAAAAAGTGGCATACGACCACGGCTATTTCAGATGAAAATATTTTGTTGTTTCATAATACTTTTTAGAGCGTGATTCAGTAGTCAGGTTTTATTATTTCACAATTTGCTTATTATTTAGGTATCTCGAAATCAAATCAATATGTGGTTTCGAATATTTATATTTATTAAACAAGTTGTTGAATTTAACAACTCTCGCAAGATAATACCTACTTCCACTTCAGAATGACCCAGTTCTCAACTTACTTGCAATATATTGTTTTGATACGTAATTTAATGGCTAAGTCAATGATAATAAATTAGAGCGGAAGATATATATCCGTAATTCTCGGAACTTTGGGACTTCCAAGTCTCAATAGAGATATTAATTTCTTGTATTGTTTTGAAGTGATAAAATCAAATGACACTTTGTTCTTCTGTGCTGAAGAACGTTAAGCGGTATTTTGGGAAGTGAATCTGGAAGAAAATCTCGTGCAAAATACTTGAAAATTATAATTAATCGTAATAAAAGTATTCAAAAAAGAAACGAAACAATACACGATCTTATCAGCTTTCAAATGGCATTGAAAACTTAGTTGTTGTAATAACGAGATAGGTACGTAATAGGTCCAAAAAAAACAGCGAAAAAAAACCCTGGGGGGCAATCGCGCTAACACAAACTCGACTTAATCGCGATTGGACCATAACCAAACCGTAACTTTTGACATGTTTCGTATCGCGGTAATGTTTTGACAGCTAGTTCAGACGAAACTTTACCATTATTGGACCGCTACCGGTCGATATCAAAAAGTTTAGGCGAGGCTACTTTTTTAGGATCGTTTCATGATCGTTCGTCAAACAAGTGGTGTTTAATAACGCAATTTAGTATTTTAATGTGTTTTATAGGCCAAAATGTTTGAAAGAGCTCATGATTATGATGTTGGAGTGCCAAGGTCGCGTGCTAAAATTGTTAAAATAAGACTGTCGAAGGATTTAGTTCGGAAAATTACAAAGTGAATTATCTCCACATAAGCCATCAACTCTTCATTCTGATGCATTGAAGAGACAAAGGTAGGTAAATCTTTAATAACCACACCGAATAAAACATATGTTTATTCTTAAAATACAAAGATATCAGTGTCTCAACATTGGTGTTTGTTTATTTACAGATTTTAGTTGCATATTCATTCCTATGCTACTGGGTCCTAAGAAACTATTATTGGGGACGCCGCCGTGACCATTTGTGTCTCCTAAGCCAGTATCTCAAAAGCAATAACTACACCAAGTGACAAAAGCTTTGCATAAGCGATGCATATCAAACAAATATGTTGTCCCACCATTTCAACAACGACACTCCGACCTGATTATGTGAAAAGGCAGTAAGTTCTAGAGATATATTATTATAAATGTGTTGTATAAACAAATGATGAGTACTAAAATTTGCCTATTTTATTTTGCAGATACTTTACAATGCCTGGAGCGCTGGGCTGTATTGATAGGTGGGACCCTTTGGCAATTGTACACCCACAGCAGAACATAAGGAGAGGTTTTTTTATAGGAAAGACTTATTATTGTTAATTAATTACTTAGTTATAAAATTAATTTAAGTAGAAAGTGTTTCATAGAGAAAGTAACCTATGTCAACGGGTAAATATTAATATTCTTTTAATAACATTATTTGTCCCAATGTTATAAAATTAATTTAAGTAAAAGAAAGTGTTATGCAATAAAAGTGTTTTATTTTCTTAATTTAAGAGAAAGTAAATGGGTAAAAAATAAACTTAAGTACAGTTTTTATCAAAGTGTATATCTATTTTTATATCCTAATAAACTAACAAAATATTCTACATAAACTACCATATATTTCAAAACAATTATTGCTATCAAACTAATAATTTTATTCTCCTTAGGATTTAAAATAATTTTTTTTAGATTTACAATGCTATTCTGTAATTGTACACCCACAGCAGAACATGAGGAGAGGTTTTTTTATAGGAAAGACTTATCATTGTTAATTTATTGTTCCAATTACTTAGTTATAAAATCAATTTAAGTAGAAAGTGTTATGCAATAAGTGTTTCATAGAGAAAGTAACCTATGTCAACGGGTAAAAACTAATATTCTTCCAATTAGGTACCTACATTATTTGTCCAAATATGTTATAAAATTATTTAAGTAAAAGAAAATGTTATGCAATAAAGGGTTTTATTTTCTTAATTTAAGAGAAAGTAAATAAGTAAAAGGGTAAAAAATAAACTCAAGTACAGTTTTTATCATAGTGTATTTCTATTTCTATATTCTAATAAACTAACAAAATATTCTAGGGCTCAACTATGTTCATGCAGCATATGATAACAACATACCATGTTCATACCCTAGCCTGCATATTCGATATTCTTTAGACCCTTTTAGTAGAGAATAGGACTTCAAGAAGAGCGTTATGAAATTGAGCAACAAACACACATAAACTAAACTAACACAAAAGTTACTACACCGCGCGTACGAAGTCGCGGGCAACAGCTAGTTTTATATAAACTACCATACATTTTAAAACAATTATTGCAATCAAACTAATACTTTTATTCTCCTTAAGATTTAAAATAATTTTCATACATTTGCAATGCTATTCTGTAAGTAAAGGAAAGGTCGGATTCCCCGAGTTCAGGCGGGTTCCAATCCTGCCTGAAAGTTACTAGCAGGACTGCTGGACTTTTACTATCACAGTTTTTCCTTTAATAATTCTCCTGACAAATCTCATTGCTGGTGATACTGAAACAAAACATAAGTTACCTAGTTAATTACCGTAAGTAGTAAAAAATTGGACAGCTTTTATAGTAATATTATAACATGAATATACCTGTTGACTAAAATGATCTATGCTTTCTGGTATTGATTTAAATGCTTCTGCAAATATCTAAGGCCTTGAGCATTCTGTAAGATTGTTTAGGTTTTTTTTATTTGTTGAAGCTGAGGTCATCCGAGATGCTGAAACAAAAGACGATATTTTTTTTAGAATATAGTTGATAATTTTGGTGTAAGTAAGTATTTAAAGCATGAATCACTTTCATATTTCAAACTAGGTATTGGAAGAGTAATTTAATAATAAACTAACCTTAATTTATTGTTCTTGTTCACATTTTGTAATGGACCAACATCATTTCCTCAAATGTTGATTGAAATCTGTTGTTCCAACAGAGTTCCAGTGACGGACACTGCATTACGAAGGCCCCTGACCCCTTTGGTTAGCATTTGTTATATTGGGCTTTGTCCTAACTTTGAATTCATTCCATATCTAAATTGTATCTCTTGTTATACGGTGGCATTCTTCAATTTCTGTAATAGTTATTAATGTTTTATTTAAACTCAAAACACAACAAACGTTTGGTAGATGATTATTATGAATTTTCAATTTATGACTAATGCGGTGCACTTCTACTTCTAGTAATAAAATGTGGTACCTACTCATCTAATATAATTCTTGTTTCTTCTTTTAAAGTATCCATCCACTTGAAAACATTCTCACGAACAAACTTTAAACCTTAAAATACTTTGTTTGTCATTTTTCAGTAAACAAAATTTTAGTATTCCACTTACGAAATACTTGGTCAAAGAAATTGGACGAGGACGAATTCATGAATAGTTTTTGATCAAATGCATATTGGACAAAGATCTTTGATAACCACTCAATGGTTCCTTGCCTCCCAGAGGCAAGTATTTTTACCCGCCCCAATGGTTCCTTGCCTCCTGGAGGCAAGCTGACAGCTAATTAAAATACTTTAATTAATTGGGTCAAAACACTCTCTGTTCCTATCCAAATTATACCAATCTTAATCTAGACACCTTATTTTAATCGTAGAATAAGAAATAATGTCCAATTTAATAAAATTTTGCCGAATTATATTCGATTAAAGTTCGCCGACTTGCTTGCCTCCAGGAGGCAAGGAACCAATGCGTGATTTAGGCAATGTTGGCTAAGTATGGAAAAATAAAATATAAAAATATAGATTCAAAGATTCAAAGATTCAAATTTGTTTATTCAATTTAGATTGTTATTTACAATACTTGTGAACGTCATAGAAGCTACGCCATCGGTTCGCAAACCCTACAGCGGGAGGCCTTGGAGAAGAACCGGCAAGAAACTCCAAGGGTTGTTTTTTTCTCCCTGTTTTATTTCATACAGAGTCGTCAAATTGATAAATGACCTTAACATGGTATGACTAAGGTCAGTTTCCATCACAATTACACAATGGGTTATGATAAATACAGTTAAGTATAGGCGAACTAATGATCATAGCGGTGAACAATTTTCAATTAAGTACTTAGGAACTCTACTTAAAGCTATAATATTAGTTAAAAACAAAAGACAATTCTACTATATACTGCAAGTTGCGCCATACATGTTTCAAATGTAATTCTTAATAAAATGAATAAAAACAAAAGAAAACACATTTTAAAGCAAGCAGATAAGAGCAGACCCATTCCCACTGGCAGCACCCGTTCACGAGCATGACGCATGAACCAGCCATCGCTTCGCTCAACCATATTTTAGGGAACGTAACGACCCGCCTCACACGCCACCACCGTAGTATTAAACCACCGTATAATTAAATATATTGTACTAAATATGTTGTAATACATTAATATATACTTGTTATGCCCTCAATACCCATAAAAAGTATATATTTAAAATTTATGTACTTACAAAAAAGAAGTCGATACGAAATCGATCGATACTTTTGTAGCCCGTAAGGGTGATTCTTTACTTACATTTTTATATCTTTAATTAAACAATATTGTTCTAAAAGAGAGTTATCTTTTTTTTACTTTTATCTAATAACAACATTGTAAACTATTATTTAAACACTAATTGGTCTGTAATAATTGTTTATTTATTAGTATTTATTGCATGTTTTAACAAGAAACCGGTAAAATATTTCCTTTTCTGCATCTTCATCTCGCTGTTTCTAATTAAATCGTAATAAAAAACCATCTACAAATCATACAATCTTATTGCAAATTTAACTAGCATTATAAGTCAATAATTTGTTTTTATTAAATCCTTATAGTTTTTGAGTAAAACTTAATTTAAAGCCGAGCGAGCGAAGCGGAGCGGAGCGGAGCTGTGCTGAGTAACCATTGCCCCGTAAGCATATTTAAGCGTGCGTAACCATTGAGTGGATAAGTGGAATACGCCCTTAGAACTGTCACTTTTGGGAGGTCAAATAACAAATAGTGTTGTGGTAAAATTGATAAGTCGACCGTCGATTGTACACAAAAGCATATACGAATGAAAATATACGAATGGCCACTCTAACGTTTTTGATCCGTTAGTGGTGTGGAAATGGTTAAAGTTTGGTTGACGTTTAAACTTTATGGCAATACCGATTTGAACCATAATTGGATCTTTATCAGAACTGAAACACTATCGAATCGAAACCAAACTTTTATCTTTTGAAATAACGCGATCGCCCCCCAGAAGTTTACTCTTTCGTATAAAAAAAGAATAATTGAAATAGGTCAATAGTTCGCGAAGATATTGACGTAAAAGCAGGAACCACCAGTCGACAACTAAACTACTGAACTGACTTCTGTAATTTTTCATGGGACCACACACAAACCATTTTCTTTCAGATAAAAAAAGAATTATTAAAATCAGTTATTAACTGGCGAACTTATGGTAAAACATACATAATAGACGAGTTTCTTTCCCAATGTTGTGATAGCTCAGGCACCTCGGTAAGAAGACCTCGGTTCAAACCAAGTCCGTTTAATTTCTTTTTTTTGTCCAAATTCCTTTTTTTTGTAAAAAAGTCTAGGGAGCTCTTTATCAACGCATCTAATTCATCGCTAAGTATAATTTCAAAAAATCAACGGGGAAAAAAATTTTAGAATATCAAAAATGCAGAACGTTAATATTCAAGTTTTCACTTCTGCCGGCACTCCGAGGTGGTCACATTGTTACCAAGTTAGGATCTGATGGTGGAATTCAGGGGAAATCGAGGAAAACCCGCAAACTTTATAGGTAGTCTACGTGTTTTATAGATTTTCTAAAGTTTTTCAAGTATTTGCATCTGGTAGTCATCATCTCATGCTGATGAGCTGTTGATGGAAGGCACAACTCTTCAATGGTTAAG
The DNA here is from genome assembly GCA_949710035.1 of Crambus lathoniellus. Taxonomy (NCBI): domain Eukaryota; kingdom Metazoa; phylum Arthropoda; class Insecta; order Lepidoptera; family Crambidae; genus Crambus; species Crambus lathoniellus. The sequence goes on along the minus strand of OX453314.1, from coordinate 21,747,300 downwards.
AGTTAGAGGATAATTCTTTAAATAACGTTGATACTTAATCTTTCAGGTTATTTAGGTGAGCTGATGATGGAAGGTAAAACTCCTTAAGGTTTTGGAGTTAAAGCATGTTTTTAAGTACCTTAGGCACGAATAGACCTTTACTTGTATTCTTTTAAGTAATTTGGGTTAGCTGATGGTGGAAGGTTAAAAAACTGCATAACAGTTAAAAGTTGAAGGGTGGTGCTTGTCTGAGTGTTCTAATTTAGATATGAACTACAGTTGTAAATGTTTGCACATTGTGCGACGCTGGCTCTTTAGATTTCTCACACTAAAAAAGGAGAAATAAACTTTTTTTCAAAAAAATTAAACTACAAACAAAAACTGCCAACAAAAACTCACTTACCAAAAAAAACTTAAAATTAAAAATAAATTGAATGATTCCATTCAAAGGACGAAAGGGCAGGACTTTATCAAATTAATCTTGGAACTTAATACTGATCTGATTGAAGTCGGTATCAAGCCGAAAGTAGCAAGGACACTTTTTTGGGAAGTGAGTTTTTGTTGGCAGTTTTTTATATCCCAGTTTGTATGAATAAATCTCAAAAAAATCTTGGTTACCTTTCCAAACTGACGCACAGAGCGCTTTAAGTACTTTATTATCATGTGAACAGCCAAGGATCGGAATGCCCTGGCGCGTCTGTTTTCCCGGCGGCATACAACCCAAACTTCTCTAAGGTGCAAGTCATCTTCTGGTTGAACTCCCATCCCATCTTAGCCTAATCTTTAGACTCCTCATCTCCGCCCTTGGGTGAGATTGAGGTAATATAAAAAAGTTATACTTACAAAATAATTTGCTCTTAAAAAAATTTAAGTTTGTAAGCGCTAATTTTACATGCCGTATCCCGTTTCCCCGTACCGTTACCAAAGAATATATACACTTACGCAAACCGTTACCGTATCCCGTAAGATATTTCTGATTTTTTCAAATAAGTAAATTATTTTTTACGTAACAAAATCATAGACATTACAAATATTAAACATCAACTTTACGTCGTATATGGATAAATAGTATGTATTAGTTATAATAGTTATTCGTCTCTGTCTTTCTCTGCAACATATTGTACGGAAACCACAATCTCAGCAACAAACGGTTTTCAAACTACGTGAGGTTATACATTAATTTGGAAAGTTCTTCGATGTCATATTTTAACAACGCCTTCCGCTGTAATACAAACGTGCAATACATCACTCTTTGTATACTTGTCACAACTAGTTCTATCGCGTGTTTTGTGTGGGACCTTTGTAGACATGCATCGGTTGTAAAAAGTTCTACTTGTATTTTTGTTAGTGGCTCAGTGTAGTATTTAAAAATATAAAAACCTTCTAAAAACATATAAAAATAATTTTCCCTGCGAATTTATTGGAAAACGTGAATTTGGTAAGACAAAAGGAAAGAGTTGCCTTCGTTCTCATCGCCAAGTTGTTGGGCACCAGTTCTGTGTAAGCGAAGTGAACGTGTCGTGGTCGCTTCAAAGTACGAGATAACCAGCAACGACTGACGATTCCGCTTCGCAGACGCTTGGTTTTTTTAGAGTGAGGGGTAACCCTATCCACGCACAGTGTAGATGGTGGCTATCTGGGACTCGCCTAGCCACTTCCTGACCCCTTATCCACTAATAAAACTTGATGGGGGGGGGGTCAGGAAGAGGGAATACCCATTAAACTCCTCACTACTACTTGATCTCTGTTTGCCGGTTGGCCACCACGGGGGCTGCTGTGACAGTCGCTTTTATGGTCTCTCCTATCTGGCCGAAGCTTAAAGCTTATCTTCACAACAAAATAAACAACTCTCTTCCCTTTCCTTCATTTTCATTAATCTTTCCTGCCAGTGCGGCCACTTTACAGTTAATTGTAACAAAGTTATGCTGTAGTATGTACATTACGACATATTCTACCAAACTGAAAAAAATGGAAAAGCAATGAGTCAGTTTCCTCGTAAATCGTTCGATAGACTATTATTACCTGCTATTTCTTTGCCCCTCTTTCGGGCAAAATAATAAATCTAATAGTTAATCTTTTCTTACTGCCCTGGTTAAGTTCTATTAAGGAAAAAGGACAAGCATTGATACGAGGTCAATTTGTGAGGCTTTGGGCGATGCTATTTCCAATACTTTTATTTTCTAGGAAATGGGAGATATCATCGTAATCTCAGTCAATTTATTTTCTTAGTTTATTTTGGTCTATTGATGCAGTGTCCTATGTTTTGAGACATATATGCATTTAATAACATAGTGATGAAGAAATGTGTATCTACATGAAATTTTGAAACAAAGAAATATTTAGCTTTCGTGCTACTCTTCTTTGCAATAAATCAACTTTTACGAATTAAAACGCACATTATTTATTTAAGACTTAGAAAAGTATATAAATAAAACACTTTCACGGATTTTTTCACGCAATTTATTTAACAACTTGGTTAAATTTTAGTTGTTTTTAGAGATATTTTGGTTTATCCGACGTTTCGGCACCTTTCCAGGGGCCGTGGTCACGGAAATCTTAGATGTGTTTATTAGAAAAGTATGTTTGTGTATTTTTTAAATTATTCCCAACGTTGCGTTTGGGCAGCTTTTTTTCTACCCGCCGTGACTACGTCACCAAAATAAAAGTTTTAGTTCAAATGGCAGTCTTGGGCTGAACAGATTTGAAGTCAAATTTATCGACACGCTAAGAAGAAGAAGTTCAAATAATTATTGCTATGCCATAGAGATGTCCTAGAATTACTAACGAAACCAAAATGTGTATATGAAATCATACCAATACATTATGCCAAAACTTTCTAATTTTAATTATTGCATTTAAAATGCTTTTCTTATAAGAGTCTTAACTCTAACCACTAAGCTACGGAGTCACTTAGAGCATTCGCCCGGACAGTGAAAGGTCGTGGGTTCGAGTCCCATCAGATCTTGTTGTGAGACTGATCGATTTTTTCTCATTTTCCCAAATGTCGCACCAAGCGCTACTCAACATCTTTTATATTGCGCACAGCAAAGGAGTGGAACTCCCTCCCTTAGTCTGTATTCCCGAGTACTTATAACCCGACCACCTTCAAAGCAAGAGTAAAAGGCACCTTCTGGGTTAGCTCGCTTCATCGTAGATCCTGTTTTAGCCCATGGGCTTGATTGGGATCAAGAGCATACCCATTAAAAGTAAAAAAAGTCATTTCCAATATTTTCAGATTAGCTGATATTAAAAGGTTCTTTACATGGCAATTATGATGTCATTAGAATTTTTAATAAATATTTGAATATGTCGCAGGGATTTTGTCAAAGTCGTGATATTATAATTTCCATTAGTGAAATTATAATTTCGCGTGATATTATGAATAGACAGTACGAGACAGTATGCACACGGCTGCGAGCCTCGGAAGTCATATAGAACAGTGACAGGTTAGAAATTTAAGGCGATCGCCTTAAATTTCGTGGTTATTTTTTTGTATCAATACAGCTTAAGGATTGTTTCATTGTCTATTCATAATTTAACTAGTGGAATTATAATATCACGCGAAATTATAATTTCACTAGTGGAATTATAATATCACGACTTTGACAAAATCCCTGCAAAAATTCAATTTCTAGAAATTGTGGCAGCATTATTTATTTTTACTCCATAATTACTCGTGTGGAAACCACCTAAATGAATTTTGCAAGTAAATTTAATTCTTCAGTAACAAGCTTGTCTGCATGTAAAATATTTCAGCATCCTTACCTTTCTCAAGTATTTCATGTATGTGTCGAGATCTCGCTGCATTTTGCGAAATTCAGAAATCGACAGCCGACCGCAAGCCTTCAGAGTAGGTACACACGGCGGCACATCAGACTATACATGTTGACCTTGAGACCGCCTTTATGCCCTACGTAATATAAGCCGTTATCGCAGTTCAACTGTTCGACTTGATGTGCTGTCGAGTGTACAATATAAATTATTTAACGCTCAATTTTGTATCGGCTGCCACGAAAATACATTTTATCACAACAGAGGCATGATAAAGAATTTATCGAATTTCATGTTTGTGTTTTTAAACGGTTAAATGTAGGTAGTTGAATATTGAATATTGATCGAGTAAACACGATCAATTAAAAACAAAACTGTACGATATAAATTATACGTTTACGTAATTTTTCGGCGACATAAGCCAACTTATGTCTGACTTAATAGATTTTGTCTTAAGTGTTAATTCCTTCCATGTCCAGAATTAATGTTAACACACATATAAAAATGCAGTGAGTTCGTAGAATACAAAGTACCTATTTTTTCCATGACTCCAACAAACAAATAGAACCCGGGTAACAATAAAATTTACAAGTTATATATAATACAAGCGTCACAAGAGACTCTTCAGACTTATTTCTCCTCAGCAGATTATAAACCCTGTATTACATAGCCCCCTTAGATTCAAAAATGAAATAATGCTATCCCCACTATCTGCGGCTAAGTGAATGCTAAGTTTATTGGTTTGCACATAATAGAGCATTAATTTGATCACGGTCGAACGATCAAAGCGTTGGTATCGATTAAGCCCAGTCTCCTGTTAGAGGCCATAAAAAGGCGTTTAATTCAGTTTGCATCTTTATTGTGCAAAGTGATTTTTAACCGACTTCAAAAATTGAAAAGGAGGAGTTAATCTATTCGTCGCGTTAATTTTTTTTATATGTATGTACACTGATTACTCAAAGACGGCTGAACCGATCGAAATGATTCAAACGTTATAACATCAGGTTTTTTCCCAAGTTGGTCCCATTTTTTGAAATTTTGAAATCGGTTCAGTAGTTTTCAGGGAATCTTGAAAATACTGTCGTTTTCGTTACCACTTTATGTGAATTTGTTACGTATCTTTAGGCATAACTCCTTTGTTTATAAACCGATTTAGATGATTCTTGTTTTGTTTGAAAGGGGATACCTCAAGGTATTTTAACCAACTTCAAAAAAAGAGGTTCTCAGTTTGATCACATACCTATTTACCAGAATACACGTATATTGCCTGCATGATGCACAAAAAAGAGTGAAATAAAAATTATTTTTATAAAAAAATAAAACCGCCTTCAAAAAATTTACATCAAAAATGTAAGAAATAATCCCTCACCAAATAACGTAAGTACTTTGAAGTCGGGCGGGTTTTAACAAAATCAACAAAATATTGTAGGTACTTACATGTTTCACGCCCGACTTCAAAGTACTTACGTTATTTGGTGAGGTATTATTTCTTACTTTTTTGATGTGCTTAATTTTTTTGAAGGCGGTTTTATTTTTTTATGCATTTACAATGCAATTATGAAAAAAACCACCAGCCCTGTAAGTAGATTATTGTTGAACCTGCACCCTTGGAAATGCGGATGGACCCGCTTGGAACGTTGAACAGCATCATCATCATCATCATTATCATTATCATCATCATCAGCCATTATAAGTCCCCACTGCTGGAGCATAGGCCTTCCTTATGGATGGATAAGGAGAGTGGGCCATGACCCACCACGCGGGCTCAATGCGGAACGGTGGGTATTAACGTCAAGAGTTTATCTATCATTTATGATTATGACGTTGTTAGGCAAGCGTATGCTTCATCAATGTGAGGAAACCCTCACATTCGAAAGAAACATTTTCACAAATGTTTAACAATTTTTTTCTATCACAATTATTACAGAATTGCATTGTGAATATGTGATTGTATAAAAATAATTTAAAAATCTTAATTTTTGGTCACCCATCCCAAGATGGACCATTGCGAAAGTTGCTTAACTTCAACTATTGCAGGCCGAGCGCGTTTGCCACTGCGCCACAGGCTCCTCATTGGACAACATTGGATTGGACTTACATAGGTGCGGGTTCGAACCCCATCCGAAAACCTACCTTCAAGGTTTAAAGTCTTTTTCTATTACAATGCTTGTACCTAATTAATTTTAAATTTGAAAAAATTGCTAACTTTATTTTGAAATTATTTGTGTAGTAGGTAATAACTTCGATCAACAATAACAATTGTTGATCGAAGAGAACGTTTTTCCTATTATTATAACTCTTATCTGGCAAAACTTACTTCATAACAGACCACTAGATATTTCTTTGTTTATAGTTTATACATTATTTATTTATGATTCTTAAAACTTTTTTTAAATAGTAGCTTAAGCACTAGTATTATGGAAATTGGAAACAACGACGGGTATTACTACGTACACCCAGACGGGTGCGTAATGAATGATATAATTTCATTTGGTATAATTTCATTTCAATAACGTTCATATGACATAATAAACGTTTGTCATAACAACACTTCAACTAATTTCATCTTGCATAATGTTTATTTCATATAATCATCATTTTATATAATATCATTTGACATAACGCTCATTTTATATAAAAATATTTTATATAAAACACATTTGCTATAACGGTCATTTGATATAATTTTGTTTTATATAATCATCAATTAGTCAATTAAATGTAGGCAAAGGAGCAGAGGGTACGGGGGTACAGTGCGCTTGTTAGATTTTAAAGAGAAAGTATGGAAATATGACTATTCTGATTAAAGCAGTAAGCTGTTCAATTAACTAGGAATAAAACCATAAAGCTTATATTTCAATAAGACCAGAATCAAGTAAAACACAAATAAAGATTTAAAAGTATTTTATTGTTTTGATTCGTCCTCAATTCTTTACCTACCACCCGTTAAGGACATCTTTTAGCTGATAAGAAAAACGGGCGAAAAAAACTCACCAGCGTTATCAGAAACAACGACATTTACAAAATAATTATGTCGTTTTTGGACAAAGAACACATTTTATTGTAAATTAACATTTAGAACCATATTACTTTTCATGATAAAAGATTAAACAACATTTACGAATAACATCAAGCATTTGCTATAAACTGTTACTTCATATTATTTCCGTACTCACATCATTTATACAAAACCACTAAGGACAACGTTAATTTAATATTATCAAGTAATAAACAAGTTAACGAATATCCCTTTAACAAAAGAATAACTTCAGCAACATCTACCAGACAATACATTAGCATTGGATAGCAAAGAAACACAGTATAATAGAGGAATATAAAATTACAGGGGGGTATACTTAACTCAACAGTGCTGACGACTCGAACCACAAGACTGTTCGTTTTACCGCCAAGCTAACTTTTATATCTTTATTGACAATTCCTTAAAAACATTAACAAGGATGATACTTTTATTAAACCATTTCTCAAAACCTTTTGAAACTTATGAGAATGATTCACCACTATCTATTATCAAGAAACACATCGTAAATTGTAAGAAATATCGGTTTTAAATTCTCATCTTGTTTGGAAGCAAGTAATGTTACAGTCCGACATAAATATTCTTAACATTTATCAACCTTTAAATATTTATCAAAGCCAAATGATTTGAAAACCACTCAAAAATTGCTAATATATTATTTTATTAATAACAAACAATAATGTTAAGATAAATTCTTCAAAAATAACAATAATTAGTAACAGTCTATCAGTTTTAATTCCACTTCCTGTTCTTAAGAAGGAACGTTTAGTTAAGCGGATATACATTTACCAACTTATTAATTTTATCACAGCCAAATGCTGTAAAAATCTGTCGAAAATATCAAAGTTTGTATTTGATAACTAATAAAATATTATCATATGGCAATTCACTCAAAAATGTCAATATTATAACTTGACTTATTCCCTTAAGTAACACGGCCATACTGACCGAACTTCGTCCCCGAAGTTCCCACTCAATACTATTAATTTTAACTTACTTTTTACACCAGATATTTTATAAGTGATCTGTTTCATATATACATATATATTGCATTTGGTTGTAATTTATACATATAGGTAAGTACCTAATAAAACAGTAACCAATCTAAATCTGTATAATATGTTATATTTTCAAGAAATAATTACTGCTACCCATTGTAAGTATACAAGATATAGACCTCAAAACGATAAAAAAGTCATAGAGTGCCCTGTTTCCGTGTCATTTGGTGATAAAATACAAAGTTATACATGTAGTATACTATATTATACTTTTCATTTAAGTACTTATATAATTTTATATTGTGTAGGTGTCATTTATGTAATATGTAAGTATTTGTTTTTTTCTTAGTAATCCAATGATATCATTTTATATTGTGTATGTAAAATTTATGTATTTTGGGTAAGTAAGTTGTAAGTATGTATTGTGAATGCAAAAAAGGAAAAATTTAAATAAGTAAGTATGTATCTATTATAAGTATATGTCTTGTATGTTTTGTATGACTTATGTTTATTATCTTCGTATCGATCATTCCTCTTTACACCCCGCTTTTTTTCCTGACAATTTCTTCATACAGAAGGTTGTCTGGAAGAGATCACTCTGAGCGATAAGACCGCCTTTGTAACACTAGTTTTTAAGTTTATTTTTTAAGTAGGTATGTGATGTTTTATGTTATTGTGGTGTAATAATAAAGCGTAAGGTAATATATAAATAAAATATACACACATATAATAGTTGAGGTATTTTTTGTGATAACTGCAATATTTGGTTGTAATAAATACATAAATAAGATTTTCACTACACTGGTCAAGAGCTTCGTTGGCGTCAAACCCCATCACCCGCTGCACGTGAAGCCAGGTAAGCGACCGCTCATGGCCAACAGCGTATATCTCATCATCATTTCATCTCATTTTTTTTCTCATCTCATTTCATTTCAACATCACTCAAAAACAACAACTCAAATACAATCTTAGTCAACATACCTACTGCCACCCCTGGGCAATTGTCTCAATAATCACATATAGTCAACAAGTCTACTGCCACACCTGGGTAGTCAACTTAATAATCACTTGTTCAATAAAATCATCGTGACAGTGGTCATGGTCAAGTGTCTCAAATTAGACAAATGGCCCACCAGCATCATTTTTAAAATTTCGATCAAATTTAATGTCAAATACCAAATATTAAATACATAGTTGTTTCCTCTTCTTACATGTGACTCAATTATGTTTGGCGGCAGTATATCAAAAACTCCCCTAAGGTAAACGGTCGTTTGGAAAAAAAAATCGTAGTTTCATACAAGATTTTAGTTTTAATTTTCCATAACAATTAAACAAACGATCTTGGCTAGCAACACCATAAAACGTTTACTGTCAAACTACACTGCACTTACGATTAATTACTCAAGTGGTTCTAATATCGAGATTAAAACCCTATATTCTATAACTCTTTGGTATTCTGTATGCAAAATTTCGTCCAAATCTTTCAGCCGTAAGCAACATTTTTTTATTTTATTATTTTACCTGAATTCTATTTACTTCTAACTTTATCGAAACTTTCTTAATAATACAATTGTACAACATGAAATATTCGTTGTTCCCGTCTGCCTGTAAATCAACGTTTTGAATTAAATCTATTAATTCTGAGAAATTATTCGAATTCTAGTATGAGAGAAAAAAAAAGAAGTAAACTTTTGTATGGTTATGTTTACCAATTTCAATATTTTCACAATCCGCTTGGCCATACTGATATTGCTGTATATCTTACATTTGACACTGGAACTACATATCACTATTCGACTATAAGATTCCTACAGATTTTGATACGTATTTGAGGTAGGTATTCATATATATGACCAACATTTCTGTAAATATAAAAAACCGATTTTATTTGAAATGAAAAATGTGAACTTTCCTCTAATGACAAGCAAGGAAGTACCAAACGAAAAAATATCTTAATCATTAACTGAAATTACTTTCTGTGTCGTTAAAACGGTAAGAGATTTCAATATATAAAAGGTAGTAAATGTATCCGATTTTAAATAACTCTTATTTTAATGTCCATTAATGTGATGTTTAGTATCTTAAAGAAATGTGCGATATCATCTGCGGTTCAAACTCATAAAACTGAATTAATTTGCCATTACTTAGATAAATAAAAAGTGTAGGAAAAATAAATTTTCCGGATTTGTGAACCTAATATAATATACCTATTACTTTCCCATGTGGCTGTTTTTATCATAAAAATACCTTAGTATTTATGATTATGACTAACATTAAACTGTTCTCCAATTGCAGTGGTAAAAAAAAATGTATCTCGCCTCACTCGATTTGTCAATCAAGGGTCAAGACAAGACTGAAAATAGTTTTGGTGACTACTAGGTACCTAACTTGAAAGAACCTTTGCAACATAATCTAATTGAACTACTGTTTTTTTTAACCTTAAATATGGATAACATTCGGACGAGGAGTCAGAGTAGATAACGTATATTGATTAATTAATCAAAATGGTATTTACTCCTAGTAACACATATTGACTATCATTTTCTCAAAAGAAATTTGGAAAATCGAAATTTTAAAAGTAAGTAAGTTATATAGAAATATACCAACACACTTATTCGAAGAGATAAATCTGTACAAGTTTTCCAAAATCTTTTTGATTATAGCCAAAATGTTAGGAATGTAGGTAGCCAGTACCTAGCCATTTTTTTTATTTTATTTTTTAGAATTGCAATATATTCCATAGCTTGTGCTACCGGTTTGGAATTCAGCTCCAGTTATATATAATATAATCCATACATTTATCCAATAAATATCATGTAAAATAAATTCTTGATACATACTCAATTTTAGCAAAATCTAATCAATACTCATGGTTTTGTAGGTACTAATAATTTTCGTTAATACGTGGTTTGAAATACTAAGAAGTCTTTAATTTGTAGCTTAAGATATTGATACATTATGTAATTAAAGAGTATCGATTCTGAAAAACAGCTTATTGAAGAAAGAATTATGAATATGACATTTATGACACAAATAGAATGAGAAAACAAAATCTCAGTTAGCTTTTTAACGATTTTAAGCGACAGATTGATGATTATAAAACTGAATACAACCTAGGCACTGCAAAGATAATTTTATTTCATAAACGAACTTAAGCCTTCCTGAATCTAAAGCGGGTAAAACTATCTCGTACAAGCTTTTCGCTCGCAGCTCTGCCCGTGTGAGCTAGGCGATGTTTTCCCGTGGCAAAGGTATATTTTCTAGAGGTAAAAAGTCTTATGCTATTCTAGAGCATATATTATATCTCTGTCCAATTTTATCCATATTTGTTCAGCCGTTTCACCGTGATTGAGTATCAAAACAATCACACACAACAACACACTTAAACTTTACTATGGCTGAGGTGAGGTGTCATTACATACATGTACGTACCTACATAATATGTATCATTCACATTACAATAGACCAGGCATTATTTTATAGGATAATCCAAACAAAACACATAGTTAATAGATATCGCAGTTCCAAATAATAATTAATAAATAATTCAATATCACAAAAACTATCGCATAAAAAGTCCACAAATACACTGACCCAGAGACAGGAGAATGTATCCATAGTTTCAATTACTCTGACGAATTACTAAACTGTCAACAACGGGCGTACCAAAACATTCAGTCAATATTAAACTACCTCCTCCATGGTCTCGCACCATCCACGTACATAAAATTGCAAAAAACCGCCACAATTGTAAGAATGTTTATGGATGCCCCCGAAGAAACAATAAATTTTTCACCCACTATCGAATTAAGTAAATCCATAAAACTTTGATTATTTAAAAAACCTTTAACGCACAGTCCCACAAAAGCGGAACATACTATGTATTTTATAAGTGAGAAACGCAAAAATAATAATAATATTCAATTTTTTATTGGTACACCACATACTATTCTATCGGCCAAGTTTGTCAGAATAAAATCTTACTGTCACTTAATAACACTTAAATCTTTTCTAGACATTCGAAGTGGAAATCTTTCATAGTATTTATATGTCTAAAGTACTAAGGCTAGTAGTTAATCAAAGAATGACACTTTTTTCTAATGATACCCTCAATTCGTACCGAAGTTTTAAATAAATGCAGATCCCCAAAGGGCTTTACTGACCGACGAAATGCGGCTTCAACTTCCTTGGCCAAGTTTCGATAATCTTGCACCAGGAACCAGTCCAGTCACCGGGTTGGACAGAAGAACGACATCATCACCTTGATACGACGGATGACCCGTAATTTGAGGTGGCAGCATTGCAGCGCCACCTTGTCACGATGGATGTCCCGTAGTTCGAAGCGTAGTAGATTAGCCAGATCAGCAGCATCCATCCATAGAACATAAAAAAATATATTATGAATTGGTCGTGGGCTTAGTTAGCACTTCTGATGTTAGATTTTAAAGAGAAAGTATGGAAATATGACTATTCTGATTAAAGCAGTAAGCTGTTCAATTAACTAGGAATAAAACCATAAAGCTTATATTTCAATAAGACCAGAATCAAGTAAAACACAAATAAAGATTTAAAAGTATTTTATTGTTTTGATTCGTCCTCAATTCTTTACCTACCACCCGTTAAGGACATCTTTTAGCTGATAAGAAAAACGGGCGAAAAAAACTCACCAGCGTTATCAGAAACAACGACATTTACAAAATAATTATGTCGTTTTTGGACAAAGAACACATTTTATTGTAAATTAACATTTAGAACCATATTACTTTTCATGATAAAAGATTAAACAACATTTACGAATAACATCAAGCATTTGCTATAAACTGTTACTTCATATTATTTCCGTACTCACATCATTTATACAAAACCACTAAGGACAACGTTAATTTAATATTATCAAGTAATAAACAAGTTAACGAATATCCCTTTAACAAAAGAATAACTTCAGCAACATCTACCAGACAATACATTAGCATTGGATAGCAAAGAAAAACAGTATAATAGAGGAATATAAAATTACAGGGGGGTATACTTAACTCAACAGTGCTGACGACTCGAACCACAAGACTGTTCGTTTTACCGCCAAGCTAACTTTTATATCTTTATTGACAATTCCTTAAAAACATTAACAAGGATGATACTTTTATTAAACCATTTCTCAAAACCTTTTGAAACTTATGAGAATGATTCACCACTATCTATTATCAAGAAACACATCGTAAATTGTAAGAAATATCAGTTTTAAATTCTCATCTTGTTTGGAAGCAAGTAATGTTACAGTCCGACATAAATATTCTTAACATTTATCAACCTTTAAATATTTATCAAAGCCAAATGATTTGAAAACCACTCAAAAATTGCTAATATATTATTTTATTAATAACAAACAATAATGTTAAGATAAATTCTTCAAAAATAACAATAATTAGTAACAGTCTATCAGTTTTAATTCCACTTCCTGTTCTTAAGAAGGAACGTTTAGTTAAGCGGATATACATTTACCAACTTATTAATTTTATCACAGCCAAATGCTGTAAAAATCTGTCGAAAATATCAAAGTTTGTATTTGATAACTAATAAAATATTATCATATGGCAATTCACTCAAAAATGTCAATATTATAACTTGACTTATTCCCTTAAGTAACACGCTCGAAAGGGGGGCTCGGGGGGCGAAGCCCACCGCCATAAAAAGCCACAACGGTGTCAAAACAATTGATAATAGGTTAGGTCAGGTTAGTACTGTGAACAAAACAGCGCGAGCCGAGCGAGCGAAGCGAGCGTGCCGCGGCAGCGGCCGGCGAAGCGCCAGAAATAGTTATTCGTTGATTATACTAAATGAACGTTATATGAAATGTTGTTATGTTATATAACAATGTAAGTGTTATAGTAAATGTTTATTATATGAAACGTTTTTATATCAAATGTTCATTATACGGTTTAAAATTATATATTTTGAATTTATATCATTCGATGATTATACAAAATGAACGTTATATGAAATGATTTTATGTAATGTGTTGTTATATTTTGTGAGTATTATACAAAATGTTGTTATATCATATATTACACACCCCACCCAGACCCGAGGGAATATTGAAAAGTTCATTTTCAATATTTACCCGAGATACCCGGAGATCGAACCCGGGACTTCTAGAGATAGCGGCACCTTGAAAACCGGTGCGCACACCACTCGGCCACGGAGGTCGTCCAATTATTATCACTCTTTTACAAATAAAGCTGTTTTAGCATAACCTTATTACAATTTACTTTTAACGTAGTATAAAGAAAAAACTCAATGAAAAATTACGATCTTCGTGTAAATTGAAGCACATAAAATTTAACATAAAAGCTTGTATTTTCGTTTTAATTGCTATTCAGTATAAATTTAGGGGGAGACATTAATCAAAACTCAGGTTACGGCACTAAATCATTTCGAGATATAATAAATATTTTATAACTCAATCGAAATTGGAAAAGTTTGTGGGAATAAATCTGTATTTTTATTGTAAATTTAAAATGTAGGTTATAGATCGAGAGAGACAAGCGCTTGAAGTTAAATAAAAAAAAACACATAAAAAAAGTGAGAAATAATTCCTCACCAAATAAATAACGTAAGTACTTTCCCTCCGTAAACTTAATTCACCTGAGTTAATTCACCTAGGTGAATAAAGTATACTATTCGTAAACTTTAATCACCTGGGTGCATTAAAATTACTTTCAAAAAACTTTATTCTCCTTATTCTCCTAGGTGCATTAAGTATACTTTTAAGTAAACTTTATTCACTTTTATGAAGAATCTTTTTTATCAGCAACTCAATCAGTGCTCATGATTTATGATTTTCATATTGAGAATCAATTTTCCTGCAAACTATTATGAGTTTATTATGTGTTTCCTCAAAGCAAATGATGAATTCGTATGTGAGGCCCAGTTAAGTATGGTCATTTAATGTAGGCCATTTTCAAGAAATTATTGATTAGTGATTTAAGTTAAAGTAAGTACCTATTTATTTTAAATATGTCTTTTGTTTTGTAACCAGCGGTACTTACAGGTGACTAAAGTTTACTAAGAGTATACTAATTCACCTAGGTGATCCATTTTTAACTTGGGTGAATAAAGTTTACATATTATTTTAAATATTTGTCTTTTGTTTTGTGACCAGCGGTACAGGGTGCCTACCATCAACTCTTATTGCGGTTTTGTTTAGGACCTAAACTGATCTGCTTCGCTTATTCGTACCACGACAGCTGCTGCTTAATATCAATGACAGCGATTCAGTGATCATTCAATGACATTTCACAGCCGCTAAGCTGTCATGATCTTTTATTTGACTTATAACTCGGCCAAACTGACATGACACCTACAGGTTATACCCGTCGCTCTCAGTCTCCGGGCATGACAGAATCGAGTGAAAGAGACGGGTAGAAGAAATAAGGACACAAATCGTTCGGTCATCCACATTACGCAATTCATTTGCGATCCAGTTTTTAGAAGGTCATAGTACGGAAGAAAGCAATTCATTTTAGGAACCTATTCTGCATCGCGCTATTTATGAATCGCTGTCTTAAAGTTGATGGTAGGCACCCAGGTGATTAAAGTTTACGAATAGTATACTTAATTCACCTAGGTGAATTAACCTAGGTGAATTAAGTTTACGGAGCGAGTACTTTGAAGTCGGGCGTGAAACATGTACAATTATTTGTTGTTTTTGTAAAAACCCGCAAAAAATCACATCAAATAAGATGTGATTTTTTTGAAGGCGGTTTTATTTTTTTATTCAAATAATTTTTATTTCACACTTTTTAGTGCATCGTGCAGGCAATTTACGTGTTTTCTGGTAAATAGGTATGTCATCAAACTGAAAACCTCCTTTTTTAAAGTCGGTTAAAATACCTTGAGACAAAACAATAGTCATCTAAATCGGCTTATAAACAAAGGAGCTATGCCTAAAGATACGCATTAAATTCACATAAAGTGGTAACGAAAACGACAGTATTTTCACGATTTCCTGAAAACTACAGAACCGATTTCAAAATTTCAAAAAATGGGGCCAACTTGGAAACCAACCGGATGTAATAATGTTTCAATCATTTCAATCGGTCTATCCGTCTACGAGTAATCGGTGGACATACACAAAAAAAAACGTACACACAGACGAATTAGAGAACCTCCTCCTTTTTGATTTAGAAGTCGGTTAAAAAGAAGGTTATTAATTTGACTTGTATGGATGAAAAAGACGACCTGTATGAGACATTGGTATATTTTAAATAGCGCTCCGCTCGCGACTTTGTCTGCGTGCACCCCCTTTTTTACCCCCTTACAAGGGGAATGACAAAAATCCTCTTTTAGTGCTTCGTTACACTCCCCAAGGAACATACATGCCTCAGCTTCTTGCGCCAAGTAGTTTCGGCTGGTCGGTAACGCAAGAGTTTATAGTACCTAATAGCTTAGGTATATAAAATGTAGGGCATTCGTACCGGTTTTGGCCACTGTACCGGTTTTGGCCACTTTTTGCTATAAAAGTTTTCTAAACAACTTTTAGCCATTTTTGATTAAGGCAATTAAAATAAGGTATTTTA
Organism: Crambus lathoniellus; assembly: GCA_949710035.1. Classification (NCBI taxonomy): domain Eukaryota; kingdom Metazoa; phylum Arthropoda; class Insecta; order Lepidoptera; family Crambidae; genus Crambus; species Crambus lathoniellus. The sequence goes on along the minus strand of OX453314.1, from coordinate 21,730,939 downwards.
AGGTAATAATAACAACCGTTAGAATTCCTTATATCATAAGTTTTTTTTTCAAAAAATTCCATTTTCTGTTTGAAAAAATGTTTTGTATGAAAATTATAAGAAATTTGTTTTGGATGAAATACTTTATAAACCTTTGTTTTTTACAATAAAATTGTTGTTTTGCAATTGACTGGTTTCTAGCGCATTAGAATATATTGATTTTACCTGGGTTTGGTTTTGATTTTTGCAATACTTACAAAAGTTTAACTATCAGTAAGTGGCCAAAACAGGTACATTTGGCACCTCTCACACATTGTGTGTAATATAAAAAAAACTATTTTACTTCTATAAATTTGAAAAAAATATCTTTAAAGGTAGATAAATTATCTATAATTTAAGATATAATTTGTGTCTTAAATACCTAAGACCATTTAGTACCTAGTGCTTAAAAGTCAAAATCCTTAAAGTGGCCACAAAGGGTACCTCTGCCCTACCTATTGCTTATTATGTACTGATATTTACGAAGTTAAAAACCCATCAGCTAAACATAATTTATTTATTCATCTAGCCACTTTCTTCGCAAAAATAAACGTTGACATAATTTATTTATCTTGTCCTATCTTCACAACTTTGTTTTTGCTTCTTTAAATAATACAGAAGAAAATTAAGACTTTTTCCTTAAAAACACGTCTATTGCTTTTAGAAGTGGGTGTTCTTCAGTTATTTCTCTTATAAAAACAGCTCAAAGAGTATAAATTAAGTATATACATGATTGACCTCAATGTTTAAGGTACAGATATTTAAAGACGAGACAAGAAATGAGAGACAAGAAAAGAGAAAATAAATAAAGGGCTGCCCAACTGAGTCGTATTATTCTGTCGATCTATACCACTCGGTTGGGCAGCATTCTCAAAACTGGAGTTTGTCTTCAAAATGAAACTAAAAACCTATCAGAAATCTCAGACATTCTCCTCGTTCTTTCTTACGGGGCTGAAACCTGGGTTACCACCCAGGAAAAACAAAGTGTGGCGCAAAGCTCAATGGAGAGGAAGTTAGTAGGTGTTACTCTGAGGGACCGGAAATCGAACAAGTAGCTCAGAAAACAGAATAAAGTCACTGTGATCGGACCTAAAGTGGCAAGACTAAAATATGCCGGCCACATTGCTATTAAGCAAGAATCTTGGTGCAAACGACTCCTAGATTGGAGACCATGGGATCAAAAAAGACCACGAGGAGGCCTCAAATGCGATGAAAGGATGACATCAAGAAGGTGGCGGGCAGCAACTGGACCCTAAATGTCCCAAAAAGAGAGAGGTGGAAACACTTGAAGGAGATCTACACCAAGCTTTTGGTTGAAGAAGGCTAGAGAAATAGAAATAAAGGGCAGGCCCCACTACACCATAGCGCATACCGCGTTTTCTTCACGCGCTATCAATGCGCGTGTATTTGATACGCTAACGGTTATAATATGTTGTAGACTTGTTTAGTTGAAAATTGTTTACTGTTATATAATGTGATAATATGTAAGAGCAAATGTAACTAATTAAATTATGTATTCTCTATTGTGATGGAAAGTGACCTTACTAATGTGTGAAGGTCATTTTTCAATTTGACGACTCTGTATGAAATAAAACAGGGAGAAAATGATTGCACCTTGACGAGTTTCTTGCCGGTTTTTCTCGCAAGGTCTCCCGCCGGCGCCGTAGGATTTGCGAACTGATGGCGTAGCTTCTTTGACGTTCATAAGTGTTGTTACCTCAACCTAAATTGAATAAAAAATAATGAATTTTGAATTTTTGAATTTTGAACTAGCGCTCTACTCGCGATTTCGTCTGCGTGGGCCCCCTTTTTTACCCCCTTAGGAGGGGAACTTTAATTTCTCAAAAATTTCTTTTAGGGCTCCCCTTCACTCTCCAAGAAACATACATGCCAACAGCTTCTTGCGCCCAGTAGTTTCGGCTGTGTATTGTCTGTCAGTCAGTCAGTAACGCAAGAATTTATTAAAGATAGATTTACAATTTGTTATGGCAGCCATATATATTGAATAAGTTTTGAGAACAACCGTTTCAATAGTGGTCAATTTATTACAGGCTACATGCCCTTAGTCCCGCACTCCAAAGTCAACAAGTAATGATTATTTTGCAGTCGACTGAACGTAATGATAATTATATCTCTACTCCAGATGTAGGATAACTTACATTAAATCCTTATCCCCAAGCTGTGTAACAAACCACGAAGGGGCTCATCTTTTAGCAATTGTTTGTGTAATTTAGTCGCAGAGTCGGAGCTCGACCTAATCGACTTGTAAATTATATATTAGGTCATTAGCTGACCGGCGCCGTAATAGGGATGTTTCAGACCGATTAGATACACTTTGATCGTCCGTCGGTCGACTGTAAATAGCTTGTATACATGTATACGTATGCAAGTTTGAAAATGAGGGTTAAGTTGTGTGTAAATGAATATAAATAATTTTTATTCGGTCTAGGCTGATAGAACAATTGTGAACGTCAAAGAAGCTACGTCATCAGTTCGCAAACCCCACGCCTGAAGACCTTGGTGAAGAAACAGCAAGAAATTCGTTCATGTTTTCCTACTTTTTCTTACATAATAATATGTAGTTTTGAACTTAACATAGGATAAACAAAATACTATCGACCAGTTTTAACGGAGAAAAAGTTAGTGTTATTTTTATACACCCCTTTTGCGACACCCGGACCAAATTGAGTTTATTAAGTAATTAAAACTATATTCTCTGTAAACTCCCTTTAATAATAAATACATAACATGAGTAATCGAGTCAAAAATTAATAACACAGCAAGTACCAATTTTAAAAGACCACACCAACTCGTAAAATCTATTTTAATACTGCACTACTCAAACGGATAATAATTGGTTTACAAACCTAAGCGCTTATAGTATCGGAAAACCAAACTACCTACATCCGAGGGATCCGGAAAAATCGTGGGTTTTCCTTGGGGAATAGGTACAGTGCGACCGCTCCGGTAGGGTTACCACGTGCACGGAATAAGAATGATACGCGGTAAGTACAGAACACAAGAAAAAGGTTCCATATCGCTAGAGTTAATTTTATACGAAGATTTATGTCGCGTCGCCTGTTACAATGAAAAAAAATCATTTGTTAATTATTTATCATCAGTCATTTAATGTCTCCACTGCTGGGGCACTGGCCTAAGGAGAATGGGCCATGACCCAACACGCGAGCCTAAAGGTCACAGCACATAACATCAAGTCGGAAAGGGATCGTAAACGTATCAACTCGAGCTGTTCAGTATTCTTTGTATTAAACCCCCTACTGCAAAGCACACTAATCGGAATCGTAACGTAATCGCCTCGCCTCGGGACCAAATCACGAACCGCTTTGCGGGTCGCTCAACTTGCTATCCCCGCGCTTACCGCTAGTCGTCCACGCGCTCACGTCTCTCCGTACCCGAGCTTACGGCTCTACGCACAGTGGTCTGAAAATGAAAATGAACATCACAATTTTTTTTAATCTTTTTTTTATCATTTTTTTCTCATTCTTCTTTTTTTATTTTTTTTTTATCTTTTTTTTCTCTTATTTTTTTTGGATTTTGGAACCACTGTGCCTTCCGAAGCACGGAAGAGCTCGAGATGAAAAGTTTTTGATCACCCATCCCGTGACCGACCATTGCGATAGTTACTTAACCTCAACGATCGCAAGCCGACCGTGGAAACCACTGCGTCTTAGGCTCCTCAATAAAGGACGATTATATCTAGACTTTACCTGTGTTTACGATTTTATTTTATTTATTGAAAGAAATATTTCCTTTCATTTGACTAATTCATAAATTACAAAAAAATATACTTATGTAGAAATATATTTGGTATTTGGCTGGTGACCTAGAAATAGGGATTCGTGTCCTGCTTATTTTCCGAGCTTATTATCCGATACGGTAACCCTACCTGCGGGTCTGCCAGTCCCCTCTGATTCAATTCTGCCATGTAACGTCGGCACTTTTTGTTACTAAAATTGCTTAAAAGAGGTTTTGCTATATGTGTATTTATTGTAACAAATGAAACTATTATTTTATGCTTTAATATCAAACCTTTATAACTACAATCAAATTGAATGAAGCTATTAGGCAAGAATGGATTTTCAAGTATCTATAGAATTAAAAATCAATGATCTGATTGTGATGAAACTTTGTGTTGTTGAGGGTGTTTTGGGGAGGCCTAACCGCCATTTTCCGGCCAAAAAAATATATTTACAAATGAGTATACTTTTATTCTTCCTTACAGCTAGCTGTAAATATTTATTTATAACCTCATAGCATTTTATCGATTCAAAAACATAATTCCCGTTTACAAAATTCCAGCAAACATTTCTGATTAAATTTAAACGCTTATTCATTAAGCATACAGCAGGAATTCCATTCGCGCAAATTCTACGAAAAGTAATTTACACCACCTGGTTTCCTTTCAACTGCAGTACTAAATGTAATTGCATAAGAAATACGATAATTTAGCACTAACCTCGTATTACATTGTTTTGTGTAAAAACGTCTAATTTAAATTTATACACGCCACTTATTGATGAGGGTGTCCATGACATACGACGTAATCAGTATTTTTATATATGACCAGCTTCCGCCCGCGACTTCGTCCGCGTGGACATTCGAGAAAATAGTTAGAAGACCAATAACCAGGATAAAAAGTATTCTATGTTTTAATTTCATAAAAATCCGATCAGCCGTTTTTACGTGATTAGCCGGGTCCTCCCTTACCAAGCGAGCAGCCTCGCGCGAGGCTGCTCATTTTAATTTTAATTTTCAATTGCCAGCCTAAATACAAAATTTGAAGATCCTAACTTCAAAACTGACGGACTTTCATACAAACATTCATCCCCTATTACACCTCCTTAGGGTTGGAATTTCCAAAAATCCTTTCTTAGTGGATGCCTACACTGTAAAACGTATCTATGTGCAAAATTTGAAGTCTCTAGGTTCAGCGGTTTAGGCTGTGCGTTGATATCTCAGTCAGTCAGTCAGTCAGTCAGTCAGGACTTTGAATTTTATATATATATAGATACGTCGTAAAAAGAATAACCATATTCTTAGTCACCATTTATTAATAGTTGTGACCCTAACTGAATAGTAAAACTCAGACATAACATAATTATGTTCAAATAGCCCATAAAGTTAAATATAACTTTTGACTACCTATGGACCAGCCGAAAAGTACCAGAGTTTTTTTTTTATTGAAATAAGAAATAAGGCAGCATTTTAATTTGGCCCCATTCGGCCGGGCGGGCGTCGAAGAGTGTTCTTACGATGCATGTAGGGTAGTCTTAGGTATTTTCAGCTGTCACCGCAATATTGTATAATCTTAATAAAAATGAAGATTTTACTAAGGGTGAAAGAACAAATAGGGGAGTGGGTGCAATTTTAGACAGGTATAATGATGTAAAATTCTGAGGCCTCAGTTCACCAACAGTCATTTACCTACGTTAACTGTTGGTTAACCCATACGAACACCAATCACGTGCGTTAACCAACCAACCAACTGTTGGTGCGTCAAAGTTAAAGCCAATAACTTTTTATTCATTTAATTTAAATACAATTAATGCTTTTGAATCGCCCAAATTTTTTTTATGATTATGGGCCTTAGGCCCAAAACATACCGAGATGGAAGCGAAGGGCCGCGATGCGCCGCGACATCGGCAGCGGCGCGCGGTTGCCAGTGGTGCAGGTGTCGCGAAAAGCCACTCGTGGCCGCGCGACTGTTCGAGCCGGCGCATGACGCCTCTTTCAGTCTTTTCAAACAATTATACTCGTCTACGTACACGTGTATTCAGGAACAATTTTTAAGCCCTACACAATTTTTTGAGATCGACTCAGAATCGGTAGGTAAGTGAACAACATTCTTCTAGAAACATGGGTCAAAATATGACAAAAAAAATATTTGACTCTACATACAAAACGGAGATCATGCGATCAAATTTAGTATGGGAAGTCCAAAAATTATTGTCGTATTTCGACCCATGTTTCTAGGAGAAAATTGTTCACTTACCAATTCTGACTCGATCTTAAAAAATTGTGCAGTGTTTAATGAAAACCTCCTCCTTCTTTTGAAGTCGGTTAAAAATTGTTCCTGTATAAAGTTGAAAATTACTTTCATTGAAAGTTCACGGCGCTTCGCGGCCGATCGCGGCCCTTCGATTCTATCTCTGTATACATTGGGCCTTAGTATATCTTAATAATAGGGGTTAAAGAATGAAATTGCCGTTTTTTTTTGTACATATAACTTAACAACTTTTATGATTTTAGAAATATATAATTAATTTCTTTAATATTGCGTTACATTAGGACCGTATCGAGCAACTTTTGATAATTTAATAACCACGATATTTGATTATTTACATAGAAAAAACTTATCCCGAAAGTTACGACTATTGTTTGCTTCCAGAATTTCGTACTTTATTAGTTGTAACTTAGTGATATTTTTTTCTCTCTTAACGAGTGTGTCATTTAGTAGTTAAAATGTCCATAAATATGTGTGTAAAATATTGTAAAGTTACATAATATTAGTCGTTGAATAAATAACAAAAATGTTAGTATGGAAAAAGGAAAATTACAAAAATCTCCATACAAAACGGCAATTTGATACTTTATTATACTGATTTATTATACCCCTAATATTTCTTAGAATGCTTTAACTTAGCCAGCAGGTAAGGTCCCAGGTTTGTGTCCTGCTTACACGTCAAAGTTTGGCCAACATATTGTAACGTCCTGTTCACGTGACTACAACAATGGTAAATTATTTCGCGATATGCAATAAAATTGCATGTTTTACTTGACATCGGTTACCTACATAACAGTGACATGTTATAAATGTGTAGAATATTTGTGTGAAATGTAGCTTTTCTGAAAATTTAGTAGTTAAAATATGTAAGTATGCTATTCTCACCATTTCTTCTATTTTTCTGACGATAATAATGATTTAAGTTTAATTGTTTTGTCATAAATATTTTCCCTAAAGATCTTTTAAACTTATGACAAAGGATGTATTTAATCGCTTTCCGGGGCAAACATTGAAACATCTATTGCTTTATGTATACTGCTATGCATAACCAAAGAGGTTAAACTACTATTTTCGGAATCAGATTTTTATCTGCAATGGTATATCACTTAGCCTTCATCACACCTGACGTTTAGTGAAGATAAGACTGAAGTTAGTAGCGCACTACTCCCGGAATCCTCAATCACTGAGGAACTGGCTATTTTATTTCTTACTTCCGGAACAAACAATGATGAAAACATGTTGGTAGTTAGCAAGGCGGACTACGAAAAAGTCCTGCCACCAACCTATCTATTTCTATGTATATTAAAACCAAAACAGTTATTACTTATAGGAAAAATGTGATAGTAAAAAACCACGAGCCCTATAAGTAGCTTTCAGGCGGGATTCGAACCCGCGCCTCCGGGAATCCGGCCCGATGCTCTGACCAACTAAGCTACTGAAAGGCTTACACGACTCGTCGAATTTTGCTATCACTTGTTACGCTGTAGGTAGGGCTCGTGGTTTTTTACTATCACATTTTTCCTATACTTACAAAATTGCATTGTGAATGCATAAAAATAAATATAAAATCTCAGTTATTACTTATTTAATAAGCCACAGTTAATGAGCTTAATTACAAGTCCTTTTTTTCAGAGATAGATGGCGCTACCGTAACATTTGTTTTCAGGCAAAAGCGCCTAAAATCATAGGCCATTTTATGGCAATAAATAACCAGTTAAGCGCACCCAGCATTGCCTGTAACCTGTTATTTATTTCAATGATTTTCTATTTTATGTTGGCAATAAAGGAGCCTCATTAATTTGATGGCTTATGAACGTAATGAGATTTTAGTTATTGCAAATGGTATTTGGTTAGTGTGAAATGAATTATTCGAATTTTATCGTGGTAGTTGTTGGCGAAATTCATTGGCCACTGATAGTTTTGCTGGTGTTTTAATTAAACAATAATTGTAACTTATTTTGCTGTTTGACTGTACTGTCGACAGCACATCAAAAGAAGATGGCTCTTTTAACGTAGGTTTGGTGTGCTTAAAGCTATCAGTGATGCCGCAGGTGTGTAGGTACAACAGAAGTGGTTAAAATGTACAGCCAAAACAATTGAATCGTGACCCGTTTTGCTAACATTTTGTTTGAAAGCGTCAAAACTAGGTCAGTGTCAATGTCAATATGTTTGAATTTCCACCTTATTGAATTTAGATAATAATATCTGTTAGAAAATTAACTTATGGTGGGTCACGATTCCGTTACTTTGACTGTACCTTGCATCTCAATTGAAACGCCTACGTATCGCAAGCTTGTTAACATCGCAACGAAAGTTCCTCGAGCCGAGCTAATTGTGAATCGATAATACTTAATTAGTGCTTCTACAACTTTTCCCTTCGGAGCAATTTCAACTTTGATTATTGAAAGGAAATTATAGGAGTCGAAGCTACATTTTTTATGGCGGGACTGAAATAAAAGTTTAATAGACTAGTTGGTACAAACTGTTATGATTGAACCTAAAGACGAAACTTCGAATTATGAAAGTAACTGCTCGTTTTGTAATTTGTGTAAATAACAATTTGTGAATGAGATCGTATGTCGATTAAACTATTTGATTTTCTTTTTAATTGAAAATTGTTAACTGTCATTTATAATATTTGAGCAAATGTATAATTATTAAATTCATTATTCTGTATTGTGATGAAAAGTGATTTTACCAAGTGCAATATGACGACTCTGTATGAAATATAACAGGGTGCCTACCAAAAAAACAAAAACTCTTATTGCGGTTTTGTCTAGGACCTAAACTGATCTGCTTCGCTTATTCGTACCACGACAGCTTAATATCAATGACAGCGATTCAGTGATCATTCAATGACATTTCACAGCCACTAAGCTGTCAAGAACTCTTATTTGACTTATAACTCGGCTAAGATAACATCATGACACCTGCAGGTTATACCCGTCCCTCTCACACTCCGGGCATGACAGAATCGAGTGAAAGAGACGGGTAGAAGAAATAAGGACACAAATCGTTCGGTCATTCACATTTAGCAATTCATTTGCGATCCAGTTTTTAGAAGGTCATAGTACGAAAGAAAGCAATTCATTTTAGGAACCTATTCTGCATCGCGCTATTTTTGAATCGCTGTCTTAAAGTTGATGGTAGGCACCCAGGGAGAAAAAGAGTGCCCTTGACGAGTTACTTGCCGGTTCTATGATTTAAGTGCTCCTGCATTTTTCGTTTAGTTAGACAATATGTTTACTAACATAACGTAAGAGAAAAACATGTTTTTACATTGTGATCAAATGTTGTTAACATAATGTTTACTCATTTTTGTTAACATTATGCACAGCAGTATGGGAGTACCATTACATTTTTACGCTTTAACCATTGACTAAGCACTATAGATGTATTTTGGAATTGATTTCACAGAGCGAATACAGTCGTAAGCCTTTTGATGTGAAAAAATCTTAAAATTAATAAAATCCCTACTAATTAATATGTGTAGATGTGTTTGTGGGTTTGAGTGTTTGTTCATTTTTCACGTCAAAACGGAGCAACGGATCGACGTGATTTTTAGAATGGGGATAGTTTAGGAGCTGTAGAGTGAAATAGGCTACATGTTATCCCTAGAATGCTAGTTGTAAATAAACTCTTATTATACATACTATTTCAGGAACTTCAACGAAGTTCACGCGATATAATAATATTATACTTTCTATATAACTCTGGAAACAGACATTTCAAATGAGGCAAGTTTTACAACTCATTTAAATGATACATTTAAGCTTATTATAAGTAAGATGTTTTGAATAATTAGCTGTCAAGCTCATATGCAGAGTACTTACGAGACAACTTTGTTAAACCAATTATGGGTGTTTCGCTCAAAATTCTTTTTACTTGTTATATAATTGTTTCCGTCTAAGCTTAGAATAACATATAATAATATATCAGATTACTAGTGGCATCCCGCGGTTTCACCCGCGTAGTACCCGTTCCCGTAGGAATATTGGGATAAAATATAGCCTATGTCACTCAGAAAGAATATAGCTTTCTAAATTGTGACAGTATTTTTAGAATACGTAGTAGTTTTTGAGTTAATTCATTACAAACAAACAAAAATTCAAATCATTCCTCTTTAATATTTAGGTAGTATTTATACTCTGCCAAAACGAGAGCAAAATGATTACTCTATGTTCTTTAATTCTGATGCTATTGTTGAACAAATGGACCCCTTCAATCCGGGCAAGATAATACTTAGCGGGGGGGGGTAAGGTATCATCTCGTCCAAATTCAACTGGCCCGCATTTTTGTTTTTTTTTTTATAGATCACAGCCTTTGAAGGACGGTATAGTTTACTATTCAATTACCATAACTATAGTTTTTTTATAAAATAAATAAAAATTAAATTAAATTAAAAAATATGCTAGGGGTACTAAAGTATTTGTACTGGTACTAAATGAAAATAGATGTTGTACTAATAAAAATGGCTGACCTGACTATGACATAGGTATGTACCTACTTGTGTATAGATTTCGATTAAGACAATTTAATGCGATGAATCTTTTCATGAAAAACGAAGTAGCTTCCTTTTTAAGAAGTGTGTCAAGAACTCGAAATAGGAAATTATGGTTGTAACAAAAAGTTTACCAAGTATCAACTTTGTTATCATCCGGAAGCCCCAACCGGGCCAGTTAATTATAAATCAATATTTCTTGATGCTTTACGGGGAAGTTTTGAAATTTTGTTTCAGAACAACGATGTTGTACTGTCACGAGCAATATTAGGTATGTATACAAAATAGAAATTTGTCACATTGAAGCGTTCCGAAAGAAAACGATCAGTGTCACAGAACGATTGCTTCTGATAAGACTGATGAGTTTATTCGCCTTAATAAAATAAAGTTGATGGCACCGACTGACTTTTTTTAAACGCAGAAAAAGTTACGAATGTTTCAGATCTAACGTCATAAATGACAGAAATTATAAGAAATAAGAGCGCACAGCCGCCTGGAGGGCCAGTAAAATACAGAAGTTCCTCAGTTCGCTTATATTTATTAAAATAAAAATCAAAACTGGAGTAGAAAACCAAAAAGAACAAAAACAATACATCAATATATAACGTCCGTACCGAAATGTTTAGACAGCTGGTATACCTGTACAAAGATACAAGTTTTCTTTTAAACACTTATGCTGCAATTTAAAATATTAATAGTGAAAACAAGTTGTTTTTTGAAGGACTGAATATGCCAAAGTGGATAAAATATTCTATAAGAGGCGCAAAAATTTGACAAATAGTTTTCAATCCGTAAAGGAGGTTATAAAATACATATATAAAATTATAGAATAACGTAGAGTAGTTTGCAACGACAGCGTTACAGATACAGCACCATTGAAGTGCACTCTTATTTGCTAGGCCGTTTTTCACACTACAACCGGTTATCTAGTGGTATTGTTGATCGAAGTTCAAGATGTTGCCATCTCTGATGTTAGGACCTCAGAGATGGCAACATCCCTCGGCTCGGTTCCCTTTTCTTACTAACTCTCTATATTTATTAACCTCTTCAATGTTTTTTTTTATCCACAACAGTGTAGCACATAGCCTTTCAAAATTCACCTCGATCCGTTGCTCCGTTTTGACTTTAAATACGGACAAACAAACAAGCACACTTTCAGATTAATAATATTATTATATGGATTTATAACAAAGATAATATCGCTACTCAATAAGAAAATTATAAAATTAATTCTAAAAAGCTTTTACAATTTAAGTATTATATTTATCCGTTATCAAGTTTTCCATGATACAGTTTCTGAAATTAAAATGGGCTTAGATAATTGTTGTGAATGTAAGAAGTTATTTATTTATTAACATTATAGACTAGCGGCTGCCCGCGGTTTCACCCGCGTGGTTACCGTTCCCGTCGCAATTTCGGGATAAAAGTATCATAATGTGTTATTCCAGCCTATAATCTATCTCTGTCACTAATTTCATCCCAATTCGTTCGGTAGTTTTTGGGTGAAAGAGTAACAAACATCCATACATCCATACTCAAAAACTTTCGCATTTATAATATGTACTTACTTATTTATTAATAGGATTGATAAACAATATCTTAGTTTAAAAATAAAGCACATTTGAGATGTAAACGTAAAATCTTGTAAACAAATCGTCGAAAACATGCGACCTTCAAGATATATTTAGCGCGATTTAATATCCCGATCTAATGAAATAAATTTCACTCCCTCTCCGGTATCGGAAAATACTAAGTACTTTTACATTTTCCTTTAACTGAAGACAATTTCCTTAACGCTCTTTAGTACACAATGAGTCTTTAAAGTAAACAGAACACAATGAAGCGTCATTTACAAAGAATCGAGAGGAAAAATGTTTTTCTGTAGCGAATGAGGTGGGGGGAACTGTTTTGGTATCACGTTCCAGAGTAACTGTGACGTGACGTACGTACCTGTGATTTTGTTACGCTTCTTGATGCGATAGAGTCGTTATGCTGCCTGCTTTGAATATATTTTTGGGTGAGATGTAGATGTTATGATAATTTTAGAGGTTGAATGGTTATTTTTTTTATATTTTTACGTGTAGTAGTTTATTTTTTAGTATGGCTGCAGCTGAAGTACCTAAGCATTTTGAGTTCTTTGATTTTGGGGGTATTTTTCTTCTTTGAAATAATACATTTTTACCTATTTTACCAAAAGTGCTTAAACCGAAAAAAAATATTACCTTTTCGTATCACAGGATTAGATGACTTATCTCTTATTGTAAAAAAGCTTATATGTAAAAATTTTAATAACTCATTTCAGCCGTACGACGCCCACTGCTGGGCATAGGCCTCCCCAAGGATCTCCACAGCGATCGGTCCTGCGCTGCCCGCATCCAGCGGCTTCCCGCGACCTTGACCAGATCGTCGGTCCTTAACTTAACTTATACCTACTTTAATTAAAACAATTTAAATAATAATTGAAATATTGTTTCAATCCTTCCTGTCATGGTTTAACATTTTAAATTCTTGAACTGAAACCGAAAATCACCTAAAGTATTTCCTAAAATAACTGATGCCACTCAACCTCTCCCTACTGCCGAAATTCCAACGTAAAAAAAACCCAAGAACTCATCAAAGTTGTGATTTGTTTGCGTTGGGCCTAACAACTGATTGGACCGAGCAATGGGACGGAAACTGATTTTGTAGTTAGTTAAAGACGTCACCGGAAATACTTTGTCTTGTGTACTTTATATTCAGGAGATGTACGAGGTTAAGGCATGTTTTGGTTGTAGATATACTGGTATGTAGATACCCGATAGAAGTGCCCGTAGATTTTTTTTATAGTGAGGGCAAATACAGTCTTTTCGTATACCGAAAACGGCATGTTGGACTCAGTCAGGCACGGGGCCTGTCTCTCGTCGCAAAAACCTAATAGGCTTCGCGTCAGGGAGCCCCAGAGCAGAGCCTCTTTCGTACGTATAAGGAACTGAAATTCAATACATACTTGACAGCAGCACTTTGTCAGCTTTTCAAGGTGGTATTGTTTACTATTCGACTGCCTTAACGATCGTTTTTCATGCTAGGGGTACGGTAAGCGCTTGTGGTTAAGCAAATTTCCCAATGTTCTGTTAGTGTCGACCCACACGTAGGTACCACAACTAGTTACACCACAACCACACCACATAGCAGCGACAAAATGTGGTACGTGTATTCAAACGTACATTTCGTACAGCTTTTTGCAGTTGCGTTGTGGTTGTGCGACAAAATGTCGATGTGATTGCGTTGTCGCTAATAGTTGTGATGCGGTTACGTCGTGTGCAATGTGGCCGGCCGCTAGTTCGCAGCGTCGTCGTCGTTTCGGTGGTTGCGTTGTGGTCGGTATCACTCACGCGGTCGATAATTAAGGCCCGTGGTATCGCCAACGACCTTGTGCATAGAAGCGTGGTCTAATTTTCCCGCCCGCTACCCGCACCAAAACAGCTTAAACACACGTTTCGTCAAAACTATGTATTATTTTAGAACGAAAAATGCTCAGTTTTAAGTTAAACAAGTTAGCAATCTTTTCCTGAAAGAAACGTGAAAATATCACTTGTAGTTTAGAAGCAGTATCGTATTTCAAGTTGAAAACAGCTTCATTTAAATTTTTATTAAATAGCTTTTTTTAAATGCTCAGATTGAAGTTTATATATCATCATTTAATATATATTCATTCTGGATTTATCAGTAGGCTAATTTATGAGTTTTAGGGCCTCAAAAATGATCGTTTCATGACTCCATGCACCTTAATGTTTTAATGCTCCTACTTGACATTTCACAATTTCCTTTAGCAGTAGGAGCATCAGGACATGGGTGTTCTGGTGCTCCTATCAGTAGGAGTAATTAGTAGGAGGACGCGGAAGCACTGATAATAACCATAGAGTTATGGGAATGCAACAGGACTTGTTGATGCACTTATTATAATTCCTATTAGTCTGCAATATTCTCAATGTGAAACTGATTTCATAGTTATTAAAAGCTAACCTGGTAAACTAGCAACTGTGCACTTTATATTCAGGGGAAGTAGGGGGCTGGATTCGTAATGTTTTGGCTGTGGATACGCTGAGACGTGATGTGGGAGGGAGGTACGCGGAATATGTTATTTGCGTGTTATACTAAACTTGTTTTATGGAAAGCGGCTTTTGATGTTTCACTTGCCTTAAGATGAGTACGATTTTATATTTGATCGACTTCAAAAAAGGAGGAGGTTCTCAATTTGGCTGTATTTTTAGTTGGTAAAACAGTTTTGATACTTAATTCTCATTTCCTAAAGTTCTTTTTTCACTAACTATCATTCTGTGTATAGTCTGAAAACAAATATAATTAAAAAATAAATTTCAACCGGCAACCGGTTTTTAATTTAATTTGCAACATTTAACAGAGAAACATATTTGGTTTATTCATCCAAACTTTTCTAATCTCGACTTTCCTTCTCAGTTCCAATTACAGTGTACAAAACCGTAATTGAAAATATTTCCTTACAAAAGTCTAAATAACTGGCGCTTCTTAAATTCACTATTGTAAAAAAGTAAGTAAGTAGTTACATTTCAGCTGCCTCATTGCTGAAGTCTATTTTCGCTGACTATCATTCTGTAGTCTGAAAACGCCCCGCTGTAAGCGAATTTTCCCGCACGCAACACTTCGAATTGTTTAGACAAATGGTTTTCGCTGAAATACTGAAAAAGACGCGAAAATACTGAGCTAGAAATGTTGGGTTATCCGTCATGAGAGCTTTTTTATCATGACAGAGCGTGTCTAATGCTAGTTATGGCATAGTCACATTTAGGAACTAATATTTATCAATCTACCTTCGTGAAGAAAGATGACAACAATCCTACTAATATTATAAATGTGAAAGTTTAGAAAATAGTAGTTTATGTGACTGTCGCATAAGGTGGGGTATTAAAACACGAGTGGGAGTTCAAAAAACGAGCCTTGGCGAGTTTCTTAATAGTATTCCACGAGTGTTTTAATACCGAGTTATGTGTAGTCTCATACACTACTTTATCTACACTCAATACAATTATCAAATATTTCAAAAATTAAGCAAAAACATATGAATTATAAAATGTGGATTGGCGCCAAACCCCACTGATAGGTATATACGGTCTATACCTTCTAAATTCAAAATTCTAATTTTAAAAAGTTTCTTATTATTTTAATTTTTAATTTTTTGCATTCACAATGCAATTTTTACTATAGAAAAATGGAAAATGAAGTATTTAGAAAAAATCGACCCGTCTCACAACCCATCAACCCATCAAGCATCCCATCGGAGCTGGTTGTGAGACGGGTCGATTTTTTCTAAATACTTCATTTTCCAAGTTTCTTATTGTTGCCGGCTAAAGAAGGGCTTGAAAGAGTTGGAAGTCAGGGCCGGTAAATCCTACGGTTGCCATGGAGATTGTAAAATTAAGAAAAATAAGTGTTTTATAATGAGTGAGAGCTGTATCCGGTTGTATCATAATAACCATTATTAAACACTTTTATTTTTTAAAGTTGACTATGGCATAAAGTGTATCAATATACGTTCAGGCATGAGTTCATAATTCGAATATTATAACATGAGTGTAGATAAAAATCTTTCCGTGTCCTGTGGTTTAGATGTTTGGATGTTTGTTATCTATGTTCAATCAAGCCAAAACGGCTAAACGGATTTGGCTGAAATTTGGGACACAGATACTTTGTAGCCTGGAGAGGAATACTAATAGGAATTTATCCCGGAAAATATTAAATTCCCGCGGGATAACGTCGTGTAGTCCACGCGGGCGAAGCCGGAAGCCGGGGCGGAAAGCTAGTCACTAAAAATAACTTTATTTAATATTAATATTAAAACTATGTATCTTAAACTAAGATTACTTTCACATAACCCGGATGACATATATTGTACTCGTATTCAAAGTGACAGAGTAGGCAAACAACCTACAACCTTAACTATACTGCCTTATTCATATAAATATATTTATCTTTTATTTATTTATTCATTTGTTTCTCGCTGGCTCACTGACTTTAGTTCAAAATAATCGACCCTGTCAGAATGAACAGCGCTTCTTCGTCACTCCGCCCACCTGTGTGTGACTAGGAAGCATCTCGCTGAGACAGGGTTCTTTGGCCACACACACCTTCTTACACCAACTTTTCTATTTTTTCTATTCTATACCTGTCTTTGTCTGCGTACCTATTGTCCTGTCTTTAAATTATTATTTTTATATATGTGTGTATGTGTGTGTCAATAAATCTATTTCTTTCTTTCCATTTCTTTCTACATAAAGACGTTTTAACGTTGCTAGCACATACAAGTTAGAGTTTTTTAAAGTATTTCGATCGCCCATCCTAAGCTCACCTTTGCAGAAGTCGCTTAACATTTTTTCATGTTAAACGTTTGGTTGTTGCAGATGAGATGGCGAGTAGCCGGCGGCATGGGCATGCCACTAGCTGCGGCCATATTCTGCATGCTGCCTCTGTTTACGTCATCTACAGGAGATATACGTAAGTAAAGAACAGAGAAGAAAAATGTCTCTATCGGTCGGGGGACCCCCAACATTAAGTACCTACCCTTTTTACACTTCTCTTTTAAAATAATATTTTTAATTTTATTTTTTATTGCATCATATTTAAATGACACACAAAGCTACTAGCGGTCACGTCTGGTGGCTCAATTTGCAGCAGAACCAACCTGAGGACATGTCGGGTATCGGCTCCCACACGAAACTGCCAATTCGCATCGCATCTCAAGAATCTGCAATGCGTGCCAAGTATTTGACGGCAATTTCGTTACGTTTCTATTAGCATGGCAGCGGCATTCCCAGTTTTGTGTGGAAGCCCTAGCATGTGCCCCTACCAGGATAAGAACCCAGGACCTTTATCTAACCAGAGTAGGCGACTTCTTGAAAACCGTTGTACAAACCACTTTCTGCGGAGGATAGATGTTTCACTTTCACTTTCACGAACTTTAACCAACGACGTCAAAAGTCAATGCCTAAAATTGGCGTAATTTTTTTTTTCGCTGCCATCGAAAAAATTTTTGAACATTAATTCCTGATAGTATAACAAACAATATTTGCCAAGACAGTATAGGTGTATACTCAGTCAGAACCAAGTTAGAACCATTCATCCGTATATAACATTTTAAAAAACCGCAAATGTAACTTTGTAATTCATACAGACACTATGAAAAACAAAGTTAAGTTCTAGCTAGTCTCACTCGGGTCGGACTGAGTTTACAGGTATACTTCCTTTGCAAATAATGTCTGTAGTGCTGCCAACAAATTATATTTCAATGATTGGTTGATGGCCGCAAGAAAAAAAAGAGACTCCAGCTGCCATACAAAAATGGGCATTGTCCTTTGTTTATTAAATTTAGATTCAAAATTCAAAATTCAAAATTCAATATCGTTTATTCAATTTAGGTTTGTTTAACAACACTTATGAACGTCAATGAAGCTACGCCATCGGTTCGCAAATCCTACGGCAGGAGACCTTGTAGCGAGAAGAACCGGCAAGAAACTCGCCAAGGGCTATTTTTTTCTCCCTGTTTTAACTTATACAGAGTCGTCAAATTTGAAAAGTGACCTTCACATAATAGTAAGGTTACTTTCCATCACAATACAGAATGCCGCTTAAATTAAGTACAATTTTGCTTATTACCTAAAACAGTAAACAATTTTCAACTAAACAAGGAATCAAATAGTTTAATGGACACACTAATCTTAATCTTATTCACATTGTATTATAGGATTAATGAAAAGGAAACTGCAAGCTGCGCTGTATATTAAAATTTATAAGTATTAACAAATAAAAGGAATTTTTGAATAAATAAAACAATTATTAGAAAAATTGCTGTTACTGTAAGACACGGATACCAAAATTACTATGAGACACACCAGCTCGCTCATAAATCAATATAATACTATTATTAACCATATCCCGAACACCTTTAACACAAGTAGACATGAGCAGACCCACCCCACTGGCAGCACCCGTTCACGAGCATGACGCATGAGCCAGCCATCGCTTCGCTCAACCATATTTTAGGGAACGTAACGACCCGACTCACACGACACCACCGCAGGAATGTTTAACGAGAGCATGACATACTGAAGCTACCCGTGTTAAATGCCGAATTAAAAAAAAACAAATGCGAAATACTAGAATGTAACACAATACAATAAAAAAAATTAAATTAAATTATGACCAAGCCGTTTTGTCCTTTAAGTAATCGTTAACAGTATAATATCCTTTTTTAACGAGGCCATTTTTTATGTGCATCTTAAACTTTTCAATAGGCAAGTCCAATAGACCATCTGGAATTTTGTTGTAAAAGCGTATCCCAAGACCCAGGAAAGATCCATGAACCTTCTCTAGCCTGTACCGAGGCATTACAAGTTTATTTTTATTTCTAGTATTTCGGTTGTGCAAATCACTATGTTTGATTGTTATTTACAATACTTGTGGACGTCATAGAAGCTACGCCATCGGTTCGCAAACCCTACGGCGGGAGACCTTGGAGAACCAATTCTCATTCCCCTATAGACTATGCAAATATATCCATAATTTTATATTCAACATTCACTTTAATATATTCATGATCAATATTAAAATGTTATGAGTATGACAGATACGCGTTTATTTAAATAGCAATCCATATTTATATATCTAATACAAATATTAATTCCTAACTACAAACATTTGAATTTTATTCGCTCGTACAAACTTTCGGGTTACGTGAAAAATTTTGTGTTTTCTATCATAACAATTTCTGCCAAGAATCCTCGCTTTGAGGTAAAACTCTATACTTTATTTATATAACCATTATTTTTCATTTCCATTCATAAAGCCGCTGAAACGTTACCTTCGGGGCTAAAAAATCTACGCGTAACGTTTGGAAAAAACAAAACAACCTGATATTTATCCAAAAACATCGTTTACGTGTAACAAAAACACAAAGCTTTTTACAAACTAGAAAGTTTTATTTTCAACGCTAAAAAAAAATAACAATTGCAATCGTACGATACCGAATCGAATTGAAGATTCATCGTCACTAAATTCTATCTCATATAGTCATAGTCATAGTCATAAATTTTTTATTCATAATAGATTAAATAAAATTAATGCTTATGAATCGTCCAATATTTTTTTACCTACCACCTGTTATAGTAATGTGTGTTAGTTATTAAATTATTAACACCCTTCTTTTTGCGGTTCCAAAGTCAAGACAAAAGTTTTTTTTTTAACTCTTTAGAGGACTTTTTATGTCGCGGGTAGCTAAAATTTTTAATTTTATTTCATTATTTTTAACTGCCCTCATATTATTATGTTTGTAAGTAAATATCAAGAATAGTAGAATCCCTACCGCAGCTAACAAAAAGTGATGACCTTGAAACTTTTGAACGGATCTTCACAAATTGTACCTACTAATACTAAGAACCATCTCGATCAGGTTATATTTCAAACAAAACAAACCGGATCAAAATAGGCCCATTCATTCAGGACCTGCGATGCCATAGACAGACACACAGACACGTCAAACTTAAATACAGTGCGACAACGATTTCTGTTCCGGTGCCTAAAACTGGAACTAACGTGTTTTCT
Source organism: Crambus lathoniellus (assembly GCA_949710035.1). Classification (NCBI taxonomy): domain Eukaryota; kingdom Metazoa; phylum Arthropoda; class Insecta; order Lepidoptera; family Crambidae; genus Crambus; species Crambus lathoniellus. The sequence continues at coordinate 21,710,786 of OX453314.1, read as the reverse complement.
TTTTAATGTAATTTTGCTGTCAAGTTGCTGTCCAACCATAGCGCCGCTGTCACCGGAACAGAAAAGATTGTCGATCTGTTTACGGCTGAACTTAGATATTTAACTAAGATGTGTGCAATTTGATCTGCAACAAATTATTATGAAAACCAACAGTGAACTGTTATCATAAAAGCAGAAAAGAAGAATATTCCTACATCAGAAACAAAGTTTTCCTTCTTGATTACCGAAGTACCTACATACACATAAAGTTTTAATAATATTCTTATGTTTTAGACAGAATCATGTTACCCTGGAATTTATAACGAAAGGCGTAACTAAGTACGTGAAAGTTGTAAAAACTTAGAGGACCTAGAAAAAAGCTTGATAAACTTAGCACTAACTTTTAGGATTACTTACCTAAGTTTTGACATGTTGATAACAGTTGATGAAACTGGGAACCATTCTTAGGGTTCCGTACCCAAAGGCTAAAAACGGGGCCCTATTACTAAGACTCCGCTGTCCGTCTGTCTGTCTGTCTGTCCGTCTGTCTGTCTGTCACCAGGCTGGTGTCTTATGAACCGTGATAGCTAGATAGTTGAAATTTTCACAAATTATGTATTTATGTTGCCGCTATAACAATAAATGCTAACAATAGAATAAAATAAATATTTATCGCATACAACAAACGTGATTTTTTTGTAGTTTTTTTTCGATATCGATAATGGCAACAGGTAGACGCTTGAAATATTCACAGAATATTTAGTTGTATAATATTCACTTTAAAACTAAATAATTAAATTAAAATAAAATAAATATTTAAGAGGGGTTTTCATACAATTAACGTGATATTTGATGGTACGGAACCCTTCGTGCGCGATTCCGACTTGCACTTGTCCCGTTTTTAGGGTAATTCATACAAACTCTATGAAAAACAAAGTTATACTTTGCTGTCGAAAAATTATAGTGGAATTTTGGCTAGGTATAGGCAATCGGTACGTTAAGTGGGTACGGAACCCTTCATGCGCGAGTCCAACTCGCACATGGCCGTTTTTTTATATATTTTTATCGTTGGAATAACAAGATTGTTCTAGTTATTTAAATTTTTACTTTTTTGCATTCACAATGCAATTTTTATGATAGAAAAATGGAAAATGAAGTATTTAGAAAAAATCGACCCGTCTCACAACCAGCTCCGATGGGACTCGAACCCACGACCTTTCGCTATCCGGGCGACTGCTCTAACCACTGAGCTACGGAGTCGTTACGAGATGCGTCGAATTTATCAAATACTTCTTACGCGCTGTATAGCCAGCGTTAATTTCATCAATGTGAAGATATTACTACCCCCACACGCGAAAGAAATACCTTTCCAGATATTTGACAATCGCTAAAGAGGAAATTACTATGGCAAGTTATTTAAATTTTTACTTTTTTGTGAATGCAAAAAAGTAAAAATTTTATGATAGAAAAATGGAAACTGAAGTATTTAGCTGATAGTATCGGAGCTGGTTGTGAGACGGGTCGATTTTTTCTAAATACTTCATTTTCCATTTTTCTATCATAAAAATTGCATTGTGAATGCAAAAAAGTAAAAATTTTAATAACTTGCCATAGTAATTTCTTCTTTAGCGATTGTCAAATATCTGGAAAGGTATTTCTTTCGCGTGTGGGGGTAGTAATATCTTCACATTGATGAAATTAACGCTGGCTATACAGCGCGTAAGAAGTATTTGATAAATTCGACGCATCTCGTAACGACTCCGTAGCTCAGTGGTTAGAGCAGTCGCCCGGATAGCGAAAGGTCGTGGGTTCGAGACCCATCGGAGCTGGTTGTGAGACGGGTCGATTTTTTTCTAAATACTTCATTTTCCATTTTTCTAAGATTGTTCTATTATAAATTACGACTAAATGAAATTCAACCATATATTCGTTTTGAACTGTACCAAACCATGCCATCTGTGCCACGATTCTTTGACTGTTATCGTGGCCACGGGATGGGTAAATCTAGTCATTTTTTGCCCAAGAACTAATTCCTTGTATCGACATTAAACATAAACTTCGTTGCCCAGGTCACCACGGCACGTCACGAGCGAGGGGCTGGCGAGGCGGGGTGCAGCCTGGCGCTGACGTCACAGCGAACAACTCCATAAGCAATATCACAGCCCAGCTGGGAGGCACAGCTTATCTTCACTGTCTCGTGGGCCATCTGAGCGAGAGAGGCGTAAGTTTCTATGCATCTGAGTGACAGAGTTAGTTGCTATGCCTCTTGGCGGGCTTTGACGTCACAGCAAACAACTTAATCGGGGATATCACAGCCCAACTGGGAGGCATAGCTAACCTTCATTGTACCGTGGGCCATCTGAGCGAGAGAGGAGTGAGTTTCTATGCATCTGAGCGAGAGGATTAGTTGCTATGCCTCTTGGCGGGGTCTGACTTTACAGCAAACAACTCCATCAGCAATATCACAGCCCAGCTGGGAGGGACAGCTTACCTTTATTACCTTTTGGGGCATCTGAGCGCAAGAAGCGTAAGTTTCTATGCATCTGAGCGAGAGCTAGGGTTTGTTTCTATGCCTCTGCGGGCTCTGGTGTCACAGCAAACAACGTCATCAGCAATATCACAGCCTATTAGCTGGGAGGCACAGCTTACTTTCACTGCCTTGTGTGACATCTGTGCGAGAGAAGCCCAAGGTACCTCGTCTTCATCTGACCGCGAAAGTTTTAAGTTTTCATTTTCCTTTTGGCGCGTGTGACGTCATGGTCAATTACTCCATCAGCAACATAGTTAGGCTGGCTGTGCAGCTCAGCTGGAAGGGACACGGTCACAGCCTAATGGGGCATCTGAGCAAGAGAGGCATAGGTTTCACGTTTCATCTTCATCATTATTTCCACAGGCCTTTCTTATCTATACTAATATTATAAAGAGGAAAGATTTGATTGTTTGTTCGTTTGTTTGCATCGAATAGGCTCCGAAACTACTGGACCGATTTAGAAAATTCTTTCACCATTAGAAAGCTACATTATTTCCGAGTGACATAGGCTATATTTAATCCCGATATTCCCACGGGAACGGGTACCACGCGGGTGAAACCGCGAGGATCCGGTAGTAGATAATAAGGAGGATAGGTTGAATTTAAGGCTGATAACGATTGCAAATGCAGCAGGGACTAACGGCTTTAAGTACCTACCTACCTTCCGCATCATGCAACGGTAACAATAAATCATTGTTGGTCAACCAAAAACTGGCTGGCAAGAACTGGATGAGAGAAGCCACTGATCGTGCTCGATGGCGTACTCTTGGAGAGGCCCTATGTCCAGCAGTGGACGTTAATAGACTGATGATGATGATGATGATGATGAACCAGAAACTGGCCATATTAGAAGCTCCTTACCTAATATTCCATCTAGTAGGTCATTTGTGAATTGTTTTCACTTAAAATAAATGTGGAGTTTCTTAGATATTATTATTCATAGGTAGGTAAGTTAATAAAAATAATGCTCACTAATATATTTTGTTTTTCAGCAAGTATCCTGGATCAGGAAAAGGGATTGGCACATATTGAGTTCTGGAAAATTCACGTATACGAACGACGAGCGATTTCAGGTGAGCACTCCTAGGTTACACTCACACTTTCTCTACAGTGTTACCCCTACTTTATGGAAATTTCAGCGCAATTCTCTAGTTGCGCTGAAAATTGGCACACAAATAGTTATTATAACGTAACAAATTGAGCATACGCTAGAAAAGGACTTTTTAAAATTACGGGGAAGAAATGGGGTCCTAAGTTTGGATGGAGAAAGAGAAAATAACATAATTTATAAAAAGAAATTGTATAGAGTGAACAACGTAAACCCGAATTCAACGCAAGCAAAACCGCAAGAAAAACTTACGGCGCCGTACAGCTCCGTACCACAGGGTAAAAAAACTACTACTCCGTATGGCTCCGTACGGCTTCCGCGGCTCCGAACGGACGCGGTCGACATTTTACATTGAGCTAAAGGTAATTTAAATGTACAAACATGAATTTATAGTTCATAATAGCTGCAACTCTCTAATCTCCGTTTGCCTTTCGACATTGCCCTTTCAGTGGGGTATATTGTGCATTACAATGATATAATAAAATATGTTATAATCCTACTTGTGCATACAAGTGCGGCTTGCGGCTTGCGGAATCCTACCATAATGTGATCAATAAAAAAATTTGAAGAAATCACATTAATAATACTTACAAACAAAAGACGATTTGTAAATTATTTTATTAATAACACCAAAATTGCTATGCAATCTGTCTTTTTTCTCTTATTTCCATTTTAAGAGTAAACAGTCTACATAAATTTGCGTTTGAAAGAAGTCAGCATTTTTCACATTCAGGGATTTCCGGTCGACTATTTAAAGTCGATACTTCTTTACGTTTAATTCCGACTGCGGGTTTTTAAAATACCGGTCGACTGGATTCTGTGCAAGCGAATATCACCGAAAAGTGGGAAGTGCCTTTATCGTACCAATTAGTGATTGCTGAATTTCATGTTTTAACTGACTGCGGAAGGAAAACGCTTATTGGTTGAAGCAAATGACTTGCAATTAATGCTATAATGAGTTGAGCAGCATGCTTTACGAGGAAATACGTTTGTTTGTTTGAAAAAAAAGTTATTCGCTTTACGTTCCTTTAGCTACTGGAATTTGTCAACATTAATTAGATTTAAAAAAAAAACGGTCGTGAAAAATTATTTTTCACGACCGTTTTTTTTTTAAATCTCTCGTCGAATCCAGCTCGGATGGGCAGCGTTTGGGCAGCTCCGGCATATATTCGCGTCCGAAATACCTCAATGTCTCAAGACGAAAGTCTTTGACCAGTGTGTGTTGCCAGTAATGACCTATGGAAGTGAGACGTGGTCTTTTACTATGGGTCTCATAAGAAGGCTCAAAGTCACCCAGCGAGCAATGGAGAGAGCGATGCTTGGTATTTCCCTGCTCGATCGAATCAGAAATGATGTGATCCGCAGGACAACTAAAACAACCGACATCGCTCGAAGGATTGCATCATTGAAGTGGCAGTGGGCGGGACACATAGCGCGGAGAACCGATGGCCGTTGGGGCGGAAAGGTTCTCGAATGGCGACCGCGTGCCGGACGACGTTCCGTGGGCAGACCCCCTACAAGGTGGACCGACGATTTGGTCAAGGTCGCGGGAAGCCGCTGGATGCGGGCAGCGCAGGACCGATCGTTGTGGAGATCCTTGGGGGAGGCCTGTGCCCAGCAGTGGGCGTCGTTCGGCTGACATCATTATGATGATGATGATTTTAAGAAATAGTAGTTATATGAATAATTACACTTAGAATAGATAGGTACACATTTTGTTGCGTACATGACAAAACTTGTTTACATATTACAGTGTGTTTCGTCGTAACTGATTACAGAAAAACCAGAAAAACAAACAAAAATCTGAATTTGTGATTATAATAAACAAAACGCATTGTTATCTATAATATTCTTTGTTTTATTTCAGTTTCGTTTGAAAATAATTTACATTATAAATTAATATTAATTTACATTTACATTCACATCAGAAAGAACCATCTGTTTTATATTTACGAGCCGTACCAAAGCCATCTTCTATCTCACTCGTTGCACTTGTAACAAGCCATGCTCCTTGGAAAAGCGGCAACGTTGCAGTAGATGACGTCAACGTGTTCTGTTCCGGTGGCCAAAACTGGAACTAACGTGTTTTGTTCATAATGTCATTTTACTGTCAAGTTGCACTGTCCAACCAGCGCTGCTGTCACCGGAACAGAAAAGATTGTTGATCTATACACTTTACTCTTTGTTCTATATAAATAAACCATGAAGTTCGACTTAATACTGAGGTAACTGGAGCGTGCAGTACGAACAATTTTTTGAATACCACAAATAACACAGTGGCTGTCTTCCGTCTCACCTACACTTTAAAAAAATACGTATGGTCATATGAGACAGCTGACAGCCACTACATACATAAATGTCAAATTTGGTGGCGACACTTTTTTATTCAGGGTGAGAGCTCCAGTTACCTCAGAGTATTAAGTCAAACTTCATGAAATAAACAATCGTGTAGTGTTGCCAGGTTAGGCGATAACTCTCAAATTATGTGGAAGTAAAAATCAACGAACACTCGAAAAACAGTATAGAGGTAAATGCTTGGAACACAATTTTTGACTTTGTAACTTTGTTTGGGCTAATAAGGAGGTAAACATAGCAAAAGTCCCCGCCCGTAGCCCTTTCATCCGGGGGGGAGGGGGCGGTTTGAAGGTCTCATTTTTTTTTTCAACCCTATTTTAGGACAAACTAGTTTTTCCTAGGCCAAACTAGTTCATCGCGTTGACATTTCAGAGAGCGACTTTGCCTCGGAAGACCTGTAGATGTAGAACATGACACAAAAAAAATAACCACCATTTTAACCAATCACGTGTTCTACAGGACTTCCGAGGCAAACTCGCTCTCTGAAATGTCAACGCGATGAAATATTTTGGCCTAGGAAAAACTAGTTTGTCCTGAAATCGGGTTTGGCCGGTAAAATATATGCAGTATTTTACAAAACTTTTAGCCCAAACAAAGTTCCAAAGTCAAAAATTGTGTTCCAAACATTTCCCTCTATATCTCTTCGTTGACTAGGCTAAACTTGATATAATATAATAAAAAAAATAACTTTCGCCGTAATTCAATTCACATCTTAGATTTCTGCGCGAACTGTTCATTTAAATAAAACACTTTCTCGGATTTTGCACGCATTTATTTAACAACTTGGTTAAATTTGCTTGTTACAAAATAAAAAGAAAATCTATTATTTTTGCACATTTTGGATAATTTTTTTATCTGGATGTGGCAAGTCGGAATACTCTTTGGTCATGTCAAGAAACGTTGCTGTTTGATTTTCTTGATTGCTGTTTGGGTGTTTTAATACAATATCTACTGTATAATTAATGCATATAAATACGTGATCATTGTTGGAAATTACTTATGAAACCTTGGATCTCGAAAGATTTGGATTCCCGAAGGAGGAACACTGCGTCAGCGATGGATTCGTGCGATACCTCGAGCCGACTGGGAGCTTACAACATCAGTAGGAGTGTTTAATAAACATTTTCGTGACTGTGATATAGTTAAAATAAAACAACCCTTAGTTATGTACGCGTATTATTTGATTTTAAGGCGCTATAATCAGGAATTCATCTCATCTCATGCATACAAGAAATTAGGATTAGTGGTACGACATTGACATTTATGACGTTGCCAATCCGAGCAGCATGGCCTGTAGGAGCGCAAGCAGCCGAGAAATAATAGCGGGCCATGGTCCACCCAAAGCCATCTTCTATCTCACTCGTTGCATTTGTAACAAGCCATACTCCTTGGAAAATGGGCAACGTTGCAGTAGATGACGTCAACGTGTTCTGTTCCGGTGGCCAAAACTGGAACTAACGTGTTTTGTTCATAATGTCATTTTACTGTCAAGTTGCACTGTCCAACCAGCGCTGCTGTCACCGGAACAGAAAAGATTGTTGATCTATACACTTTACTCTTTGTTCTATATAAATAAACAATTGTGTAGTGTTGCCAGGTTAGGCGATAACTCTCAAATTATGTGGAAGTAAAAATCAACGAACACTCGAAAAACAGTATAGAGGTAAATGCTTGGAACACAATTTTTGACTTTGTAACTTTGTTTGGGCTAATAAGGAGGTAAACATAGCAAAAGTCCCCGCCCGTAGCCCTTTCATCCGGGGGGGAGGGGGCGGTTTGAAGGTCTCATTTTTTTCAACCCTATTTTAGGACAAACTAGTTTTTCCTGGGCCAAACTAGTTCATCGCGTTGACATTTCAGAGAGCGACTTTGCCTCGGAAGACCTGTAGATGTAGAACATGACACAAAAAAAATAACCACCATTTTAACCAATCGCGTGTTCTACAGGACTTCCGAGGCAAACTCGCTCTCTGAAATGTCAACGCGATGAAATATTTTGGCCTAGGAAAAACTAGTTTGTCCTGAAATTGGGTTTGGCCGGTAAAATATATACAGTATTTTACAAAACTTTTAGCCCAAACAAAGTTCCAAAGTCAAAAATTGTGTTCCAAACATTTGCCTCTATATCTCTTCGTTGACTAGGCTAAACTTGATATAATATAATAAAAAAAAATAACTTTCGCCGTAATTCAATTCACATCTTAGATTTCTGCGCGAACTGATTATTTAAATAAAACACTTCTCGGATTTTGCACGCATTTATTTAACAACTTGGTTAAATTTGCTTGTTACAAAATAAAAAGAAAATCTATTATTTTTGCACATTTTGGATAATTTTTTTATCTGGATGTGGCAAGTCGGAATACTCTTTGGTCATGTCAAGAAACGTTGCTGTTTGATTTTCTTGATTGCTGTTTGGGTGTTTTAATACAATATCTATTGTATAATTAGTGCATATAAATACGTGATCATTGTTGGAAATTACTTATGAAACCTTGGATCTCGAAAGATTTGGATTCCCGAAGGAGGAACGCTGCGTCAGCGATGGATTCGTGCGATACCTCGAGCCGACTGGGAGCTTACAACATCAGTAGGAGTGTTTAATAAACATTTTCGTGACTGTGATATAGTTAAAATAAAACAACCCTTAGTTATGTACGCGTATTATTTGATTTTAAGGCGCTATAATCAGGAATTCATCTCATCTCATGCATACAAGAAATTAGGATTAGTGGTACGACATTGACATTTATGACGTTGCCAATCCGAGCAGCATGGCCTGTAGGAGCGCAAGCAGCCGAGAAATAATAGCGGGCCATGGCCGTACACATTAGTAAAACTTATTTTTCTGTAAGCGTTTTGCTAAACATCAAATTAGCAACTACTAATTGTCATTGTAATTCGAAAATCTCTAAATTAAGGAAACCTTTAACGTTTTTTTGCATTCACAATGCAATTTTTACTATTGATAATGAAGTATTCGAAAAATTCGACCCGTCTCACAACTAGCTCCGATGGGATTCGAACCCACGACCTTTAGCTGTCCGGGCGAATGCTCTAACTACTGAACTACAGACTGACTGACTGACTACTGACTTTGCAGCTCAGTGGTTAGAGCATTCGCCAGTCCCATTCGAGTCACATCGGAGCTAGTTGTGGTCGATTTCTTCTAATATTTCATTTTCAGAAATTTCCCCAGTTACATTTTTTTTTATCATAAATATGTCGGTCTTTATTTAATAATTTTTTATGGCTTACTTTATTATTTTTAGGTCCTACATGGAGAAGGTTCTGAAGACTGGACTCTTCAGATAAAGTTCGTGCAGAAAAGAGACAACGGCACCTATGAATGTCAGGTAAGATATCGATTGATACTTTTCATAAAAAAAGAATAATCCAACCCAGCCAGCCATCCAGCCAACCAAAAAAATATTTAAATTTTCAATTTCAATTTATTAACATTCCAAAATGTTACAAGGTTGGTAAGTATATAAATAGAGATACATTTTACAAACAAACAAACATAGCAATTTAGAAGAGCAGAGGAGAGAATGACGCATCATTTGATGAGTATTCAGTTAAACTTTATTTCTTAACAATAATAACATTAATGTTTTACTAACAAACAATACAAAGCAGTTGCTATACTTAGTACTAAAACTAAAACATAAGATTTAAATGAACTTAGACAAATAGCTAAGGAGACATCATAGCGCTGCAGTCTTCATAGAGGTATTATAATAGAGTTGGGATGACATACAGCTGCCTGTAAGTGCAATCCTCCGACGGTTAGAAAGAGAGAGAAGGTCGCGTCTAGAGAGTCTCTGCCTGAAATAGAGAGTGATAGAAAGCGTACCGCAGTCTGCTCGCTGTTTTCATCGAAGAACCGTTTTAAACCTGGCTCCCCTGCTCTGTATATATCTAAAGGGCTCCACAGACTATCAGTCCGCCTACAGGCAACGGCCTGTCAGGCGGCCTGTTCGATTGATTTATACCTCTACTAGCTTTCCGCCCGCGGCTTCGCCCGCTTGGACTATACGACGTTATCCCGCGGGCATGTGATATTTTTCCGGGATAAAAAGTAGCCTTTGTTCCTCTCCAGGCTACAAAGCATCTGTCCCAAATTTCAGCCAAATCCGTTCAGCTGTTTTGACGTAATTGAGCAAAACATTCAAACATCTAACCTTTCACGTTTATAATATTACTAAGATATAATCACAGAACATGGGAAATCTTTCCGTGTTCTGTGGCCCGAATACAAATAGCACCGTAGACTAAAACGAAGGCGTAAACACGTCTTAATAATTTCGATTTAGCTACTCTTTCGTTACGTATCTGAAACTCGTCAGTGCCACACTTTCGCAATCAACACTTTTACCTGGCTCACAGTGCGTAACAAATCACATATAAAATCACAGTGACATAGTCACAGTAGATCCACATGAGGCTTGGATGTGAAATAACTTTCGTCGTCTGAGCTATGAATATTTGAGTCTGAGGGACCTAGCGTCCCGCCTGTATACTCTGAAGACAAACCTTTTTTTCATACATATTTATTATGTATGTGTAGACTGTAAGGTACACACTCTAACTATGCAGATGGATGTTTTAACGGTTTGTCTGAATTATGGCTTTAATTTTGTTTTCAATGCCGTATAGAATCTCAATTTATATTCCAAATTATAATAGATTCATCTCAATTCTCAATTTCATCTCAAACTTGACCAAATTTCGTCTTGACCACGTCTCAATCTCGTTCAATTTTGTCTCAATCTCGTTTTAATCTCGTCACAAGCTCATCACAATCTCGTCACGATCGCGTTAGGATCACGTCTCATCTCGACTCAATCTCGTTTTAATCTCGCATCGATCCCATTCAATGTCATATTTTATTCCCAAGTGAAATAGGCTATACTTTATCTCAACATTCCCACGGTAACAGGAACAACAGCGGCGAGCAGCTATCCTATATTTCTTCGTCATTTGTAACACATATCTAATATTGAAACATTCTACCCATTTGGCATTGTTACATAAATAGGTATGTGATCAAACTGAGAACCTCCTTTTTTGAAGTCGGTTAAAATACCTTGAGGTATCCCCTTTCCAATAAAACAAGAATCATCGAAATCAGTTTATAAACAAAGGAGTTATGCCTAAAGATACGTAATAAATTCACATAAAGTGGTAACGAAAACGACAGTATTTTCAAGATTTCCTGAAAACTACTGAACCGATTTCAAAATTTCAAAAAATGGGACCAACTTGGGAAAAAACCTGATGTTATAACGTTTGAACCATTTCAATCGGTTCAGCCGTCTTCGAGTAATCGGTGTACATACATATAAAAAAAAAACGCGACGAATAGATAACCTCCTCCTTTTAAATTTTTGAAGTCGGTTAAAAATAAAGGTTGCCCTAGTACGTAGATATAAAGGCGCCCTCAAAGGTTTAGCGCTAGTGCATATTTCTACGTAGATTTGAACGAAAGAGAATGTCTAAACGGATTTGCTTTGTTCGCGAGCCTTGCCGGAATGCCTTTAGCTCGGGTTAACATTTTACGGAAATAAACCCTCTTTTTTAAAGTCGGTCAAGAAGCTTGAGTCGCCTTGAATTGTAGTTTTTTACAACAATTTTTAACTTAAATAGTGACATGCTTACGAACTTTGATAGATTAGACAAGTATATTAATAAATCCATGAAGCTCGACTTAATACTGAGGTAACTGGAGTTCTCACCCTGAATAAAAAAGTGAACACCAGCAAATTTGACATTTAGTATGTAGTGGCTGTCAGTTGTCTCATATGACCATACGTATTTTTTTAAAGTGTAGGTGAGACGGAAGACAGCCACTGTAATTTGTGGTCACAAAAAATTGTTCGTACTGCACTCTCCCACCCTGAATAAAAAAGTGAACACCAGCAAATTTGACATTTAGTATGTAGTCGCTGTCAGTTGTCTCATATGACCATACGTATTTTTTTAAAGTGTAGGTGAGACGGGAGACAGCCACTGTAATTTGTGGTCACAAAAAATTGTTCGTACTGCACTCTCCAGTTACCTCAGTATTAAGTCGAGCTTCATGAATAAATCTTTAGTTTTCTACATCCCTTGTTTTAAGCAATTAGGTCTGTATTCTAGACCGACTGATCTCTTCTCAAGTACCTACAGTTAGAAAGGGATGCAAATACATGCAACGAATACATTCATGCCTTTCTAACTATACTTGAGAAGAGCTCAGTCGTTCTAGAATACGGGCCTTAGACCCAGTTTACCAACATTTGTAGTATTTGTACCTTTATACCAACAAAACCGATTCGGTCCACTTGTATTATTAGTTTGACCAAAATTGTACGGTCAAATTCGTGTTAAATCGTTGCGTGTGGTGACTTAGGCGAGAGGCCTTGGTTGTTCTACTTAGTAATAAGATAGATAGATAGATTAATAGTAACATAGGTTGTTCAAATTCACTATTCAGAACACAAGGTTTTAGCCATTTTTTCACAAATATATTTTTTTTTTATCAAAAATATTAAACCGCCTTCAAATAAATCTTCTAACCAAAACTCACTACCTACATAAAAATACTTTAAAACGAAACATAAAATGAATTAGGTAAGTATTTACCTAATTAATTTAAAGGATTAAAATGCGCGATTTTTTCTAACTAACTAGGTAAGTAGTTACTCTTGGAACTTACTGATCTGCCTTAGGTCGAATACCGATATTCGAATGATTTCATTTCACACCACCCCATGCTTGATCATCAGGTTTTTTTCGCCCAGTATGTTTATGTACTAGCGGCCGCCCGCGGTTTCACCCGCGCGGTTCCCGTTCCCGTATGAATATCGGGATAAAAAGTACCCTATGTGTTATTCCAGCCTATAATCTATCTCTGTTGCAAATTTTACCCAGATGTTTTCAGTAGTTTTTGCGTGAAAGAGTAACAAACATCCATACTCACAAACTTTCGCATTTTTAGTAAACTACACAACGCTATTCCGAGGGTATGTGATATTTTTCCAAGATAAAAAGTAGCCTAAGTTACTCCTTGGTACATCAGCTACTTGCCAGTGAAAGTCCCGTCAAAATCGGTCCAGCCATTTCAGAGATTAGCCGGAACAAACAGACAGACAGACAAAATTTTTAAAACATGTCATTTTGGTATGTGTACCGTATATATAATCACTAGCTGACCCGGCAAACGTTGTTTTGCCATATTAATTATAGTGGACCCGGTAAACTTCGTATCACCAACATCTATTATTGATAGATAGATGAAAATAAATGATCGCGAAGAAGTTTTATACACTGCCTGCAACAAATGTCACTTATTAAAAAGTAGGTAATCCAAAGCGGCTAAAACGTCAGTGATTACAATACTCTTTGACATACCTCTTTGGAATCGGCTATGGAAGAAATGACAGTTTTGTATAGTACGACAGTTTATCGATTTTCTATACAAAATAATAATTTTTATTTTATAATTTTCCGGAATAAAAAGTAGCCTATATTACTCTCCAGCTCCCAAACTATCCCCATACCAAAAATCGAGTCGATCCGTTGCTCCGTTTTGACGTGAAAGACGGACAAACAAACAAACAAACAAACAAACAAACACACTTTCACATTTATAATATTAGTATGGATATGCATGTAGTAAAAAGCGGTTCCCAAAGATATTCCCACGGGAACGAGAACCACGCGGGTGAAACCGCGGGCGGCCGCTAGTGAATTAAATAAATACTTAATTTATGAAAAATGGAAAATGAAGTATTTAAAAAAATCGACCCGTCTCACAATCAGCTCCGATGGTCGACTTAATTTATTTTAGTTTTGCGTGAGTTTTTTTTAAGTTCCATTTTAGTGTATTCACTGTAGCCTCTGTTATTCCAATCCGATCAACTATTTTTATCCCCAACGGCTCAACTATTTGGTTGGTCAGTGTCTGTGTGTGTCTGTCTGTGGTGGTTGTTTTCTGTAATACATGTATAGCCCTACTGTTACAACCCCATTCGGAGGATGGTTACATCCAGCAGACACTCCTCAGAAAGCATCCACTTCAGTCTCACGGCAGAAAAGGACAAAGTAACAAATAATAACAAGAGTAAAAAGAAAATACAAGCCCACGAGAAAGTTGTAATACCAATCCCAATTCCATCTTAAAACATAATAAGACGAAATTTCTGATAACATGCCAACAATTGACATAAGATTGAGCGTCTCTTCGCAAAGTTCCTTATGCGATTTGAATAATGTCTGTTATTTATGCATAGCTTTTTACCGCGACGCTTACATATGTACGCCACGACTCAAGTGAGGGCGATGATCGGAGCGGTAAGCGGACACTGCTCGAACTCGCTTTCCTTAGCAGACAGAACGGAAAATCCTCGCGGAATTTAGAATAGAGGTTCCAAACGACACCACCGGTGGTTTAGTTCTGGTGGTGCCGAGTGGAAGGAATGCTTATGGGTCGGCGCAGACAGAACGGATAAATCCTCGCGGAAATGTTTGAGGTCATTGAAAAATTAACCATGTCACCATAGCATAAAATACAAAATTGTATGAATAATATGCACGCGAGGCGACGCTGACTTCTCTGTTGATATTCATACAATTTTGTATTTTAGGCTATGGTGACATGGTTCATTTTTTAATGACCTCAAACATTTCCGCGAGGATTTATCCGTTCTGTCTGCGCCGACCCATAAGCATTCCTTCCACTCGGCACCACCAGAACTAAACCACCGGTGGTGTCGTTTGGAATCTCTATTCCGGACGACACTATCCTAGTGATGTCTTGAATAGCAAGCTTACGTAGTAACCACTAACATAGTAAAACAATATAAGTAAGCGGACTGGAGCCCTGAGCGAGCGATAATAGGCTAAACACGTAGGGCTGTCGCTTAGAGTTTATTCAATCGTCAAAAATGCATAGTCAATCTCTATACAAAACAGTTTTCCCCTGTAGGGTGGGCGTCAGGAATCTATAATACAAAGTTTTTTAATTATTTTTGTACATGACCAGGGGCTGACTAAAATTTTTCATTACCTACGTCATGTTATCTGTTTAGTGGTTTGAAAAATTACGGTCGAAATAGGATAAATTAAAACGTGGCTTTACAACAACACCAAGACCAAGACAAATAGACATGTTCATGCACACAAATATTTGTCTTGTTCGGGAATCGAACCCGAGACCACTGGCGCAGAAGATGGGTAGCCTACCCCTGCGCCAAATCGGTTGTCAAAAACCGAATACAATATGTACCTACGCCCACTGCGAATCGAACCCGGGGCCTCTGGGTCTGAAATCGGTGGTGTGAATCACTAGACCGCAGAGGCGGTTAAAAATTTATATTATGCTCCCAGTTTATTAATCTAATCACATACCTACCTACACATAGGATTACAAGTTACAATAATTTGTTATTATAAATGTTTTTCTTTCTTCTTTCTTTCCTTTCTTTCTTTCTTCTTCCTAAAACTAAAATAATCGAATTCCGACCGCATCAGAAATCCTCTCTATGTGTAGAACTGGAAGTGGATGGTGTTAAATTGGAAAAAGTTAATAGTCATACATTACTAGGATTAGATATCGACTCACACCTGAAATGGAAGGACCATGTTGAGAGGATTAAATTAAAGCTATCTCGTTTCATATTTGCACTTTATGAACTTAAATTAATAACTGACAGGAAAACAGCAACTTCAGCGTATTACGCCTACGCCCACTCTTGGTTAACTTACGGCATCATCCTATGGGGTAATAGTACGAATGCGAATGACCTCTTCTTATTACAAAAAAAGTGCATCAGGATAATAGTGAACATTGACAACATAGAAACATGTAAGCCTCACTTTATAAAATTAGAAATTTTGAGTCTCCCCTCATTATATATTTACGAAATATGTAAATTTATAAAAAATAATCCATCGACATTTGCTAAAGGCATACCTGACAATTCACGTTCCCCTAGGACAAACAATAAAAACAAGTATAAAATACCACATAGTCATGTAGAAACATATCTTACAAGTCCCTATTGTTCTGCAATAAAAATACATAACCACCTACCATTAGAATTAAGAATGGAAAAGAATATTAATATCTTCTTAAAAAAATTAAAAGAAATGCTGATCAAAAAATGTTATTATAATTTAAATGAATTCCTAAATGATAAATTTATATAATTAAAAATGATCTATAATACTAATATACAATAATCTTTTCATAATAAAATCTTTAAATTTATTAATATTGAATTTTCTAAAATCAATTTTATTAAGTAAAAATTTTAATTTAAACATACTTAATAAAATTACTAAATATTTAATTAAATTGTATGCTCTCCGTCACACGTTCATACCTATTTTTACGCTATGCCTACACAGGTAACATGATGTACTTTAAAATTGTTAATTCCAGCTTGTATCACTTCATGAAATGCAATAAAGAACTTGAAACTTGAAACTTGAAACTTCTATTTGAAAATTAAACTACAAATTGGTATCTGGTCAACGAAATCGGAAGCAGAACTATTTAGGTAGGTAAGCAGCTATACAAAATATTATGTACGTATCTACGTATGATAATTATAGTAGGTAGGTTGTACTCACCGTTCTTGTTCGCTAGGTAATGCGAAGAAAGATAGTTCTGGATTAGACAACCCGCTACTGAGACATCCGTATACACTACAATATTTTTTACTTCTATTCGAATTTTTTGCCATCGTAGGTACACGCACGAATTATTACAAATACAAATACAAAATTATTAGAGGGAGGCAGCGCAGCGGCGCGCGGAGCGTGCGTGTGGGCGACCGGCGGGCGGCGGGCGCTGCCACGCATGACTGTCGCCCCGTTATCACCGATAAATTATGTCAGTGTGTGCGTGCGACGACGCATGACGACGCATACGTACGGGCGCGCTCACATACAAACCGTTTGGGGTGCCTGTCCAGGCAGTCAACGTACTTATATTGTTTTACTATGCCACTAATAATAAGTACCTAGTCTGTGATAATGCTATAAATAAAGAAGACTTATCAACAATCAAGTACTACAGTAAGTTGTAAACATATGACATATAGGTACTGAGAATAAAGAAAATACTTAAACCTAATCTATACTAACATTATAAAGAGGAAAGATTTGATTGTTTGTTTGTTTGTTTGTTTACATCAAATAGGCTCCGGAAACTACTGGACCGATTTAGAAAGTTCTTTGACCATTAAAAAGCTACATTCTTCCCGAGTGACATAGGCTATATTTTATCCCGATATTCCCACGGGAACGGATACTATACGGGTGAAACCGCGAGGACCCGCTAGTAACTATGATAATTTGCAGGACATCACTAATTCGGTAGTGTCGAACGGAATGGACGCCACCGGTGGTATATGTATAGTTCTGGTGGTGTCGAGTCAAAGAATATATACACTAACGCGAAGTCGAGTGGAAGGAACGAACTTAGGTAGGTACTAGCAAGAATCTAAGGACTAAAATCTGCACTGCACTTGAACTAAATTATTTTCATTTGGAAAAAGATACAGTCGGTTATACCGAACTTGACGGTTTCATAACCACATCTTAGGTTTCTGCGAACTGAACGGCAGTTATGCGAAAAATAGAACGAAGTGAATTAATTTACATCACACTTTTGTAAATTCGTTTACTTAGTTTACTTTTTAAGCTTATGTTATGAACAATCTCTAAAATTATTAATGATTCGTCTAAATAGCAACATTTTTGGAATGGAAGTGAAGCGACACACTCACATCGCTACACAAGCAAGACTTCGAGTGTCGAAGAAATGCAGGGGGAAAAGTAGGAATGTAAACATCAACGCGCGAGCCTGACGTCAAACACTACGACAAGACAGAACTGAATAATTGTATGGAAATATGACCGAGCACATACACCTAGCTCGGATGAGGCACTTCCCTTTTCGCTGAAGATATGACGAAGTATCCTGCCTCTTTAGAATGTCGATCAATGGATATATATTCTGTATCCTTTCATTCTATAAAATTCATTTCAATAGATTATAAGAAGTTTTGAAATGAAAGCAGTTTGGAAATTGAATGATCAAACACTAGCGGATCCTCGCGGTTTTACCCGCGTGGTACCCGTTCCCGTGGGAATATCGGGATAAAATATAGCCTATATCACTCGGGAAGATTGTAGCTTTCTAACGGTGAAAGAATTTTCGAATCCGGTCTAGTACTTTGTGAGTTTATTCGTTACATACAAAAATACAAATCTTTCCTCTTTATAATATTAGTATAGAAGTATAGATACAACTTGCTTTTAGAATTAAAAAAATCAGGTTGCACTCCGGGAGTGCCGGCAGAAGTGAAAAATGATCCCTAGACTTTTTCACAAGACAAAGGAATCTGAATAAAAAAAGAAAAAATACGGACTGGATTTGAACCGAGGTCTTTCATTGCCGCCCGTTTTCTAACTAAGCTATTACAACTTTTTAAACAGTTAAAGAAGTTTTCACTTCAAAAACCAATCGCTTATCGCTTGCAGTCGTGGCCCCCTCATACACACAGCGCGCAGCGTGTCAGTAATGATACGCCGAAATTATGTTACGTATTCCAAAATGCGGCGAGATTTTTTCATTTCACATGTGCGGGCCGGATCACCCATAATCTTAGTAACATTCCGGCAAAATATTGTGCTTTTGTGTCGCCTTACAACAATGTCATACGCAATCTGCGAAATATTAACGTCAGCGGCCGGGACAATTGCGTTTTCCTTGGGATTTTCTATTGTTTGACATCATGAAAACCGTTTTTTTATAGCGTATGGTTTTTGTTATTGATTGTCGTATCGCGTACAGCGATTTCATAATCATGCGATTGTTTTATATCGGTTCTGCGACACATTGAATTATGCAACGTGTTAATGCAATAATTGAAAAGGCAATACAACTAATTTATTTTAGGTTAAATTGAATTCCAATGAAAAAAAAAATATTAGAAACTTCCAAGATATTCGTTCTCATAGGTCTCTCCGTGACTTTCTGACAGATTATAAGCTCTATTATGACGTAAGAGAGCACGTGACGTGTCGCGCGCGTACTGAATGAATAGGCAGTAGACACAAACATTTTTAGAAGCGACAAAATTGAAAACAACTTTTTTGAATAATTTAACCCCTATCAAAAATGTGTGGAATCGATTTTGTACAACTCAGTGAGTAAAAAAGAACCTCCTCGTTTCCAGTTTCCGTGTGAATATCGTTCTATCTGCTATTCCAGACGAGCTTTATATATACCAAGTTTCACTCTGTATGATTCAGACAATCATTGGTTGGATATCATAAGTACTACTATAGCAACAATAAGATAAATCTAAATGACATTTTATTACATCAACAAACAAGTAACAGTTATTAATAATAGGGGTTCGTTAAAATTGCTCTGGCAAAGTTGGTAACACTAGATTATTAATAGGTTTTCTGTCTTGTCCGGAAATTGAAGGTAGACGGCACGAGAGTCACAACAGTTCCCAAGCAGAACTGGGGCACACCCGTCGGAACGATGCGGTTGCAGATTCATTATTATTCTAGCCAACCTGAAGTAATAATTTGTTTAACTACGTCTACGTTGCATTAAATGTCAAAGGTAAAGGTTAAATGTCTCCCAAAGTCGAGTCGCTTTCAAGTAGTCGGGCGTAAGAATCGACCCCCACGTACAGTCAGCGTCAAATTGATATAAGCGTCTAGAGTAGTCAAAATCATCTGAAAAACATAAAACCAATTTGATCTAAGCAATTCGAATCATCATATTGTTGTGATGAAGGCTAAGTGCTACCCCGTTGTGAATAAAAACAAAACAAAACAAAGCACGCAAGGTGTTCAAAATATCTTGGCACTCATTGTTTCATATTTATATGAGCAGAGTGTTCAAAATTATCTAAGCAAACAAAGCTGTCAAAGTAATCTGTGCATTATGGTGTTGTACATTATGCATAGATATTTTGAGAGCTTTGTTTGCCTAGATAATTTTGAACACTCTGACTGCTCATATAAATATGAAAAAATGAGTGCCAAGATATTTTGAACACCTTGCGTGCTTACAACAATATGATGATTCGAACTGCTTAGATCAAATTGCGTTTATATTTTTCAGATATTTTTGACTACTCTAGACGCTTATATCAATTTGACGCTGATTGTACCACAACTACACCATGGATGGTAGATGTGGCCGGCCGCTAGGTCGCTCCGTTGTCGCTGGTGGCTGCGTTGTGGTTGCGTTGTGGCCGATATCACCCACGCGGTTGATAATGACTGCAAAATGTGGTACGTGTGAATTGACTATTCATTTCCAATACAAAATGCGCCCCGCCCACGTGGTATGGATTTGGTGTGGTTCGTGTGGATTGAGCCGTCACTAGCTACGTCAATCCATAATTCAGAATACTTAGTTCATATTAGTATTATAAATTAAAAAGTAACTCTGTGGGGTACGAGAGTTACAACATTGACGTTTAAAAATCCTCGCAAAATTTGTGAGCGAATCCTAGGGAGCCCGATTGGCCGAAATCCACGCAAGCACTTTAAATACCTACTTATATTATAAATGTTTCTCGGGCACGGTACCTACTTTTCAGTTTGACATAGAGTTTTTTTTTATATCCACAACGGGGTGTCAGTTAGCCTATATCACACCTGATGTTAAGTTGTGATAAGGCTAAAGGTGAAAGCGCACCGCACTACTCCCGGAATCCTTCCACCACTGGGGAACTGCGTCTTATCTCTAACAACCGGAACACAGTCCTACCACCACTTATAAAAAAATAATTTAATACGTTTTTACCTAAACGCCAATTACTTTAACAAGTAAAATTGAATACCTTGTTAAAAATCACCGCACACGCAAATATTGTAAGCCATTAAGCACTTAATCACCAACAACTTAACGACGATAATACGTCAAACCAGCAAAATATCGGATGACGAGACACATTCCAATATGTCCCTCCGACAGACACTGCGATCAAATTCCCTTAGCCTTTTAACTCCTGTCTTAGGAAACTAAGCCTTGCTCGATGGAAGATGAGATTTACAATCCTTTAGATAAATTAAAGGACTGATTGATTGGTTGTAACAAAGACTGGGAACATCCTTTGGCATTAATTATTTACGTCTTTTGTGTATGTAATGAAAGGGTTCACACATTGTTTGAACGGTAAGAGGATTAAATTCGCACTAGGATGTTTAGATGCTCGTTTCCTTGTCAATATTTAGCAAGGAAAAGTTGTAAATCTATTTTAGTCAGATTAGGGTTTTATTAGTAAACTAGCTGTTCCACGCGTTTTACTCACGTGGCACCCGTTCCCTTAGGAATATTGGGATAAGAAGTAACCTATGTGTTATTTTTATATGTAAGCTACAATACAGTGTGAAGTTTCATCTAAATCAGTTCAGTATTTTTTGCGCGAAAGTGTAACGAACATACATACATCCTCGCATACTTTTGCATTTATAATATTACTGGGAAAAGAAGATATTTAGGTTTTTCTTATAATGGTCCGTATCCCTTTCCTGTTTATGGCCTTATTTATGTTATATCATAATTTTGAAATTTTAAAGTGGCCAAAATTGCCGCCAAGGTTTGTGATATTCATGATGCCAGCCGATACATGAACATACGTGTTTTTTCCATGTTTGAGATAATATAATTGGGTCAATCAACTATTTCTTGTACCATAACTTGTCCCTGCGACGAAAATTTAAAATCTCTGAAACCATCAGTTTGCTATAAAATTTATTACTAATCCAAATCCTTTATTTTTACAGACCCCTAGAATACAGTACTTTTATTCCGTCAATTAAATTTTACTAATTTTTTAGCAAAATTATATCGTTTTATTGGTAACTTAGGGGACTTACGTTTGATATGGAACCGTAATGAAGTCCCCTAAGTTACCGATAAAACGATATAATATTTATCATTTAAGTAAAATTTAACTGACGGAATAAAAAGAACTGTATTCTAGGGATCTGTAAAAATAAAGGATCTGGATTAGTAATAAATTTTATAGCAAACTGATGGTTTCAGAGATTTTAAATTTTCGTTGCAGGGACAAGTTATGGTACAAGAAATAGTTGATTGACCCAATTACTTGTATACTTATAACAGAAGTATTAAGAGATAAAAAATTGTAGAGGAATACTTATTGTATTTCTACTTTGTATAAACTAAAAACAAATTATTTCCAAACACACAAATGAAACTCGTAGCCATATCGTAGACAGTCTACGAGTCTACGGTAGACTCGTAGTCTCGTAGCAATGGAGGACAATCTTCAAGAGAAATTACACTTTACTATTGCACTTATTAACAAAAATTGACTACCATGCGTTTCGTTTAAGACTCTAACATTTTGTGTTTAAGTACTACTTTGGTTTTTGTTTAGGGTATATAATATAAGACGTACTCAAGTCTTTCAAAGGCACATTTTACGTTTGTAATGAAAATTTGACAACAATTACTTCCAGTTTTTAACAGTAATTTGGTAAAATATTCCTTTTTTTTCTCTTATGTGGCACTTGCGGTCAGCAGGCTGGCAGCGGGCGGTAACCGCAGCACCCTACTAAAAAACGTTGTTATGCATGTCCATTTTAATTCCCTTTATTAAATACGTAATCTGCCTGGACCGGGCTGTTTGTATCTAAATTTCCCTCGAGACCCTTTAGCGTTTACGTCAGAATGTATTTCGGTTTTTCCGAATTGGAATTTTCCGGCTGGTGTAACGTTTTCGCCGAAGCGGCTTCCCTAAAATCGAATATGGAAAATAGAAAAACATTAACACTTTTTTTTTAAATTTAAACCACCAGATTCGCCAGATGTAGTGAATGCAAAATGGTCGATGGAATGTTATTGGGTATTTTAGATGTGCGTTTACGTGAAAAGCCCCTTTTTCACATAAGCATTTATTCATTAAAAATAACAGTGAGTTCGATTATCGGTTCGGATTTTGATGAACTTTTTGTAATACTAGCCGTGGCACGCAATTTCACCTGCTAATTCAACCTGTTAATTTGAGGAAAAAGAAAAAATCTACTAAAAAAGAAATATTTTTTCCCGTTTTTGCAACATTATATTTTATATTTATATTATATTTATAATTTTACCTGCGTAGTTCCTCTACTTTTTAAAGACCTTTAAAATGATACCAGATCTACATTTCTACCCATGGTGAGACAGGATAACGGACAATTATCGAGTTTTCAAAAATAATATATGTACTTAGCATAAAAAAATACTCTTTTACTATCTTCTTATTCATACAGTTATAGTTTTTTATTCACAAACTAATAAATTACTATTTAAAACGTCAGGTAAAGGACAATGACCATTTTTGTATGGCAGCTGGCGTCATTTTTTTTTTGCAGCCATCAACCAAACATTGTTAAAATATAATTTGTTGGCAGCAATACAGACAATATTTGCAAAGGAAGTGTACTTTCTTTGACGACCGATTTGGCGCAGGGGTAGGCTACCCACCTTCTGCACCAGAGGTCTCGGGTTCGATTCCTGAACAAGACAAATATTTGTGTGCATGAGCATGTGTATTTGTCTTGGTCGGGGTGTTTACTATGTATATTAAGTATGTATTTACAAAAAAAAAAGTATATAAGTAAGTATATATCTATCCGTTATCAAGTTTTCCATGATACAGTTTCATAATGAAATTAACATGGGCTTAGATAATTGGTGTGATTGTAAGAAGTTATTTATTTATTTATTTACCTGTAAACTCAGTCCGAACCGAGTGAGACTAGAACCTAGCTAGAACTTAACTTTGTTTTTCATAGTGTTTGTATGAATTACAAAGTTACATTTTCAGTTTTTAAAAATGTTATATACGGACGAATGGTTCTAACTTGGTTCTGACTGAGTTTACAGCTATACTGTCTTGGCAAATATTGTTTGTTATACTATCAAGAATTGATGTTCAAACATTTTGTTGATGGCCGCGAGACAAAAAACGACGTCAATTTTAGACATTGCTTTTTTATACTATACTATTACATAAATGTCTTCAATTCTTTTCAGACGGCAATCGAGCCTACAATCGAATTAATTTTCTAAGTTAAAATTAAAATGTTATAATAATGGAAGAAAAAACCACACAGCCCCATTTTAGATTTTCGAACTGAGTTCGAACACACAGCTATGGAAATCCAGGCCAATGCTCCACCGAAAACCCTACGTTCAATTCAAATTTAATATACTTAAGTACATAATTGCATTGCGAATTGCGAACGCAAACCTAATTTAAAATCATAATGTAAAAAAATGGAAGGAACTTTAAACTTTCAAATAAGACATTTTCACAGTAAATTTTCCGAAGCATCTATACTAACCTCTTACAACAATGAGATAAAGGACAAAGGAGAACTTTTAGCTCAAACTACAGACCAGATAATAATGGAACTACTTAATCAGACCAACTCGGCAAACTCCCTGACCCGCTTCCTTACTCAATTCAAATACTCCACTCCGGTAATTGCAATCAGAGTCATTTTCGTTTCATTTGAGTTGGAGCTTTAATAGATCACAATGCAGTGAACTTAGGAATTATGTGATAGATGTGATGTGTGTTATTGGAACTGGTCACATTAAGAGCATTGACGCGGTCGAACGCCGTTTTGCCTCAAAATAGGCAGTTTTGAACGAGATATTTTCTATGAAAACGTAATCTTAGAAACATGCTAATTTCAAATTATTGTAAACAGTATCTTTGTCTAAAAAGTTAGTAAAAAACATTTTTCTTTTTATAGAGTATTTGTGAATACTGACAATTTTCCCGAACAGTGTTTTATAAACTTCACTTTTAACATCAATTTTGAAGCTCTAATTTTTTAATACCATTGAAAAAAATAGGAAACAAAATTTTCTATGTATATCTACATATCATTACGCAAATAGTTAGTAAGGAAATTAGTTTAATTTGTGATTATTTTCATACGAAATTAAAATCCAAACAAAGTGAAATTATAAAGAAATCACTGGTGGTAAACATGCAACATTTATCAATAAATTACTCTATTTTACAAAAAGTTATAGTCTAACGTAAAATAAGAACATATTATCTAAAGTTTGAATACAAAAAACCTATATAATGATGCATAATTTATTTTATATATTTTTTTTTTAAGTGCTATAAAACACTCTGCGCAAAACATTTCAAATTAGTCCGCCGCTAGGCTCTTCAGAGGGAGGACGTATCGCTCGGTGCTCTGCCGTCTGCCGTTCGCTGACCTTTGCAGTGTGTTGCGTGGTGTGGTATAGTTTATAGTGCAACCGACACGTCTTAGTACTTTCGTCTTAGTACACTCATTAGATAGGTAATTGAAAATTGTTTACTTCTATGATCATTAGTTCACTCACACACCTAATTGTATTTATCTTAATTGAATACGTATTTGTAATAGAAACTGACCCTGAAAATGATCTAACAAATAGTAATTTGTAAGGTCAATTTTTTAATTTGACGACTCTGTATGAAGTAAATCAGGAGGAAAAAAATTTACCTTGACTGAAATTATTAGTAAATGACTGAATTATCCAAATGGGATGTTGACCTTCAAAACGGTGTATAGGCACATGAGTACTATCAGAGTGTTGACTTCATAGAGCGTGCAAAATTTTGGTAGGGTTGTTACAAGAAGTTAAAATTGTTAGCTTTCTATTAGGTACCTATTAGGAAATATTTATTTACAAATTACTTACTCTAATGTTTCTCTTTATACATTTTATTTTTATAATTATATTTTTTTGGTACTATTTTAATAGAAAACAGCGACGCAATATCAAAAATATAAAAAAAATCCAAGATGGCGGCCAACTTTTTTGATTGTGGGCCGATTTCGATGAAACTCGGTTTTTGGTACTATTTTGACAAGAAAATAGCAACGCAATGTCAAAAATGTAAAAAATCTAAGATGGCGCCCAATTTTTTGTTTGTTGGCCGATTTCGATGAAACTCGATTTCTAGTACTATTTTGACAAGAAAACAGCAAAGCAATGTTAAAAATACTAATAAATTCAAGATGGCGGCCAACTTTTTTGTTTATTGGCCGATTTCGATGTAACTTAGTTTTTGGTACCTACTATTTTGTCAAGAAAATAGCAATGCAATATCAAAAATGTAAAAAAATTCAAGATGGCGCCCAAATTTTTTGTTTGTTGGCTGATTTCGATGAAACTTGATTTCTAGTACTATTTTGACAAGAAAACAGCAACGCAATGTAAAACTATAAAAAAATCCAAGATGGCGGCTAACTTTTTTGATTATGGGCCGATTTCGATGAAACTCGGTTTTTGGTACTATTTTGGCAAGAAAATAGCAACGCAATGTCAAAAACTTAAAAAAATCCAAGATGGCGCCCAAATTTTTGGTTCGTTGGCCGATTTCGATGAAACTCGATTTCTAGTACTATTTTGACAAGAAAACAGCAAAGCAATGTTAAAAATACTAATAAATTCAAGATGGCGGCCAACTTTTTTGTTTATTGGCCGATTTCGATGTAACTTAGTTTTTGGTACTATTTTGACAAGAAAATAGCAATGCAATATCAAAAATGTAAAAAAATTCAAGATGGCGCCCAAATTTTTTAATTGTTGGCTGATTTCGATGAAACTTGATTTCCTTGATTACCACAAACCGAGTTTCAACATTTAATCAAAGTTGACCGCCATCTTGGATTTTTAATAAAGATTGGTTAAATTCAAAATATATTTCTCTTTTGAGAGTTATTGAAAAGGCGTAGCCTGAAAACTGTTCATACGTGCTTTGCGTTGACCCTGAGCTTGTCCACTGGCTGAGCTGTCGTAAACCGGTTTTTCCAGACACGCCGTGTACGGACACGCCAGTGACAAGCAGCCAGTGGACACGCACACATGCCCAGCATGCTTATAGTAGTGTAATCATTTCCCACCGTTCTATGAAGTCGTTTCTCTATAATACGTAGTAGTATTTTTTTCCTGTGGTATAGGTCTACATCAGATTGTGATAAATGGTATTCTGAAATCGGTATTTTATTTCTAAACTATCTTTCCGCCCGCGGCTTCGCCCGCGTGGACTACACGACGTTATCCCGCGGGAATGTGATATTTTTCCAGGATAAAAGTAGCTTATGTTCCTCTCCAGGCTACAAAGTATCTGTGTCCTAAATTTCAGCCAAATCCGTTCAGCCGTTTTGGCGTGATTGAGTAACAAACATACAAACATACAAACATCTAAACATCCAAACATCTAAACTTTCACATTTATAATATTAAGTAGGAAGTAGGATAGGATTACGTATCGAATGGTCGGTCATACATAAGCAAGTACTTACATACACATTTGGGAAGGATTACTTTATTAGTATTAGTTGGTAAACTTTTAAAAATTCTACTTCATGTAAACAATAAAATATTGTCTATGTAGTAAACCCATTAGATTACAGCATACACTTATTATGATTATGTAAGGGTAAGTAAGGATATAATATAAAAAACTAACACTAAATAATATTTAAACTTGAGTTAAAAGGATCAATGTGGTTAGTTTGACTATAGCAGGACACCGCACGTTTGACCTTGAGCGCACGTCTGATGCGAGTGAAAGTTATTCATTTACCTAAACTCGACGCGACGCATTTGGGTTTAACGCTCTTAATTGCACCTTTAAGAAATTTACTATTAAATTATAGTAATGCCATTTTTTTGAGCACTCATCGTGATTTTGTAGGTATACTGGTGTACGTTCGTGAGAAATACCTAAAGTTGCGATATGGCCGTTTATAAATTATTAGACAAAAAAGGTACTTTAGGTGAATATTATCATTTAATCTATGTATGCCATTTAGATTATGATATGCAAGTAATCCCTGACAAAAGAACAATATTCTGCACATTACGACGTTTTTGCCATTATTTTTATAAAGTTAGAAACAATTTGGTATAGAATATTTGAAATAAATCGACCTTGACAAGAGATTTTTATTCCTCAATGAAAGCATTCTAAAAGACTCTAACATGAACAAAATCACCAGTTTTCCATTTTTTTATGAAAAAATTGGAAAACTCGTAAATAAAACCCAAATTGTATTTTCTTACTTTATTTATTAATTAACCGACAAGTACGTAGTTAATATCAGGGATTATTCTGATTTCCGGTTTTCCAAGTGTTCATTTATGTTATTCTAAATTATCACCCGAAGTGCTTTAATTGCAACCAAATTTTTTGCATTCACAATGCAATTTTTCTAAAAATACTTCATTTTCCATTTTTCTATTATAAAAATTGCATTGTGAATGCAAAAAACTAAAAATTAAAATAAGTTGCAATAGTAATTTCATCTTTAGCGATTGCCAAATACCTGGAAAGGTATTTCTTTCGCGTGTGAGGGTAGTAATATCTCCACATTGATGAAATTAACGCTGACTATACAGCGTGTAAGAAGTATTGGATAAATTCGACGCTTCTCGTAACGACTCCGTAGCTCAGTGGTTAGAGCAGTCGCCCGGAAAGCGAAAGGTCGTGGGTTCGAGTCCCATCGGAGCTAGTTGTGAGACGGGTCGATTTTTTCTAAAAATACTTCATTTTCCATTTTCTATTATAAAAATTGCATTGTGAATGCAAAAAACTAAAAATTAAAATAAGTTGCAATAGTAATTTCATCTTTAGCGATTGCCAAATACCTGGAAAGGTATTTCTTTCGCGTGTGAGGGTAGTAATATCTCCACATTGATGAAATTAACGCTGACTATACAGCGTGTAAGAAGTATTGGATAAATTCGACGCTTCTCGTAACGACTCCGTAGCTCAGTGGTTAGAGCAGTCGCCCGGAAAGCGAAAGGTCGTGGGTTCGAGTCCCATCGGAGCTAGTTGTGAGACGGGTCGATTTTTTCTAAAAATACTTCATTTTCCATTTTCCTCTCCTTTTTCCTTTTTTTTCGTGCTACGGGTCAAATTGATTCTAATGACCTAAAGATCAATGGTTCCGATTTTCATGGCTTTAACACCATTTGCAGCATGTTTTGGCGTACCGCTAGGACTACTAGATCAAAAAGTGTATTGTGGACTATAGTAGCATGGAGTTGTTAATTGAATATTTTTGCTCAACGGTTGAATGGGCTCATTCAGTAAAAAGACTGATTGGCTGTCCAATTTATTGTAAGCTAGTTATTGTTAGATGAATTCAACCGACTTTAATGCTAACTTTCATTAATACAATACATACTAATAATCCTACTAATATTTTTTTTTTATTTTATTTGGACAACCAACGAGTACATACACCTTACTTGCTAACATTGCTTTCATAAATTATCCTAAAAGTGGTTATAAATGTGAAAGTGTGTTTGTTTGTCTGTCTTTCTCATCAAAATGGAGGAACTGACCACCGCGATTTGTGGTACGGGGATAGTTTGGAGCTGGAGAGTGACATAGGCTACTTTAATTCTGAAAAACATCACATTTCCGCGGGATAACGTTGTGTAGTCCACGCGGGCGAAACCGCGAGCGGAAGGCTAGTATTTTCATAAACTTGAATATACTAATTGAAGACCTTTAAGTTTAAATACCTTTGTAATTTCAAATTATTTTTACTTCTTTGCCTGATATGATTTTTAAAACCATCAACCTTTTTTGAATTTATTGGCTTCAAACTTTGAGTAATATATTGTTAAATCTTCAAATCACTAAATTCAAAAGCACAAAAAATCATCCGTGGTGCAGTAGGTACTCGTATCAAATATATTGATACCGAACTTTTGTGATCGTCCCTTAACGCATTGGACCGTAAATAATAAACAAGCATCGAAATCAAAGGGAATCATTCATCTAACATATTCTCGTACCATATTAATAATTAAGGAAACTCTTGTAACCCATACATTCGCATTTTTGATCCGAACAACCAATTTAATTACATTCTTGATCAAAGACAGCGGGCGGAATGTCCAATATTATACAGAGAGATGGTGTCAAGCGAAAATGTTTATTATTTACTCAACGAATCGAATTTATCGAGGCATCGTTATCCAGACGAAAATCCAATACGAAAATTTTAATTAACGGCTAAATGAAAAAGCGGTCCTTGTGTCGTTCGACACAGATAAAAAATGATCGAATGAAATCGAATAATTTGATAATAGCCGAGTTTTATGACGAAGCGCTCGCTTTGAAATAAATAGATGGTTTTTGAACTAGGGAGTTTTTATTCTGATAAATAGTAAAGGAGATTGGTTTTTATCGTTATGGCTGTTTTGGTGCATTTGGTATTGATCCTGGCAACTTTCCTAGGGGTCGTGGGTTCGGACCCCACCCAGTATTCATGTTATTAACAATTTGTGTTTGTTCGATGTCCACGTTATCTATGTATATAAAGGCACTGATAATATAATACTTTACTAGTAATAAAAGCGAAAGGTCACTCACTCGTCACGAAATCTCGAAAACTACTTGACAAATGAAGATGTTATTTGGCAGGAAGGTAGGTTATAATTAGGAGACATCCGCTAAGAACGGATTTTGGGAAATTCCCCACTTAAAGGGTAGAAAGGGCTTAAGTTTTTTAAATATGGAACTTCCTCATATCTGTAGGTAGTAGTAGTAGTAGGTAGGTATGTAACTCGGGAGGGGGATACTAAAGATGAATGGATTGGAATGAAATTTGACACAAAGATAGATCTTAGTCTGGAAATGTGCCCAAGGTACTAATTATCTTGAAAAATGTACGGGTCTCGTGGAATACAAATGCTGTTCACTGAACGAGGGATCAACATTATTTTATGGTGATACTAGCTTTCCGCCCGCGGCTTCTACCGCATGGACTTCTCGACGTTATCCCGCGGGAATGTGATATTTTTCCGGAATAAAAACTAGCCTTTGTTTCTCTCCAGGCTACAAAGTATCTGTGTCCCAAATTGCAGCGAAATCCGTTCAGCCGTTTTGGCGTGATTGAGTAACACATACTAAACATCTAAACTTTCACATTTATAATATTAAGTAGGATTTTAGGGGCTGCACAATATCATAACTTTCTTTTTGATTGATCTTCATGATTTTGAACATGATTTTTTGCATTTTGGTAGTTCAAGGGAGGTAGTTTAGTAGTAGGAGTATATCCTCCTGAGAGCAGTGGGTAGCGTGCTCGACCTTCTATCGCTGAGGTTAAGTGACTTTCGCAATGGTCGGTCACGGGATGGCTGTTCAAAAATATATTATCTCGTGCCTATAATACCTCCGTGCTTCGGACGACCCGATAAGCCGATGGTCCCGGATGTATTTTCATTGGTTAATACCCTTCAACTGCAATAGGTCCGCATGGTGGGTCATGCATGGCCCGTTCTCTTTATCCATCTATAAGGAAGCCCTGTGTCTCAAAAGCGGGGAAAAAAAATGGATTAATAATGATGATGAAACCTTGGAGAACGCCTACCTACCTTCTTTTGACATAAAATGTTGAAGCGATATAATAAAATTGCTCATGGACGAAGTCGCGGGCGGCTACAAGTAACTTATTAGTATTACTAGGAAGAAGAAGCTTTTATTTTAGACTTGTAATAGTTACGTCATTAATTCGTCGTCAAACATATCTCTTTAACCTTTTCTAATCTGTCTAATTTTTGCTTTATTTTGTTGATTCGTAGTAAATGAATAAAAAAATATTGAGTTAAGTATGTGGAGTAGGTGCCTACTTTGTTAGGTACTTCAGATCAGGAAGGGTGCTCGATTACGTAACGTAAGCACTTTTAAGTGCTTTTCATCATTGCTCTTATGGAAGCCTGTTCAAACTTTTTGAAGAATGGTGGGTAACGACTGCAAACGTAGCCGGGACCAACGGCTTTAACGTCCCTCCTGAAGTACGCAGGAGCTCTATGTTATCAATTTTTGATCACCCATCCCGTGAATGACCATTGCGAAAGTTGCTTAACTTCAAAAGGGTGCTACAGGCCCCTCTATCATTTTAATATTTTTACAGTCACATCAATTTTATTAAGCCCATGTAAATTTCATTGAGAAACTGTGTCATGGAAAACTTGATAACTGATAAATATATAGGTAAGTACTTAAATACTTTTTGTTGGTAAGTACATATTTAATATACATAGAACACACCCAGACCAAAACAAATAGACATGTTCATGAACACAAATATTTGTCTTGTTCGGGAATCGAACCCGAGACCTCTGGCGCAGAAGGCTTACCCTACCCCTGCGCCAAATCGGTAAAGATGATAATCACCTCTAATGACCAGCTGATAGAGCGCTGCCATGATTCCATGAATCTCCGATCGTACAACAGATCAAGCGCCGGAAGTGGCGCTGGGTCGGCAACACGCTCCTAAGAGATACCGATCATACTTCAGCAGGCACTCGATTGGCAAGAAGACGTCGCCGTACTCGACAAACCTGGCATCGCACCGTACTGGCATAAGCGAAAGCATAGGGATGACATGGAGCGAGTTGAAATGCGATGCTCAAGACTGCGAATCGGCAAACGTAGTGTAGGACGCCCTCAGACTAGGTGGAGCGACGATCTTTGCAGGGTGGCTGGCAAGAGCTGGATGAGAGCAGCCACTGATCGTGCTCGATGGCGTACTCTTGAAGAGGCCTATGTCCAGCAGTGGACGTTAATAGGCTGATGATGATGGTACTAAAGAATGACTGCATTGGAGATCTACTGTGGATACCCTTTGCCCCATCCAGGGGACATAGAGTTTGTTTGTATATCCTCTGGAACTACGAGTTGGTCGGATAATCAGATTGCGTTTGCGTTGGGGAGCATTGGCGAGAATAAATCTAAAAGGGGTTGAATTATAGAACGACTAGCCTGCGGCTTCGCCCGCGTGGACTACACACGACGTTATCCCGCGGAAATGTGATGTTTTTCCGGGATGAAAAGTAGCCTATGTCAATCTCCAGCTTCCAAATAATACTCATACTAAAATCACGTCGATCTGTTGCTTCGTTTTGACGTGAAAGACGGATAAACAAACAACCACACATTCACATTTCTAATATTAGTATGGGTATGAAAAAAATCTTAACCCGGTCGAGGAGCGATAGCACAGGAGTAAATAAAAACTACTACGTATTACCACAGATAATATAATACTATTACGCAAGTTTCAACTTTATCACATCGCTTTAAGAGCGTTGACAGTTGCCTTGGGGAGAAAAAACACTCTATTAATAAATAAAAAGTGTTAATAACCCTTAAAAACACTTCCAAAAACACCGTAGAAACGTAGCTTCCGCTCAATATATCTCTGTCCATCTGATTAATACGAGTAGGTAAATTCCCTAGAAAATGATCAGTTTCCTCGTAAAAAGTGGAGGCTAAACAAATACTTTATTCTCAAAATGGAGGACAATAAAAAACCCCTGTAGAGGGTAGGGGATCGCAGGGAAATCGTATCTTTCATACTTTATTTTCATAGCCGAGAAAATTCCTTCGCGGCAACATATGAAGGTAAACATGGGTAACACGATGGGTTTTAGATGAGATAGCGGAATGACGCTATTGCATGACCGATTTAAATAAACTTCAAGGTTTATAAGTACCTATTTTAATAAGCTCTTTCTTAACATTCAATGTTTTTTATACCGCGCCCATAAACTTATTATATTACCCCTAGTGTAAATAAGTTTATGCCCGCGCCAAATACCTAATGTAACACGTATATACCCGCGTACGGTGTGTGGGACCGATATTCCTAGGTCCATTTTAGCATGTTGTCTATTAAGATGTATTTAGAATGTTCAGTACACCCCTGCCTAGACCGCGGAATGGCTAGCGCAGTGGAAGATTTATCATGAGTAGACTCCGGACAAAAACTAGGTTTCAGCCGGGATGTAACTGAACAATTGGACTGCGATACACAGCGGATAGAATTTGTGAAGTAAGGTGATTTTACATACGGTCTGTGCTGTAGAAAGTCCCTGGGCAGCGTGGGGAGAGGGGAGCGCGCGCGCCCCCTGGTAAATCTTCTTCTTCTGCAGACCTTACCAATTAGTCACCTCACTCACAACACAAATAACAGCGTTCACAAGACACTGGGCGTTTCAACAATAGATACACAAAGACCCACACGGGGGAGCCTCTTTTATTATGATTTACAGTCCCGACAAAAAGCGCGTGTGGTAGAAAAGGTTATCTTTCAAAGCATCCGCGACCGGCCACTCCAGAGATGGCATCAAAACCTTGGTCGTACAAAACGGGATCACATAGATAATTTAAGATTCAATTCAAATTCGATATGCCAGGCACATTCAACGCGAGCGATTTTTAACAAATTCAGCAAAATTATTCCGACATCTTCCAAGAAGAATTCCAATCAAGTGTCACTGTCAACTTCAAGTGACAGCCAAATGTCAATTTGACGTGACATTAGAGACGCGTTCAGAAACGTCGATCTTTTCCGAACATCCCCCCGCCCCGGACCGTTAAGAACGGTACGTCAATCCACGGGTAATCGGGAGAGCCCACTAACTGCTCTCTTCAAAACCGAATCTCGAACCAAAACCTCAGCAAAACGAGGAACTCCGTCAGTTCCGGGGTAGAGTTTAACAATGCGCCCCCTTCGCCAACATAGGGGCGGCAGGTTAGCATCCTTAATCAACACGAGGTCGCCAGTCTGGGGTGGGGTGGTTTTATCTGTCCACTTCACGCGCTGTTGTAGGATATGCAAATACTCCATCGACCAACGTGCCCAGAAGTTTTGGGACATCTGTTTCAAAAGTTGGTATCGCGACAAACGATGGGATCCTACATCCTGAATCGGATATTCAGGCAACGCCAAAAGGGGCTGTCCGATCAAGAAATGACCTGGCGTCAACGCTTCCAGGTCATTCGGGTCCGAAGACAACGGGCACAAGGGTCGCGAGTTGAGGACGGCCTCAATTTTACAAAATACCGTATCAAGTTCCTCAAACGTGAGAATAGTTTCTCCAATCACGCGACGCAAGTGTGTCTTGGCAGTCTTTACACAAGCTTCAAAAATTCCTCCCCAGGTCGGACAAGCTGGTGGGCTAAACTTCCAGATTATCCCACGCCGGGAGAGGGTGGTTCCAATGTCTATTTTATTATCAACAAAAAACTTAACTACTTCCTTAAGATAATTACACGTTCCCTTATAATTAGTACCACAATCGGAACGTATCAATGTCGGCAGTCCTCTACGGGAAACAAATCTGCTCAGGGCGGCGACAAAGGCTTCGGTAGACAATTCCGAGACAATTTCCAAATGGACAGCCTTGGTGGACAAACACACAAACACGCACAAGTACGCCTTATAGGTTTTAGCATTACGCAGTCTCGAAGCCTTTACAGTAAAGGGACCGGCGAAGTCGGTGGCGACTCCGGCAAAAGCTCTACATTCCGTGACGCGATCAGCAGGCAAATCACCCATCTGGGGCTGCATGGTCGCGGCCTTCAATCGATAACAAGGCAGGCAACGGAAAACCACAGTGCGAATGGCTCGGCGAGCAGACAAAATCCAAAATTGACGCTGCAAAATGGCCAACAAAGCATTACAGCCAGCATGTTGTGCATTCACATGGCGATCTGTTATTATCAGTTGAGTCAAATGTCCGGCTTTAGGTAACAAAAGGGGGTGACGAGCTCCATACGGCAGGTTCGCATTTCGAAGTCTTCCGCCGACTCGCAAAAGCCCACTCTCGTCCAGGAAGGGATTCAATCGCGATACCGCGCCCTTCAACTTGCGACGGCCTAAACGCAAAATTTCAATCTCGGACTCAAAACTATCAGCTTGTACTCTCCGGACCCAAAACACGCGTCCCTACGCTCGTCCGGAGTGAGAACCGACGAATCACGCCTCGCGCGTGGGTTTCTGCAATTGTACACAAAACGTCTGATCCAAGCGGTAACACCAAGCAGCTTCTGTAAGGAGCTGTACCGATCCAACAACAAATCCTTTTCCCCGGCGGGGTTAGTCTCCAGGACGCATGCCCGCATATCAGGAACGGCTACGTTCGACAACGCTGGAGAGGGCGGCCACTCCGACTCAGGCCGCATCAACCACTGTGGGCCCCACCAGAGGGGGTGGTTAATTAGGGTTGGGGCTGCACAACCCCGAGACGCACAATCCGCGGGATTCATGGTTCCCGGCACGTGTCTCCAAATCAACTCGATGTCGGAATTACAAATCTGCGACACTCGATTGGCCACAAACACGTCCAAGGTGTGCGCCGGAGCCTTCAACCAACAAAGGACGACCTGACTGTCCGTCCAAGCATAAACCTCTTGTATCTTAATAGATCGACCTAATGTGAGCCATACGTGGTTCAACAAACGCATTAGGAGGGTAGCTCCACACAATTCCAACCTCGGGATCGTATGACGAGTCCGAAGGGGAGCGACTTTGCTTTTCGCTATCACCAGATGCACAGCAACAACTCCGTCAACAGTAACGGTGCGGAGGTACACGGCCGCAGCAAATCCACGTTCGGAGGCATCGGAAAAGCCGTGAAGAGTAACTTTACAATTTTCAGAAGGGAGGAATAGCCTCGGCAAATGCACTTCATTAATCTCGGGGAGGGATGAAACGAAGCTCGACCAATCTCGGAGTAACTCGTCCGAGAGGGGTTCATCCCACGACACACCCGAAGCCCATAACCGTTGCAAGAAACACTTGGCCATAAACAGCACGGGGCAAATCCACCCATTGGGGTCAAAGGTACGTGCGACAGTAGACAATA
Organism: Crambus lathoniellus; assembly: GCA_949710035.1. Lineage (NCBI taxonomy): Eukaryota > Metazoa > Arthropoda > Insecta > Lepidoptera > Crambidae > Crambus > Crambus lathoniellus. Next base: position 21,674,069 of record OX453314.1, on the reverse strand, counting down.
CTAAACGCTTGGTCCAGACTTTCGGTGGTCGTAAATCCACACAATACGTGAAAGTGTCAGAGACCGGTTTGTACTGTACGCCAAGGACGGTCACCACATGGGGGTTATCAACATTTTCGAATAGGTGGGGGTCCTGCTGGTGCTCTTCGGGCAAACCTACCAGTACATCAGGCGAGTTGGATATCCATTTCCTCAACTCGTAACCTCCCGACTTCAAAAGGGCGGTGAGTTCGTCTCTCAGGACAATCGCCTCTGAGACAGATGAGGCGCCCGTGCAAATGTCATCCACATAGACGTCACTGGCCAAAATGGCGGAGGCGCGAGGGTATCTCAAGCGCTCCTTCTCGGCCAACTCCAACAAAGAACGAATCGCAACAAACGGGCTCGAAGCCAAACCGTACGTATTCGTATTCAATTCATAAATCAACAAGGGGTCCCTAGGACTCTCTCTCCACAAAATCAATTGGTACCTCCTATCCTCTGGATGGATGACCGTTTGTCTGAACATCATCCGGATGTCAGTCATAAATACAATTTGGTGCCGCCGGAAGTTGGTCAAAATGTCTGAGATCTCCGTGTGCAGCTTGGGACCTACATGCAGACACTGGTTCAAGGACGCTCCAGTGGAGGTGGGAGCCGAACCGTCAAAGACCACCCGAATCTTTCCGGATTTCAAAACGGCGTGGTGCGGCAAAAAGAAGTGCTCAACGGAGCGCCAATCCAAATCGCTCACGGACATGTGCCCTAACTCCTCATACTCCCGCATGAATTCAACATACTTCTGGCGGAAGACCGGATCCTTGCTCATGCGACGCTCCATCGCCACTAGCCTACGTTCCGCTAGCGGTCGGGATTCGCCCAGAGGAGGTCGGCCGGCACGAAAGGGGAGACGGGTGATCAAACGACCAGAGCGGAGGCGACCAGTGTTATTCTGGTAATACAACTCGCATTCATCCGCTACTGGGTCTACCCGCGGGGCTGGTGGAGGTTCCTCAACCTCCCAAAACTTCTGCACCACTTCGGAGAGAGACACATTAAAAACAAGACCGCGAACCTCATCAAGGGAATCCAAAACGCGGCGAGCAGGGCCCATCACAACTGTACCGAGTGTCGTCTGCAGAGCTACCAAGCCATCTGGCTGCAAAACTCGCTTCCCCGTCAACAAAACTCGCCCCAGGACATCGGCTCCAAGGAGAGCATCAATCGGGCCTGGGCGGAAGAAATTTGGATCGGCGAGTGGGGAATCAGACACCAAAGACAACATACTCGGTCCCAAGTCAACTGAAGGTTGACGGCCAACAACTGTGTCCAACACAATCGCCGAGGTCTTAATGCCTGGCGTGGACTTATTACGTGATGTAAATGTGAAGTCAACATGCCCTAACAACCCGGGGACTTTCACATCGCCAACACCTCTCACGCCTTCCGTGTGGGGGTGCACCTTGAGGCCCAACCGCCTAACTAACCAAGATGACACAACACACCCCTGAGCACCGGAATCCAACAAGGCGCGAACTTCCACAAGGTCGCCATTCAATCCCCTGACAAGCACAGAGGCCGTGGGCAACAAAACGGTCTCTGGAGGGGTGGCTACAATCGACCGTAAACACGTTGATTGCTAGTATGTGGGGTCCCCAGACGTCCCCCCATGGTAAGGGGGTCGCTCATAGCGATCCAGTGGGTCCCAGTCTCCCACATACTGCCTACGTCCAAATCGCCCGGTATCAGGCGGGTTATATCTCCCGGCCCCTTGAAGACGGGGCGGGCGCCGCTCCAAACGCGGGTATTCGGCGAGCGGCGGCGAGAATCGGTGCCTAGGATCCACCGTGTACGTCGCCCCATAGTCGCGGGGGCACGGTGACCGATTTTCAGAGGGGGGGTCCCGGGGACCCCCGGCTGTGCGAGGCTCAACACGTTGCGGGGGGCTTCTACGACCTCCCGCATCGCTCGCAAAATCGAACCCCCTAGTTGGGGACCGATTTCCCATGGGGGGGTCCGTGGGACCCCCGCCCGTGCGAGGCTCAAAACGTCGCGGGGGGCCTCTACGACCTCCGGCAACGCTCGCGTAACTCATCCCCATCCTTGGGGATCGGTTTCCCATGGGGGGGTCCCTGGGACCCCCGCCCGTTTGAGGGTCCAAACGTGGCGGAGAGCGTCTGGGGCCACTCTGGTGGCCACTAGAACTGCTGCGGGATGCAAACACCGCGGGGGGTCCGAGCCCCCCACCCATACGAGGTGATCCTGCAGCGACGCGCTGCGGCGCTCCGCCGCCCTCTGGGCTGTTCATGCAGAGGAGGGGATGGTGGTTGCCCTTACAAAAGCGGCATGGGTGCGCTTGGGTACATTCGCGCTGCATGTGCAGGCCCAAGCACGAGTAGCACCATGTCCGTTGTCGCGCGATCGCTCGACGGCCTTGGACGCGCTGGTCGAGGAACTTATCACAACGGGTCGTGCTGTGACCCGGTTCCCGACAGTACAAGCAGCGGGCGGTCTCCTGGACGGCGGCATAGCGGCCGGGCGCGCGAGGGGCCATACGCCCCCTACGGGGGGGTCCGGTGGGGGATCTACTCTGTGGCACAGGTCGTTCGGGTCCCATAGGACCGGCCAGAGAGGAATTATCTGCCAGTCTACTTTCTCCTTCCAGGAACGTCAAGAGGTCCGAGAAGGGTGGCAGATAAGTCGCACTATCCCCACCATACTGCTGCTCAAAACGGACCTTAACAGAGTCCGGCAACTTTCCCAGGACAATGTGCAGTAACAAAAACGACCACTGCTCCACTGGGAGTTTTAAGTTTTTTAATGCGTTGTATGCAACCAACAGCGGATTCAACAAAGCCACTCTCAAGTGCATCACGCTGGCAACGCGGGGTAAATTCAAAACGGCGGCAACATGGTTGTCCGCCAGACGTCGGACGTTCTGGTACCGACGGGCAATCAAATCCCTAGCAATAGGGTAGTTTTCATCCGAGGGGGCCAAATGTTGAACCGATTCAAGGGCCTCCCCTTCCAACACGGATAATAAATAAGCTAACTTCTGGCCCTGGGTCAAATCATCCCGGGCATGTACCAGACTATCAAAAATATTAATAAAGCCCTCCCAGTCCTCTAGACGACCAGCAAAGCGCCTTAAGTCTAAGGGGGCCAATCTAGCAAAGAGAGGGGGCATACTCTTAGATGTGACCGGGGACGGGCTCGGTTCATTCTCTCTTGCCACTTGCAAAGGTCGAGCCACCTGGGTAATTCTGTCCGCAAAATCATAACACTGGTCCACATCCAAATCGACTTCTTGTCGCATTTCCACATCGGCCTCAACAGTCCTTTCCAAAAATAAGGCATACTGTTCATCAACAACAGCCAAACGTACGGGCAGATCTACGTATCTGTTCAACAAGGCCTCCGTCCTATCCGGTCGATCCAATAATGCGACCGCAGAAGCTAACCACCGTAACTCAGAACGTATTTTGGCTTTAGCAGAGGAGGCCGTCATTGTAACGTCACAAATTTATCAACAAAAACAACAAATTCAAAATATTCACTATAACACAAAATCTCCAATATTTGGAGGTTATTACTAACCACAAAATTCCAATATTACAACAACAAAGTATTTATAATGACACAAACTCTTAAATATCTGGAGGTTATCAGAAAACAACAAAACTCACTGACTATTGAAATTCACTCAAAATCACTGACTATTGAAATTCACTTGGATATCAACACAACATACTGTTACACAACAACAAGTTAATTTTAATTATTTCAAAGCACAAGTTTCAATGAGTTTCAATGTGTAAACAATGTCCCAAATCATTTAAGTTTCACTAAGTATTGAGTGCAAACTTATTAGCTAACCTTTTATTAGCTATTATTTTAGCAACAAACTTGTCAATATTCACAACTCAAATTTGCTGACAAAACTAAATAATAATTATTATGAACAAAGAAAGGTATCTGTTTACATTTTGGAACTTCAATACATGACAATTAATTACAAGACATGGAACCAATAACAGAAGGAATGCCCTTTACTTTTCAAATGCAAGTTAATTACCATTTACAAGTACAAATTAATCTAGTCCGGACCAGACTGGGTCATCAACACGGCACTGATTAATACAAAGTTTTGGCGTGGGCCTCTCAGGCCTTCAAGCTACGCTCTTGGCTACCAAGAAATGTTCAGTACACCCCTGCCTAGACCGCGGAATGGCTAGCGCAGTGGAAGATTTATCATGAGTAGACTCCGGACAAAAACTAGGTTTCAGCCGGGATGTAACTGAACAATTGGACTGCGATACACAGCGGATAGAATTTGTGAAGTAAGGTGATTTTACATACTGTCTGTGCTGTAGAAAGTCCCTGGGCAGCGTGGGGAGAGGGGAGCGCGCGCGCCCCCTGGTAAATCTTCTTCTTCTGCAGACCTTACCAATTAGTCACCTCACTCACAACACAAATAACAGCGTTCACAAGACACTGGGCGTTTCAACAATAGATACACAAAGACCCACACGGGGGAGCCTCTTTTATTATGATTTACAGTCCCGACAAAAAGCGCGTGTGGTAGAAAAGGTTATCTTTCAAAGCATCCGCGACCGGCCACTCCAGAGATGGCATCAAAACCTTGGTCGTACAAAACGGGATCACATAGATAATTTAAGATTCAATTCAAATTCGATATGCCAGGCACATTCAACGCGAGCGATTTTTAACAAATTCAGCAAAATTATTCCGACATCTTCCAAGAAGAATTCCAATCAAGTGTCACTGTCAACTTCAAGTGACAGCCAAATGTCAATTTGACGTGACATTAGAGACGCGTTCAGAAACGTCGATCTTTTCCGAACATAGAAAATTAAGTTTATTCTTAGTTAAAAAAGGTGACAAAGCATTAAAACAAAAATTTTAAGTAAATTTTTTCATTTTTCTAGAGTAATAAGAGTATTTTAACGCACTCATTGATAAAACATAAAATCCTTATTACTTCCAAGGTTTATACCTATTTTAACGCAATAATAAGCTTTTTCTTAACATTCATTAATGTGAGACCAATCCACGATTTATGAGATAAAAGAAACCTGCGATTTTTTTCTTTTTTTCGAATTTTCGATGCTTCTTTTATGATACCTACTTATTTTACGTTGTATTAATTTTAACTCTACCTCTGTTTGGTGTAGCTCCTATATTAATCGTAGGAACGGTTTGAAAAGTTTAACATCCTTGCTGGGTACATAAGGGTACATCCGCCGTTTTTTATCCGGTTTTTAACTACCTTTGTGGTCTAGTGGTTGCCACCTATATCAGACCAGGAGAGGTCCCGGGTTCGATTCCCAGTAGGGGTACTTATTCTGTTCGGTTTGGTCGGTGGTTTGACTTGTTCTTAAAAACCGCCTAACTAGCTACCACCATCTTATCTAAGTCTGACGCCATAACAATGATATTTTCAATATATATTGAACTTTCAATATATTGAAAATATCATTGTTATGGCGTCAGACTTAGATAAAAGTACTTATAGGTACTTATTATTGTGTTCCGGGAGTTAGAGATAAGATAACCAGTTACTCAGTGGTTAAGGATTCCGGGAGTAGTGCGCTTCCACCTTCAGCCTTATCACCACTTAAGGCGATACTCGGAAAAAATGTGCTGAAGCGAGATAGCAATGAGAAAACGACGCGCGCGGGAGCGAGACCGATTTTGCAGATTAGGCAAAAAAAACACAAAAACACTTCGTATTAAATAACTAAAGCGATTAAAAAAAATGCTTCTATACGATCCTCAAGATTGGTGGTGTCCACTAATTAAACCAATTTCCAATAGTGTAAGTAACCCCATTTAAGAATAATCTTCACTTTTCGTATTTTTTAGAGGTCTTTTCGAAAATAAAAAGTGTCGAGGCAAAATCATAAAATCGTGGTTTTGAAACTATACGATTCTAGATAAAGGTATGAAGAGATATATATCTTATTACCAGATTTTTAACAACTGTAACCGTCCTATAGTTTTAAATAAAAAAGTCCATATTTTTCCGAGTAGCGCCTTAAAATCAGGTTTGATGAAGGCTAAGTGCTACCCCGTTGTGGATTAAAAAAAATCCATTGCTGCAGTAACAAATACTTACCTTTAACATCTTTTTTTAACGAGCGATATAGGACTAAGTATATGACTGTGGGATATTTACAAAATGTGTACATTTGTCAAAATACAATTACAAATAGCCCCCGACTTCAGTAAGTGGCCTCTACTCAAGTCGAGAGCAACGCAATTTGCCTATTATTAAATAGGCAAATTGTGTTGCTCTCGACTTAGGTATTAACCTACATCTAAGTTTGCCTATGTAATCTAGATGCAGAATAATACTCTAGTCACATATAGAAACTTTAGATCAACCAAAAACAAAACAAAAACGCAACCCAAAATTTAATAATCTGTGTGACTGTTAACAGAGACGTATTTCAATAAATAATTATAACTGACGTGTTCAAATTGCGTTACCACAAGACAAAACGCAATCGATACAAATGCCACCAGTAACCTACTTCTTTCAATTCCCTCAAACCCTTTAGATATTCTTACATTATTTTTAAGCCGAACAAAAAAGGAGATATCTGAATAAAATGATTTTTCTTATGTAAATACGGAGAAAGATCTGCATGCAAGGTGGCGCCCCCTAGAACGATGTTCAACTTTTTTAAATGGCTTATTTATATGGATCGATCCATGTCGCCACGTCTCGTTACGATCAATATGAAATGATATACTTATTGGTCTTTAGGATCTGTCATTTTTATATACACAGCGGGTTAGCCTTCATCACACTTTATGTTAAGTGATAATAAATTTGAACGTGGAATCGTACTAGGTACCTAGTACCGGAATCGTCAACCACTGAGGGAATGTCTACGTCATCTCTAACTGCCGGAACACGCTGCAAATATCGTTGCTATGGCTAATATGGTGGTACCTTGCCTGGTGGTACTATTTACCAAACCGAATACAATATGTTTTCCCATCCCACTAAGAATAGATCCCTGGACCTCAGGGACCGATAACGGTGGCGTGTAACACAAAACCACAAGCGTTTATAATACTTAGGTACTTGTATCTATAGGTACCTATTTAAAAGTTCCTTGTTTGTTTGTTTGTTATGATTTCCGATATCGTCTGCGAACGAGTTAATCGTTTACCTACCTACGAACTTAACTTGAAATCCTTCGTTGCGATCGGTCTGATCGTATAGTATTATAGATCACTTTATATTTTTTCTATTCAATATTCTGTTTGTCCAAGTTCGAGATGCGAGCAATGGCTTGGAAGCAAAACAGATGAGAGTTTTCTCTGTAATAGACAAGTATATTTTTTTATGGGAAGGGTGTTGTTAAACTTGTTAAAGATGTTGTAGATGGCGGAAAGTGTTTGGATTGTTGCATCTTTTGTTATAGTCACGCGCCTAGTGTAAGGGTACTCACATGATTGGATGATTGATACACTACCAACTTCTTACCATATTATAAAATGGAAACATTTAATTTTTGGAAATAAGTACAAATGGTTCAATAGAATTTTATAAACGAGCATAAGTGGCACTTGATACCTAGGTAATTTTTCGATGCCAAATTTTTCATTTGATTTTTTTTTTACCATTGCCCAACTTGCTTAATATCTAATCAACACTCAAGATCCTGAATTTTGTTTTCCAGGTGTCGACGCGTACGGGCATCGTATCTCACTACGTGAGGCTACAAATAGTGGTCCCTGAAGCCTTCATACTTGGGTCTGGAGAGCATCACGTGGACCTGGGCAGCGTGATACACCTTATATGTATCGTGGAAAAGGTAATTTTTAAAGTTCTTACTGATTGAACAGAATGATTATCTTTGTCCATAAAGAGGATCGCCTAGCCTTCATAACATCTCATACCCCAAGTGATAATAAATAACACGGGTGAAGGTGGAACTCCCGGAATTGTTGCCAGTGCGGAATTAGCTTTAACTCTCAAAAATGTATAGCTTGCTGAGGAAGTTAACCCTTATAGTGCCTATAAAGCATTAAGACGAAATTAGTTTAATGTGCTACGAGGACTAAGCGAACATTTTCTCGCATTCGAATAGTGCAAAAATGCTCTGATTATAAGAAAAATGGTCAAACACAAAGGAGACTGGGCAAAAAAGGTTGTTTACGATAGGTGCTATTAAACTGATTTCTTTCAGTTTTAATTTCTGTCTCTAATGAGAAAACTTCGCCTATGCCTAAACCATTCGATTTTCTTTCCAATTAAATAGCCGCTGTAAAAGAAACTCGTACTTAATCTCTCCAAAATGTTCCCTTAAACGCTTTAAGCTCTATAAGCTCCGTTGCTCAACAAATGCCAGGGCTGTATCGTTCCCGGAAAAATAAGTTTAATTACAAGTAGAATGCCTTAGAATACCAAGTGCGAGGGGTATGGCACCGTGCCAAATAGCGTTTACTTAATCAACAAGTAAGCTGGGCCATTCGGTTTTATGTAATTTTTGGGACGAAATTAACAAGTCTCGTGAATTAGGTACCTATTTATATACCTATTACTAGCGGCCGCCCGCGGTTTCGCCCGCGTGGTTCCCGTTCCTATGGGAATATCGGGATAAAAAGTATCCTTTGTTTTAATCCAGGCTATCTACTATCTGTGTGCCAAATTTCAATTAAATCCGTTTAGTAGTTTTTGCGTGAAAGAGTAACAAACATCCATTCATCCATACTCACAAACTTCCGCATTTATAATAACAGTAGGATGATGTCTTCTGGCGTTTTAAAGTTTGTTTTCCAATGCCAGGAAATGAAAATTTTATTGACGCTAACTTCGTTTTATTATATTTTCCTTGAAAGCTAGTCTTTGCCTGTAGAAATTTCCCATTATGTAGTCAGCGTGCTTAAGAGCCCCACAGACTATCAGTCCGCCGGAAGGCAATGGTCTATCAGTTGGCCGCAATCAGCCATGATATTCGGTTTTTGTATGAATAACTGGCGAGTGGGTGGCTGATTGCGGCCAACTGACAGGCCGTTTCCTGCCTATCATCTGTGGGCCCTAAGCAACCAACTTTATTTTAAGACTAGCGGCCGCCCGCGGTTTCACCCGCGTGGTTCTCGTTCCCGTGGGAATATCGGGATAAAAAGTAGCCTATGTTATTCCTTATTACATCAGCTACCTGCCAGTGAAAGTCCCGTCAAAATCGGTCCAGCCGTTCCAGAGATTAGCCGGAACAAACAGACAGACAGACAAAAAATTTAAAAAGAAAATTTTGGTATATTTACCGTGTATATAATCATAATGTAGTAAAAAGCGGTTATTTTAATATTACAAACAGACACTCCAATTTTATTTATTTGTATGTATAGATTTCAAATCACGACATTCTTAAATAGCCCTGAAAGTTTTAGTAAGTTTATAGTCCCAGAACATAAGATCAAAAATTTGATCATAACTACTTACGTCTAATTGAATATTTGAAGGGGATCTAAAGATTTTAAGTTAGGTACTTATGCTATTATACAGGGCGTCCCAAAATTAACTCACATGGAGGGAAAGTACTTTAAATACTGAAGATATAAAATTTTACTGAAAGGAGACTTCATTTTTATTTTAAAAAGAAAACGAACTGCATTCAAAGAATTTTAAGTAATCAACTGTCTGAACAGGGAATCGAACCCGCCGAATGTAAAAAAAAATATTTCTCTAATTTAATTGTAAAATTTAATTATTAAATTGTACCGATCGAAAGGCTCGATCATACCTTATAATTTTTTCTTAATAACATAGCATCTTAAATAAAAAGAAGACTACGAAATTTAATGTTGAATAACAAGTTTGTGCAGCGTTATGGATAGCCTTTCCTGTGACTGTCGTGCTCAAAACTTTAACATTTAAATGTATTACTAATGAGTGAAGATTGGAGCAATTATCATAAAGTGTTTGATAAAGTTATAATGTGTTAAGTAACACCAGCTCGATTGGTTTAAAAATGTTTGAATAGTTACTTTGGTGCGGTCTATTCCAACATATGGCATAGTCGTGGGACGCCCCCAGGGCTTCCAATGACTATGTCACATGGTGGCATAGACCACACCAAATACTGTAGATAGAAAGTTTTATTGAAATACGACTTTATTTTTAGTAACATTTTTTTAAATAACAATAGAACTGCATTCAATTTTTTTTTAATAATAGCATGTCCAAACCGCGAATCGAACCCGCACGAAATTATTCAAACTTTTTAAAACCAATCGAGGTGGTGTTACTTATCACATTATCAAACACTTATGATAGGGAATTAGGTATAATTGCTCCAATCTTCACTCATTAGTAGTACCTACATTGAAATGTTAAAGTCTGTATTGAGCACGACAGTCACAGAAAAGGCTATTCATAACGCTGCACAAACTTGTTATTCAACATTAAATGTGAAATTTCGTAGTCTTCCTTTTATTTAAGATGCTATGTTATTTAGAAGAAATGCTTAGGTATAATCGAGTCTTTCGATCGGTACAATTAAATTAGAGAAATATTTTTTTTACATTCAGCGGGTTCGATTCCCAGTTCAGACAAGTGATTATTCAAAATTCGGTGAATGCAGTTCGTTTTCTTTTTAAAATAAAAATGAAGTCTCCTTTCAGTAAAATTTTATATCTTCAGTATTTAAGGTACTTTCCCTCCATGTGAGTTAATTTTGGGACGCCCTGTATATGCTGAAAAATGATGAACTTTTAAACATTTTTAATTATTCTTATCATAATGTCCATAGCAATGCTTTTTTCAATTACCTACGCATTATTCCGCAGTGACATGGACTTATGACTTCGACACCAACGTGACACTCCTATAATCTTAACACTGGGAGAAGTGTCAATAATAACAGAGACTTCATAAACTTTTCAGAGCCCAACTCCACCGCAGTACGTGTTCTGGTACCACAACGACCGCATGATCAACTATGACGCGACGCGCGGCGGCATCACCGTAGAGACAGAGCCGGGTGCGCGCACGCAGTCGCGGCTCACAGTTCGCGGGGCAACGCTGAAAGACTCCGGGAATTACACCTGCAGCGCGAGCAACACCGAGCCAGCGTCTATACATGTCTTCGTGTCGGAAGGCAGTAAGTATCCTAACTGAAAGACTGTGTTGAAGCTAGAAGGCGCCACTGTGCTGATACTAGACCAAGTGGCTGTTTTAGCTATGACGCGAGGCGCTATCACCATAGAGACTGAAGGCAGTAAGTATCTGTGAAGGACCATTCTTGCTGCGACTTGCGACGTCATCACCGTGGGGACAGAGCCGGGTGCGCGCACGTAGTCGCGGATTACAGTACGCGGGGCAACGCTGAAAGACTCCGGGAATTACACCTGCAGCGCGAGCAACACCGAACCAGCGTCTATACATGTCTTCGTGTCGGAGGGCATAGTAAGTATCATAGCTGAAAGACTGTGTTGAAGCTAGAAGGCGCCACTGTGCTGACACTAGACCAAGTGGCTGTTTTAGCTATGACGCGAGGCGCTATCACCACAGAGACTGAAGGCAGTAAGTATCTGTGAAGGACCATTCTTGCTGCGACTTGCGACGTCATCACCGTGGGGACAGAGCCGGGTGCGCGCACGCAGTCGCGGATTACAGTACGCGGGGCAACGCTGAAAGACTCCGGGAATTACACCTGCAGCGCGAGCAACACCGAACCAGCGTCTATACATGTCTTCGTGTCGGAGGGCAGTAAGTATCATAGCTGAAAGACTGTGTTGAAGCTAGAAGGCGCCACTGTGCTGATACTAGACCAAGTGGCTGTTTTAGCTATGACGCGAGGCGATATCACCACAGAGACTGAAGGCAGTAAGTATCTGTGAAGGACCATTCTTGCTGCGACTTGCGACGTCATCATCGTAGAGACAGAGCCGGGTGCGCGCACGCAGTCGCGGCTCACAGTACGCGGGGCAACGCTGAAAGACTCCGGGAATTACACCAGCAGCGCGAGCAACACCGAGCCAGCGTCTATACATGTCTTCGTGTCGGAGGGCAGTAAGTATCTTATATGAAAGACTGTGTTCGCACTAAACAACAAGAAGCTAGAGGGCGCCACTGTGCTGGTACTAGACCAAATGGCTGTTATAGCTTTGACGCGCGGCGCTATCACCACAGAGACTGAAGGCAGTAAGTATCTGTGAAAGACCATTCTGACTGCGACTTGCGACGTCATCACTGTAGAGACAGCCGGGTGCGCGCACGCAGACGCGACTTGTGCGTGGCGTGAAGCTGAAAGACTCCGGAAAGGAACACCGAGCCAGCGTCTATACATGTCTTCGTGTCAGAGGACAGTGAGTATCTCAATAACCTTTTGTAATAGGTTACAAGAAGCTAGAAAGCCGGCACTGTAACTAAAGTTGATACCTACTGACTAGGTTTCAAGTGACCATTTTAGTTATTACACGCGACGGCTTCACCACAGAGACTGGGGGCAGTATCTGTGAAGGACCTTTATAATGGTAGGACTTCCGACGTCATCCTGATCGAGAAAGAGCCGGGTGCGCGACTGCGTAGGTACCTATACGCAGTCGAGACTATAGCACAGATTACTAAATGACTATAGTGCGAAGTGCGTCCCTGGGATCTATAAGTGCTTATTGTTGTAGGATTCTAAAAGAATGTTCAGTTCAGCCCACTTCAGTTTGAAAAATTTGTAGTGGCGTACCTAGGCATTTTATTTTTATTTTACGCTGAAATAACAATAAGATTAATCTTCTCACACAAATCAATGTGTTTTTCGAACCAACCTTTGCGATAGTTTATCTGAAACTATATTTTAAATAATAACCGTTACTTTCAGGCAACAAAATGGCGGCGATCCTGCGGCGGAACACCAGCGCCATCCACGGGATCACCTCCAGCGCCACCTGCCTGCTGCTGTTCGCGTCGGTGGTGATGCACTTCGGTCTGCGATGACGGTGGGGCTGGGAACATGGCCGTTAGACAAGATGGCGCTGTGAACGGCGGGAATAACGCTTCATTTTACGTATACTTACCACGTAACAAAAACATATCTGACCCGCCCCCCTACCGCCTAAGCACCGTCGGCTTGAAGCCGATTACGACGCATCATGCCATTCTTGTCATGCCATACCAAATGTGTTGCGACATGACAAGGATGGCACGATGCGTCGTAATCGTAACCAAAAACCGACGGTGCTTAGGCGGTAGCCCTACAGGTGACAAGGAGCCACTAGCAGTACCTACAAAATTACCAAAATAGCTGTAAGCTGGAAGAAAAGCTCTTTAGTTCCAAATAAGACCACCGGGTCGATGTAGAAGGTCGAATAAGACCACCAAGTTTATGGCATTGTTTAAACTTATTTTAATATTTGAAGTCCCTATTGTATCAGATTTTCTCCATTTTGTATACTTCGCTATCTAGTCATTAAATACGGGCGTCGTTATAACAGAAAACGGTTGGAGCCAACATATAAAATTATATTGACTAAATTATTTTAATTTTTACTTTTTGCATTCACAATGTCATCGGAGCTAGTTGTGAGACGGGACGGGTCGACTTTATCTAAAACTTGCTTTTTAATATTTTCAATAGTATTGACTTCAAATATTACTAAGCCTAAAACCCATATTATACTTGGACTTAGATTACATAATCTAAGTCCAAGTATAATATGGGTTTTGCCACATGGCAGAGGGGTAGAAACATAGAGAATCTTCGTCCTTAGAAATCAAAAACTAAAAATTCAGTTAGAACTTTGCATCAATAAATAATCATATTCTAAGAAAATCGCCGTTCACATAAGCGTTACATCTAGTTTTTCTTGTTTCATAAACTAAAAGTTTATTGAACTTGTAATATAAGTTGATTCTATTAGATAAAATGAAAATTTGTAATAACTTGTACTTGGAACTACCTATTGAGGTATCTAAGTGTATTAATAAGGTAAATCTATGCAGTGTTAGGGTAAAAAGGGAATTTAATAGTTATCTGTTCTCATCAGTATAAATAAGTACCTAATATAATAATAAATTAATGACGTAAGTAAATATTTTTAATTTATTTTTTATTTGGAAAATGACGATTTTTCTTTAATTCAGACTTCGACTTAAAAAAATACCGAGCGAATATTAGATGGAATATTATTTTATAATATAATGAATATTTTTTAACTAAAAAATGTTTAAACAACAAAAAAGTTCCATTTGTTATAAATAATTAATTAAGTGCATCATGTTGATTGATTTTACAAAAATATTTTGAGAATAACATTAGCGTAATAAAGTGATCCAAATATTAATTTCACGGTTTTTTTTTTTATGTGAATATCAATACTGTCCACTTTATAACTTTATCCAAGTGTAAATATACTAAGATCACATATTAATAAAACAAAACTTTTCTTAAAAAATTGCTAAATACTCGTACCTATATATGAATAAATACTCATATATGAGTAGATGCATAAATGGGTGAAATTTAAAATCTTCCACTTCATTTAAAACATACTTACTGTAATTTATAAAAACAGAAATATACAGCTTAGTCATATTCTTATAATTTAAGGTTTTATTATGACACTAATGTAGAAAAGATTTGTTTGTTACTAACTTGTCTGTCTTCCAGACAGAAATAGCAATCATACCTAAATATACAAAGAAATCGAAATCATACTTCTTCTTTCATTCATTATACGAATGATACAGCTATTTCAAAATAAGTCAATTAAATAATATACGTACTTATACTTCGTTAATATAAAAAAATATATTTAAAATAAAATTCAACCTTCCGGAAATTGCATTTTGTCTATTTATCCATTTTATCCACAACTGGTTAGCACTTAGCCTTCATCACACCAGACTTGATGTTAGGTGGTGATAAGGCTGAAGGTGGAAGCTCATTAGTCCCGGAATCCTCAAATCACTGAGGAGCAGGCTATCTTATCTCTAACTGCCGGAAAACAATAATGCTGAAAAAATCATTGTTATGGCGTCAGACTAAGTTAAGATAGTGGTAGCTAGCCAGAGGACTTAGAACAAGTCCTACCACCAACCAAACCGAATACAATATGTTGGGGTACCACTGGGAATCGAACCCGGGACCTCTGGGCCTGTAACCGGTGGTGTGTACCACTAGACCACAGAGGCGGTTAATGTACTGCTCTTTCAAGACCGCTATTATAATTGACTCGCACTGTACTAGCTTATCGCTAGTACCTTGTCAATGTGGGCCTAAAACAACATAAAATATAATCAAATTGTTTAAATAAATTATAAATAAAATTATTTCCATGTTACCTATTGCGGAACATTGTAAACGAACAAACAACAACCTCTAGGCCACGGAAGTCTTCAATACTTAAAAATATTACTTTGTTTTATTAAGGGCACATTTACAGAGCTCAAGTGAATAGAATTGTTCTGGTATTGGAGGGGTTTATGCTGTACTACACGTTTTTAATAAATAATAATTAAATATTGATTTCAGTATGAATTATATAAATATTTAATGTTTTGTTATTAATTATTATACTTTTTGATAATATAAATTAATATGTTTCACCAATAATATGCTGTATAAAATGCTGTGTTATTGTTAATTTCTTGTACAAAAGAAGTATAGATTAAAAATAGTTTTAAGCGCAAATAGGCGATGATACGATGTAATCTAATAAATTTACATTCAATGGAATTAACTTAAGTTATTGTATATAAAATGATTATTTAATCATTAAGAGTACAAACAGGGACAAATTCGGGGAACCACCCATTACTTCTTATCGTGTGGCTGGTGTCTCACTTCACTTGCTGTCCCTGTCTCTAATTGTTTATACATTACTACTAACTCTAGTTTAATTCATAACCAAATAGTAGAAGGGTCTGCGCGTGAAAGGCGTGGTACCAGCAGCACAAAAACTAGTAAGAAGTGGTTCAACGAATCTATCCCTGGCTGTACTGACTGTACTAGTGGGTATTTATTATTTAAAACTATCGACACTGTATTTATTGAACTAATAAAAAACTGATAGAGGCTTAAGAACCCCACAGACTATCAGTCCGGCTGTAGGCAAAACGGCCTGTCAGTTATCCGTTATCGGCCACAAACTCACAGTTTTACATACAAGAACCGAATGTCAAGCGGCCTGTCTGATCGAGGACCGCAAGTGGCCTGCCGGACACTGATAGTATGTGGGTCACCTTTAGGATTATGAACTGAAGATATAACTACGACAGGTGTTGGCGTAGTAAGCACAAGTTTAACCAGATTTACGTTGACACAGTACTTAGCTAGCGCCAATGTTGCTGGCGCAAATGTCAATGGCGCCAGCCGTGGCATGGAGTAAAAAGGCTGCCGACTTACTAACGCAGTTTTAAGGCGCCAGCTACTGTAAAATCTGCCCTAATTTTCTTTGCCAAACCATTGTTAATTGTTTAGCTATCAAAAATGCGTTTTATTCGGTGATCCACTATAGACAAAGTAAAAAAACCTAAAAATCATTCATAGTCCAATCATAACCTTGATTAAACAGACGACTGAAGTATATCAACTCTGTTCAGTGCCACGTACATAACAGAACCAGCAATGGTATAAAACCACCAACCAACCAACACCTTACACGATCAATCTGACATAAAATCTTAATAAAGGTCTCGTACGCCAAATTGATCGTCTAATGGTTACCATAGATTTAACTTAGTAGTACATAAATACAGAATTGATATTTCATTCTTACATTCTGTCGTCTGTACAAACTAAAGTAAAATAACAACAGTATACCCACTTGTATTGAGATTACAAATTCTAATTATAAACTTTGTTATTATGTAAATATAAATAACAGTAACAATAAAAAAAGTAGATAGTTACGATTAGAAATTGTAAATAATTCGTCAGTGTTATTGGAATTTACTGTACAAACATTTTGGTGATCCGGTATGCAATAAATAAATTTCTTCGGAAAATAACTGTCTTTTAAGTTTATAACTCTAATTTAGTTGTTTAATGGTTTTATTGAAAAATCCTACTTAAATTATAAATGTGATAATTTAGATGTTTGAATGTTTGTTACTCGATCACGCCAAAACGGCTGAACGGATTGGGCTGAAATTTGGGACACAGATACTTTGTAGCCTGGAGAGGAACATAGGCTACTTTTTATCCCGGAAATATATCACATTCCCGCGGGATAACGTCGTGTGGTCCACGCGGGTAAATCCGCGGACGGAAAACTAGTACTCTATAATCACTTCCATCACTCAGGTCAGGCCTAAAGTCTGTTCGCCGAGAGTTGATAAAGTCAGTTTCTTAACTGACTACTAATTTTATTGCGGCCCGCTAGTTATAATGAGAAAATTGCAAAATGGCTGCCGTATCCGTTATCCGTTTGCCCTTTCGGGCCGCGCGGTATAGAAAACTACTGCGTGCCTCTTATCACTAAAATCAGCGAAAGCGAGAGATAAGCGACGCGGCCGCCATACAGTTTGCGACAGTGAACGAATTTGCAATCAGTAACGCTGTTCGGAAACGCGCCATAATTTTTATCCACTCTCGGCGAACAGCCTATGGTCTCCATTGCAACATTTGACGAACAATTTACCCTAAACAAAAGTGCCAGCTGGTAACGTTGCGCGATGTTGTGCAACGATGCCAACCATGTTGAACTGCACGTTTGCGCGTTGAATTTTGCCTAATGGAGACGCAAGTCTTCAACCTAACATCCGTGTTCTTTTATCCAAATTAATATTTTATACTTAGAGGAAAGATTTGCATTTTTGTTAGTAACGAATAAACTCAAAACCTACCAACTGAACTAATTATGAAAATTCTTTCACCAGTAGAAAGCTACATCCTTCCCGAAAAACATATCCTGGAGCCGTACTCTGAAACGCAAAATCCGAAACTTCGGTAGCCCCGCCCCTTGCACTCGACTGGAGAGCGAGAGGGAAGGGATGGCGAACCGATGGCGTAGCTTCTATGACGTTCACAAGTATTGTAAATAACAATCTAAATTGAATAAACAAATTTGAATCTTGAATCTTGAAAGCTTCGGATCAGAGTAAGTCCTCTGATATTTCCACGGGAGCGGGTACCACGCGGGTAATTTCTAAAATAAAAAGCTTTAATAATAAATATAACGGTTTATTCTACAAAAGCTCGTCAAAATAATTATTTCTTATCAATGGCTTCGACAGACAATAACGCTACAATATATAACTGCCAACATAATGAAAATTACACTTTTGCCAGTGCCAGCGAGTGTTTTTACAGTTATTCACATACTGACAATAATACCATAAAAATGTGTGTGGGATAGCTGATTTTGTCAATATAATATAATAAATACAAAGAATATTTTAAGACAAGTATTAACAACACTTTCAAATGCACGTGTACACTGTCTCTAAATATTTAAAGCTGTATTAAACCTCTGACAGTTCAACAACGGTACAATGCCACAATGTTTTCTGTTCAGGTGGCCAAATGTGAAACTAAAGTGTTTTTTTTTTTATTTTGCTGACAAGTTAATGTCCAACCATAGCGCTGCTGGCGAATGAAGGTCTTAGAAGTCAGGGCCGGGTAAATTAGTACAAAAAAAAGAAAAAGTACATAGCGCCGCTGTCACCGGAACAGAAAAGATTGTGGCACTGTAGGTAATAACAATGTTTATGGCAACGATGACATCAAATGAAATTTCAAGTGAAGTATAGTTCTCCACTGAATTAGAAACAAACTTAGAAATCTAGTTTTACGTTTGGAAGAAACATTTTTGTAATGTTTATTCACATTATTTTCCATAAAAATCTAAGGATTATTCCACACCAGGAAGACAGAAACCCTCACTCTACGGTGGTGGCGTGTGAGGCGGGTCGTTACGTTCCCTAAAATATGGTTGAGCGAAGCGATGGCTGGTTCATGCGTCATGCTCGTGAACGGGTGCTGCCAGTGGGAATGGGTCTGCTCTTATCTGCTTGCTTTAAAATGTGTTTTCTTTTGTTTTTATTCATTTTATTAAGAATTACATTTGAAACATGTATGGCGCAACTTGCAGTATATAGTAGAATTGTCTTTTGTTTTTAACTAATATTAAAGCTTTAAGTAGAGTTCCTAAGTACTTAATTGAAAATTGTTCACCGCTATGATCATTAGTTCGCCTATACTTAACTGTATTTATCATAACCCATTGTGTAATTGTGATGGAAACTGACCTTAGTCATACCATGTTAAGGTCATTTTTCAATTTGACGACTCTGTATGAAATAAAACAGGGAGAAAAAAACAACCCTTGGAGTTTCTTGCCGGTTCTTCTCCAAGGCCTCCCGCTGTAGGGTTTGCGAACCGATGGCGTAGCTTCTATGACGTTCACAAGTATTGTAAATAACAATCTAAATTGAATAAACAAATTTGAATCTTGAATCTTGAATCTCACATGGGTGCCCGGCCCGGTTCTCTTTTTGCAAATTTAAGCAAATGCTAATTATAAAGTTAATATCAAAAACGATTGCCAATGCTAAACATTACACTAAGGATTGAAAAATGCAAGACTGTTATTAACATTATAATCTTAAAATTAATTGATATTTTGTTTCACATTTTGCATTACAATACAATGCTATCTTTCTAAGATATATATTTGAGAAAAGGGTATTTTCTAGATTAAAGTTTATATTTACGGTATTACAGTAATATTATAAATATTTACGCCTTACAGTTTTGCTTTACTTACTTGGTTGTGGCCCCACTAATCAATAAAAACTCATACGCTATTGAAAAGCAGTATTTATCTAGGTCGCTATTAAAAAAAAACAAAATACCTATCCAACAAAAAAATTAAGCAGACGTCGTCATCATCAGCCATTGATGTCCCCACAGCTGGAGCACCGACCCTCCTTATGGATGGTTAAGGAAAATGGGCTATGACATGCGGATTGGTGGGTACTAACTTACTTTCTTCGCTGGCTCAGCGACCCGAAGTGGATCTTGGCCTCCGATGTCAAAGCACGCCATTTCGTTCAGTCTTGCGCCAGTTCCGACAACTCAGCCACGTTGATTTGGTTTAGGTCTTTGGCGGCTTCATCCTTCCAGCGATATCTCGGACGGCCCACCGGGCGACGACGCCCAGTTGGTTGCCTCAGATTTGCTCTTTTGGCAGCTCGATCCTCTTCTAGTCTTTCAACGTGTCCTAGCCAGCGAAGTCGGGACGATTTTATTTGTCCTATAACGTTCCGCACGGACACTAGCTCTTCTATTTCCAAGTTGCGTTCCAAGGCTATGACATGCGGATTGGTGTGTACCTCTGAGTACTGAATCCTATGGAGATGGCATACCTACGAAAAATTGAAGCATACACACACACACACAAGCACACATACTGAGAAACCAAAATGGCGCCTTTCCGTAGTGCTGCCCTATTTGTAGATCGATATATTTATTGATGAAGTTATAGATACAAGTATTTTTGTGACTACCTACCTATATCACCCTATATTTTATAAAAGCAGTTTCGTAATCACCTCGATAATTTAAAACGGAATTATAGTGTATAATTATACACGGCTAAAGTTTAATTAGCATAAATATTTTAGGGGATGTTAGTGCCCATCAATATGAACAACTTTCACTATGGGGCCAACCATGGAATCGCGAAAAAAAAATCTGCTGTTCCATACAAAAGTACAACATCGAGTAGACTGAAATGTATGGAACAGCTGTTTTTTTTTTCGCGATTCCATGGTTGGTCCCATAGTGAAAGTTGTTCATATTGATGGGCACTAACATCCCCTAAAATATTTATGCTAATTAAAATTTAGCCGTGTACCTATACCTAGTTTTTTAGAATAATAAAACTTAATAATGTGCTTAAATTATACCTACATTTGCACATAATTAAGTTCTTTATAACAATGACACAATGTGTATGTGTTTGTGCATGTACGCACACAATCATTGGCCCGATCGCGCGCGTGAGACGCAACATGGTCTTAAAGGCCCCAGTACAGGATGGCCGATCATGTTGGCCGACCATGATGGGACATCGTGTACAGGGCCGGTTTGCGTGTTATTGCCGTCTGCGAGCAACGCAAACCGGCCCTGTACACGATGGCCAACATGGTCGGCCAACTTGATCGGCCATCCTGTACTGGGGGCTTAAAGCCCCCGGTGTGGGAGTTTGCGTGTGATTGCCGCCTGCGAGCAACGCAAACCGCCCCTTTACATGATGGCCCATCATGGTCGACGAACTTGATTGGCCATCTTGTACTGGGGGCTTCAAGGCGAGAAGAGCCGCCAAGTGCTTCCTCATCTATAGTAATATCGTAAACAGAAAAGATTTGATTGATTGTTGTTTGAATTTAATAGGTTCCAAAACTACTTACTGGACTAATTTAGAAATTTCTTTGACCATTAGAAAGCTACATTCTTTCCGAGTGACATAAGCTATATTTTATCGTGATATTGGGAACGAGTACCATGCAGGTAAAACCGCGAGGATCCGCATATTTTTATTAAATTTATTGCTTGTTAAGTACATAATGTATCAAAAATTCAAACGCAGATACAGATTGATCATAAAATTGCAGTTTCTAAGTAAAGGCTAGTAGAGCCGACAAGTGGGGCGCCCTCAATCAAATTTATTGCTCGCTAAGTATTAATGTATCTACAATCGTACAGATTGAAGCTAAGGTCCTGTAGTTTATTTACAAACTAACCTTAGTAAAATATAGTTCATGTTACAGTAGTAGTAGATAAAAGACCAACCTACTATATTTAACTGAGGTTATAGTTTGTAAATAAACTAAACGACCTTAGCTTCAATCTGTACGATTGTAGATACATTAATACTTAGCGAGCAATAAATTTGATTGAGGGCGCCCCACTTGTCGGCTCTACTAGCCTTTACTTAGAAACTGCAATTTTATGATCAAATTTTTTATGTTTTCCGAGTCACGCGTCTATACACATGCGAGACCTCCATAGAATTCCAGATCAAAGGTCGCGAGAACCAGTTTAAGTAAAAAAAGGTAATGAAATAAAACAAAAAGCTCCATATTGTAAAAACCTATTATGTTTTTACAACAATGATTGTTTTTTTTTTTTTTACATAACACCTATTACAATATAAATCACAAAGGAGAATGCCTACTAGGTACCTACCTACCATAGAAAAAAAGAAATGTCTCAAAAAAAAAACAAGCATTATTAAGTAAGTAATAAAATAATAAACAGTTTGAATCGAGATCTTTACTAGCAAGCATATTTTTTTTATATATTTAGAATATAGCAAAGCGACATCTAGTGGTAAAAAAATATACTTACTTTTGATGTGCTAGAATGAATGTAAGTTGGTCAACAACTTTACAGCAAAATGACATTAAAAAAACACGTTTTATAAGTATCCAGTTTTTGGCAACCGGAACAGAAAACGTTGTCGCACTATAATTTCGATTTTGCCAGTGGCCTAATTAACGTCTTTTTCAAAACTTAAACTGTCGTTGACGTTTGAAACTGTTCTTCAAAATAAAAAGAGCACATAAAAATAGTTTTCGTACGAGTCTTTAAATTTTCCTTTCGCATTGTATCCAGCCATATTTTTCTTTTTTGTTATTTTTAGGCAACCTAAAACAATAAAGATAAGATAAAAATATTCTTTATTCACTTAGACATAATAAATATGTACTTATGAATCGTCAATATTTTCCTACCACCCATTCAAAATTCAATAAAAACAGTTTAAAATTAATACACTCAATTTACACTTGAAATATGAAAACATCGATAATTCGATAAGAAAAATGTTATAAGGGCAACTCTAGCGCAAAACAAACAGATTTATATTTTCTTGAAATACACCAACAAAATAAGTAGTAAGCTACATTTGGTATGAATTCTAAGTAAACTATTCACAGGAAAACCAAAACACAAGGCATTTATTGTATTGTTTTGCTGTTTTTGCAAAATAAATAGTACGTACCGGTGTAATGTAATCTTTGGACGATTTTTACTTTTTTTGATGCCACAAACTACCACACTGCAATTAGACATGTTCCTTGTTGCTTTCTCTCACTTATTAAAACCTTTTATTCACATGAAAGTCTCAAATTAAAAGACTTTTATCACAAAAGACTGCAAATACAACTCGCGTTGACAGCTCACATACCGAGAAACCTAAATGGCGACCGGCTTCAATCATGCATTACGATGACGTCACGTTTCAATGTTGCCAAAAAATAGGTCGAATAAATATATTGCTGTCTCTTTTTACATGAAGTATTGGAGGTAAGATAGAACAAGATGGCTACAGGTTTATGAGTACAATGTCGATTTAGCTCATATTTGTATAACCGATAGTTCATATAGAACAATATGCCATCTCCATAGGATTCAGTACTCAGAGGTGTGTACTGACAACTTTTTTTAATTATTATAGAGAGGGGAATGCCTTTACGCACACCCAATCCACGCACAGTGTGGACGGTGGTTAAGTGGGACTCGCTTAGCCACTTCCTGACCCCCAATCCAGCAGCAAGGACTTGATGGAGTATCAGGAAGGTGGAATACCCACTAAGCCCCTAACTACTTGCTCTCTGATCGCCATGGCCATGACCAGCCGGCCCAACAAACATTTTAGTTGTAATAAGTAAAAATAACGTGACTGAAAGTGCTAAAAAACATCGTACTTATTGAAGTAATTTCAGAATTAAGCATATTACCTATATACAACCTTTAAACGACATTAAAATGGTCTATACGACACTGAGTTGCATAAAGTGGGCCCTTTTGGTGGTAATGGCGACGTCGGCGTCGCGGCGACCTACAAAATATGTTTGTTGGGGGGGTTGCTGTGACAGTCGCCCCTAAGAGGTATTAACGACTGCAAACACAGCCGGGACCAACTGCTTAACGTGCGTTCCGAAGCAGAGGAGCCGAGATAAACTTTCAGTCACCCATTCCGCGAACGACTATTGAGAAAGTTGCGAAGCCATTGTAAATAATTTAATTAAAATTTAATTTAATTAATTTATTGGTTCATTTTAATTTAGCAGATGAGTTTTTAATGATCAGAGAAGCCACTTTGGTCTGTTCAAGGCCAGAGTGAACAGGCATCTCCTGGGCAAGCATGCAACATATTGGACCACATCCTGTTTATAAACACAATACGGTATTTTACTGTTTTTTTTTTATTTCTTTAAAATGTTGTTCGAAATATTAGCTACACAAAACAAGTTTTCATTTTGAATTATCTTGAATATTTTCAAAGATATAGGACTTCAAACTTTATAATTAGACAAGGACAGGACGCTATCTTAGTGACGTCAGTGGGTTAGTAGCGTCATAGTCACGCCATAGAAGATTTCGTTTTAGAAAGAGACAGCTATAGTCAAAATCAAACAGACTATAATTCTTTTATTATAAAACAGATTCAAATTATTTTTTCACATTTGGTATTCTTAATTGCAATATTTTTTAACGTCATCATTAAATATCTACATTTCAACAACAGTAAAATACCCTATTGTGGTCAAATGCCTGCCCAGTTTTAAATATAAAAAAAAACTGTCCTGCAACCCAATATCTCTTAATATCAACATTACGTTTCATAAGCATAAGACACTTTTACCTTACAAATCTACAAACACCACCACTTTTCCTACATTTAACTATTATCTACAAACATAATAAATATAACAACAACAACAATAGAAAATAATAAATAACCCGTCGACAATACAATTATCATAAAGTCTAAGTCAATTTTTTTTTATTCATACATAGATTAAATAAAATTAATGAATGAATCATAAATAGCATAAATATCAATATTTGTGATACATTTTCATGTATTGTTGGTAACTAGTACTTATATGATTAGTAATTTCAAATCCGAAATGTAATAAGAAAGTACAAGCTAGCAATTTCTGAGTTGATATTACTCATTTTACTTTTTATTGCTTCCTCATTGTTTGTTTATCTATACATATTTCATATTTTACTTATATTTACAGTTCTGTTATTTCACGAAGACAAATGGAAATAAGAAGTTTCAACTACACTCGGTTGCATAAAAAGCGGGCACGTGTTTTATTTTACATACAAACATGCTCAATACATACTCTCTATTGCAGTACATCGACTAACTATACTTAAAACGATTTAGAATGGGTCCTGACAGCTCATTTTTGTACAAAGCAAAACGTAGCGTCTTCGCAACGAATATGGTATAATTTTCTAGCATTAGCTGCATTAAAAATGTCTAATGTTTTATTTCAATAGCATAAGGAACTTGTTGCTTTGTAGACCTCGCTTTGTAGGACCCATGTCCATGACAGCTCATTCGTACAAAGCATAATAACAAAATTCTAAAAGAAAAAAAGACTTCCTCAGTTAGCCTTCATGAGATAAAAGAACTTATAACTCGATTCATTGAGCAAGAGACTTTTGTAAGAAGAGAGTTTTAGTTAGCCTTCATGAGATAAAAGAACTTATAACTCAAGAGACTTTTAGTAAACAATCTTGATGTGTCTCTTTATCTAAGAAAAGCATTTAAAAATAAGAAAGTTGTTTTTCACATACATTATCAATTATACTATATAAAAACATGGAGTAACTTTGAATAAATAAGCGTTTAATATTTTTTTTATTGCATTTTATATTAAAAGACACGTCAAGATTGTCTAGGTAAAATCTTTTGCTCTCCTGAATGTACTATAACACATTTTGACTTGTAAAAAACGCTTAATGCATCAGCCGGCCTAGCATGAGCGGCTTATAACGCGCGATATGATATGGTACGGCATTCTGTCTTGCTTACACCTTAGTGGGGTAAGCAAGACAACTTGCCGTACCATATCATATCGCGCATTATAAGCCGCTCATGCTAGGTCGGCTGGTATTAATAAATTATTAGTATCTTGATTCACATGCTATTAACACTAGTAATATAGCGGACTAAGGCTGATTTTCCTTTGCTAATAAATTGTTATAAAAATAATTACCCTACTCTCATAACTTATTGTCGGGCTCTTGGTCTTGCTGTTTGATGAGGTTCCAGTAAAATCCTTTTTGTTTTTTAAGTTGTTCATGAGTGCCCATCTGTAAATAAATTAGAAACGCCATATTGGTTTTTTTTATATTACTTTTTATCTTACCCTACATACCTAAAAATAGCGAATAGCGAACTTCTTAGTTCAAAGTAGCAGTGGTTTATAGTTTGTGCAGTGTAGCATGCTGCCTATGATAGCTCATTCTCTCGTTTTTAAAAGACGCAATAAAACTAATTGAAAACATAATTAAGCACGGTGCGACCCTTGGCGGCCTTCTCTAGTCCTGTTTGGATCTCATTTAACAACCAGTGGACCAATTTCATGACACAACCAGTGGACCACGTTCATGTCACAACCACTGGACCACTTTTATATCACAACTAGTGGATAACTTTATTTAAATTTATACTTTTTTGCATTCACAATGCAATTTTTATTATTGAAAAACGATCCGTCTCACAACTATCCCAATTCATCGGAGCTAATTGTGAGACGGGTGATTTTTTTGTAAATACTTCATTTTCCATTTTTCAACAGTGGACCACTTTCATGTCTCAAGTGGACCACATTGACAACTAGTTACCTCCACAATGTTGCCCCTGTTGAGCACCACTATAAGGTCGGCTTGTATGACGGTGGACAGGCGGTGCGCTATGACGAGCACGGTGCGACCCTTGGCGGCCGTCTCTAGCGCTGTTTGGACCACTTTTTCACTCGCCGAGTCCAGTGCACTGTAACAAGGGAAATGGGAAATATTAAAAAAAACAATAAAGGACGATGGGACAAAACGTCCCCCCAAACCCATTTTCGACCAACAGATTTGAAATGTATCTTAGGTGAAAGATATATTGATATAGTGACAACTTTTTACTATGGCGACATCCCTCAAATGTGTGGGAATTCTGGGAAAATATTATTTTAATATTGTTATTAATTACAAAAGTAACACCTACGTTATTAAAAAAAGTCATTGATTTTGACAATGAATATAGCTATTAATCTCTTTATAGATACGTATGAAATTGTCGACACATAAAATATATGTTGGAGGGTCCTATACAAATTTGCCCGTTGCCCTTTGGCACTTCATTATTAGCACAACACGGCCTCTAAAAAAGTAACAGGCAAGTAAGGCAAAAACTAAAAATCTAAATAATGTTCCAAATGCTCATTTACCTGGTGGCTTCATCCAGTATGATGATGGGTGGGTTTTTCAAGATCGCCCTGGCTATAGCTATCCTCTGTTTCTGTCCCCCGCTTAAAGCCATCCCTCTCTCCCCCACCATGGTGTCGTAGCCGTCAGGGAAGCCGGTTATGAACAAATGCGCATGCGCTGTTTGCGCTGCTTGTAATACCTGCAAAATAAAAAAATGAGTTTAATCTTCTCCTTATCGTTTCGACCATTCAACTGATTCAACCAATAATAAATAAAACTTAAACTTTTTTTAAAATTAAACAAATAATGATTTAACTTTTTCGGACCAATAATGTACCACTTGTATCGCATTATCGGTGGCACTATACATATAGTAATAAAAAAAAGTCCTCAAGCGTGCAGGATGAGGGGCACGCAGAGCAGGACAAAAGATGTGCCATTATGTGGGGGGAGACACCACATTCACAACACAACTATCGTCGTCAATATAACCCCCACCGACAGAGATTGTCCTTGCTTCATCCGGTCTGAGTCCTCAGTCTATTAAGGGACTACCAGATTTGCCAAGGCAATGAAGTCAATTTAAGCATACCAAAAAATCGCTGGAGACTCTGCGAGTCCTTTATAACAATGTATTTAGGATGATGTTGGGCCTACCTCGTTATTGCAGCGCGTCTGGCATGTTTGCGGAGTACCAAACTGATGGCTTTGAAGCCATCATTCGTAAAAAGACCTCTTCCTTAGTCAGTAGAGTGAGAGATAGTCCCAACAGCATCCTAATGACTCTGGGTAATAGATTCACTTCCCCGCTATGGAAGTGTTTTATTAATAAGGTAATAGCCACGGGAATGTACCCCCTCCTTTGATGGCCTGTCTTAGCTTTTAAATGATTTATCATTTTTACTAACAATAGTCGTAAGTTATTGTACTAACACATTTGTAATTATCCGAAATAATTTATTTATTTACTATTTTAATTTATGTTATTATTACTTATTATTCAATGATTTTATTTAATGAACTTATATAATTTTAATTTAATATTGTGTCCTTTCGCCGTTATTCGAAGCCTAGGTAAACATATTTTGAGAAAGCCCTTTCCGTTTCCGTTCGACATCAATTTTCCTATTGGTCAATCTAACCAACGTGACGTCACTTCCGTAACGTCATCATAAGTCACGTGATACGAGTTCACCTTTTAGCAACGGCGGAAGATTTGTGTCATTGGCGTCCATTTTTCGCAACCGTTCACATCTAATCATAAACGCTGTTAGCGTTCGAAATTTAAAATTTAAAAATTTGTACGAGTGGTTCTTTTATTTTACTTTCTCGGATAAAGTAATATTATTATTTATTAAAATTGTTCGAATTTTAAAAAGAGCGTGCCTGTGAGTGAGCGCGCGAAAACATGGCGGGTCGGGCTCGATGTCCACCTGTTAATTTCAAAGTATCGTGGAATCCAAAGCATTTAGGACGACGAGATGGAGTATGAGCTTTATTGGCACACAGGAATTGAGGTAATTTAACACCTCGCCAGGTCAGTGAAAGTTTTGATTTTTTATTTTCTTACCCACAAGCAAGTAAGAAATTTTATATTTTCTCACCATGAAAAATCTGTTCATGTGATAGTTAGTAGAGAGTTTTTGCGATCTGCGCAGAGAGATTAAATCATAATCTTAATCATTTATCTCAAATATCCTTTTAATAGTGATACAATGTGATTTAGGGATTTTGAAAGGATCGGGAAGTATACAGTGGGTCTCGGCTCCCGTCGTCGCCCGTGCTTGACCTTGACACACTTTTATCTTGTTTAGTTTATAAATCCTATTTTACAATTTGTACCGACTTCTTGTGGTGATTTATTGTTTCGAAAGCATTTTGAAGTACCGACATTTTCTTTAATGGTAATCATGGTATCATTGCAGTTCTAAAATAATATGTCAGTAGGTATAGTCGAGTGGTATAGCGCTAATTTTGGTTAGTTGCTTTTGTTTCAACGTTTTGTTTTTGATCATGTATGTACACCGGCACATAGTGGGTGATTACTTTTATACTTTTATTACTCCCATGTCTGTATGTGAGTGCTACCTGCATTATAAATGGGAACAAGCGTCCCTATATATTTATTAGCTAACCAACTAGCGCAAGGCAAATAATATTTTAAAGTGAATAGTGTATTTGCAAAATTAGTGAATTGTATGCAAAAGTTTATTCTTAATACTTTCTACAGTTGACCCTTGCCCCTTTTAGGGAGTGTTAATGTGGGTCGTGTAATGTAACATGGAGCAAATGATTTGATATTGAAAACTTAAATGTTTTTTTTTTATGTGCGTACTGCGGTACCTATTGAATTTTATATATGTAACCCACCACATTGGTGGTCACTTTATGAAGTTTTGTTGTGACGGGGTGCTCAGCCCCCCCCGAACCCCCCTACCATTGGTTCGATAATGTTTTATTAATGGATACGTGGATACCTGCTTACGCAAGTAACGGGGAGCATTTCCTGCTTACGCAAGTATCAGGGTGCAATGTTTTTGACAATAAGCATATGAATCTTTTTATGTTTTTGGAGTACGTGATATTATTAGTGCCGTCAATGCCATAATTATGATTGAAAGTAAAAACTGTATATTCAAATAAATATGCTAAATATTTATATTTTATTCCTTCCGGTCGAGGAAGTAAAAAGGGGGGGGGGGGATATAGGTATATCGACTACACACACCTTTCTTGTTTATATGCGAACAAGCCCCGCTAGTATTAGGCACGCTGGAAGCTGTGCTTGGCACTAATAGTTTATATATTGATTGAAATATCGCGGTGGCTCCCTATGGGCACCAGGCAGTGATAGCAATAATTAAGTATTTTAACGATTAATAATAGGTATCTACTGACTAGAAGCTTTGCAGTCAAAGTAATTATGCTATAAAGCCAGTTGGGATTGCGATTCTCACTTTTCGTGTATCTGACATTCTGCGATTTCTGATAATGCGTGTCTGGCGTTTTGCGTATCTGAAAGAGCCTGACAGTCTGACATAGCTGTAAGCAACAGCACGAGCTGAGCTGGTCTGCCCTTTCGACTGTTTCATACCTAAATTTAGTTCAGATTAAGAAAATGTTAATGGAGAACACCGAATTAATTAGGTATTACTTTACATTATTCCACAGTAGATTTACGTTTTAGAAAATTTATGTTCGTTAATATAGGCAATAGTTATTTTAGCCGTCTAGAAGAGTGAAGTCATCTGATACAGGCATTGTTTATGCTTACTCATGGTCATGTATAAATATGGCAGGCTGCTCCCTGGCACCGTAGATTTATATCGTGAGACGAATTCTAACGATCACGGTCTTTTAAAATGGCAAAACTAGGTATATACCATATTTTGTTGCCTGTAATACAGATCAACCTGCAACGGGCAATAGTACCTAATTACCGTTACTGATATTATTTTTCCTGTGCTCATGTAACTCATGCACTCATGTAATGTATGTAATGTTGAAAATTAAAAACCTTTTGTTATTATGATATAAACTACCTATTCATGTATTCAATCAAAAGTACTTGTTGACTGTCTTAAACAATAGAAAAATTATGCCTTTCCAGGCTAGAATGAATGCAGTTTGGAGATTGACAGGGTCTACAAAGACATCTTTTTATGAACTTTTAATGAATCATTGTCATAAAATGAATAATTGGATAATTTATGAATTTTTTGGGAAGAATAAGTAAAAATGAGTTTCTGAGATTGATTTCGCAAGGAAACTGGCCCATACACATGTAAAATTAGTGGATCTGATCATTGATAATAATTTACGAGTTTTCAGATTGACAGTCGCTCCACAAGAACACTGTCTTGTACAATAGCAAAATTATGCCCTTGCATGCATGCTAGCATTAGGGCAACTCAAAGAAGTTGCTCGTTTTTCTGATGAGGAAAAGATGTCTCTTATGTTTCTGATAAACTATGTCTTTGGTGAGTTTTAATAATTTTTTTTTTAGTTCTTTATGTTAGAATTTATTATATTTATTACCAAGGTATTTTATGTGCCCGGTTAACCCATTTTTACTAAATGGATGGGTATAATGAGCCATAACTCACTCCGTGGGCTCAAAGCGCATTTTTTAATTTTGTATATTTATGTTTCTTTGCTAGAGTGGATATAACATTTAAGGTGTTCCGTGTAGCTAAATTGGCAGTAATTAACAGAGTTTTTTAATTGAGTCGATAGTAATTAATAATAAGAGAAACGCGTCTTTAGAATGGCAGTCTATATAAAAAATTGTGTCCTGCAATGCAACTTGGGACCGTGTCGGTAAAATATATGAAGTGAAACTGTCATTATCGGCCATTACCAGTCATTTTCGTTGTTATTATTATATTTATATGTATAGTTACAGTTAAAACAGTCTTGAATGGGGGCTAGGAAAATATTGACGATTCAAATTTTTATCCTTAAGGACCTACATGCTTATTATAATAATATGTCTATGTGAATAAATCAATATTTGATTGATTGATAGATATAGTAAAAGTTATGACAAAATTTTGCAAATCTTTTGCAATTTATCTTTTAATTAAAAGAGTTTAATGAGTTACATTAATTCGATTTGTATGCAAATAAGATTTGTTACAAAATAGCAGATGCTTTAAAGAAGTTAATATACGAACTACTTTTGTTTTGATCTTGTAAAATAAGGCATGTGCTTACATTACTTTCAGAAATTTACTTGATTTTTATACATGATCGCGCTTTTTGTCAGACCAGTAAGACAAGCCGGCACAAGTAGTTTACGATGTTATATGTATCTGCGATCCTATTTATTCGAATAATGTTAACGTTAATTATTGCAATCAAACTTTAATACATCTTGCACTGCACAAACGTAGCAATAGTTGACATCTTCTCTAGCACAAAGCTTTAAATAATGTGTTTTCTCTTTGAATTTGGTGTAGTGATTCAACAGTTGAACTGATCGTCGTGGGTTCGATATTTTAAGTATAATATTATGTTTAGTTGATCGAAGTGTTTTGTATGTAACATAACCATGTATTTACAAAATACATGTTTATTTATTTATTTAATTCTTCATGCACAAATTACAGTACATAGGTGGACTTTATGCTACGCACCCTACAGAACCATAAGAATTACGACTTGGGCATCTTGGCCATAGGACAAGCTTTGCTTAGATTGGGGCTACACAGTAGTATATTAAAATTCCCCAAATTATTTATTTTAGTAAATTTCCTATGAATAATAATTTCCCTATAGCGGTAAAGGATATACTGAGAAACAGTCGTCAGCTTCATAACAATGCCAGTGCTCGGGAGTTTAGCGTGTCACTAGTATAACATAATAATTTAAAGCAACATGATTTTACAGTTAGGGAAGATAAGAGTCTTGTGCTTATGGTTTCTTGTGCCGAAAGTTTTTACAATTATTAAATTGTATTAATATTTTTCTTTATTATGTGTTTTCAGATCATATCGTATCGATGGTATGTCAGAAGAGACTTAGCCAAAAGATTTTCAGATGTTTTTGCTTCAAAAATATATAAGGGATAGCACAAGTTGTGTTATTGTAATGTTTGTTTCTTTTCAGATTTTGAATATTTCAAGAATATGTAAATGATTTATGTAACATAGTTTACATATTTATGAATAAGGTTTGATAGATTGAGCATAAGTATACATTTTATTTTCTTTTCAATCATGTTCAGTCCGTGCTCATATTTTCATTATATAGGTACTTACGTACTATTGTATGACATACTTGAATGTTTGATAGTAATAGCATAATGTTTCTCATATCAGTATTAATTTGTGATGTTGAGTTATAAAGTTAAACAATTAATTCGAGTACCTACCCCTTGTACCTGTCGAATTTGTCAAAAGGTATAATATTAATGTCATAATTGCTGATACATGTCACATTGGCGTCCTCGTTCACCAGGCGATAACAAACAAGGTCTCAAAATATGTTTACCTAGGCTTCGAATAACGGCGAAAGGACACAATAGGAGCGTTTTACCTACCATTAAAACGCATATTGTGTCCGGAGCCTTATTCGAAGCCTAGCTTTAAGACCTGCCTGGTGTAGATTTTATCCTTAATGGTTGTCAAGTGTTTCAGATTTTGAGACTACAATGACACAAATCTTCCGCCGTTGCTAAAAGGTGAACTCGTATCACGTGACTTATGATGACGTTACGGAAGTGACGTCACGTTGGTTAGATTGACCAATAGGAAAATTGATGTCGAACGGAAACGGAAAGGGCTTTCTCAAAATATGTTTACCTAGGCTTCGAATAAGGCTCCGGACACAATATGCGTTTTAATGGTAGGTAAAACGCTCCTATTTTTGATTCAATGTTATGTGTAAATTTCTTAAATCTTATGTTGTGTCTTGTGTGTTTATGGGTCGATCGGCCTGAAATTAATGATTTTTATTTTATTTTATTTTTATTAATGAATGGCCGGAGGATAGACACTCACTGAGAGAGGCCAGAGTTGATGGAGCGTATTTGCTCCCCAACCCCCCTATTAATAAACGTGGAGTAAAGTTACACCTGATGTAAATCTGTTGTTGTCTTTGACTTCTTTTTAGCTAATAAAAGTGACAGCATCAGTTTAAAACTAGATGTAACTTTGCTCCACGTTTATTAACCCGTGGAACGCTTTCTTGATGCGACGAAAGATCAAATAATTTTCGTACCCCGGGCGCTGAGTGACCTTACTGTAGAACACATTTACGTACCCATAAAGTGGTCGGGTTTCATTCGGTCCCGCAATGAATTATGTCAATGAATCGATTTCTATTGAACAAAAGACAAAAAAAATGTGTTCTACTATCAATAAGCGTAATTCCTCCGTATGGGATAAGCTGGCAGCGTCCGCTACGAGTCTGAATTCGTCATTCCCACTTCGCAGACGCTTAGTCGCATCTATCTGGCCGGATAAGCTTAAACTTGACGACTCTAGGGCCCGTATTCTAGAACGACACGTAAGAGGAGATCTCTTCTCAAGTTTCAAAAAACATTTCCATGATACTGGTTAACAATGACCTAATAAAAAAGGGAAAGAATCTTCGACAAAAAGTACAGAATAAGCATCAGATCCAGAGAAGACTGGAAACTAGAACATGACAATCTGGATAGCACTGTAGTATGCTACACAGATGGGTCAAGAAAGGAATCAACTGGACAACACTATAAGAACTACTTTTAATCTGGGCAAGTACGCCAGCGTGTTCCAGGCGGAAGTATTCGCGATACTGGAGTGTGCGAACATGATTAAAAGTGAGATAGGCAATTATAACGTAGGAAAAATAATAATATATAGCGACAGTCAAGCTGCCATCAAGGCCCTTGACAAAGCGGAGACTACATCAGCCCTGGTGAAAGAATGCAAACAAAGCATTCAGGCACTTGCCAACTTGGTTGAGGTAGAAGTTGCCTGGGTGCCCGGACACGAAGGTAAATAAGGCAATGAGGAAGCCGATGAATTAGCCAGGGGAGGAGCTGATGAACCCTTCATTGGCCCTGAACCAAGACTACCAATCGCATATAGAATTACTAACAACATTATCGGGATCAGAACAATCAAAGAAACCAACCAAAGATGGATGAGAAGAAAGGACTGCAGACAGTCTAAGATCTTCATCAAATCGGTTGACAAGAAGAAAACTAGAGAACTTCTGAAACAGAGTAGGAGAAATATAAGAACGATTGTAGGTGTACTTACTGGGCACTGCCCACTGAACAGATACCTATTAGTATTACCTATTAAACGGACAGAAGACCCTATCTGTCCGCAATGCAAAGAAAGAGAAGAAACAAGCTCCCACTTCATGGCAGAGTGCCCGATGTACGCATCACTGCGCTGGGAGCTCTTTGGAACGGATAAGCTTAAGGAAGAGGATCTAAAGCAGTTAACGATAAGTCAACTCAGCAGGTACTGTAAGCGCACTGGTAGGTTCGAGGGTCCGACGCCGGTGGGGTAAATGATAACCCGCCTCCCCCCTGCTCTTTAGCTTTTTAGGGGACTTGGGGAACTGGGTGAAATGGTCCCGACCTAGGTGACTGATCACCCGTCCGGCTTCGCTGGCGTCCCCCCTATAAATAATAATAATAATAATCCCTTTCTAACTGTACTTGAGAAGAGATCTGTCGTTCTAGAATACGGGCCTAAAGCTTGCAATATTAAACTGACCTCAGAATCTGTAGCTTCAGGTCTCCCATATCTGATGTTCTCCCGCACGCTGGTGGCGAACAGAACTGGCTCCTGGCTGATCAGGCCTAACGCCCTGCCCCTCAACCACTTGCTGTCAAACTCTCGGACGTCCACGCCATCGATGGTCACGTGGCCGTCGTTGACATCGTAGAACCTGGGATTTTAAATCAAATTAAATAATATTGAACATGTCGAATTTCATTATTGTTGTTATCTTTATACAACGTGTTAATGCAATAACCGAAATCTCATACACCCCAACTAAATTATTTGATACTAGCTTTCCGCCCGCGGCTTCGCCCGCGTGGACTACACGACGTTATCACGCGGGAATGTGATATTTTCCGGCATAAATGGTAGCCTATGTTCCTCTCCAGGCTACAAAGTATCTGTGTCTTAAATTTAAGCCAAATCCATTCAGCCGTTTTGGCGTGATTGAGTAACAAACATTCAAACATCTAAACTTTCACATTTATAATATTACTAGCTTTCCACCCGCGGCTTCGCCCGCGTGGACTACACGACGTTATCACGCGGGAATGTGATATTTTCCGGCATAAATGGTAGCCTATGTTCTTTTCCAGGCTACAAAGAATCTGCGTCTCAAATTTCAGCCCAATCCGTTCAGCCGTTTTGGCGTGATTGAGTAACAAACATACAAACATCTAAACATCCAAACATTCACTTTCACATTTATAATATTAGTAGGATACTAGTAGGATTAAATTCCATTAAAACATTTATTTTTTTAAAAGAAACTTCCAAGATATTCGTGCTCATAGGTCTCCGTGGCTTTCGGACAGATTTTAAGATCTACTATGACGAAAGGGAGCACGTGACGGGTCGCGCGTGTATTGAATGAATAGGCAATAGACACAAACATTTTTAGAAGCAGCAAAAAGGGAAAACAAATATTTTTGAAATACTTAACTCCTATCAAAAATGTGTGGAATCTATTCTACTCTCGAATCCGAACAAACCATGTTCTCTGTTTCGGTTAAAGCCGCGCGGTTTTACCCGTGTAGTACCCGTTCCTTTGGGAATACTGGGATTATAATGTAAAAGCTATATTACTGTAACGTTTCATCTAAATCGGTTCCGTAGTTTTTGTGTGAAAGAGTAACACGCATACACACATCCATCCTCAAACTTTAGCAGCATTTACACGGCGCCAAATACTTGAGACAATCTAATGCCGGCGCCAGACATAGCACAAACATTTGAACAAATATTTGAAGACTTTGCCTTCTGACATGGCAAAGTACTGTATTATTTTATCAAAGCTTTGAACAAATACTCAAATACCCGTGCTATATACACATGTGTCCAACCATTTGTTCAAATATTTGTTCAATTGTTTGTGCTATGTCTGGTCCGCCTTGATACTAATACTTTCAGCCGTACGACGCCCACTGCTGGGCATAGGCCTCCCCCAAGGATCTCCACAACGTTCGGTCCTGCGCTAACCGCATCCAGCGGCTTCCCGCGACCTTGACTATATCGTCGTGTAAGCCTATTATTGTGTTGTTGTTTGAATTGGTAATTTCTCGATTTCCTAATTTCCGTGTAAAATTTAGTCGTAAAATTCGTAATTTAAATTATGCTGCTTAAAATTGCAATTGCGAACAAAATTTCCGTAGCTAACTACTTTATCAATGTTGCATTGTGTTGTATACGTACGAAATGCATGAACGATATGATTCGATTCGATACCGCAGTTGCTAATTAACAACAGTCGCGATAAAAGCACAATAAAAGGCGTCAAAACAACAAACAAAAACACTTTAAATAAAATGAAGTTTCAAGTATTTTTCTTGTTGATAACTTTAATGGCGTCATTCGCTTTTGGTCACAATTCTGTTGGTGAAAAGGAGTTATCGAGACAAGGCGAGAAGAATCCCTGCCCGACTTGTCCTCCTCAATCAAAATGAAGTTTTAAAGTAAAAACTGTTTTGCGATACTTGTGTTATTCTTTTTTAGCCATATACGGCCAGAATTACTAATCTATCCACAGATAGGGATAGGCATGATCCAGATTAGTTGTTATCTTTGGATTGATTATTAATTCTGGCCGATAGTGACGTTTATAAATCCTGTTTTGACTTATAATGTGATATTGATGATTTATTTTTAGTTTTAAGAAAGGATGTCTTTATTGTTTTCTTTAAGGGCTGTCAAAAACTAGCTAAAAGGTAAAAAAGATTCATATCACAGATTAGATTTTAAAAAATAATTTAGTATTTTATCGTTCAGTCTCAGGTAATTTTTAACGAAAAGTAGTTTTGTAACAGCACAGTAGATTTTTTTAGGAAATAAGTTCTAATGTCATTCTTTAACTTCAACGGTAAGTACCTAAATCTCAAATATTATATTAATTTTATCGTTAACGTGTATACCTTGATTCATGGAAGACCTTCCCTGATCTGGGACCGTAATGTCAAAGTACGATTGTAAAAGGATATGGCGCTATACGAGGTTTTTTTTTCTTTTATTTTATTTATTTCTTATTTAAAATACACAAAGAATAAACATAAAACTTTCACCAAACTGCGTAACAGTTTGTCGGCGAAATATAAATAATTATGCTCTACTACTTATGAAATTACACTATCTAATCTTAATTAGGTGTTAAAGTTACATAAAAAATTAAACTAAGGCAAACAAATTTAAATTTAAACAGAGTAGGTACGACATTGATTAATTTCTAATTAACATAAATCTAAAAAAACTTTTTTACATAAAAAAATATTTAATTTTTTTATGGAATACTTGGACTTCAAATTATTACTGGTTAGACCAAGTTTATTAAAAATTCTAGGTGTAATATAAAATCTTGTCCGTAGTTTAGTTTAGTTTAGGTGTATAGCTCCACTTGTTTTACGGAAAAAATACTAGGTGAGCAACTTAGTCGCCAGTCTAACCTAACTTAAACCTATTTTTCTGCAACGAAACCTAGTATTTTAGGCGGTATATTTAGTCGGTCGGTTTCGTCTTCTAATCAACTATAGGTTCTTTAAATTTTTACTTTTTTGCATTCACAATGCAATTTTTATTATTGAAAAATGGAAAATGAAGTATTTAGAGTCATCATAGTATTTAGTCCCATCGGAGCTGTGACCGTACTCTGAAACGCTAATCCGAAACTTCGGTTAGCCCCGCCCCTTTCACTCGATTCTGTCACGACTCGAGAGTAAGAGGGACGGGTAACCCGAAGTTTCGGGTTTTGCGTTTCAGAGTAGGCCCTCAGGTTGTGAGACGGGTCGATTTTTTCTAAATACTTCATTTTCCATTTTTCAACGTTAGGTTCTTTACTATTGTGATAACAGGTAACTGTATGGGGCTTGTATGCAAAACATTATAACTTTAATTCTATTTCTCGTGTTACAAAAAATCACCATTATAATATGTTTGGTAAAAAAAATAAAAAGTACTTAAGTACAAAATTAATACAAATAGAGTAGCAGCTGAAAATTTATCAAGGTCTTTCATCTTGTACCTAAGAACTGTTTTAGAGCTCAGTTGATAAATGACCATTTTATTTAAGACTCTAGTACAATAGCATAAGGTCTAAAGTCTAATGCTTACCTTTCTAAGAGAGCCGCTATTGTCGATTTGCCATTGCCAGAGGTACCAACTATGGCGATTGTTTTACCAGCAGGAATCTTCAGATTGAAGTGTTTGAGAACAACCTAAAAATACATAATTATTTTATTATTAAGTACTTATAAGTTATAACAAAGCTTTAGTTACCTATGTAGTTTATCGGACTTATTTTGCGACATAAATAGAAAAACTGACAGTTTACTTTTAAAATTAAAAGTGCGATTAGGTCGGTAGTCGGACGAAGTAACCATACATAGTAACCATGCTAACACAAAATAATAACTTGTAAAAGGTGGTGATTTCAAAAATCAATGGTCTTGAGTAATTTACTTACGGCTTCCGGTCTGGTAGGGTATGCAAAAGTGACGTCTTTGAATTCTATATCTCCATGGAATTCATGGTACTTGATTATCTTCTTGCCCGAGTCGTCCATCTTTGGTTCTTTGTTTATATACTGTAACCAAGAACATTTTTTTTTATTACACAGATTTAGAAAATACTTCAAGATACAGAATAGACACATTTTGTTGACCATAATATTATTATGTTTGTCCTGCGTGGGAATCAAACCAGACTCCGGAAGTAGTAGATTACATAACACTACTCATTACTACTCACACTACTTCGCCTGCTGACAGTTGACCACTCGTCACGAGGTGAAAAAATTTCAAAAAATTTGCTTTGCTTTTTCTTGCCTATTTTTGTAGCTAATTCTTAAATTTACTCACAACATACCTCAAAAACCTTTCCACCCGCACTGACTCCCTTGACAACCGCGCCGAACAACAATGACACTTGTGCCACAGATCTCTGCACAGTTTGAGCGTTGACTACAAAAGCCATCACATCGCCCGCTGACATCTGACCATACGCAATGAGGTGTTTAGTACTCTAAAACTTTTTCTTTTTGCCTATTTTTGTAGCTAATTCTTAAATTTACTCACAACATACCTCAAAAACCCTTCCACCCGAACTGACTCCTTTGACGACCGCACCGAACAATAATGACAGTTGCGCCACAGATCTCTGCACAGTTCGGGCGCTGACTAGAAACACCATCACATTCACCCGCTGACATCTGACCACTTGCCATGGGGTATATTATACTTCAAAACATTTACTTCTCGCCTATTTTTATAGCTAATTCTTAAATTTATTCACAACATACCTCAAAAACCCTTCCCCCCGCACTGACTCCCTAGACCACAGCGCCAAATAGCAATGACAGTTGCGCCACAGATCTCTGCACAGTTTGCGCGTTGACTAGAAACGCCATCACATCGCCCGTTGACATTTGACCGCTTGCCATGAGGTGTATAATACTTCTAAACATTTGCTTCTTGCTTATTTTGTAGCTATTTTTAAATTTATTCACAACATACCTCAAAAACCCTTCCACCCGAACTGACTCCCTTGACGACCGCACCGAACAATAATGACAGTTGCGCCACAGATCTCTGCATAGTTCGGGCGATGACTAGTAACGTCATCACATCACCCACTGACATCTGACCACTCGCCATGGGGTATATTATACTTCAAAACATTTACTTCTCGCCTATTTTTATAGCTAATTCTTAAATTTATTCACAACATACCTCAAAAACCCTTCCCCCCGCACTGACTCCCTTGACGACCGCACCGAACAACAATGACAGTTGCGCCACAGATCTCTGCACAGTTTGCGCGTTCACTAGAAACGCCATCACATGGCCTGCTGACATCTGACCGCTTGCCATAAGGTACAATAACACTCTAAAACGCTTTCTTTTTACATATTATTGTAGCTAATTTTCCAGTATATTTACAACTTACTTCAAAAACTCTTCCACCCGCACTGACTCCCTTGACCACCGCGCCGAACAACAATGACAGTTGCGCCACAGATCTCTGCACAGTTTGCGCGTTCACTAGAAACGCCATCACATCGCCCGCTGACATCTGACCGCTTGCCATGAGGTGACCGCCTAGGAACATGGTGCTAAGGACCATACTGGAAGAGAAATGAAAAATTACAACTATTGGAGACGTAATAAAGACACAATTTGTGTTCAGTAACCTATTTTTGAGTCACTGTCGCTACGCTCGTGATTTAATTTTAGACTATTTCGCTAGTTCGTGATTTAAATTCAGCACTCGCAGCAAAAAATGACTTTGCTCTCTTGTATCACGTTTTGTATCACTATTAGTCCACGTTTTGGAATAAGGGGGATTAGGTCCAGTAGTTTTGGAGCAAATAGGCTGTAATACCGGTGGCGGGTTGATTATGTAACTTACTAGCAATCGATTGCTTGTCTTTGATTGCAAAATGCCAGTTAGATTGAATTTGCCTTAGTAAGAATCAAAGTGACAACTGTCTTACTAAAGCAGCAATGGTAATGCAATTGCTGTCAGTTTGGATTGCTAAGTGATTGCTAATAACTTACATAATCAGCCTGCGGGACGGACAGACGCACGAGTGATCCCATAAAAGGACCGGCTTTTATTTTTTGTCGAAACCCTAAGGGCCTTGTCATACTAGCGGCTGGCGAGCGGCTTCGCGACGGGACGGGCACACTCTCGTACACAGTAGCCTTTCTTCAGGTGACACTGATCTTCTCATATGTGTGTCTTCATGTCTTAAGTCAGTTAGTATCAGATGAAAATTTAGGTCTTGACTTTCGCAGGTAGGAACGATTTTTTTTTATTAGTTTGCAAAAAAACACAAAGTAGTGGCTCTTTTCTACTCGATTAAGTGATAATGGATCCTCCCAAAATCGACGACGCTTTCGTTTTCGTCTGCTGCGTCTTCGAAGTAACAAAACCAACAGCAGTGTTTCCTCGTAGGAATCCATTTTGTTACTGAGTGTACTGTATTTAGTAAACTCGCTGCGAACAAACGACGAAAACGTTGCGTATCCGCCACACATCTCGCAGACCGCTCGCAAACCGCTAGTATGATAAGCCTTTGTGACGGGACGTCCTCGTCGGCCAGTGGTACACTAGCCGGAACGTCGGAAGTCACCGCCCAGTATTTAATTTGTAGATAATAGATGAATAAAAAGATGATGTTTATAGGGACTTGACTTTTATTTATAAAGGTAGTAATAAAGAAACGTATAGGAAGAATAGGAAGATTAGGAAGATTAGGAACTGTAACAAAATGATAAAAAATACATGAATAACAAAAAGTAGATAGGTAAGTAGGTAGTAGTGGATATGATGATGAAAACTTACCCCTTTCCAAGGGTCAAGGGTTCCACTTATTTAATACTACGACAAACAATTGAAACTGGTATAAAAAACTGGTAATGCTCCGAGAGCTCTGTATGGCTTGGTGATTTTAGTAGAACTGAATCAAAAATGATGAACAGGACACGTGAAACGAAGATTTTGAATTTGAATTGAAAGAACAGGATAGGATTCGATAAAATTAATGGCCAGTATGTAGAACTAGATGGAGTTTCCAGTCATCATAGAATTTTTAACCATCCATAATGACTGGTACGAATCGACATCGTTACACCTTTAAAGGCTTACCCATTCAAAAACAAATTAGTTCCAGCCTGAAACAAGCCCACGCCGAGTCCGAGCTCCATGCTGAGTTCCGCAGCCTTTTCGCATTCCGTCGCGAACATTTGCGCTTCGTTCTCCTCGCCGGCGAATGCTCGCACCGTGCGCATGTTCGCTATCGCCTCTTCCGCGACTAACGTTGCTTTTTCAATCTGAAATATTTAGTCAACTCAATGATATGGTGTGACTAAACTGTATTACGTTTTTCTGTATGAGTAGCATGATGGCAACGACATTGTTTGTCGCGCTCCTTCCAACCAATCAGCACGTCGCCAAAAGTCACGCGCGCTATCTACGAGCGATCTGATTGGTGGAAAGTAACGCGACAAACTATGTCGTTGCAGTCATGCTAGCCTAGCTGGACTCAATACTTGGCTTAACAATACGACTAGGTAACGCCACACGAACTTAAACAAAACTGGCTGGCATGGCACCGGCTGGCTATTTTTAAACGGAGAAAAAGGTTACAAATAAAGATTTTAAATTATTTTAATGTAAGTAAAGGAAAAATTATGACAGTAAAACACGCAAATTACTAGCAGGGCTGGTGGTTTTTTACTATCACAATTTATCTTTAAGGATACGCATGTAACGATCACGTCATAAATTACTCTCTTAAACAACTGGTAACTTAAGAAACAATAATTCATCATTGAATTTTTAATTTAAACAATCGTCCACTTAACAGTTTTTTTTTGTAGCATAAGAAAGTTCACAGACGCGTGTCTCAAGCGGATGGCACCGCGCTCGTGCAGTCAGCGTCAAAATGATCTGAGCGTTCAAACCTATCAAAAGTACTTATCTGAAGATTTGACAAAAATCAACCTTATCTCAAGACTTAAAGATGCATTTTTATTTGTTGTTTGAGAACAAAAGTATTGTGTTAAGAGTGATTTTTGTCAAATCTGCTGCAAAACTTTTGGCAAGTTTAAACGCTCAGATCATTTTGACGCTGACTGTACTGTTCCTAACCATTTCGAGATATCGTGTCCCGAGAGCGGTGTCTATGTATAATAATACCATACCTGCGCCTGCGCCTCTCTGGACAGCTTCCGCAGCAAGGACCCAATGAACGTGCCTCCTACGACCACTGACGGAACACACACCATGGTGAGCCCGGTCAAATGCGGCGAAATCACTAGCAAGCTGACCGCTGAACCCACCACCTACAAGGAACGATAATATAGTTAGAAACATAGGTTAAAAATAATTTCTTTCTTTTATATCAATATAAGCGACTAGCGGATCTTCGCGGATTTAACCCGCGTAGT
This sequence comes from Crambus lathoniellus, assembly GCA_949710035.1. Lineage (NCBI taxonomy): Eukaryota > Metazoa > Arthropoda > Insecta > Lepidoptera > Crambidae > Crambus > Crambus lathoniellus. The sequence goes on along the minus strand of OX453314.1, from coordinate 21,630,206 downwards.
ACCCGTTCCCGTGGGAATATTCTTCATTGTTCTCAGTTCTCAGTTCTTCAGTGGGAACATTCTTCTTGTCAGTTAAAAAAGTCTTGAATGGGTGGTAGGAAAATATTGACGATTCATAAGTACATGCTTATTATGTCTATGTGAATAAATAAATATTTGATTTGATTTGATTTGATATCGGGATAAAATATAGCCTATGTTACTCGGGAAGAATGTAACTTTCTAAGGTTAAAAGAATTTTCTAAATCGGTCCAGTAGTTTCGGAGCCTATTCGATGCAAACAAACAAACAATCAAATCTTTCCTCTTTATAATATTAGTAATGATATCACTGCCGCGCTCGGTAGCGATATCGCGTCGAACATAAGCGATATCGCTTATATTTGAACAGGCTCAAATGCTGTTAGCACACTGCGTTTTTTGAACGCGCCGTCAATGCGCATCTGTTTCGATGCAGACGCGATACGCAAGCGAGACAAACGCAGCTTGTAGACCTTTGCAACTTCATCATCATCATCAGCCATTTAGAATCCCCACTGCTAGAGCACTGGCTTTCCTTATGGATAGATAAGGATAACGGGCCATGAACCATCACGCGGGCCCAGTGTGGACGGTGGGTATTAACGCAGCCGGGACCAACGGCTTAACGTGCATTCCGAAGCACGGAGGAGCTCGAGATGAAACGTTTTTACTCACCCATCCCGTGATCACGTTTGTATCACTACAAACGCGTGTCGATGGCGCGTGAGAGAAATGCGGTGTGCTTTGGCATCAGTTTTCTCTCACATCCTACTATACATGGTAATTTTTTTATCATCCCGGATAATTTTAGGGATTATTCTACTCATGAAAACAAACAACTTTTATTAAAGGACCAACACTGAAATCGCGAAATAAATCAGCTGTTCCATACATTTTGATTAAATATGTTTTGCAGTTTTGTATGGAACAGCTGATTTTTTTTCGTCGTGTATAACAAACATTATAAATGCGAAAGTTTGTGAGGATGTATATAAAGGTATGTTTGTTACTCTTTTTTGCAAAAACTACTGAACAAATCTGGATGAAAGGACTACAGATTAAATATACCTATAGGATACTTTTTATCCCAATATTTCCACGGGAACGGGGTAAAACCGCTCGGAGCAGCTAGTATATACCATACATAAAAAGCACCTAGAATAAGGCAACTAGACATGTTCAAGCTCATTAATTATTGTCTTGAACGAGCATCGAACCCGCAACCTCTGACCAGAAAACAAGAATCTCTACATCTGCGCCGCATAAAACAAAGTAAGTAAACAGTATGAAAAGGGTTTGTCAATTTATATTAAACTAGCGGCCGCCCGCGGTTTCACCCGCGTGGTTCCCGTTCCCGTGGGAATATCGGGATAAAAAGTACATATAAACCTTCCTCTTGAATCACTCTATCTATTGAAAAAAAACGCATCAAAATCCGTTGCGTAGTTTCAAAGATTTAAGCATACAAAGGGACATAGGGACAGAGAAAGCGACTTTGTTTTATACTATGTAGTGAAGGGTGATAAGATAAATTACTTACCTGAGTTAAAGCTCTTAATCCTCCAGAAATAGTCTGTTTGAAAGAGCTCTTGAAATCTTGAACATCTACTGTTAGCCTGAAATATTAATATATAGCTGTATAAGTTGAACAACTAATATTATGTAAGTACCTACTTAATAATGATAGTAATATTTTTTGACAATGTTGGAACTGTTGCATTAAGTATAGTATAGATTAAAAGAAAAAATTACTAACTAATCAATAGTTCATAAACTTGAAAAAAATCGACCCGTCTCACAATCAGCTCCGATGGGACTCGAACCCACGACCTTTCGCTTTCCGGGCGACTGCTCTAACCACTGAGCTACGGAGTCGTTACGAGAAGCGTCGAATTTATCCAATACTTCTTACTAGCTGTATAGTCAGCGTTAATTTCATCAATGTGGAGATATTACTACCCTCACATAATTTTCATGAACTTATTGGGATGCACTTCCTTTTCATTTCACTAGTACTTTCAAGATCAAGATCTTCTTCATAGAAAATAGTACTTACCCCAATTACGAACCATCCATCGCCAACCCACCTGCCAGGTATCTTACCTATTAACTAATTCTCCCGTCCTCTCCCGGTCAAAAAATGCCATATCCTGATTGAGTATTGACACAAATAGATCTTGTTTCATTTGCGTGGCTACTTTTTCTCCTACTTGAGACAATAAGTGGATGTAAAAGAAGGTAAATGCAGCCTGAAATAAACAAAAAATATCTGTCATATACCAAGATAATGTTTTTAAAATCAATTTGAAGCAGAAAAACAAAATTTATTTCAGCTAAGTATCTGTTATTATTCTTCTCATCCCTAAAAATTGTATTATACGAAAATATGTAATGTGTGTTTGTCTGTCTGTACCTATGTCCCATTTTCACGTCAAAACGGCTGAACCGATTATGATGAAAATTAGAATGGAGATAGTTTGAGTCCTAGGAACGACATAGGCTACTTTTTACCGCGGGAATAAGGCTCATTCCAATGTGAAAATTACTTTTAGCACAGGCAAAGCTGTGGAATGGAATTGGTATTTAATTAAAGTGATAGTTTGAGTTCCTGGGAAGGTTTATATTTAGAAAAGAGACAGTTTGAGACCCTGGGAAGGACATAAGTAACTTACCTTGGGAAAAAATTTCACTCCCATGGGAAAATCACTTTAAGCGCGGGCAAATTTGCAGGCAGAAATTGGTACTTATCTAAGTAAATAGTTTGAGATCCTGAGAGTGCCATATATTTTTTTTATTAAACCAGTTTAATAATTGAAATTAATCACGTTTTACAGAATTTTATGCATGTGTCTTATTAAAAAATGTTATTATGCTAATAATATAATATTACATAAACATGCTAAGTAGATTTAAGTAGTATCAGACGAAGAAAAGGTGATGAAATGTCAGAGAAAAAAAATTAAAAACAACCGAAAATCTACTAAGTATGTTTTAATAAAATACGCATGCTATGAAATACGTAAAAAGTGGTTTTATTTCAATGAACAGTCCGTGCACAAATCACAGTTGTGCTCATCTTAATACTTACTTGGCCAATATACAAGGAAATAAGCTTAAGAGCTGGCATCTTGATTTCCTCTATAAAATCAGCATTAGGATTAGCTTTCATACTCGCCAACACATTCACTATAGCACCCAACATGGCAGGAATGTATACGTTGAGAAATGCCACTGCTAAGGCTGACTGAAATTATGTAACAATCAACTGTTAATGAACGAAGATAAATCAATAAAGAATAAAATCTGTATAAGGGATGACTCATGCTACACCATGCTGGGACCTAGCCGAGCGTCGTCTTGGCTGTGGCATGGGTCAAATAATATTTCATACATTTTGTATGTACACACTCATGCTTTACTGAGTGGACAAGGAGCTGAGCAACATTTAAATATGTAATATTAGTTGACCGTGCTTAGGCGGACGCTCGACTCGTACCCATGCATGGTCTAGCATGAGTCTTTATCATTTATTTATTTATCATTTATTCTTCATTCTTAATTTTAAGAACCTTTGCTAATATCATGCATATCATATGTACTTTACTTTCTCACTTCAAAACAGCTTAAGGAATGTATACCTACTATACATATAGAAGAGTGGATGATTGGGAGATGGATAAAAAAAAATGGAAAATGAAGTATTTTGAAAAAATCAACCCGTCTCACAATTCATAATAAATCCATTTTTCTATAATAAAAATTGCATTGTGAATGCAAAAAACTAAAAATTAAAATAAGATGGATTAAAACTCAAATAAGAGGAGGGAAAACAAATGCAAATTGTACATGGAATGGAACTAGAAATAAAGTCCAATAATATCAGTTGTTGGCCACCATTGTTAAATCCTTTTATTTGTCAAGTACTTACGGCAACTGCTGCAGCTAAAAGCCATCGATGCGGCTTCAAATATTCAATTAACCTTTGCCAATCAAATTTCGAAGTGTCTTCATTAATATTTGGCCTGCGCTGAATAATCCTTGAATTCTGTGATGCTTTACAGAAAACCTCACTATTTCTGATTAAAACTTGTGCAGCTAACCCTAAACCAACACCAGTGCAGAGCTTCCAAGGACTGCATATTAAGAAAACATTAGTTTTTGTGATTTTATCAGCCGCAACTTTACCATCACAAATATACCGCTTTATCACTCCAGATGGTTTACTTTTTAATAAGTTTACAAAGATCCCATTACTCTTAGGTGACAGAAGCCTGAAAATTTAAATTGTGGTAACGATAAATGAATGAAAACCACTTATAAACAAATCACATAGGTTATAAACATTTACCTCTGTCGTACCAACTGGTGCGAATGCATATGAATAAGTTGCCACATTTTAAGGAATCTCGGTACTTTTATTTACGACAAACTTTAAATTAAGCACATAATAATTATAATGATTTTACGTAATTGTTGCGTTATTTCAATTCAATAATTATTTATTTCATTTCAGGCAAAATCTGTCATTTTCATTTTGATGTCATTGTCAATGTCATTGTTATTAATCAATCAGCTGACAGACAACTTGCGTTCAGAAACGGAACGGCAAAGGGTAGTATTCCACTTATCAAATATTGGACGAGCGAGGATGAATTCATAAATGATTTCGTTGATAAATTCTTTGATCAAATGTACTTATAGATATTGGACAAAGATCTTTGATAAAGTGGAATAAATTAACGTAGGTATGCAGGTACTATTTAGTATTCTGTGGCAGTGTAGAGGTCTTTAAGCAAGGCCAAAGCAAACTACTAATAAAATCAAACGCATTTCCCTTCGATCATATAAATTTCGCAAAAATGAAGCAATTCATTAATTTATCACACTACTGACTACTGTTTCATAATTTTGAGGTAGGTGACGCCATCTATCGAGCATCATGGAAAAAAATTATGTCATCAACTGAAAACTGCATCAAATGGGCAGTTTTCAGTAAAGCTCGAAAGATGGCGTTACCAAAATGGGGAAAAGAAAACAGAATTCAGAATTATTTCCGTGTTCTGTGCTGGAAACCATTTCAGCGTATTTTCAAGCCTCTATTATTTGAAGACCTTTGGATAGGTTTAGAACGTTGAAATTATTATCGTCATTTAATAAACTATATGCACATGCACACACCAGCCGGCCCCCTGATTCAGAAACCGTCCGAAACGCTCTCGACAGCGGAATGTATGCACTGTCTCTGTCACTCACTACAGAATAGACAAAGATTAATCACATAATTCGAATCCGATTCCGTTTCCACCGGTTTGCGAATGGGGGCTGCACCCCAAAATTTCAAGTTTGTAACTGATTTATTTCCGAAGTTTTATACGAAAGCAAAGTTTTGCTAATTCGGCACACCAATCTCACTGATCATCAAAATAGAACTAGTACCCAAAGAGCATGTAATCACTACGTTTACTAGTACCTAAGTAGGTACTTCCCATAAAGCTAGAGACCAGCCGGCCTAGCATGAGCGGCTTATAACGCGCGATATGATATGGTACGGTAATAGCCGCTACACACGTTCCGATCCGACCGCCGATTTGGTCTGCTCCAGACCAAATCTGGACGTGTGTAGCGTAGTCGTCCGACCATATTCGTGTTTGACGCGGTCGGCCGGATTTGGTTCGCACGAACTTCACTTCCTACCAAATCGGAACGTGTGTAGGCTTCCGACCGGACCAACTTGGCAGTGTTGACAATTTTGGAGGTTTTCCCCTAGATTTAGGGAGAAAATATGTAAAAGCGGAAATATTTAAAGCAGGTAAATTACGTTTAAGGGATTTTCAGAGGATTCAATTTAATGCTCGTTCATGAGTTTTACGTAGGACTGAACGAACGAAAGGTTTAAATATGGCCATTTATGAAAAGATTCTATTTATCTAATTGTTTTTTTAGAATATTTTGTTTAAAAACTAGCAATTTGTCGTAAAACTAAATATATATAAAAAGGTCATAACACCTCATCAATAAGTGCTGCTTTTAGTAAATATTTAGCATGTTTAGTATTTTAATGAAAATAACAGAAAATTAATAAATAATGAAATTGTTTTTTTTTGTAGTAATAAAACATTAAAAACCGATAATATTTTTCTTTTTAATTTATTTATTGCAAGCAAATTGATGTTTTCAGTATTTATAAATAATAATAATATTGGGAGATTAGCAGTGGCTGGCAACACTGCAAAAACGGCTAGAGGTCGGCCAGACCAAATCGGAACGTGTGTAGCGCCGACCGATTTGGTCTGGCAGATTTGGTTTGAACGTGTGTAGGCGCGGATCAGATCTGCAGTGAAGTTCGCCCGCACCAAATCGGTGGTCGGATAGGAGCGTGTGTAGCGGCTATAAAGTTGTCTTGCTTACCCCACTAAGGTGTAAGCAAGACGGCATGCCGTACCATATCATATCGCGCGTTATAAGCCGCTCATGCTAGGCCGGCAGGGGGCCAAGTCTGCTAATGTTAAGTCATAATCGTGTCTCAATCGTGTTTCAATTGCAGTGCTTTTTACACACTAGTTACAAGAATTTATGACAGTATGATGTGATGTAAATGTAGTGTGTGGTGTGACCATCAGAAGTATTGTGAAAAAAGTACACATTTCTTGTAACTAGTGTGTAAAAAAGCACTACAATCGAACTACGATTGAGACACGATTATGACTAAACGTTAGCAGGCTTGGCCCCCTGAAATTTGGTACAGGGCTAGGGTTTAATGCCCACATGAATGGAAAACTATTAAAACTATGATCATGGAAGATCCTGAGTAGGGCAGGAGTACTTTTTATATTTTATTCTGTGACTTTGTGGCCACTTTAAGGAATTTTTCACTTTTAAGTTGGTAGGTACTTAAGGGTACCAATTAAATACCTAAGTTAAGTACCTAGCTACTAATAAATCGTCTTATATTTACGTCATAAATTAGGTAGGTACCTAATTCATATTTAAAATTACTTAAAGAGAAGTTATTTAACTACATTTAAAGGAAAATTTTTCAAATTAAAAATGTAATTTTTTGTATGTAGGTACCTAATAAATAACACAAAATGTGTGAGAGGTGACAAACTAATGCCCCGGTTTTGGCTACAAACTCAAGTCAAACTATTCCAAATAGAGCGAAAAATCAAAACAAAACCCAGGTTGAATCGATATGTTGTAATGTGCTAGAAACTAACAATTTAATTGTAAAAAACAAAGGTTTATAATTTTTTTCTTCCTTAACAAACTTAAAATTTTCAAAAGTACCTAAGTATTTAGGTAGGTACAAAAAAATTTTAAAACAGAAAATGGTGAGACGGGTCGATTTTTTCTAAATACTTAGGTACTTCATTTTCCATTTTTCAGAATATGGCGTTTTTTGAAAAAATACATATCGCATCAGGAAAATTCCTTATTTAAGTAGGTAAATTACCTTTGGCAAAACTGACGAAAAGTTATTTAGAATACTTTTAGAGCAAAAAGTGGCCAAAACCGATACTGTGGCCAAAACCGGGGTTCTGTCCTACCTGATGCCATATTGTCTTCGCAAAGTATTTTCAGCTTGGTTGCCGGTTGGACCTTTTGTCTTGAGTTATGTACACAAATTAAAGGTCTGGAGTATCTGATCAAGTACACAGCTCACTTAAACTGAGAGATATGAAAATGTCGCCCTAACAAAAAATATTTAGTGTGATGTATTGTATTGTAAGCCCTTTGTATTGATCTTTAAAAACCTGAAGCTTTCTGCAAAAAGATAATGAAATCCCACCAAAAACATCCTGTAAAAAACCTGACAAGTGCGAGTCGTACTAGCGTACGAAGGGTTCCGTACTATAAAAAAAACAGGTTTGTTGTAAAAACATTTATTTTAATTATTTAAATTCAATATTAATATTCTGTGAATATTTGAACTGAAACGTGTAAAATATTACTTACCTATAAAAATACGATGCTTTTATATATGTCGCAGGGATTTTGTCAAAGTCGTGATATTATAATTCCAATAGTGAAATTATAATTTCACGCGATATTATGAACAGAGTACGAGACAGTATGGCTGCGAGCCTCGGAAGTCCTGTAGAACACGTGATATGTTAGAAATAGTTATTGTATTTTTATTGATACAAAATACTGTCTATTCGTAATTTAACTACCTAGTGGAATTATAATATCACGTGAAATTATAATTTCACTAGTGGAATTATAATATCACGATTTTGACAAAATCCCTGCGACATATAGGTACTTACAATCCGTAGGAAACAGTGAACTGGAAACCCAAAGATTGCTGGTTCGATCTAGCCTCGTCTAAGCTGTAGGTACAGTAGACTAGCCATTCTCTATAGGTACGACTGGCTTGTAGTTTTATCAGTACACTCGAAAAATGGTACTCAAAAAGAAACAATTCATTCATCCCCTCGAAAAAAATTACAGGCGATTAAAAATTATAATTTCCGAACGTAAAGCCCACAGATCCACAGATGTTCGAGTGCTACGCCCCCCAATGTTAGCGCCAAATACCCCATTGTTTAATTCAAGTGACGCGAGTTTTAACATTATTATTTGTACCTACATACCTACTCTGATTCGTATTTTATTCGATCTTGTGCTTTTAAAAGCGATCTAAATATGAGGGTAGGCATAGGGTAGTTAGTCGCATTAAGTCCCAGAATCTTTGGCAGCAGAACTTTAAAAAAAATATTGATACTAAACTGACTGACTGACAGACCACGCACAGCCGAAACTACTGGAGGGAATACCTACTGAACGCAAGAAGCTGAAATTTGGCATGTATGTTCCTTGGGACTCCCCGATGAACATACGTGCCAATTTTGTAGAGGAGCACTAAGAGAAGATTAAAGATTCCCCCCCTAAGGGGGTAAAAAACTTTTGTGAATATCTCAATTCACCACGTTACGAAGACCCAAGCGGAGCACTAGTTAAAAACAAACTATCTTGGTACTAGTTATTTTTTGTTATTTATTATTGAGCATTTTCCTGCTCTATCGAATCAGAAATTATGAGATCCGCAGGAGAACTAAAACAAACGACATCGCTCGAAGGATTGCTCCGCTGAAGTGGCAGTGGGTGGGACACATAGCGCGGAGAACCGATGACTGTTGAAGCGGAAAGGTTCTCGAATGGCGACCAAGTACTAGACGAGCGACGTTCCGTGGGCAGGCCCCCTACAAGGTGGACCGGACGATCTGGTCAAGGTGATGATGGTTATTGAGCTTGAAAACTTTCTAAAACTAAAAAAAATTAATATTGTGCATGTAATGTAAAATTAATATAGGTACAGAAAGAATGCATCGTTTTACACTTTTCTGTAAAAATATCCTAAAAATGTGGTTACGTTACGTTACGACTTAACCCTTTCGGTTCAGCGTGGGAGTGCAGTGCCAGGACTGAAACAAATTTTTCAAATTATCTGAAATTGATTATTTCAAATTATAATTATCAAATTGCCAAACTAAAATTGTCAATATGAAATTATTCTATGTTAATGTGAGAACCGTTTGGGCTGAAGGGTCCCCATTGCTAAGTAAAAACTAAGCTTCAGTCCTGAATCAAAGTGTGACGGGATGTTTATTTCCATCGGTCCAATATAGATACCATCAGGCCTGAAAGGGTTAAGTAAGAAATTTATAAAACTTTTAGGATAAGGAAGTGCTCCTGCTTATGTGTTCCCCGATAACTATTCAAAGCCTGAGTGAACAGGCATCTCCTTGACAGGACAAGCATGCTGTTGCATCCTTAGACCACATCCTTTTAATAATTTAAGATAGTGACCAAATGCATGCCCAATTTTATATTTAAAAAAAAATACCCGCCATGACTGCCATATGGCCAAATGACCACTACCAATAGCAGTTAGATATCATCAATACAAACAGATTCTAATAATCTCTCGGTATCGCTAATACCATAATTTATGGTTTCGTTGTGACATCAAATTATGCAGTTGTCCCGCCACAATATTTTTGTTCAGGGTTTCTCAAAGTGGTTTACGCGAATCCCTAGGGGTGTGCTTTTCCAAGGTAGGGGGTTTTTGCCACATTATTTAAATAATGGTTATTCAGATAGATGCCATTTCAGGAATACAGAAAAAAATACGTACACGTAAAGTAAAACTAATTAATTTGCTACATGAAACAAGGCCAGCCATATCACATTTTCATGAAGATATTAAAAGTTGCTTCAATTCAATACTCGATTTTACTTCTTATCTAGCTTTTGTTTGCGGCTTTCGCCGCCTTTGAATTCAGGTAAAGTTAATTCACTATTTGTCCATACAAACTTTGGCTCCACGTTTCATTCCTATAAGGGGTGAACTTTGGAAAATCCTTTCTTTAAAATAACCAAGGTATCTGCGAGCCAAATTTCAGCATAATCTGTTCTGTGGTTTGAACTGTGTTTTGATAGTCAATAACGGTTGCCATTTATATAGAAAAAATGAGGTTTGCAGTGAACTGAAAAGTTTAATAGGGTACGTGGAGCCAGGTTTGAGAAACATCGTTTTAGTCTATGCTTCCCGCCAATGATTGTGAGGGCGTGATGACACTGAATACCAGGGGATTAGGACAATTTTATTAGCCTGCCCAAATGTTGTAAGCTTAGTCATTCATTGCAATTTTAATAAATATTGCTGTTTTCAATAAGCCAATAGGTAATGTCATGACGAATGTCTCTAGACCGTTTCTCAAGGGCGGGGGCCTTACTGCGAACTGCCAAACAATGTTATAGTAATATTATAAGTGAGATGGCGCTAAACGCAGTGTAATTAACAGCAGTATAACTCCGTCCTGCCTCCTGATTCACAAATCGTCGGAAACGCTCTTGACAGCGGAATGTATGCACTATTTCTGTCACTCACTATAGAATAGACAAAGACAAAGAACATAATTCGATTCCTATTCCGTTTCCGACGGTTTGTGAATAAGGGGGCTGCAATCAACATTACTATAACATTTTTAGCTGCCCTGTCTGTACCAAATAATACTACTTACCTTAGGTATATACCTAAGGTAAGTACCTATATATTATTTGGTAGTTTTATTAGTAGTATCTACAGTTAGTGTAGGTACGGTATATACCGTACCTACACTCTCTGTAGATACTAAAATAATGTGTACTTAGGGTCCTAATTTTAACTCATAAAACTTAGTTTTAATAGGTATGTAACAGTTTAAAATGAATTCAAAAAATCTGCTGTTCCATACAAAAGTGCAAAAGTATGTAACCAAAATGTATAGAACAGCTGTTTTTTTTGCGATCTCAGTTTTGGTCCCATAATAAAAATTGTTTGTTTTCATGAGTAGAATAATCCCTAAAATTATCCGGGGTGATGAAAATTACGGTGTATTTTTTAACTAAGTAAGAAATTGTTAGAGCTGAATAAAAAATATCGCGAAACAATCGAAAACTACTGTCATTGTGCATACCATTTCCAATAAAGCCTATAATCCTATTACGGGACACTTGGCACGCAAGTGTTTAATGAATCCGATTATCGTCGAATATTATTCCTAGTTAACATGCGAGGGCCGCTAAAATGCTGCTTTCGTCGTTTCGATGTGCTAAAATGCTTAATTATAAAATTATAATGATGATTTTGCACTTGAATTTTCTCATCAGTCTCATAATCTCAATACAAAAGCTCATTTTTGGATGCGCAATTTTTGTAACGGGTTTAAAATATTTTAATTATATTGCAATGTATGCACAAGATAAATAAATTAGTGAATAAATTAACCAATCGACCTTAATCTTTACAAATAAATAAAATTGGAGTGTCTGTTTGTAATATTAAAATAACCGCTTTTTACTACATACATATGATTATATATACGGTACATATACCAAAATAACATTTTATACAATTTTTGTCTGTCTGTCTGTCTGTCTGTTTGTTCCGGCTAATCTCTGAAACGGCTGGACCGATTTTGACGGGACTTTCACTGGCAGGTAGCTGATGTAATAAGGAGTAACTTAGGCTACTTTTTATCCCGGAAAAATATCACATTCCCGTGGGATAACGTCGTGTAGTCCACGCGGGCGAAGCCGCGGGCGGAAAGCTAGTGTTAAAATAAAATCACAAGTTAAAATTTCATAATGTTACATTAACACGTAAGTACCTTACAAATTACATTATTGCTGTCGGTTAAGTCTTTAGAAATGTATTCGTTAGAAGTGTTTTTTTTTACTACTTTTGTTAGTCAATATACTTATTTGATAGATAAATAGATAGATAGATGATTTATTTGCACCAAACAAGCACTCGTAACAAAAATAATAAAAAAAAACAGAAAATTAATAAAAAGAAAAATCAAATTAAATACTAGAAAATAAAACAAAGTTAAACTAACCTTATAAATATCATTTTGTGTGCCGTAGCGTTGCAAAAAGGCGAAAACTTAGTGGTACATTACTCATAGAGTAAATCACTGATTTTCAGTTTCCACCCAAAACTATGAGGTCGCGCAAAAGTACTTAGTTGTTATTAAAAAAAACATTAAACAATTAATCGTGTGATACTTTAAATGTCAATAAAATGTAGATAATAATAGATAAATATTTGCGTTTTATTAAAATAATATAAAGTCACAGAGCAAAAAAATGAACATAATAAAATTGCCATGCAGCATTTTAATACCGCATCGAAATCGGTCGACCACCCGCTATACGATACGATCCAAACACCATTTTGACTTTAAAATTTACCAACATTACTGCACACAACCTCAAAGACCTTATCTCTTGCACATAAGGCTCAAAATGCATTAACAGTGCAGATGACCAAGAGTATTTTAATAGACAACTTTTCGACAGATGGGGTATCCCAGTGTAATAGCATTCTCATAAATGCATGAATGGGTATTGGTTATAGCAATGTGTATGGGTAAGCCTCTTTTATGAGTATTTGTAAGATTGTTTGTAAATATTACCCGCTTTTATTGTTCCAAATCTGTTGGCAGTGAAGATTAAATATTGGGAATTGCCGAATCAAGTAGTTTAGGTCAGTAGATTTTTATGTTGTAGTAGACTACAATCTAAGTACCTACAGTCACGAGCAATAATATGTAAACAAAATAGGAGGACTATGTCATATCACATCACAATATTGTATGACCTTTTTGGCACATTAATAGTACCTACATGCCATCCAGCGACTGGGCCCACTATTGGTATGCACAAGATCTATTGATTAAATCAAATTCTAGTACGGTCAGAAGAAAAAGCATGTGAAATAATTTTTTTTTAAATAATTACTAATTTATGATATTTATATTGACATAGATCAGCTTTAAGAAAATGTATAATTTTTGTATAGAGTAGGTACTTACCTAGCTACCTAGTTTTCTTTCGGAACGCTTCAATGTGATTAAGTTCCTTCTATGTTGTATAGTAGGTACTTACATAGGTATTATTACTATTATTGCTCGTGACAGAGATAAGATAGCCAGTTCCTCAGTGATTGAGGATTCCGGGAGTAGTGCGCTTCCACCTTCAGCCTTATCACCACTTAACATCAGGTGTGATGAAGGCTAAGTGCTGCACCGTTGTAAATAAAATAAAATAAAATAAATAAATAAATAAGCCAACTGCTGGAACTGCCTGCACCAATGCTGACACTGGACTTCGTTCAATAATTTAAGATAGGTAACTGACGCCTGATTCACAAACCGCCGGAAACGAAATCGACTGTCGAATTGTCTTTGTCTGTTTTAAAGTGAGTGACAGGGACAGCGCATACTTTCCGCTGTCGGGAGCTGGCTAAAACTAAAGGGCCCCAGAGACTAAGGGCGCTTGTGCACTACACTGAATTTTACCGGCCCGGAAAAAAACAGATGCTTGTATTTCAATAATAAATCATTTAAGTATAATTTATTTATTTCGTGTAGTTTCAAACCCAATATAAAATCTATATAAAGTCCTTCTTAAATAGTGCATATAATTTTAAGGGGTCAATGTACTCACGCATACAAACAACTTTTGCTATGGTACTAACATTGAAAACGCGAAAAAAAATCAGCTGTTCCATAGAAAATTTTAAATCGAATAGATTATGTGCACTATTTAAGAAGGACCTTATATATAAATTCTATAATTTATTATTAAAATAAAAGCATCCGTATATAAATTCCATATATAAATTCTATAATTTATTATTAAAATAAAATTCAGTGTACCTACTGCACAAGTGCCCTATCAGTCCGCCAGCAGTAACGTTCTGTCTGTAGGTCGCAATCGGTCTTGATATTCGTTTGTTGTATGTAAAACTGTGAGAGTGTCGCCGATTGTGGCCAACTGACAGGCCGTTGCCTGTTGGCGGACTGATAGACAGAATAGAGCATTGCTCTATTTTATATTCAGTTAGGTTTACTAGTATAAGACTAGTATAGTGCTGAAGATTGTCCAAAGATTAGATTTTCGATCGACTCGCGGGTGGTCTTCCTCCTTACATCAGTCTGTTTTATAGCTGTTAAAATTAATAAAATAGGTAGGTACGTAATGCCGTATTAAACTCACATTTTCTCATCGAAAAACGAAGAGTCATCATAAAAAATCCTTCAGTAGTTGTTACGAGCTAATCTACTGTAAATATTTACAATGTTCTTGAGCTTCTGTCATGGGACAGATTATGTTGGGTTAGTGTGAGAACTGACGGCTAACAACAATATTAAACAAACAATATTGTGATGTGTAGGTACATCACTTATGTAAAATTTGGTAAAATATGCGTCGTTTTAGAACCCGGTTTTTTGTGGAAAGTTAGCCCAATAAATTAATACTCTATTTAAATAACTATTTTTATTTAAATTTTTACTTTTTTGCATTCACAATGCAATTTTTATTATTGAAAAATGGAAAATGAAGTATTTTAGAAAACATCTAATCTTCTCACAACTATCTCCGATGGGACTCGAACCCACGACCTTTTGCTATCCAATCAATGCGACTGCTCGAACCTTTGAGCTATGGAGTCATTACAAGACGCGTCGAATTTAACCAATAGATACCTACTTCTTAACGCGCTGTATGCCGCTGTATGATAATTTGATTTTCTTTTGTGGTCTAGTGGTACACTCCATCGATATCAGACCCAGAGGTCTCAGGTTCGGTTCCCAGCACTGTAAATATTGTATTCGGTTTGGTTGGTGCCATTGGTGTTGGTGTTATGGCACCATTGTTGTGTTCCGGCAGTTAGAGATAAGATAGCCAGTTCCTCAGTGGTTGTGGAGGAAGCCGAATTGTCTCCCAACTTGTATTTTTCTGGTAGGTAGGTACCTCATCATCGTCAATTGTCAGCCGAACGATGCCCACTGCTGGACATAGGCCCCCCCCAAGGATCTCCACAACGATCGGTCCTGCACTGCCCGCATCCAGCGGCTTCCGCGACCTTGATTAGATCGTCGGTTCACCTTGTAGAGGGCCTGACCACGGAACGTCGGCGTCGTCCGGTACGCGGTAGGTAGGTAATGTAATGTAGGTATGTATACTGTGTGCAGCCGATAGATGGAATTGTAGGCTGTGGGCAGTTAGGTTTTTAAAAAGGAATATCTTTAGAAACATTAGTTTAAAAAGAAAAGGTTGATTTGAGGCAGTCTATGCTCAGCCGCGAATGGCGTTAGGAGTTCCATATAGGTAATACGATTAAGTTATCATACTAGCAAATGTGCATAGTGATATAGAAAAAAGTGAATATAAACCCAGTACCCTGAAGATATAGTTTTATTAAACTACCTGTAAAATAAGATAGGGACGAGAGTCCCCACAGTATCTACCTACCTATTTAAATAAAATTATGTAAATCTACCTAGATAAAGTCATAAACTCATAAACCATGTAGGTACAACCAAAACCAATTACCAACACACGGAACACTAAAATTCCGTACAAAACCGCTACAAAGCAAAGTTCACAGGCCATGTAATTATCCTTTGACTTTACACAGTATCAAATTCATAATAATTTGAGCAACAATTAAGGTTCCCTTTCATGTAGTACACCTTTGTGGCAGCCATTGCGACCTATTTAAGTTGAGCGTTTAATAGAGAGTAACCTCAAAGAAAAATCTACTTACAAACAATTACACCTACGTATGTAACTATGAGGCACTTTGGAGGAAGCTGAGTCAGGCGGTAGGGAGGGGAAAGGGGTGGGCTTGTCGATAGTCTTTGTTTCAGTGGGGGTTTGGTCTGACCGTTTTTACTTATAAAAAAACGATATTTTGCGACATTGGTAGTCATGAAGCATGTTTCAATTTAGGTAGGCACACTACCTGCGGTCTCATAACACGGATGGATTTCGTATGAGTAAGTATATGAAACAGCCGCGTACTGACTGGCAGAGAGAACTTCCGCTAAAGGAATCTTGAGACTTGTATTATTAAGTATTTACCTATGAAACTGCCGCTCATTGCTCTCACACTCTTAAAAAATCTCACAACTTGTATGGTTAAAATTACAGATTTTTTACCAAAACAAATGTGACCTAGGCATTCGCGTCAAAACAACAGTAAAAAATGTCAGTAAGGAAAAGGCAATTCAATTCTTCAAAAACAAACCAAAAAACGACAAGGAATACCTAAAATAATTAGTAGGCAAGTGAGAACATTGATCGGCATGGTTTACGTCTTTTGTGTGAAAGACATCACCGAATATCCAGCACCGAATTCGGTTAGGTGATTGAGGCGCTTTGAAAAGGTTTTAATTATTTTAACCCTGTTTTCTCGAAATTTTACATTGTTTCTGGCGAAAGAAAAATCGTGATATTTGCCAAAACGTGGGAGGAGAGGGTAGGGGGGCTCTCCCCCATGTGAAAATAGATAAGATTCAGCTCGACCCCTCCCCCATAAATGCCTCACGTAATTAATTAACGAGCCCTTATTAACAAACCGTAATGTTCCCGACAGATAAATTTATGCATTGCCACTGTCACTAATTTCAGAATAGCGAAATTCAAAGCACAGAATTCAACTTTTTTTCTCTCTTTATAATGTTGTACCTACTATAAATTTCCGCCCGCACCTTTGCCCGCGTGGACTACACGACGTTATCCCGCGGGAATGTGATATTTTTCCAGGATAAAAAGTCGCATATGTTCCTCTCCAAGCTACAAAGTATCTGTGTCCCAAACTTCAGCCAAATCCGTTTAGCCGTTTTGGCGTGATTGAATAACAAACATCTAAACTTTCACATTTATAATAAAGGGTGTCTCAAAAGTACGTATGGGATTTGAATTTCGCGCTATTTCCGAAATATTCAAGATGGCGGGTTGAAATTTGACATACGTCATCTTGACAAGTGTAAAATTAATCGAGGAGCGTTTCACAATGAAAGAGCGCATAGAAGTTATACAAATATTTAACTAAAATTCACGATCAATTACAAACACTCGTCGAGAGGTCGAAAAATCTCGTAATTTCATGAAGAGGTGATATCAAATGGCCATCCAGATCTTGCAATCTGATGCCACTGGATTTCTTTCTTTGGGGCTACGTCAAAGATAAAGTCTACGCCAACGATCCACAAAACATAGACAATATAGACAAAATATCGCCGAGTTATTGGTGAAATAAGTAGCGAAATGTGTTAAATTAGCAGCGAAATGTGTGAAAGTATCATGAAAAACTTGCAAACAGCAAAAATGCCCGTGGCGGCCATTTAGCTGATATGCTATTTAGATAAAATTGTACAAGGTTCTTCTTTAAAATAGAATAAAACTACGAAGAAATTCCTATCCATGCGCGTTTTATTGAGACAAATCATCCTATACCTACTTTTGGGACACCCGTTATTAGTAGGAAGTAGGATGTGTAGATTTTTATCGATACTAAATCCGTGGTTCACGTCCCTACCCTACCGTTTCACCCGGCGGGTGGCCTTTGTGGGAGACTCTCCAATATTCGCTTTGTTACTTCGCAGCGGTCCGGACCGTCTGTAATACCCCATAAAATGTTTGTCCCCGTATAAATACACGCCGCCGCTTTCAGAATTATGGCTACGGGACTATTACCTACAAAGAAATTCGGTTTTCTTAGGTTGTTTAGCGTAGATGTGTGGGAAGCGGCGGAAAGTGGGTGAAATATAAGAAAGGTCCTAAAATAAGGGCTCTAGCTCTACCTAATATCAGAATATTTCATCACTTCATCAGTAAAAAAAATGTACTTAACAGCATACGTAATACATATGTAAGTAATTAACAGCATTATGCTGCAGAGACGGAGTAGGTTGTTGGACCACCGACCCACACACGTACTATTGGGATGTGATGTAGGTAGGTACACTAAAGTCACACGTTTTTTTATTAGTATTGTTCATTGATAAAAATACCTAAGTACTTATAGGTAAAATAAAAATTTGTAAATGTCACAGGAAATGTATGATATTTTGGGATAGTGGATAGTACACTTATACCTATTCCTAGGAAGAGTGTAGGTACATTTTACAAACCTCTTTTAGAAATTTGTAATAAGTACCAAAACTTTCCTTCAGCATTAGCTTTTGTATAAATTTTATTATTGTACCATTTTGTCTAGCAATGACATAATTTTTTGTAAATGCGTTGCTTCTGTTAAAGCTGATGAGTTTTTTTCGCCTGTTTTTCTTGTCAGTTAAAAGATGTCCATTAACAGGTGGTAGGTAAAAAATGTTGGACGATTCATAAGTATTAATTTTATTTAATCTATATGAATAAAAATGAGAAATAATTAATTGAGCCACAAAAAATTATAAGTAAGCATCTAAAATACTGAAATGGACGCAAAGTCCACCACTTCGCGTCCATTTCAGTATTTTAGATGCTCAGTTAGTATTTTTTCAACACACTTGCTCATAAAGTGAGCCTTATTACATCGATCTTAGGGCCATAAACCGAACTATAACACACGCGTGCATAATAATATTACAGTACTAGTTGCGTAATAGAATTATCCCTACAAAGTTAAGTAAGTACCTAACTGCAAATTATTTGCGAGTAAACAAAGACTTTTCAATTTAACCGGATAATACAGTATCCCTACAAAGTTAAGTTAGTACCTAACTGCAAGTTATATGCGAGTCAACAGAGCATTTTCGATTTCACCGTGTAATAGATACAGTTCTTTTTTTGTAACAACAACGAGGTTTAATACGGCTGAAAATCCATTTTCAACACACTTGCTCATAAACTGAGCCTTATTACATCGATCTTAGGGCCATAAACCGAACTATAACCCACGCGTGCATAATAATATTACAGTACTAGTTGCGTAATAGAATTATCCCTACAAAGTTAAGTAAGTACCTAACTGCAAATTGTATGCGAGTAAACAGAGACTTTTCAATTTAACCGGGTAATACAGTATCCCTACAAAGTAAGTTAGTACCTAACTGCAAGTTATATGCGAGTCAACAGAGCATTTTCAATTTCAGCGGGTAATAGATACAGTTCTTTTTTTGTAACAACAAAGAGGTTTTATACGGCTGAAAATCCATTTACGTTTTTGGAATAAATAAATGTGTCCCTAATTAAGACAAAAAACATAATTAAGTATATTATAATCAAATTATTTATAATTCACAATAATTTGTTATAAAATATTTGCATTTTATCACTATTATTATACTTAATTATTTTGACGTAGGCTGTATGGCTGTATGTAATCAATCACCTCACATTTGGCGCGTGCAAAAAAAAAAACTTGCGCGCTTTTTCCCTTAGTTAATATTAGGTTAATACAATATGTATGCAATAAATGTTTGTTTTTCCTCGCAAGTGTGTTGAAAAAGTGCGTATGAAACTCGTGAGCAACTTACTCACTAGACACTCGGCTGATTTACGCCCTCGCCTGCGGCTCGGGCTGCAACCCACAGCCTCGTGTATAATGAGCAACCTAAGCTCACTTGTATCATAATATACTATTACGTTTTTAGAATAAATAAATGTGTCCCTAATTAAGACAAAAAACATAATTATGTATATTATTATCAAATTATTTATAATTCACAATAATTTGTTATAAAACATTTGCATTTTATCACTATTATTATAATTATTTTGAAGTAGGCTGTATGGCTGTATGTCATCTATCACCTTACATTTGGCGCGTGCAAAAAAAACTTGCGCGCTTTTTCCCTTAGCTAATATTAGATTATTGTATGCAATAAATGTTTGTTTTTCCTCGCAAGTGTGTTGAAAAAGTGCGTATGAAACTCGTGAGCAACTTAGGTACTCACTAGACACTCGGCTGATTTACGCCCTCGCCTGCGGCTCCCTGAGCAACCTTAAGCTGGCCATTGACGGTCAAATTTTCCTAAAACTGTGGCGTAAAACTCCGGCGTCAATCCAAAATTTGATCGTGAATGTCGAATCGTCACTCCAGAATTTTAACTGACGACGCGCCACGCAATCGCGTCAGTTCGATCGCTGCGCCCGCCCGCCGCGGTGGTGCGGTGGTCGGGCGTGCTGCGGTGGTGCTGCGTATAGTTTTTGGTATAAAGGAAGTATAAAGGGTAAAAACGGGACCCTATTACTAAGACTCCGTTGTCCGTCTGTCTGTCTGTCACCAGGCTGTATAACATGAACCGTGATAGCTAGACAATTATTGTTTAACAGATGATGTATTTCTATTGCCGCTATAACAACAAATAGGTACTAAAAACAAAACAGAATAAAATTAATATTTAAGGGGGGCTCCAATAAAGTAAACGTGATTTTTTGCCGTTTTTTGCTCGATATTAATAATGGCAATAGGTAGACGTTTTAAGTATTATCAGAATATTTAGTTGTACTTATAGGTACTCACTTTAAAAATAAATAATTAAAATAAAATGAAGTTCATATTTAAGGAGGGTTCCCCTATAACAAACGTGATTTTTTCCTGTGTTTTGCTCGATATTAATAACGGCAATAGGTAGACGTTTTAAGTATTATCAGAATATTTAGTTGTACTTATAGGTACTCACTTTAAAAATAAATAATTAAAATAAAATGAAGTTCATATTTAAGGAGGGTTCCCCTACAACAAACGTGTTTTTTTCCTGTGTTTTGCTCGATATTAATAACGGCAATACGTAGACGCTTGAAATATTCTCAGAATATTTAGTTGTATACCCACTTTAAAAATAGATAATTACCTATATTAAAATAAAATTCATATTTAAGGAGGGCTCCCATACAACAAACGTGATTTTTGCCGTTTTTTGCTCGATATTAATAACGGCAACATGTAGATGCTTAAAATATTTACTTAGTTCTATTTCTTATTCGGAATCAGAATCCTTTTTTTTTCTTGACAAAAATAAGTAGTACACGATGAGTACACGTCTTTCAACAGCCCGGCCGGTCGTGGGGAAATCTAGTTGGCTTAAAACCATTTGGAGTGACGCCACAGTTTTACGCCACAGTTTTAGGACAAAACTGATCGTCAATGTCCAGCTTTAGCTCACTTGTATCATAATATACTATTATGGGTTACGTTAGGTTAGTTTGGTGATCAGTTAATTACAACCCAATAAAAATTTATGCCTGACTACTACTACTACTAAAAATTTAAGACACATTTCCTAGGAAATGTACATCCTACTTACTTATTCACAAACAACTAACCCGAGTTGTTAGCCCACACCACACACCCACACACGTAGATAGGTAATTTTGTGTTGTGATGTGATGGACAAATATTATTCTGTGGTGATGGTACAGTAAAGCATTACTATTTTTATTATTGTTCATTGATTAAAAAAATATATGATTTTGTTTCTTTTGACTATTTTTCATTTTTTAACCACGACGACGGACGGAACGGAACGGAGGCGGTATATCAAATATGCGTTTGGGGTTAGAGGTTGTTTGTTTGTTTGTGTGCTTGTATGTATGTCTGTTACCATTTTCCTCGGAAACGACTGGTGTTTGTATCGATTTGGTATGTTCGGGGTCATAAGTGTTTTTTCTTGCTTAATAATAGGCATTAATGAAAGTTAAAATAAAATTATTTTTACAAAAAACAACTGCATATCGTGCGATAAGGACAAAAACAATTAACCTACCTCCGTTAATGGAGAGCCCACAGGCAGATGCCCAAAATAAAATACTTAGGTGGTTGGCACACGGCCTTCGGTTTTCGCACCACACCGGACCGGACGGAGATGCGGCGTGATTTGTTATACACTGCGGGTTTTGTATGCACATCAATATTCTACAGCCATAGTTAAGAAGCGCACTACCACAATCCGGAGCGGTGTGCGGTGCAGTGTGGGCCTCGCCTTTTGGCCTCACATCATATCTCATGACACGGCCTTTGCCAGTTTAACCACTTGCCTTTATCATCCCATAGTTGTTCCCCAAACGCTACAACTTTGGCCTCTACAAGTTAAGAGTAAATGGGCATCTCCTCGGTTAGTAAGTATTTAACACCTTACACTATGAAAGTATATGTATTTTGTCATGGAACAGGTTGGAGGTCGAATGTTTACCCATACCCAGTAGGTACTTGATAAAGAAAGCGGACACTCCGCTACCGAGCTTCTTAGTACCTCCTACTTGCTGTATTAAGTTATTCAAAGACGGCATGTTGAATATCTACAGGCTACACAAGGAGCGTGTCAATGCCGTCCACCAGATTCCTCTGGGCCGGTGGGCAATCCACATTTGCGCGCGCTCGATGGCCGCAATATGGCCGTGCCCGACGGCTCATTTAGTCACGCGCCGGAATGTTGGGAGAGTGGAGACCGCTTCTTCTAAGGCGCCGATTCCCCAAAATAGGGTATTTTAAATTATGGATTACTCGTAAATCACAAGTACTTAAAACTTGGAAAAAATATATGTTATTTTACAGTTATTCATCTAGTGCTTCCGGCCGTTTTTTTTCGATTAGTGATATTTTACTGTGTCAAATAAAATCCCAAACATCCGTCTAATAATAATTCAAATATCATATTACTTGCAGTATACTTGGTTTTAGTTAATGAAAAACATATGAAAGTAATTGTATTTGAATAGCCGAGGGATTCCGGCCGTCATTCATTTAATTTTTTTGTTATTTAATTTTTAATTGAATTTTTAGTGATTTTCGATTCGCGGGGCGCTCGCGAGTTCACAGTTCACTGCCGGCTGTCGCTGGGTACGCGCGAAGTGTATAGAGCGCGGCCGAGCAAGCGTTAGCGTGCCTATTTCGGTCGGGATTCCTCGCCTTAAGGAGATACTCGGAAAATTATGCTAAAGCGAGATAGCAATGAGAAAACGACGCGACGCGCGCGAGAGCGAGACCGATTTTGCAGATTACGCAAAAAAACACAAAATCACTTCGTATTAAAAAACTATAGCGATTTAAAAAAAATGCTACTACGATCCTAAATATTATTGGTGTCTACTAATTAAACCAATTTTCAATAGTATATGTTGCCCCATTTAAGAATAATCTTGATATTTCGTATTTTTTAGAGGTATTTTCGAAAAGAAAAAGTGTCGAGGCAAAATCATAAAATCGTGTTTTTGAAACTATACGATTCTAGATAAAGGTATGAAGAAATATATATCTTATTACTTACCAGATTTATAAAAACTCTAACCGTCCTATAGTTTTATACTTATCAAAAAGTCCATACTTTTTCCGAGTAGCGCCTTAAGGGAATAGATTCTTCTTTCAAGGAATGCGCCGGACGCCCGTACATATTTTAGGTAGGATATAGATTTCCGTAACGTCTCGCACATCACACTGCCAAATATTCCTGTTAAGACCAAGATAAGTTTTGTCCTCTCATTCATAACTGGGAAATACAACACTTGTTAATAGGTCCAAGTCCAACTGACAAGGTTTTTCAAAGTGTGATAGGTGATCTGTGCCTCTGGATCCTTTGTGTCTACTACTTCTAATGAAAAAAGGAACTTATTATTTGGGATTCATATTTTTAATTACATAACTTAGGTAATAGGTAGGTACTAGGCATCAAGACATTGCGATTGTAGAGCCGAAGCTTGCTTGAATACATCGCGATTTTAACCCAATCTTAACTTAACTTATCTAAGTTTCTGAAGAGCCCTGCTCCACAGTAATTCCCAGTAGGAACCAAAGAGTATATAATCATTACGTAGAGTACAAAAGGCGCTTATAGGAAGTGTCAATAATGCGCCGGACGCCCGTACGTATGTACGTACTACGTAGAGATGTCCAAAATGTCTCGCGCCGCCAAATATTCGTTACTACCAAGATGAGCTTTGTCTGCCATAACTGGTTACAAGATTTGTTAATCCAACTGAGTTATTTAAAGTGTGCCTTAGGTCAACCATGCCTCCGACCTGTGTTTCATCATCATCATCATCAGCCTATTAACGTCCACTGCTGGACATAGGCCTCTCCAAGAGTACGCCATCGAGCACGATCAGTGGCTGCTCTCATCCAGCTCTTGCCAGCTACCCTGCAAAGATCGTCGCTCCACCTAGTCTGAGGGCGTCCTACACTACGTTTGCCGATTCGCGGTCTCCACTCAAGAACTCGCTTACCCCAGCGGTTACCGGTCCTGCGGCTTATATGGCCGGCCCACTGCCACTTCAGTTTGCTAATCCGGTAGGCTATGTCGATTACTTTGGTTCTCTGTCGGATTACCACGTTCCGGATTCTATCCTTTAGAGAAACTCCGAGCATAGCCCTTTCCATAGCTGCCGTGAGTGTCCACGTTTCGGCTCCATATGTCATAACAGGTAGGACGCACTGGTCGAAGACTTTCGTCTTTAGACTTTGAGGAATAGGCGACGTAAAGACCCGACGAAGCTTCCCATATGCTGCCCAGCCCAGCTGTATTCTTCTGTTGGCTTCCTTCTCAAAGTTGTTTTTACCTAACTGCAGAATTTGCCCGAGGTATACATACTCCGTAACAACTTCGAGAGTACAACCTTGTACTGCAATCGGTTCCGGAGTAATATGTTCGTTGAACATTAACTTGGTTTTGTCCAAGTTCATCCGAAGACCGATGCGTTGAGAAGAATCAGCTAGGCCATTCAGCATGTGTTGAAGGTCCTGCAACGTTTCGGCCACAATGACGATGTCATCCGCAAATCGCAAGTGTGAGATGTATTCGCCGTTGATGTTTACGCCACGTCCTTTCCAGTCCAGCGTTTTAAACATATCCTCCAAAGCATTTGTGAACAGTTTCGGGGATATCACATCCCCTTGTCTCACGCCTCGATGCATGGGAATATGTTTAGTCTGCTCATTCTGTACTTGGATGGCCATTGTAGCGGCATTGTAGAGACTTCTCAACACTTGGATATACCGCCAATCGACTTGGCAACGTTGCAAGGATTCCAGAACAGCCCAGGTCTCGATAGAGTCAAATGCCTTCTCATAGTCCACAAATGCTAAGCACAGGGGCTGATTATACTCTTCGGTCTTCTGTATAATCTGCCGCACTGTGAAAATGTGGTCTACGGTGCCATATCCTCCTCGAAAACCAGCCTGCTCCGGGGGTTGAAATTCGTCGAATCTTCGCGCAAGGCGGTTTGTGATGACTCTAGAAAACAGCTTATAGACGTGGCTTAGGAGTGAAATAGGTCGATAGTTCTTGAGTAAGGTTTTGTCTCCTTTTTTTGAAGAACAGCACGACGACACTCCTACTCCACGTTTCTGGAGTTCTCCCATCAAAGAGAACGATGTTAAAAATGTTTTGGAGCTCCTTTAATAAAGGCTTGCCACCTGCTTTAACGAGTTCAGATGTAACACCGTCCTCCCCGGGGGCTTTTCCATTTTTAAGCTGTCTTAGAGCCCTCTCAATTTCGCTCAGGCTGATTTCTGGCAAGTCTTCGGTAAAGTGGCGTGTCAATATGGCTCTGGTATCCTCATTTTCGGGATCAGGTCGAGATGCGTGTGAAGCGTATAATTGCCTGTAAAAGTTTTCAATTTCCGACAGAACCTCCGGCTTTGAAGAGACGATTACTCCACTGTCCGTCATCAACTTCGTCAAGTGGCTTCTGCCAAGAGGCTGGAAAAACACTTTGGACCCCCGGTTTTGCTCGATTGCTCGTTCGATTGAACGAGTATTAGAGCATCGGAGATCACGGCGTACCAGTTTTCCAATCTTCTTGTTAAGAGTCCGTTGTTCGGACGAAGTGATGGGTGGGTCTTCACGTCGTTTCTTCATGAGATTTAGGGTTTCTGCGGAAAACTTCAACTTTTTACCTTTTCGCTGAATTTCGCAAAATCTCTTACCTTCCTCCCTGAGGATACCGACCATATTTTCGAGGGCCTGGTTTACGTCAACAGCATTTGCGGTTTCCACGGTAGCGCATCGGTTTTCCAGGTTTGACTGGAACTTTTCAGATCCTACAATGGTTTGGAGCAAGTTAGGACGGAGCCTTGACTTCATCAAGCGGACGCGTTCAAGCTTATAGTTGATATTCAGAGAGCCTCGGACAAGACGGTGATCGCTACCGGTATTAAACCTGTTGATCACTGAGACGTCTCTGAATATGTGCTTTCAGTGTACCTGTGTTTACGACATATTAACAAGGAAACGATGGCGTAGGATTTTAAGTTCCAATTTATACCTATTAACACGACATTGCGACTGTCGGTCGGGCCAATAAAGTTTGCTTGAATTCATCCGAATTTTGACCCAATCCTTACACGTTTGTTTTAACTTTCTGAAGAGTTCTGCTCCACAGAAGGTAATTCGCAATAGAAGCGGACAAAAGGCACGTATTGGATGAGTCAATAATGCGCCGAACGCCCGTACATATAGATGTCCGTAATGTCTCGCACCGCCAAATATGCCTGTTACTAACAATGAGCTTTGTCCGCCATAACTGTATACAACATTTATTAATAGATCTAATAGATATCTCCTGAATTCAATTTGTGTCTTCTACGTTCAATTCACAAGGAAATTGTGATTTAAGATTTATAGATCAAAATTACCTATATTTCTATCATGCATGTCATTGAGATTGTCGGGTTGCTTGAATTCTTCCAAATTTTTACGTATAACTTTTACGGTGTCGTAATCAAGAAGAAACGCTTTGCTTCATTTGGTGCATTCGTCTTCTGTCTGCGGGTTAGCTTGTACAAAGGGCTTATGATTCTAAAGGATGTTTTTTTAGAGGCATTGAACTTTAAGTTGGCATTACTTTTCATCCAAGATGGCGACCGATTTGACAGCTGTCAAGTGATTTATTCTCAGTTTGGTTTGGCAATTCATCATGAATAGACTCACGCCTGAACAACGCCTGCAAATTGTGCAGTTTTATTTCGAAAAACGAATAGGAGATTGCCGTTGTTCCCGATTTTCATAAGCGAATTTTGTTTAGCGATGAAGCGCACTTCTGGTTGAATGGCTACGTCAACAAACAAAACTGCCGCATTTTGAGTGTGTGTAGCTAATCCTCAAGTGTATGTCGAAACACCGTTACATTCAGAAAAACTGACTGTTAGGTGCGCTTTATGGGCTGGTGGAATCATTGGTCCGTACTTCTTCAAATACGATGATGGCCAGAACGTTACAGTCAATGGTGATCTGTATAGAGCCATGATTATTATTTTTTTCATTCCTGAATTGAACAGTCATGATGTCCAGGAGCTGTGGTTCCAACAAAACGGCGCAACATGTCACACAGATCGTGCCACAATCGATTTATTGAAAGACACGTTTGGTGACTGCCTAGTTTCACGTTTTGGACCTGTGAATTGGCCTCCAAGATCTTGTGATTTGACACCGCTAGACTATTTTCTGTGGGGCTATGTAAAGTCATTGGTCTATGCGGATAAGCCACAAACGCTTGACCATTTGGAAGACAACATTCGCCGTGTTATTGCCGATATACGGCCCCAAATGTTGGAAAAAGTCATCGAAAATTGGACGTCCAGATTGGAATACATCCGAGCCAGCCGTGGCAGTCATATGCCAGACATTATATTTAAAATGTAATGCCACAAGATTATCTTTCGAATAAAAAAAAATCATGTCAATCGAATAATCCATCGTTGTTTTATTGCAATTTAAAGTTCTATACCTCTAAAAAAACACCCGTTACAAAGCTTTTGCAATAGATATTAGTTGTTATATGGCAAAAAAGTGGCATAACAAAAATAGACATAAAAAGTCTCACTCCATAGTAATTCGCAGTAGGAGCGGACAAAAGGCGCTTATTGGACGAGTCAATAATGCGCCGGACGCCCGTACATACATATAGATGTCCGTAATGTCTCGCGCCGCCAAATATTCCTGTTACGACCAAGATGAGCTTTGTCCGCCATAACTGCGGAATTTTAGGCGGTTAGTTTACTTTCTTGGGGCATTTAGGTGCTGTTAATTTCTTTGGTGTTGGTGAGCCTTGTGTAGTTTGTTGGATTAATAGATTCTTCTTATTATTTATTTTTCAGGCAGGAAGTTGAGACAACTGATAAATGCCAGTATCCAATTACTTGCATTGACTATTTTCCTAAGTAAACAAGTGCTTCAATGTAGGTACTGACTTATTTATTATTTTCTTTGCAGGTAGAATTTAAGAAATGCCAAGGCAAGGAGGATTGAAACTAAATACAGTCGAAGAAAACCCGAATATTAACGATTGAATTCGAAAGAGACATCACTATTCTTTGTTTATCCAAGTCAATGGCTAAAAGGCATAGGTAGTAGGTATAACGAATCCACTTACTCGTAGCGTAGCTTTATTCTTATTAGAATATCAAAAATACTAAGCTGAGGCGTTTGCAGAAGAATCAGTAACCAATATAATAAAGCTCGAAAACAAACAATCAAATTCAAGAAAAGAATTTCTATTCTTCGTCTCAGTATAGATACTTAGACGAAGAATAGAAATTCTTGTCATTTAGGCTCTAGCCTAAATGTAAAAACGTAGCTTATCCATATTAAAATACATAATTGAAGTAAATATAAAATAAGGAAAAAAGTTATTTTTATTGTTACTTTTTTGCATTCACAATGCAATTTTTATTATAAAAAAATATTGAAAATGAAGTATTAGAAAAAGTCGACCCGTCTCACAACTGGACGTCGCCGTCGCCGTCGGTCGGTTCTGGGCTCTGGCCTCTGCCGCGGCACGCTCGCTGCGCTCGCTCGGCTCGGCTCGGCTCGCGCACGGTAGGTTCGTGTAAACCTAACATGCTTGTCACCTCACTAATAATGCACGTACCATATTCCAGAAAATGGGTTTTAACTATAACATAAAATATATTTTCAAGAGTTATCTAGGCTAGTACCTAGTGTGATATGATAATCCTAGGATATGAATAAATTTCCTAGGAAATGTGTGTCTGAAATTTTTGGTTTTACACTTTTCCAAAAGAGGTTTGTAAATGTACACTCTTCCTAGGAATGGTATACTAGCCCAAAATATCATACATTTCCTGTGACGAAGAAATCTTGAACACCCACAATGGAATACCTTTTAAAGAACATTAATAATATCAAGTTAAGAGAACACTCAACGCTACAGAATCTAAGAAATCCCGAATACCAACAAACGAATTCGAAAAAAGAAATTCCTATTCTTCCTCTAACACTAAAAAGTCTTAACGCAAAAATCCGCAGAGGTTCGTTTAAATATCGCTTCCCTCTTTTGTTGGATTCCCTTTGGAGAGCAAAATGTCTCACTTGGAACCGCCTAATCCTGGCAGGATCGTCACCATTGTTACTCGAACAGCTAGCATTAATCCTGCCTTTCCAGACGAGAGACATCCATCAATTGTCAACACTGGACTGGAACATCCCTACTCGCCTCCCTGAGGGGGTGACGCCCTACGCACACAGAGGTAGAGGCAAAGATTACCTATGCGTGAAGAAAGTCAAAGTGAGACAAGATTTTTAGTCAGAAAAATGTCTTGAAACATTAAAAGGAATAATTGAAAATTTTATTACTTTTCTGTAACACAAAACAACGATTAAACGAACGACCGAACGGCAATGATTTATTTATTTTTTCATCCACAACTGGTAGCACATTAGCCTTTATCACACATGATGATAAGTGGTGATAAGGCTGAAGGTGGAAGCGCACTTCTCTCGGAATCCTCAACCAATGAGGAACTAGCTGCCTTTTGTCCAACTGACAACAATGTAAAAAAAAAACGTTGTTATGGCGTCGTCAGACTTGGATATGATGGTGCTAGCCAGTAGCTACCCAGGCGAACTTAGAAGTAGTCCTACCACAAACTAAACTGAATTCAATAATGTACCCTCACTGGGAATCAAACTTGGGACCTCTAGGTCTGATGCCGGTGGTGTGTACTACTAGACCACAGAAGTGGTTGTTTTTTTTTTGTATTTTTTATTTGTCATCATCTGAAATAGTTAAGTCGGTTGATATATTGAAAATGAATTATTAGAAAAATACGTCCCGTCTCACAACTAGCTAAAGCTCGGACTCGAACCAACGACCTTTCACTGTCCGGGCGAGAGCTCTAACCACTGAGAAAGAATTCGCCCGGCCGGACGACAGTGCAAGGTTGTGGGTTCGAGTCCCATCAGAGCTAGTTGTGAGACCGGTCGTTTTTTCTTGGTAGGTAGTTTGGTCCAAGAGATGGGCAGATGACATATTTAACTATTTTTAAGAGACCAACTTACACACCCACCAGTGGGAAGGTTTTTCCTGATTTGCATGAGTGGGAATTCTACTCCTGATTAGTTGTAACCTTCCCACTGGTGGAAATGCTCGGTAGGAAGGTTGGTCCGATAGGAAAATTCTGGAGGCACAAGTTATGATGGGAAAGTTCTAGAGGGGAAAATTCTGGAGGGGAAAATTCTGATAAGACAAATCTTGTGGGAAAATACAGATGGGAATATTCTCAACCTGACGAGAATTGGTCAATTGTCGTCTATGTAGTCATTTCGCGATTGGTCATTAGTCGACTAAACAGAGTTTATTGCCTATTCGCTACTCTTTGGCGCGCATCCGCCGCTAGCTATAGGGAGTGAGCTAGTGATTGTCAAAATTTGGCTTCATAGAACAAAGCGCTATTTACAAAGCGGGAGGCTCTTTGTGTCGGCATTACGGCTCTCTACATAATATTGTGAAAGTTCAGACAATGCACTGTTTGCCGCGGGACATTATGAGGCTTTGAGACGAAAATATGCTGCTGTAATGTTAGCAGGTTGGGTTCTTGGGTTATTGGTAATATGTATTTTGGGGTTGGGTGGGAGTGAGTGGTGTTATGTTTTCTAAGGACTACATTAGTTTCGTTTCTAAATACCGCATGGACAAACTGGAACGATTTTGTTATAAACTACTGATATTTCAATGTTTAAAACATTTAAGTTGTAATCATTTATTTTTTATTGATTGCGTATTAAAAGTATTAGATAAGTATTATAATTTATATTTATTTACTATTTAATAGTTTATTTAATTGAATAGATATAAGAATACGCTTAATGGCTTTTAAAATGTAAAAATAAAAAACGATTTCTCCAACCCTAAAGCGCGGCACTCACGAGCGACATCAATTAAACAACAATAAAGCCTAGTGCAGACAGTGCGAAACCGAATTATGCAAGGATTAATTGGTCGAAAACCCATCCGTGTACCCACGTTCGGAAGCCGGCGTTCGAATTTCAAATGAGGCGGCACGCCCCACCCTCTGCCCCGCCCCGGCGCCATCTTGAATCAGGGTGGGCTGGAGGGGGCTATTAAATTATTTCATTCCACATTGGGCCGCGCTCGGTATCGGATTAAAACAATTGCCGGCGAAACCGTAAATGGATAATGAATTTTGCGAAGAAAATAATATGGTGCGCAATTTAATTTGGCGCGGTTCGCTACGCTCCAGTTTTTCGTGGATGTAGTGATATTTTTTTTTGTTCTTATGTTTGTGTTTTCATTTTAACAGTTTTTTTTTGCATTCACTATGATATTTGTATACAATCCTTGTTCGAGCAAGGATGAGACAAGTATATATTTTTTACATTTTGTCGCTTATCAATAGCATTCATTCATACCTAAGTAATTATAAGTATTTCTAAAAAACCCAATATTTTTTTTTTTAGTTATTACAATGTTTTCAAAAGTTCTTTAATTATCAATTTCAATTTATTGCATTCTACAATGGTAACAAGATGGCAAATACAGAATAACATAGTTACATTCTAGATCCTGAATAGGGCATAGCATTTTTTTTATTTGAGAGGACGACTTACTTTTCTATAGTTAAATACTTAACTTATTAGTTATTTATTAATTATCAATTAACAGAAATTATTAAATGTCACAAATTATTAAATATCG
This sequence comes from Crambus lathoniellus, assembly GCA_949710035.1. Classification (NCBI taxonomy): domain Eukaryota; kingdom Metazoa; phylum Arthropoda; class Insecta; order Lepidoptera; family Crambidae; genus Crambus; species Crambus lathoniellus. The sequence continues at coordinate 21,597,948 of OX453314.1, read as the reverse complement.
CAAATTATGAATTATCACAAATTATTGAATATCAGAAATAATTTAATATAACAATACTTATTTATAAATAAATATTCAAATCTTTATCATTTAAAAACTCTGTAAGTATTAGCATTTTTCTAAGAGCAGTTTCTGTATCTATTTTTATGTATAAACTGTAACTTTTTTCAGGATCTCAGATACGAAATTGAACCTTTTGTCATGCCACCTTTTAAGTAGGTACTTACCTAAGTAATGTTTGTTTTCTTTTACAATTTAAGCAGTCGCATCGCAGCCTAAAAACTGAAAGAGAGTCTCTCTTTTTGGCACTTGCCGCCATTTATTTTTCGTCACGGCCTTTCACCCTATTACACTAAGTAGGTACTTTTTTCCTTTTCTATACGAAGAAACACAAATAAAAATACAAAATTAGTAGATTCTGGAGCATAATGGTGAAGTGACACAGCGCATTTGAGTTTTTTGACTGTTTGAACCATTTTCGCTAGATAAAAGTCATACCCCACTTATGCCGCACCGCTCCGACCCAACCAAAGTATGAGCAGCCAAATATGGACTTAATATCGTTCAATGTAGATGCACTTTACGTAACAATATACCATAGCAGATAGCGCGCGGTAAGCGAGCCTGCCGCAAGCTAAAGTGTGTCTACAGAGCACGCCATTAAGTCCATATTTGACTGCTCATACATTGGTTGGGTGGGAGCGGTGCGGTATAAATGGGCTATGATGACCTTATGGTGTAAGCACATGAATAAAAATGTAAGTATTTAAGCCGTTTGGTCCCGGCTGCATACCACCTCTGGATTCAAAAATGTAAAGCCAAGCTTTCTAGTCAACATGCCCTAACTTCACAAACTCTACACCTTACTCAAAATATGTAGCTTGGCCGTTTCGTTAGGTACAACAAGAACTATTTGTAGGTAGATACTACCTACTCGTATAACAGAAAAGAAAGGTAATCAGGTAATCCTACCTAATAAACAGTGAATAAGGCCACACCACGTAATTATTCTAAGGCCACACCATATATTTAGACGTGTAGAGTTTGTGAAGTTAGGGCGTGTAGTAGTATGAAGGTTGGCTCTGTATGAAGAAGTGATAACTTTTTGACAGTGCAAGCCATATCATCTTGTCTTGGCAACATTTTACATTAAAATGTTAGTGGTGGAATTATCCCATTTCCCACACCTAATATTATTCGTCTAGTCAACATAAGACCAATTCGCGAAATGACTAGCTACATAGTCGACAATTGACCGATTCTCGAAATTTACAAAAAAAGACCAGTTCGAATAATGACCAATTCGCGAACTCTTTTATTGTCTGAAAACAGTGTTTTTGTTAGGAAATTAAAAATAAAATGCAATGTAAGAAATAACGAATTATTTCGGGAATGTGTCTCTCTAGTATGGATGTCAATAAATTGATATTAGATACCTCGTTGACTAAGCTAAAAAAACTACATAGATATTATTTTTTGGCAATAATTGGAGTGGAACGATGTTGCTCCCCATATTTCGTGTATTGCTTGATGTCAAGCAATTAAAAGCGATAGCAAAATGTCAAAATGTAGCAACTTACCGGCCACTTCCCTGCCAAATATGACGTCACGACTCACGACCATGTGGTCGTGACGTCACGCGCCTTCAGAACTGAGAATGAGTTGTCTACCGTTCTACCTATTTAATTACTTGGCAATTGACTAGAACCTCACCCAACAGACTGGTTTAAACTTCCACCCAAACTTAAAAACGTGTCAGTTGTCAACTTCGCGCGTTCACAGCGGAAGCTCACACGGCATTAAAATGTGTAAGCGCCAACTCGCTTACCGCGAGATGTTCCCGCCAACTCGCAGCTCGTTGTGACCTGCAACTTTCGAAAAACTCTCGTCCGGAAGTTCGCTTGCCAACTTACGAAGTTGGCCCACTGCGGCTCGACGTGACAGTATAGTGGTGAACATTTTGCGGTCCAATCGTTGTGTCGCGAATAAAATTGTGAGCAGGAAAGGTGCTCTACTATGTATTTGAGAAGATTCTTTAGTTGTTGAGAGAAAATTGGTTTTGAATTTAATTTTAGAACAAATAATTTTTATTTCTGACGACTTAGAAATTCTAACCAATTCATCCATAAGGTAGGATAGCCAACTATCAGGTTAAAAGAGTTTGAATAAATAGTTAAATTATATGAAAATGTATGCCAGAGTTAGGTGTGTACTACCGACAACGCTTACCGCGAGATGTTCCCAATAACTTGCAGTTCGTTGTGACCTGCAATTTTCGAGTCCCACTGGTCCACTGCGGCTCGAGGTGACAGTATAGTGGTGAACATTTTGCGGTTCAATCGTTGTGTGTCCAACTCTAAAGCGAACTTAGCAGATACAATTTGTGAGCGAGAAAGGTGCTCTACTCTTTTGGACTTTTATGATTTAATGCTGGGATAATAAATTCAGGTGCGAAGTGCGAATCGAACAAGGTTTAGCCACCAAAGCAGGGGCGTGCATCAGTTTTCCAGCGCAGTAGGCACTGTAGATCTAACTAGTGGTAGTTGCACTGATCATTTTAAAATTCGTAATATTTAGGCCGAGCGACGGCGACGTGACGCGGACAAAGTCGCGAGCGGAAGGCTATGTTGGATATAAATTCGCTTACCATATATTGTCCCGCTTTCTTCAGACTGTAACTAATGTTCTGTATGTTATGTGAACTTACTTCCTAGTGAACTTGCTCTGCTCTTATCCTTTGGCACCTGGCGGTCGTGTGCGGTGGAGCGAATTTTTAACCACCACAGATATCTCAAAAATGCATGAATATAGGTAACATGACTCGTAAAGAATCACACATGTCATTTGAGCGATAGCCGTACTGGCTTTTAGAAAAGCCGTTGTATTTGTTTTATGTCACTTCACATCACTCACGATCACGAATACCGGGTTTAATTAATTAATAAACGAGTTATAACACACATATTGAGAGGTATTTAAATTTAACTAGATTAAATAAAATTTAGAAATAAACACAGTCTTCGCTGTAGAAAACAAAAGACACGAAAAGCAAAATAATAAATTCGTATGGCGGCAACCAGCTAGCCAAGTATAACTGTCGTAATATTTGGTATTAAAATGTCTGAAATTTTTACCTTTCTGTTGAGTTAAACTAATATTTGGCATAGGTCTATTGAATGAAACAATTTTTGTTTTATCTATGAACGAAAACTGTGCGAAAGGATACGTACGTAATTTCTGTAAGCAAATCGAATCCGGACAATCGGCACATTCTAATTTCTCCATTATATTTTAATTATTGATTACCTATATTAAGCACAAACACACACAGCAATTTCTTTTTATCACATTACAAACACTCGATCACTCAACAGTAATTATCTAATTAGGTCTCGCGCGCGTGTGATGCCAAGAAGACAAAAACGAACTAAAAACAAAATGGCAGGAACTTTCGTTGTTGCAAATTACATCCGTAATTATTAATAATTCTATAACTCAATCACGGGTGCGGGCGGTTAACAATCACTCTTAAAATCAGCGCAATAAGGTTGAAACTCGTTGAACGTACACGCACTGCAGCGCGCGGAACTAGAAAGAGACGGGTCGGAAATCATCGGTTCATTTCGCGACAGTTCGTCTAAGTAAGCTCAACTACCTTACCCGGTTAAATTGAGAACATATGCATGTCCTTAGGACGACGCACATTTTCGGTAAACATTATACGCGGTTGTATTACCTTGACCAGTACTTTTTCTAATTTATGTTGTATGAAAGGCTGCATGCATCGAATAGGCGATTCGGAGTCTGCCTACCTTAGAGTTAGGTACCTAAGTATTTAGTATTTAGCGAGGAAAAACTTATTGGGTGAGGTGTTGAATAGACGTTTTATTATAGAATATCTGAACCATATTAAACTAAATTAACTTTAAGTATATAATTAAATTAGTGGAAAATTAGTAGCATGTTATTTAGGTTTTTAATGAGGTAGGCACAGCCTAATTGCCTATATGGTATGCACGCCCCTGCACCAAAGCGTCATTCTTTAGTCAGTAAAATAAATTGTAGAGCTGGATTTCATTAATGAATTGTTAATTATTTACTGGATACTGAAAAGAACCATCAATTTTGACTTTTTGGTTTCGCCGTATAAAAATTCCTAGCTTCATTCTTCATCACAGCGTAAACTAAGACAAAACAGAGCCACATTATATCTACCCGCTAACCAAGTGGAGCAACATCCTCCCAGAATTCCCACAGTAAAATTCAGGTGCGAATCGAACACATAATTCTTTCGAGCTTTTATTTTAATTTCATCATGGCTTGCCAGAGCAACGTTTCCTACACTCCGCTAACCAAGTAGAGCAACATCCTCCCAGAATTACTATTCAGGTGCGAATCGAACACGGTTTAGCCATCAGCACCGCGTCGTCAATCCCCCTCTTCAACCCCCCTTTCTTCCCCCTCCCCCTTCCACCCAATTCAATTTGAATCGAGTTGCACTGCTGAACTGCACGCAATTGGGTGGATATGGCTTTAGACAATGGGAAGCGGGGTTACTATGTGATTATCGATTTTACTTTTCAGTCGAGTTAGATGCGATGAAGTGAGATATCCGCGTTGTGTGAAGTTGAGGCGATATGCTAATCTGTAGTAATACAGTGTTTGTGTCGCGATGATTTTTCTTATATTTAGAAATGAAAAACTAACATTTTTAGATTCCTTCAGTTTCTTTTTCACTTTCGTGTAGGTACTTACATAAATAAAGTTTTTAAAGTTATTAAAATTTTTCCTTTTTTTTTCATTCACAATGCTATTTTGAAAATGAAGTATTTTGAAAAAAATTACCCGTCTCTCTACCATCCCATCCATCCAATCGGAGCTGGTTGTGAGACAGGTCGATTTTTTCTAAATATTTAATTTTTAATTTTTTAAAGTTTTTAAAGATACACGACTCGAAAAGCTATTAATGAACCTGAGTTACAAAACAATCAAACCGCAATGCGAGCCACACATTTGAATGGTAATCAGAATAGGATATCCTACTTAATATTATAAATGTGAAAGTTTAGATGTTTGGATGTTTGGATGTTTGGATGTTTGTTACTCAATCACGACAAAACGGCTAAACGGATTTGGCTGAAATTTGGAACATAGATACTTTATAGCCTGGGGAGGAACATATGCTACTTTTTATCCCAGAAAAGTATCACATTCCCACGGGATAACGTCGTGTAGTCCACGCGGGCGAAGCCGCGGGCGGAAAGCTAGTAATCTATAAAGTAGGTAAAAACTAAGAAAAGATATGACTGGTAATTGCGGTAGTACCTACTTATAATGAATATTTGCCTATCTATATTAATTACCACTCCCGCAAAAACCGACACATAAAAAAAATCTCTTACAATACGTATACGTTTTTTTGTAATCCAAGATTACAAAAAAAAAAGAATTTGTTATTTAATTGCAATCTTTATTCAAGTCAAGTGGTATAGATATACTTACAAAATTAAATAAACACTGCCGCAGTGCAAACTGTTTGCTGCAACATTGATCAACGACACGGGGCGGCTGTCTATTTATCTATGCTATTATTTATTTATTATTCATTTTTGACTTTACAACAGGTAAATAATGAAATGATATCGACAATCAATAACACCTATGTCAATGATATTTATAAAATTCTAATGTTATATTAAAAGCCCGCGAAATAATTAATTGTATTTTTTGGTCAGCAATATTTTTTTGGTCATCAATAGTTTTTTGGTCATCAATATTTTTTTGATCAGCAATATTTTTTTGGTCAGCAATATTTTTTTCGGTCAGCAATATGAAAAATTATAAACAATATGTTATTTTTATGCTTACAAAATAAATATTTGGTCAACGAAATTATTAAATGATCACCAACATTATTATTTGTGATCAGCAGCATTATACAAGCAAACGGTTCCTGTATGGCACGTGATAGAGCGCTTTACCACAGTATTTAAATTATGTTTAAAAAAAATCTAATTGCTTTAAACCAACTGGCAGCACTGACAAAAACTTTCGCCAGTCTCAAAAAGTGTAGTTCCGCGTCAAGCATTTTTTATAAAATAAAACGTTTTGGGGAACGGCCAACTGTTTATAAATAATGCACGGGAGCGGGAAAAATCACTTAGCGGGCCGGCAACTTTATGTAGCGATACATTTATATACAGACAGACTGATCGTCGTCGACGACTTTATGTATTGGGTAGGTATTGGCAGTATTGGCACAGAGGAAAAAAATACTACTACGTGTATTGGTACACTCCTTATTCATTTGGGGAAGCCGAGATACTAGTTATGGCAACTTTTAGACTGGCACACATTGACCTGCCGTTCACAAAATAAACAGATGTGTAGAAAACTGTACATATATGAAATATGAAGGATATTTACTGTGTCAAATTATTATGAGACATAACTGTAAAGATTTAAAAAGCTAAATAAAGCTTAGCTCAAAACTAATAAGAAGGAAAGTAGAAGCAAGAATTTGAGTCTAATTCCTATAGAAAAACTAAAGGTTTAATGACTTAACTTAAAGTACCTACTTAGTTAGGTAGGTATATACCTACCTAAGTTTTAAAAACAACCTACGTAAAAATATGGTTTATCGGTGGTGGTTTTTCACAACTGTAAAAAAACACTTAATTCGTACCTACCTATCATATTTATACGTTTTGTATTATACCTACATATTTATGACTGTATACAAGGTGTTCGTTTTGATATCCCACAATAACTATAGGGAATGTATGAGTTTCTTTTTTGGTTTCCAATACAAATCCCTCTATACATACACTATGAAAGTTTGTATAGGAAAGCGAAAAAAAAGTAAGTAATTTGAAAAATTAAACTGACTTCAAAAAGTACTTGTCAACTGAAAAGGACAAATAATGTACCTATACCTACTTGAGGTCGGTGCCTTTTACTAAGTCACAATGTAAGAAAATCTTGGAATTCAATTTAAACCTACTTCTAATATTGTCGTATTATTATTGATTTGAAACTTTGCAAGTCTACAGGGTGACATCGAAGTCGTTAGCATCCTTTTAAAATAAGAACATACTCATGATAGAGAGTCTTTTCCACAAATGAGGCAAATCCAAAATGTAAAATTATTATTTTTAAAACCTTGAAACATCGCGTAAAATACTCAGTAAGTACATAATTGATTACTAAAGCAAGAAAAAAAATAAATAACAAAAAACAACAATTTGATAAAAAAAACATTGATTAATTAATATTCAAATAACATACAAGCCTTAAACTACTCCATTGTCCTCTCGACAAAACGCGGGCTCTACTATAACGTGAATTTATTCAAGTTCGCGCACGGAATTTTTTATATTATTGAGAAAATAATAACATCATTTTCACAGTAAGGCAATTTTATTGTGTCAAGTAGACATGAGTGTGAATTCACTTCATAAACATAGAATATTACATTTAGAATAGTACAGGCTGTTCACAATGACAAAGGAGGTTTTAACACCCCCCGCAATGTGAACACCCTGTATCTTCCCATACATGCTCCAAAAAATATAAACACGACATATCAAAGGACAACATACCCTATTATACACTAACACACTAAAAAGAACTTTATGTACACCTTACTTGCTAACTTAACCATATATACAGACATAACTTCCTACCAAAAACAAACATGATAAAAAACCGCACAAAAAAAAAAACTATAAACCTATGCTAAACCTAAATAATTTGTACATTTACAATGCATTAGTTTCGGCAAAGGTTTAGTCAATATATCGGCGATCATGTTGTGTGTAGGTATGTATTTAAGTTGTATGTCATGGTCTGTAACCGAGTCTCGTATGAAGTGGTGTCTGATGTCGATGTGTTTAGTGCGTGAATGATATGTATTATTATGGGCTAATTTCATTGAACTCTGATTGTCAGTATGGATGACGATGGGATGGCACGTGACGAATAGTTCACTAATGAGCGACTGGAGGTATATTGCCTCCTTACAAAGCTTCCGCGAGAGCCATATATTCGGCTTCTGTTGTAGAAAGCGCGACGGTTCGCTGCTTGCGAGCTTCCCATGAAATTGGGGCGCCGCTCATTAGGAAAACGTATCCAGTGAATGAACGTCGGTCCACAAGATTGTTTCCATAATCCGCATCGACATATCCTTGGGGATAGAATGGAGCATTAGGTCGATAGTCTAGCAACTGGTGAGAAGGTTTCACCATAGTCCACTCCAGCCACTTGGGTGAAGCCTTTCGCCACTAGTCTAGCTTTATATTTGGTGATATTCCCAGATGTGTCCCTTTTTAATTTGTACACCCATTTGCATTTAATGGTTTTTCTTCCCGAGGGTCTATCAATAAGAATCCATGTTCTATGTTTCTCCAAAGAATCAAACTCAGCTTTCATGGCTGTTAGCCATTTTACCTTTTGCGGATGTTCGATTACTTCTTTATAAGTTTCTGGCTCTTGATCTGATGTCATGTAGAGGTGTTCCTCGTATCTTTGAGGACAGCGCCTGTCTCGGATTGGATATCTTCTTTGAGATTCAGGTGCTTGCTCTAATTCTTCAGAAATATCTGATGAGACTTCAGGAGTAGGAGCAGGAGCAGCACGCTTATCTGACTCTGACAAGTTTTCAGAGTTTGACTTAGCTGGCGTCACAGATATACCTGGCAAGGGTTGGAGTTGTGTTGAAGAAACAGGTTCATTGTCAAGAGGCACAAATATTTCTTGGGATTGTGTTGGGAATTCCAATTCACCTTCAGAAGGTCTAGACCGCTGTAGTGATTTATTTTCTATGAAAACTACATCTCGCGCAACTATAATAGTTCGAGGATTTTTCGCATCTACAAGTCGGTAGCCTTTGCTTTCAGTTGCATACCCGACAAAGATGCAAGTTTGAGTTTTTGAATCCAGCTTAGTTCGTTTTTCTTTTGGAATAAGCATGTGGGCTTCGCAACCAAATACTCTCAAATGGGAGAGATTAATTTTCTTTTTAGCCCACACTTCTTCAGGGATTCTGTTTTTTAAAGCTTGCGTAGGTACACGGTTTTTTAAATAAATGGCAGTATTTACCGCCTCTCCCCAGTAAGCTTTCGGTAGATTAGAGTCTTTAAGCATAGATCTAGCTTTCTCAATTATTGTTCTATTTGCGCGTTCGGATACTCCGTTCTGTTGTGGAGTATATGGGACTGTAGTTTGATGGACAATACCATTTTCCTTCAAAAAGGTAGACAGGTCGTTGTTGACATACTCACGACCGTTATCTGAACGCAGAACTTTGATACGGTCGCCAGTTTGGTTCTCAACCAAATGCTTAAACTCTACAAACTTAGTAAAAACTTCAGACTTTGATTTTAAAAGATATCCAAAAGTTTTGCGACTGAAGTCGTCTGTAAAAGTCAATAAATATAGGGCTCCGCCCCACGAGTGTGTACTCATTGGTCCACATAGGTCTGAGTGAATTAGCTCTAAGACCTTACTCGATTTATTTTCGGACTTTTTGAACGGCTTTTTGGATAATTTCCCTTGTAGGCACGGAATACAATGTTCAGAAAAAGTTCCGTCGTAATCTATGCCTATGCATTTATTTTTTAAAACTTGCATACTCTTTGTATTTAAATGACCAAGGCGTCTATGCCAGAGTACTGGGTGCTTACCATCAACTCTTATTGCGGTTTTGTTTAGGACCTAAACTGAACTGCTTCGCTTATTCGTACCACGACAGCTTAATATCAATGACAGCGATTCAGTGATCGATCAATGACATTTCACAGCCGCTAAGCTGTCAGGAACTCTTATTTGACTTATAACCCGGTCGATTTAACATGTCACCTGCAGGTTATACCCGTCCCTCTCACTCTCCGGGCATGACAGAATCGAGTGAAAGAGACGGGTAGAAGAAAAAGGACACAAATCGTTCGGTCATTAACATTTAGCAATTCATTTGCGATCCAGTTTTTAGAAGGTCAGAGTACGAAAGAAAGCAATTCATTTTAGGAACCTATTCTGCATCGCGCTATTTTTGAATCGCTGTCTTAAAGTTGATGGTGACTCTTTAGTTGGCGTATAAAAAGCATTCGACCTATCCATATCTAGCCTAAACATACCTTTATGGTTAGAGCCTCCCGCTATGACTTTACCTGTCAGTTGACATCCACCTGACAAAGTAATTGACGCCCCTTTTGATGTAAACAATACATCGTAACCTTTCATAACTAAGTTACTTACTGATAAAAGATTTGTGGCTAAGCCAGGAACAGAACATCGCTAATTTTATTTACACTATCGGAATTTTTTATATTTACAGTACCTTTCCCATTAGTGAGAAGCTGATCCTTATTCGCAACTGTTACGGGAACGATATGGGAGGCCAAAGACTCGAACCAATCTTTCCTGTTGCTCATATGAGAGCTTGCACCAGAATCTAAGAACCAATCTTGTGAACCTGAGGATGAAGGTGTAATTAAACAAGATGAAAGTGTAAATTCAGTTGTATTATTTGAATAAACCTTTGTCGAAACTTTCTTGTTTTTAATCCTACATTCTGAAACCAGGTGACCTATTTTTTTACAATAAGAGCAGAACGTTTTCTTCTTATGCTTCGTTAGTAGAGCAGCCGTAGTTACAGGTCGGTTTTCTTTGATACTTGAAGTGCAACCAGTTCGCGAATCTTCTTGTAAAAGAGCGGATACTACACTTTCCGATGTGATTTTCGTGCCGGAGTGTTCAAGGGCCATAACAAGTGGTTGGTACCTATCAGGAAGCCCTGCTAGCATTATGATAGCTAGGAATTCATCCTCCACTCCAGATCCTATTTGTTGTAGTTCTTGCTGTACAGCTAGTGATGAATTCAGGTAGGACTGCATATTGCCTTTGAACTCATTGGTAAGAAGCCTTTTCATCAATAGTAGTCTTCTTGTCAATCCACTATCAGCATAGGCCTTCTTCAGGCTGCTGAAAGTCTCGAAAGCGGTTGTCGCCGATCTAATGACTGGGTAGATGGATTCGTCACAGGTGAGACAGATTTTTGCTCGCGCCTTTGCATCTTTGCGTTTTGCGTCAGGATCTTCAACATTGACAGGCTTAATGACTACATCCCAAAGATCGAGATCCGTCAGTAGGCATTCAATTGCAAAAGCCCACGTGTTGAAGTTTTTGCCATTGAGCTTAGTAATAGATATACCTGATGACGACGACAGCTGGTGTGGACTTGACGTGGAAGATTGTGCCGGCTGGCTTGCCGATGGTAGTGACTTCTCCATAGCACAATTTCCTTCTTTTTCCTTATTGATTACAGATCAGCATGTGGTGCCCATAACCTTTTATATTATTGAGAAAATAATAACATCATTTTCACAGTAAGGCAATTTTATTGTGTCAAGTAGACATGAGTGTGAATACACTTCATAAACATAGAATATTAAATTTAGAATAGTACAGGCTGTTCACAATGACAAAGGAGGTTTTAACAGAATTCACCGAAACAAACAATGTCACCCATGCTTCATGCCCACTTTGCCCGCGTCCCTGCGCCCGCGCTGATGCCGGGCAGCACCCCTTTTCACGTAAAAACATAGCTTCATATAAGTACATTAATGGAACGAATGGATGCCAATGACTTTAAAAACATCCTGTATATGAATCCAATGACAATACAATAATTTGCTACCATCGAGCTGATCTGATGATGGAATCAAGAGGTGGGCAATAGAACTCTTCAACGGCTGCTAGAAAACCCCTCGAGTGTAGGCTCATTTGTTTTGTTCTGATGATACCTATTTGCTACACCTTATGGTGAGGGTCTGATGATGGAGCAGGAAGGAAGCCAGTGGCACTCCTTAATGAGCAATAGGAAACACCTTGAGTTCTGGCTCATTTGTTTCGTTCTGATGAGACCTATTCGCTACTCTTGGTGTTGAGGGTCTGATGATGGAGCAGGAAAGAAGCCAGTGACAATCCTTAAAGACCAATAAGAAACCCCTCATGTTGGGCTCATTTGTTTCGTTTTGATAAGACCTATTCGTTACACTTGGTGATGAGGGTCTGATGATAGAGCTGGGAGGAAGCCAGTGAAACTTCTTAATGACCACAAGAAAACCCCTCGAGTTTGGGCTCGTTTGTTTCTTTCTGATGAGACCTATTCGCTACACTTGGTGGTAAGGGTTTGATGATGGAGGAAGCCAGTGGCACTTCTTAATGACCACTAAGAAACCCCTCGAGTTTGGGCTCATTTGTTTCGTTCAGATGATACCTATTCGCTACACTTGGTGGTGAGGGTCTGATGATGGAGCAAGGAGGAAGTAAGGGTTCGGCTCGCGCATCCGGTAACTAATAGACTTCACTTGAAGTTGTAAAACTTTGAGTTATAAAGTTTACGCGGAGTGTGTCAGCCACACATTAATGGACTGTGAAATCCATTAAAATCCATCCATGGCTTGCCATTTATTAAACTAAAAAGTTAAAACAATATGTAGTTTAAAAAACTAAAAAACTCTCTTTCATAGGAACAGACTAAAAAGTGCAAAATAACCGTCTATTCAGTAACTGAAATTAAAAAGCTTGGTGCGCCCTTTACAATGCATGAATTTCAAGTACTAAATATTGATAACGCGCACCACGTTTTCTAATTTCAGTAACTGAATAGACGGTTATTTTGCACTTTTAGTCTGTTCCTTTAAAAGTGAGTTTTTTAGTTTTTTAAACTACATATTTTTCTGCCTTATTCTTGCTTCTTGCAAGCACCTTCCTCAAAAGGTTACTTTAAAGATATTATTTTATATAGTCGGTTAAAAAACTAGTACCTATTGCGACCCATGTTCCCTGGACTTTTTGTTGACAGAATATCAAAAGGAACACCTTGTATAAACACCATATATAATCATTTTGACGACCTTCGTGGCCGAGTGGTCTACGCACCGGTTTTCAAGGTGCCGCTATCTCTAGAGGTCCCGAGTTCGATCCCCGGTCGGGTAAATATTGAAAACGAACGTCGTTGTTTCCAATTTCCAATAATGCTAGTGCTTAAGCTACTATACTTTGGTATTTGAACAATGTATGTGATGGGGTCCAATATTTATTTTTATTTCTTTATCAGGAAAACACATACTTACCAATACTTCCTCTAATGAAACAAAAACGCGGACTGGCCCGACAAAATTAATCTGGGCGAACGCGCTGAGCAAAAAGTGATTTTTTCATCAACTCCCAAGAAAAGAGCAAAAACAAAAGGCGCGAATGGTCTGGCCTTTTTAGATGGACATTCTTTATTACAAAAGTGGGGGGCCTTCGAAGAATGTGAACCTTTCTTTCCTCGCACTCCGATGGATGAAGTCTTAATGAAATACCGTTTTGATGAAGCTCCAAGCCGCTTTTTTTAGAAAAAAAATCCGCGCGATTGTCTATGGCATGGGTCGCTGTCACCCTATGGCGCGAAATAAAAGATTATGATTGCTCAACGGAATGCGCAAAATTAATTTTTTGTCTTGGAATTAAACTCACAAGTAAATGAAAAACCGTTGCAAAAGTTTGTTGCAGCGAAGATGGCCTAAAAAACCTAAGTACTTAAGTAGGTAATAGTAGGTAAGGTGTTCGCACTGAAATTAGAATATGAAATAAATATGAAATCAATTCCAAAGAACAAAACAAAAGAGAGAGACTCATTTTTTCTGTTCCTTGATCAATTCATACAGAAAACATTGAAAAGTTTGACAAACTGTAAAGTAATTGTACTCTTTTAAACCTAGAAAAAAACAAGGCGCGGTTTTCAAAACAATTTATTGAGCTTATAAATTCCAACAAATCACTTTAAAAACCAAACACACACTGATTCGACTGTGAAATCACGAGACAACAAAATCGCTGCCTAATGCCATTTCTATGGGAACGAATCCAAAGCACATTATCAAATAGTTCTTCACTCGAACAACTAATATCCGTACAGCAAACGTTTTATAACTCCATTGACAAACTTGTAACGTCACTTTCAGCCTACCACCATGACTTTTAACCCTCAAAAAATAGCGTTCAATTTCGCTCGGTAAATGTTTTGGTGATGGCAAAAGTTGTTATAAAGAAACATGTTGACAAGTTTTCAAGGGGGAGTTTAGGCAAATAAAAAAGCAATATACGTCCCAGCCACGTGGCCGAGAGGGCTCCGATATCGAGATGGTGTGGCGATAATAAAATTGTTCAATTTGCTGTTCATGTTTGCAAGCGTGTTTCATTACCGCTTAGTGTTGGACGTGTTCATGTTCAAAAAGTGGGTGTGGAGAGACCTTAATATTTTTAGCGTAGGAATCAATTTAATTCTGACATTGTTCTCAAATATTTGAATTGTGCTTCTTGACAAAATAACTAAAAAGGTATTGGGTCAACAAAAGAATGTGTAAAATAAAACTATTAAAAACTTTATTTTATTTAAGTAAGTAATCTTTTTTCTGTTTAGTTTAAATTGATTCACTTACCTTTCAGAATCGTAATGCGTAAAAGTCAAATAATAAAAGTACAAGAGAAAAAAATCTTTCCGTGTTCTGTGAGTAAAAGCTTGTGGAAATCAATTAGTTAATTTTCGTTTAAGTACTTAGGTATGTACCTACTTGTACAAGCGTTATCGCTTGAAAACTCTAAGTAAATTCACGAATCCCATACACTAAAATAATAACTTGTATCTGTCTGTTAGTATCTTCTGTAGTAGGCTTTAGATCGTTTGTTCTTAAGTCCAGTAGTGCCTATGAGAGCTTTATGGTTTTTGGATTGTAATTTATTTCTACTTCGGTAAAAATTTTAAAAACCAATAATAACTATTTCATAGTATACTTAAACAACTCAAAATTCCATCTTTCCCTTTAAAGATTCCATTTAAACTGAGACGCGGTAAAAACAATAATTACTTTACGCAGTTAAATTTTTCATGAGCGATGCGCGCCGTTCGGCGACGCGACGCTCAATTATAAATATTTCAATTAAAAACCGGGAGGAATTCTGGATCCATTTCCATGGACAATGTTCGCATTGGAATACCTTCCTGTTTAATAAAAGAAAGAAAAAAGACATTATATTGACGACACAAAAAAGTTATCAATAAAAACATGAGGAAAGAAAAGAAAGCAGGTTTCCAACAAGACCGAAGTAAATGATAATCACTTAGATTTTAAAAAAAAATCATTCATGTAGGTACAACTTTTACTAACAAAAAATATTTTTCCGGAAAATATCGCGTTCGCGCGTTGAAGATACAAAACGAACACCTATCAAAAAGCTTGCAACAACCTCCAAATGTTGCCATCACAGAACACGGAAAAAATTATTTGGTTGCCATTTAAGCAGAGTTGTAGAATTTGGGCAAGATAATCTTCAGCTTATACCTAATTCATTAGGCAGTGCCTTCGCTGAATTTGAGTAAAGTTTTTGCGCTCCCGTTCATAGTCATAATATGATCTTTGTCAATTATACTTCATCATCATCAGCCATTTATTGTCCCCACAGCTAGTGCACAGGCCTCGGGATGAAAAGGGAGAATGGGGCATCACTCGCCCTATGCGGATTGGTGAGTATTAACAACTGCCAAAACAGCAGGGACCAAAACTTTTCAACGTGCTTTTTGAAGCTCGGTGGACTGTCCGTGTTTCAAGCAATGAGGAGCCCATGGTGCAGTAGTTAGCGCGATCGGCCTGCGATCGTTAAGGTTAAGGCGATCATTGCCGACCGAAATAGGCACGCTAACGCTTGCTTTGCTCGCTCGGCCGCGCGCGATACACTTCACGCGGACGCAGCGGCAGCCGGCAGTGAACTGTAAACTCGCGAGCGCCCCGCGATAAAAAAATTAAAATTATGACGGCCGGAATCCCTCGGCTAATCAAAGACAATTATTTTCGTATATTTTTTATTAACTAAAACCAAGAATACTGCAAGTAATACGATATTTGGATTACGATTAGACGGATGTTTGGGATTTTATTTGACACAGTAAAATATCATCAATCGAAAAAAAACGGTCGGAAGCACTAGATAAATAACTGTAAAATAACATATATTTTTTCCAAGTTTTAAGTACTTGTGATTTGAAAATTATTTTGGGGAATCGCAGCCTTAAGCAACTTTGGCAATTGTCGGTCACGGGAGGGGAGACCAAAAACTTTTTATCTCGAGCTCCTCCGTGCTCCGGAAGGCACCTTAAGCCGTTGGTCCCACAGCTGCATTTGCGGTTGTTAACACCCACTAGCACTAACAGCACTGGGCCCGCATGGTGAGTCATGGCCCTTTCTCCTTATCCATCCATAAGGAAGGCCAGTGCCTAACAGTGGGGACATTAAATGGCTGACGATGATGATACTTGCAAGATAAGTATCTCATTGTGAACACGGCTCCTAGCTAGGGATGAATAATATTCATAATTCGAGAGTTACCAGTTATTACTGTGCTGCGGTTCCAGTGACGACTCATTTGCTAGCACCCATTAATTTCGGGCTCCTATTTACTTGCACTATTACTGAAAAAGATATAAATGTTATTATTAAGTTTATAACGTATTAGGTACATTTTAATGGTATACATACTTAAAGTTGATGACAATCAAAGTAATTACTTACTTGCCTAAAAGTAGACTGTAAATAAAAAAGCAATATTTTTAATACAAAATGTTCATTTTTATCTTTACTTACTTTTTTCATGATAATAAAATTTTAAGGTCTTTAGAGGCTTAATTCATAATATGGTTCATTTACATCACGTTCATTGAATTGAAATAAATAATATTAGAATAGTATACTATGATATTTAGGGTTCGTGCACACGAGAGGGTTTTTCGCCGGACACAATAAACTGTTTTTATTATCGAGGTGTTGAGTTGATTGACAAAGACAAAAATATAAAACCGGCTCTGTGGCCGGCGAAAAACCGTTTCGTTCGTTCCAGTAGATTTGACATCTTTGCCTTTCAATTTTCAACTTTTAGTTAAAACAACTAAGTTTCCGCCCGTGACTACGTCCGGCCTTTTTTTGTCCTGTTTTTGTTCTTGGCTCGTTTTTGTGACTTTTGGAAGGAAACATGCCCCTTTATTCACAAACCGTTAGAAACGCTCCCGACAGCGGAATGTGTGTCCTGTCTCTATCACTCATTATACAATAGACAAAGACAAAGCACAAAATTCGAATCCGATTCCGTTTCCGACGGTTCGTGAATCAGGGGGCAGAACCGGAATTCTAGGTCTTGCCTTACACTCACTTCTCCAAGAATGCACAATCGAAACTCTTCTAAAATTAAAATAGAGATTTTTACAGTGAAGTATGTATAAGAAAAAAATAATTACGTAGGTAAGTAGTTGTTTATTTGCAAACTTTTGATTTGTACCCAGTATAATGGCCCCTACACACTGTCATATTGAAGCCCCGCCGCCGCAGGCTTGTGTGCCGTTCACACTAGCGCCTCGTGCAGAAGAGGGTTGAATAATTATTATTGAAAGATACCTATTTTGTTGCTATTAGGTAGACATTAAATACTCGATTAAAAGTTCAAATAAATAAAAGGCCCCAGTCTGAAATATATTCAAGGCAATTCGTTTCGATATTAACGAGAAAAATCATTACAAACATCCTGTGAAAATCGCTAATAATCGATCGCTAACAATCGTAAAAAAGTTGTTGGGATGCTGGTAAGTATATAAAACTAAATAAAAGCACCGTTTCCAAAACACATTAAACATAATTCATTTTCAGTATGGCCAAATCGAGCATTGCAAAGTCAATAAGGTATAATAACTTATTGCTTTGGTAGTCGCAGTCCAAAAATATTTATAATTATAATTATTACTAGCTGACCCAGCGCGACTTCGTTCCCGTGGCCCTACCCCCTACTCCACCCTACCCTACCCGTACCCTACCCCTACCCTACCCCTACCCTACCCTACCCTACCCCTATCCTACCCCTACCCCTACCCCTACCCTACCCCTACCCCTACTCTACCCCTACCCTACCCTACCCCTACCCTACCCCTACCCTACCCCTACCCTACCCCTACCCTACCCCTACCCTACCCCTACCCTACCCCTACCCTACCCCTACCCTACCCCTACCCTACCCCTACCCTACCCCTACCCTACCCCTACCCTACCCCTACCCTACCCCTACCCTACCCCTACCCTACCCCTACCCTACCCTACCCCTACCCTACCCCTACCCTACCCTACCCATACCCTACCCCTACCCTACCTCTACCCTACCCCTACCCTACCCCTACCCTACCCTACCCTACCCTACCCTACCCCTACCCCTACCTACCCCTACCCTACCCCTACCCCTACTCTACCCCTACCCAACCCTACCCTACCCCTACCCTGCCCTACCCCTACCCCTACCCTACCCTACCCTATATCCTTCCTTGTACTTCCACGAACATATCAAGACCAAAATTAGCCAAATCGGTCCAGCCGTTCACGCGTGATGTCGTGACCAAGGGAAATAGGGATTCATTTTTATATATATAGATTATTGAAAAATGGAAAATGAAGTATTTAGAAAGAATCGACCCATCTCACAACCAGCTCCGATGGGACTCCGATGGTTGTGAGACGGTGACAAAAGTGACCCAGCAAATTTTAGACCTATATCCATACTACCAGCAATAAGTAAAATATTTGAGAAATTAATTTATGCTCAACTTTTAGAATATTTTAAATTAAATAGTATACTGCATGAGAAACAGTTTAGTGTTTCAAAAGGTAAAAGTACAACTGATGCTGGGGTTGCATTTCTAAAACATGTACTTGATGCCTGGGAGGACAAGCAGGATGTAATCGCTATTTTTTGTGACCTTTCCAAGGCATTCGATTGTGTTGATCACCAAACACTATTAGGGAGTTAAAACATTATGGTATTTCTGAAATGTCAGTAAGGCTTATGCATTCATATCTGTATGAAAGAACTCAGAAGGTAGTTATTAATAAAACTGAGTCTACCGGAGCTCCCATTACTATGGGCGTACCCCAAGGATCAATATTGCGCCCGCTGTTGTTTTTAATATACATAAATGACCTTCCTTACTACGCGAAGAATTTATGTGAGACGGTGCTATTTGCCGATGATACATCTCTAGTCTTTAAAGTAGATAGAGGTGATGACTGTTCTGACGAAGTAAATAGTGCTCTTTCAAAAGTGTCACATTGGTTTAATAGTAATAATTTATCATTAAACTCAAAGAAAACTAAGTGTTTAAAATTTTCGTTACCTAATGTGAGACAAGTTGATTTTCATATAAGACTAGACGGCGATATGGTCGAATTCATTAACAATACAAAATTTCTAGGTATTATATTAGACTCGCGACTACAATGGGATCCTCATATCGAAGCCTTGGCGAGTAGACTCAGTTCCGCCGCATTCGCAGTTAAGAAAATAAGGCTCTTAACCGATATTGAAACGGCTAGAATAGTCTATTTTAGTAATTTTCATAGTGTTATGTCCTACGGCCTTTTGTTGTGGGGCTCAGCCGCTAACATCCAAAGTATATTCGTGCTCCAAAAAAGGGCTATTCGCGCCATTTACAACCTCCGCTCGAGAGATTCTTTAAGAGATCTATTTAAAGAAATAAACATTTTAACTGTTGCAGGACATTACATCTATGAAAATATAATTTATGTGAAAAAGTATTATAATACATTTGTAAAGCAGAGCGATATTCATCGCTTTAACACAAGAAATAAAGATAAACTTGTCGTTCCCAAGTTTAGGCTAGAAAAATCCAGAGCCTCATTTCTGGGGAAAAGCATAGCCTTTTTTAATAAAGTTCCACAGCATATAATTGAACTACCATTGCGTAAATTTAAATGTTACATTAAAGAGTCGCTGATGAGCAAAGGATACTATAAAGTAGACGATTATTTGAATGACCGCAATGCATGGTCATGATGTAACACATAACATAATCACTGTTTAATATGATGTATTTTTATACTAAGCAATTGTTGTATTAGTAACGATATGTTTTTTTTTTGTAAATGTCGTTACCTAACTAAGAAACGCTGGCAAGTTTCTTGCGCCCATTCTTCTCGTCAGTTAAAAAAGTCTTGAATGGGTGGTAGGAAAATATTGACAATTCATAAGTAGGTACATATATATTATGTCTAAGTGAATAAAGAATATTTTTATCTTATCTTATCTTTATATTGTCTTACGGGTCGAATTTTTTCTAAATACTTCATTTTCCATTTTTCAATAATAAAAATTGCATTGTGAATGCAAAAAACAAAAAATTAAAATAACTTATAATTATTATTGTCAAATAAATATAACCGCGGCCCAATTCGGCAGCTTGGGGTTTAAGTAGTTGTAAGTAGTTCAAGTGGTCTCACGGCAAAAAAAATCTTTGGGGTTGCAGAGTAGTTTTTGGTATTTATCTAAAAAAAGAAAGACTGCAATATTACACACTCATTAAACGAGCTAATATAACACAGCACAGGTATATACTCGTACATCGAAGTCTCTACTCAAATTGATATTTCGATAGAATTAACTCAGACTCTCCGACTTTTGTATCGATAAAAAAAAATTTTTTTTGACGACACTTATTTCAACTTCCAATTCGATTCGAGTATGTTTTATTTAAATATCCGTCTACTAACCTCTGCAAACAAAATTAAACTTTTCACTCACCAATCTTGTCTCAATCAACAAACACTAGGTGTTCGTTGTAGTGTGAAAGCACACTTCACACTTTGATGTGTCACGTGTCGGTGTAATGTGATGACGCCTTTATATTGGCACTCGCAGATTAATCGTGTCATTATCGGTGGATCGCGACGATGTTATGAGAATATTACAAAAGTGAATCAATATCTATCTTTACCGCTATGTGTAATTGTGAGGGGAACTGACCTTAATTATGTTCATGCTAATGTCATTTTTAGGGTTCCGTAGCCGAATGGCAAAAAACGGAACCCTTATAGATTCGTCAAGTCTGTCTGTCTGTCTGTCTGTCTGTCCGTCCGTCCGTCCGTCCGTATGTCACAGCCACTTTATTCCAAAACTATTAAGACTACACAGTTGGAACTTGGTAGACAGATGTATTCTATAAACCGCTTTACAATTTTAAACAAAAATTTAAAAAAATAAAAAATTAAGGGGGTCTCTCCATACATGGAACTGAAACTGAAAAATATTTTTTTAATCAAATATATTCGTGTGGGGTATCTATAGATAGGTCTTTAAAAATAACATAAAGGCTTCTCAAACCATTTTTCCTCAAAGTTGATATTTTGAAAGATATAGCCTTCCAAAGAGGTAAAATGTGTGTCCCCCCCCCCCCCCCCCCCTCTAACTTTTGAAATAAAAGAGTGAAAAATCTAGAAAAAATATATGCTGTAGATCTCAATAAAAACTTTCAACGAAAATTGGTTTGAATGAGATATAGTGTGTACTTTTTGAGATATAACACATTTTCAAAAACTGCAAATGTAACTTTGTCATTCATACAAACTCTATGAAAAACAAAGTTTTATTTTGCTGACGAAAAATTATAGTCGAATTTTGGCTAGGTTAAGCAATAGGTACATACGTTAAGTGGGTACGAAACCCTTCATGGGCGAGTCCAACTCGCACTTGTTCAATTTGACGATGTATGAAATAAAGCAGGGAGACAAAAACTTTGAAGAGTTTCTTGCCGGTTCTTCTCCAAGGTCTCCCGCCGTAGGCCGTTCGTCCACGGACGATCCGGTCCGATTTTTTCTCGGATGACGGAAGCTGGTGTTTAGACTTAGATGGATGGAAACCGGAATACGTTTGTCCACTGCGTCCCCGAACCCGGACGAGCCACTTCATAGAGCTTCATATTGAGAGGTTGTGCGTGTGAGTGAAACAGATAAATGGAATCTGCGCTCACACTTTGGATCGAGTTCGGATCTGGGCTCCGATGTAGTGGTACATCCGATCTAGCCAAATTTCCGGAGCCCTTAAAAGACCGGATGACGGAACTCGGACGCCCCGGGACTCGAGTGGACAGACGGTCAATACAAATATATGAACCGCTTCTTCGGTCCGTCTAGCTAGACGGCTCCGCCTAACGAGACGGACGTCGTGGACAAACGGCCGTAGGGTTTGCAAACCGATGGCATAGCTTCTATAGGTCATAGCCCATTTAGACCGCACCGCTCCCACCCAACCAAAGTATGAACAGCCAAATCTGCCGGCCTAGCATGAGCGGCTTGTAACGCGCGATATGATATGGTACGCCAAATGTATGAAAACACAGCACAGCTTCGCTTCTGTGGAAACGTACCCATAGGGCGCTTGTGCACTACACGGAATTTTACCGTCCCGGAAAAAAACGGAAGATTGTATTTTTTTATTTGGTGTATGAAACATTGAAACTACACGAAATAAATAAATTCTTACTATTATACATAATTTATGATTAAAATACAATCATCCGTTTTTTTTCAGGGACGGTGAAATTCCGTGTAGTGCACAAGTGCCCTTAGGAATAAAGTTATCGGACAAAACCGGCAGGTGTATGTCTACGACACGTCGAGCAGCTACAATATTCGGCTACGGCTACGCGCTACGATTATGAATATTTTTGCTGATGACTTTAAACTGTGTAGCTACAAATAGTTATTAAGTTTGTACGGTCTCATCACCGTACATTTTTGCTGATACCGCGATACACTTTGGGTCGCGCGTCATCGCATAATCTACTTAATTATTAACATTTATTTAAATTAGTAGTACGCAAAAACGCTTACACCGAACGGTCGAGAAAAGAGTTTACCTATAACTGAATTACGCAATATTGTTTAAACTAAATAAATATACTACTATTAACTTCGGGTTTTCTCTCCAACTGTGTACTCCAACTACAACTAATATCATCTGCAAAGTGTGCGTAGTCAAACTGGCTCGTACATTTTTATGGTCCTTCGAGAGTTAAAAGTGTTTTGTGTTCCTGTGAAATCCTTGAAGTAAGGCGAATCGATTGCTTTGCTGGCCTCCCACAAGCGGGTCTCACCAGCGTAATCGAAACGAGTCTGCACTACTGTCACGGAGGTATCAGTGCACGAAATACTGACGACCAACGATACTGAGATCTACAGCCTCAGCTTACGAAGATCAACCTTGAACTTTGTGTTAAACTAACACGCTACAAGCTTCGTCTCTTACAACGTAAACTACGTATGAGGGGTACCTGCTACTACCAACAACAAGATGGATAAACTACAACTGCAAGAATCATGTTTCGAAAACATCAAAACTTTGTGTACAAACTACAAGAAGGATTCGAAAGCTCGGAAGACGGAAGACTACCTTACCAAACGCATGGCATCTCTTGAGGCTCAATGGTTAGATTTTGATGAACGACACAAAATTCTTCTGCGAGAAATTGCTGACAAGAATATAACATACTTCACGGACAACATATTTGAAAAAACCAAGAGCTTATACGAAACAACTATGAGTGACATGCGAGTTTTACTGCAACAATCTACCAGGGAGGTTAAGTTTGATATATCGGGATTAGTAAACGAAGATTCCTCAGAAACAACAAGAACTTTGCTTGTCAAACAAGAAAATAACTTTAAAGCTATCGACAGAGCTTTGTCAAAGATCGACTTAAAGAAAACTATTGAAAAATGGGAGTTAGAAGATCACTTATCTATACTAAGATCCAAATGGGAGCTTATTGAGAAATACCATTGGGATATCGAGTCATCTTTGAAGGGTGAAAGTAGTGAAAGGTATTACGCTACTTTTGTTGAGATCGAAGACAAGTATGATGAAATGAAGAAGATGCTTAATAGTAGAATTTGGTCAACTGGACACTACGAAAGGTCAACGCCCCGTATCGAGGTACCGGAATTTTCTGGAAGCTATACACAATGGAGTTCGTTTAAAGATCTTTTCTTAGAAACCATCCACAACAACCCGATGATTAATAAAGCTCAGAAGATGCAACATCTCAAAACCAGGTTACGTGGTGAAGCCGAGAGATTGGTCCAGCATCTGAACATAAGTGCAGAAAACTATTCATCATGCTGGGAAATACTTCTACAGCGTTATGATAACACGAGGCTGCAATTTACGTCATACGTCAACACCCTGCTTAACTTACCTACCATTCAACAACCCGATGCCCACAACCTGAAACGAATGCACGACGTCATCAATGAATGTTTGAACGGACTTTCAAATATACAAGTTGACACAGCGAGCTGGGATCCACTGATCGTTCATCTTATGACTTTGAAACTTGACTCAAACACCCTCAACGAATACGTGAAGGAGCTTCCAAACCATCGGGATCTGCCAAACTTACATGATTTTCTTTACTTCCTGGAGAGCAAGTTTATGGCGTATGAAAGCCTGAAAACTGCGAAAAAAGAACCCATCAAGCCTACAACGAACTTTGCCAGTCCGAGAACTTTCAACAAGAACTTTCAAAGAAAAACGAATACTTATCAGCATCCGAAAAGATATGATCATTCAAAAGTATATCATGCCACATACGGCCAATGCCCTTTATGCGAAGAAAATCACGTGTTAATGCAATGTACACGTTTTATCGAAATGGACACAGCGCAGCGAGCGAATATAGTTGCAAAACTGCATGTGTGCAAAAACTGTTTATTTAGTCATGGAAACAAAGAATGTCTACCGACTAAGAAATGCAAAGAGTGCAATTCCAACCATCATACATTATTACACAATTCGAATGTAAACAAACCGTTTGAAAATAAAACTAACTATAAAAAGTATTCAAGCCAGCGCCCGACTTCGTCTACTTCGCAAACCCTACAACAACAACAGAGTTCTAATCACCTACAAGGGGATGACCTAGAAGTTTTGTTGCCGACTGTACAACTTAATGTATTATCCGCGGATGGGACATACGTCACACTTCGAGCTTTGTTGGATCAAGGTTCGCAAGTTAACTTGATCACTCAGAACGCCGCACAACTACTAAGGCTACCTAGGCAGCATCTGAATGCTACGGTGACCGGAGTGGGTTCTGTAACTGGAAGCTGTAAAGGTCAACTACAGCTTACTTGCAAGTCTATACATTCAGATTACTCACTGAATGTTCAAGCTTTAATTATGAACAAACTAACTAATAACTTACCTAACTCAACATTCAGAAGAGGCGACTGGTCACATCTTGAAAACTTAAAACTTGCAGACCCACAATACAACGTTGCAAACCCAATAGAGCTTTTACTGGGGGCAGATATCTACTCAGAAGTTATCCTGGATGGAGTCCTGAAAGGCAGTCAACTTCAATCACCCATTGCACAACAAACCAAGCTGGGGTGGATTTTATGCGGAAAGTTAAAAACTTACAACTGTCACGTGACTTTAATCGATTTGAAAGAACTTACGAAGTTTTGGGACACCAGGAAAAAAATGAATTAATGAAAACCAGAAAATGTTTTGTAAATAAGTATATGTTTTGTATCCTACGTATGCACGAAAAATCTCATATAACCACACATGCACACAAATGCGTAAGTAGTTTAAATTTAAATGTGGATTTGGTTAAATCAAAGGGATAAAAAACATGATTTTTCCATTTAATCATAACTTAATACTGACAGTATGTTTTTGACTGGCGTCTACTGTTTATTACTCAGTATCAAGTATATACCGTAGTACTATTATAATATATTCTGTGTTATTTCTCAGTATTTAGTGACCTATTAAGGTAAAGAGGTCGCGTTGCTAGTGGACAATTGGACCACTTTTGGTCATTGGCGTATTAAATTGTCAAATCTTTGTCGCAGTGATTTTTTCCTATTGACATATTATACTAAGATATAGGTACCTTGGGCAACAGCGTCGCTTAACCACTTCTAAGGTTAAATAAGCTTGCACGCCGCGCCCCGTCACAACATACATACGTTTAGTTCGCGCAGAGGCGATACGCGCGCTCACTAATTTTGTTGCTAACTGGTTAAGCGACGTTGTTGCCCATAGAACATACTCGTGGTGCACGGGCCTACTGGTCAAACAAAAAGATATACAATGACTTCACTAGAGTAAAAGTTACGTATAAGTTTAAGTTTAGTGGGCAATATAAGACACGGCGCAAACAGCGGTACAGGCGGCGACATGATCCGCTGAAGTATTGTGTCCACACAATATACGCGCAAATAAACCGGATCTCTCGCAGAGAACGGATGCGACTGCAGTTGCACTGCGGTTTTGGTGCACTGGTGTATTTGACAATTTTAAAATATATTTTTTAAACTACATTATTTGGTAGCTAATATATAGCACTAGCTAGACCTACCCTATTTCAGTATTGCAAGAAAACTGAAAACCTCTGTAAGTACTACACACACATGAAAGAAAGAAGAAAGAAAGAAATACATTTATTTGGGACATCACAACAACAAAACATAAGCATAGGACAGGTAGGTATGTCCCAAAACGGTCCCGACTCAGCATAATGCATGGCTTGAGGCCAGCGCTGATCTTCCGTCGGGACCGTGTTTGGTAGGGCTGCGAAGCCTACACAATATCGGCCAACATAATAAAAGGCACAATTTATACAAACAAAACACACAAGACTTAAACACTTAAAGGCCAGGGCTGGTAAAAAAAAAACATTCATAGACAATGACGCGACGCATCTAGCCGTCTAGCGTCTATTTAGATGTGTTTAGATGTAACTAACCGGTCTGCGTCTCCAAGCGTCATCGTCACTACGAACGAAAAAAACTTGAAAATAGTTTTACTTACAAACTAAACTTCAATAACTTATATTAAAACAATAGAAAATACTTAAAACTAGGTAAATAACCTACAGTAAAAAGCAGAAGTTGCATCACGTAGTAGTTGGAGAAAGAAAAGAAAGAAAACTGCGCCAACAAATTTGCAAAGTGAAACAAACAATTCATAATTATTTATACTACGACGAAAAACTATTAAATTAGAAATTAAACATAAGTGGGCATCATAAAGTGGTATTTTTTGGCTGTACAAACTGAAAAACAGTTACAATGTGTTAGAAAAAGTGAATAAGTATACTATTTATATACCTCAAACAAGAAATATTATGGGTTTGTAAACAACATGGATGCATGGAATTTTTTTACACTTATGGTACCTAATACAATTTAACTACAAGAAAGCAAAAGAACTACAAAAACTATACTTAAACATAAGAGGGCATCACAAACTGGTAAATCGTGGCTGAAGTAAGTGAGCCAAACAAAGAGGTAAGTTAATAAAGCGTAAAAACATAATAATATATAAAACGATAAAGAAACTAACATAAATTTAATAATTATATTAAAATTTTACAGGGCTCCCAGGAACAGCATGGATGGAAGTGTTTTGTGATCAAGTAAACGCATGCTCACTATGCCTGCTATTAGTTCATTGCAAATATTTCACCAAACAAATCACAGCATTCCGTTATGCAGTACCTACCAAACCAACCTTTTCACCATCATCTCTTTTCACATCACCTCTTCATCTGTTTTAGTCAATTATCAAAGGTTATAAATTTTATATTTTTCATGAAAAATATAACTTTTCATCGTCATTATCGTTCTGACCATATCTCAATTATAGTTAATTGGTGTCAACTCTCATGAAGTTGTGTCATTCTTGATGAAGCAACGCTGGCCTACAGCGTAAAAAGTGATATCAAAATTCGACGAGTCGTGTAAGCCTTTCGGTAGCTTAGTTGGTGAGAGCATCGGGCCGGATTCCCGGAGGCGCGGGTTCGAATCCCGCCTGAAAGCTACTTGGAGGGCTCGTGGTTTTTTATTATCACAAATTTTCCCATAGTTACAGAATTGCATTGTGAGTGCATAAAAATAATTTAAAATCTCAATTAAAATCTCAATGGTGTCTACTCAATACGACGTCCTTTTCCTCCTCTACTCCGCTCTATCACCTTTAAGGCTGACATCACACGGACTGCACCTCAGCAACCGCACGTAAGTAGTCGGTATGTTCAATCAAATGCATGCAGTTTTACTTTCGACTTCGTTCAGTCGTGATATCAACTTCACACAGTCGGCTGCAGTCGTGTGGAGTCGATATTGACTGCATTACAAAGTCAAACTTGTTTATTCAATTTAGATTGTTTATTTACAATACTTGTGAACGTCATAGAAGCTACGCTAAGCTACTACTACAGTCATGACTTCCACTTCACGCGGTCGGCTGCAGTCATGCACGACGCACGCTGTCCATCACACCTTTAATTTTATTAATATCGATTCAGTGCAGTCCGTCTGATGTCAACCTAATTATTTAATTTATTTCCGAAAATATACAACCATATACACCATTCTCCGCCAAGCTCACTACAATCGTATGAAAATAGTGCTTTTCAGTGTGATGACACATTTTCAAGCACCACACTCTGAACAGAGGGAGATTACGTCTGCCTGACAGAGAACAATAGAATGCTGATTATATGTAGCAGCTGAGCTTGGTTTGTGGCTTGGTGTTGAAGTAGTGAAGGATTTGAGTAAGTCGCCTGTTTTTAACGACTACTGTATTCCTAGCATGAAAAACTTACGGTCGTATTATAAACTAAATTTCAATAGATATTTGACAACAGAACTTTAACAGCTTTTGACAGATAGAATAGTTTATTAATACGATTATTGCAAAATGTTCATGGTAAAAAGGAACGAATTCTTTTTTATCAGATAGCATTAAGTACAAGTATCGTACTTATGCTACATAATACTATAGATTATAATAATATGTACGAGCACAGCTTGTTGGTATTGAAAGTAGTGAAAGATTTGAGTAAGTCACTGTTTTTAACTACTCTACTACTATGTTAGTTTATTTATTTATTTATTAGAACACCAACGTAATAAACAAAACAATAATTACACTGAGATCTAATCCATATACAAAAAACTAAATGTCATTACAATTAAGGTACTTACAGGTGAAGACTGCATGCAGTTCTAACAAGTTCAATGATACAAAAAGATAATAATAGAAAAGTAACGTAAACGTAAAAAGTCACAAGTTAGGTTATTACTTAGTTGTAATATAAACCAATTCGAATACTTGTAAATGTTACTTGAAAATGTCCTATGTATAGGTAAGTAAAAGACAGCACACCTAAAATCTCAAGTGGCATCCAAAAAGAAAATCTACTAAAACTAACGCAAGCGAGGGTTCCGAAGTTTCGCAATTCCGCATGTTAGGAAAATGATAACACGTGACAATAACCAGTTATCTTACCTTTTAAGAATATAAACTTTTACTGTTGTCAAAGCTGTGCTATGCAGCAGCTTTGTCAGCTTAAATCTCTCCGCCAGCCAAAGAGAAAATCTGCTAAAACTATAAACGGCCCGCCCGCCCTGCGAACCGCGCATCTGCCAAGTAAGCTGAATGGCAAACAAGGGGCGCTCTAGCCGCTATGAATGTTTTATACAGCCTAAAACCTTTGAGATGAGGGCAGTTGAAGTACTGAAGATCAGCCCGTGGGCACTGAGTAAATAGTAACAGTATTCTAAATTCATATTGGTCGACCTCCGTGGCCGAGTGGTGTACGCACCGGTTTTCAACTGTGGATGTCCCGGGGTTCCGGTAAATATTGAAAGCAAACTTTTCTTTAATTCTTTGGGTGTGGGTGTATGTGGTAATACCCGTCGTTGTTCCAATTTCCATAACACTAGTACTCAAGCTACTAAAGTTTGGTATTGGAACAAAGGTACGACATCGCTCGAAGGATTGCTCAGTTGAAGTGGCAGTGGCGGGACACATAACGCGGTGAACCGATGGCCGTTGGGGCGGAAAGGTTCTTGAATGGCGACCGTGAACCGGACGACGTGCTGTGGGCAGGCCCCCTACAAGGTGACCGACGATCTGGTCAAGGTCGCGGAAAGCCGCTGGATGCGGGCAGCGCAGGACCGATCGTTGTGGAGATCCTTGGGGGAAGCCTATGCCCAGCAGTGGGCGTCGTACGGCTGAAATGATGAGGTACCTACCTCATCATTTCAGTGTGGGTATCCAATATTTATATTTTTGTTAATATTATAAAAAGTCTTAACGCGTGTTTTGACCCATCGCGGAGCACGGTATGATCTCGGAAGGATCTAGGTATGCGCTTACTACTCCCATACTTGATCATACCGAGATCGAGGCGATGAGTCATAACTTGCGTTCTGACCTTTTATATGAAGATGGAATACTGGTACCTACTATTTCTTCTGTGCCGTGGACTTACTGAATAAAGTGTTTTACGGGATTCGTTTAAAATTAATATACCTATGTTTAAAAAAATCGACGAAGCGGTATATTAAAATGACATATCTACTATCCTCTCAGAATGTTTTATAGATCCTAAAGCTGCGCTTACACGGGCAAATTTTTTGGCAATAATTTCTTGGCAACTGTATTGGATCAATCTGGAACAGTTTAGCGGAGCAATCTGAAGCAATCACAATAAATTATCAATACACAACTATTTATTGAAATACTGGTTTTTTTTTTCTTAAGTATCTCCGTTATTCTAAGCTCAAATTTCAAAGTTACGAAAATTATTCAAATAAGTAGGTACAATTTTAAAGGCGTTATTTTTCTTACAAAACTAAGAAGTTATAACAAAATATCTAGACAAAAGTAAACATATCATTTAGAAACACTTAAAAATAAATAGTGTGTAACGTTTAGTATTAAAAGTAAATATGGTAAGATAATAATGCACATCTAGAGATGGGCATTTATTCCCAATCACGTATTTTTTTCCATTTATTCCTATTTTTAACTGTGAAAAAATTAAAACAATTTAGTTTCAACAACAAAATATGACGTTTATGATAGATTTTTCTATTTCTTTTGTTCTATAAGTATTATTTATTTATTGTTAGAAGACGACAAGATCTACTACATAAATTTTAAAACTACTTTCTGATAATAGCGACGCCCTCTTTTCGGATGATCAAACGATATAGTGCTATCAGCAACCTAAATAAAGGGGTATGGAACAAAAGAAATAAAAAATCTATCATAAACGTCATTTGTTGTTGAAACTAAATTGTTTTAATTTTTTCCCGGTAAAAATGGGAATAAGTGGGAAAAAATACGTGATACGTGATGAAATAAGTAAATCAGTCGCGCGCCAGCGCACTACGATCCAACCTCCATACAACTCTTATACTCATTGTTTTTCAGCTGTTATTAAGGCGCTAGGACTACTACAATACTGATGCAATAATACCTACAACTATAGAAGACTAAACCCCAAACATAAAATTATCAAACAAAGATGCAAAGTCATCTGTTCCAAATCATATCGTAATATTCGTGACACCGCGAACATTACCTACCCACTAATAGCCATATTTCACCGAATTTGACAAGTGTAATACCGTCCATTACGATTTGACAACAATTATTCTACCCCATTTAGCGTAATAGTAGATGTACGACGACGACTACGACTACGTCCGTGTGTGTTGATCCCACGTGTGTGTGTGTGTGTTGGATCGTCGACTTCATTTTCTGTCTTCAACTCGAGGTATTCCACCCATTTTTGAGCGCTCCTAATTAAGCGCACCTAAGCTATCCCACCTTAAGCATCCTTTAAGGTGTGCTAACAAAATCAATTGGGTATTTGACTGTTGTTGAAATGTAGATATTTAATTATGATATTCAGAAATAAAACATTATTGATTATCAAATGTGAAAAAAGAAACTCAATCTGTATTATAACAAGCGAATTATGAGCTAGGAGCTACTTAATTGCCTTCCGGCC
Organism: Crambus lathoniellus; assembly: GCA_949710035.1. NCBI lineage: Eukaryota > Metazoa > Arthropoda > Insecta > Lepidoptera > Crambidae > Crambus > Crambus lathoniellus. The sequence continues at coordinate 21,566,198 of OX453314.1, read as the reverse complement.
GCGTGGTTCGATCGATCGATCGAACCACAAGGATCAGAAATTCTTTGTGGTTCGACTGTACAAGCGAACTAAGCGGAAAGTTATAGTATTTAAGTGCTCATGGTTCGATCACTCGAACCACGAGGATCAGAAATTTTTCGTGGTTCGATTGTACAAGCGAATTAAGTGAACCGTTAGTAGGTATTCGAGTGATTGAACCACATTTGTCTAATCGTGTTTTTCTAGCAATCATTCGGTAAGTAGGTAGGTATCCTATTTTTTAAGAAACTTTTTTAAGGCACAATTTGTAATTATGAATAACTAATTTATACAAATAAAAAAAACTTTTCCTTTAGCTTAACAAAAAAAAATCTCTACTTAGAGCTGCTTGAAAAAATATTACTTATTGAAATAAAGAACCTTTCCATGCGATGCGTTCCAGGAAAAACCCCACTTGCAAACCATTAGTAAGCATCAGGTAATATAATAAAAATTATAGATTAAAATTTGAATCTAAACCAGCCAGGTCTATTGATCGAACATACGAAAATACTTGTTGTTTGATTCACTCAAATTCGACGTGTGTGACGTCACGTTTCTATAGCGCTCTCCTTGTCTAATTAGAAAGTTTGATGCTCTATATCGCTGAAAATATGCAAAATATTTGAAAATAAATACCTATGTTGTGTTGCTACTAATTAAATGAACATTTTAAGTCATTAAAAAAAATCAGTCAAATACCCAATGTGGAATAGTTGGCAAGTTTTCTTGCTTACCCCGCTAAGGTGTAAGCAAGACGGCATGCCGTACCATATCATATCGCGTAATAAAAGCCGCTCATGCTAGGCCGGCTGATGTTGAGTGAATAGTTAGTGATAAGGCTGAATATAGAAGAGCACTGCTCCCGGAATCCTCAATACTGAGGAACTAGCTATCTTATCTCTAACTGCCGGAACACAACAATGCTGAAAACATCGTTGTTATGACGTCAGAGTTAGACAAGATGGTGGTAGCTGGCCAGGAGGACTTATAAAAAGTCCTACCACCAAACAAACCGAATACAATATGTACCTACCTACCCCTACTGGGAATCGATCCCGGGACCTCTTGATCTGATACTGGTGATGTGTACCACTAGACCACAGAGGCGATTCATACCTTCCGAAGCACGGAGGAGCTCGAGATAATTAATTTTTGGTCACCCATCCCATGACAGACCATTGCGAAAGTTGCTTAACTTTAACGATCTCGGGCCGAGCGCGCAAACCACTCTACCACGGGCTCCTCAAATGATTTAACTAACCAATAATAGCCATATTTCAAGATTTGACAAGTGTAATACAGTCCATTACGATTTGTCAAACAATTCCACCCCAATTTAGCGTAATGACGATCAGTATTACACCCCCAGGCGCTCATTGAAAGCTTATTTGCTCTTTAGTAGCCAGAGTCAACAGACTCAATAGAAGAGGGCGTCGGACTAGAAATTAAAATTTCATGGGAAAATCACATGTTGAACCAAATGAAGAATGTTTGTGAAGCTGAGTAAACTTGAGGATTAAGTTAAGATGTGATTTTGGAGTGTTAAAAAATGTTGTCTTTCAATAAGGTATATTAGTGTTTAAGAGATCAGACATTCAAAGATGTCAAAGTACATACCTAAAGGTTAAAGAAATTTTATTTCACAAATTCTTTGTAAGTAAAAATATTTTAAATTAAATATTTGCACCTATCTCTAATCCAAGTAAGACTTCCATCCAAATCGACTGTATCGAGAACCAATAAGAAGTCAACCCATCCGCATATACAAAGGAGAAAAAAAGGCAATCATTTTTCTTACTAAAGGTACTTACCTACGTTTGTTTAAAGAACTTGATAAAATTATGTTATCATGTGAAAAAAACATTTTATCCGCAACGGGGTAGCACTTAGTCTTCATCACATGCGTGATAAAGCTGAAGGTGGAAGCGCACTACTCCCGGAATTCTTACCACTGAGGAATTGGCTATCGTATCTCTTAACTGCCGGAACACAATAATGCCGATAACATCATTGCTGTGACGTCAGAGTTAGATAGATACTAGATAGTAGGACTAGATAATAGATACTAGATAGTAGATAGATAACAAGTCCTACCACCAACCAAACCGAATACAATAATGTACTCCCACTGGGGAATCGAACCCGGGACCTCTGGGTCTGAAACCGGTGGTGTGAACCACTAGACCTCAGAGGCGGTTAAATAATTTCTACCTATCTATATGCGTCAATCAAAGAAATTATTTAGTGGAGTATTTCTAAACTTCATTCCCGGTCTCATAAGTTATTTCTGTATGCAATAAGTCGTTACACGCAACTTACATAAAGAATAAAAACTGACTAGACATTCAAGACCGTTTACCAACAAAAAACAGGAGTAGTTTATTTCCGCCCAATGTGAGCAATAGAACATTTTTCATGGTGCTTACCCGCAAACAATCCGGGCGTTTTGCGAAATGCCCAAATTGGGGGTTTGGCCAGTCAGGCGTTATCGAATTTGCCCCACCGGCAAAATATTTATTTCATTACTCCTATTCATGGGCTCTAATCTGTGTCGCGGTAGAAGTTTGATAGTCGGTGGTTTTGGTAAATGGCCAAGTATTATATTTTTAACAATAATTACTAGTTTGAGTGTAAATTGTCCATAGCTCTTAACCACGTTTTACTACTTTAGAATTTGTTTATATTCTTGTACCTACTTTCATTTTAAATGAAGTTACTCAGTAGATTGATAAATTAATACTAAATCGAATGCTTTCTTTTTAATGCCATTTTATTTCATAATTAAATTAAAAATGAAATTTTTAGAAAAAATCTACTCATCTCCCAAATGGGCTTCCCAGAAGAACTATGGAGACGAGTCGATGTTTTTCTCAAATTTCTTTTTCGAGCCATTGCTTACTTGTTCTCATAATTCTTCATGTCCTCCCCACCTCAGTGCTCAACCAATGCCTATGATGGGCACGGATATAACTTGCTAATCAAAACTTCGACTTCAAGAAACAGTCACAAGACGCACAAAACGGCTGGCCAAAAGAAGTTATAATGAATTCAACACATCAAAGCAAAACTACACGTTCGCGAGTCACATAATGTGTTCTTAAGTAAAATCAAACATAATACTAAACCAGAATTAAAATTCGTCCAGCCTTTTCTGCAACAGCCCTTATCCCAACTTTCCCCACAACAAAACGCAGTAACTGATCATAGCTTACTACGCGGGGCGTCGCATCGAGGGCTGGATTTTTAGACCCCTGCAGCGATATTGTCGCAAAAACACCCCCAAAATCAACCCTAACCCCTCACAATACGGCACACAACCCAGTGACAACAATTTGTCAACGTGGCTTCAATGAGAAGCACTATTGAAGATAATACCGCGATCAAACGCTCTATTGTGGAATCTTGCTAAATAAAATTACCCTTTACTCCCCTCGTTACAAAGTTGGTTTTACCTTGGTGGTTCCACGCATAGTGAAACACGATAAGGGGTAAGTGAGATTCGTTTAATTCGTATAAATTGTCACTGGGACACTTAATTTTGTCGTGTAGGGTGTCTGGACTACGAAGAGTTAAGCCTGGCCGTAAAGGAGCAAATTCATTTAATGCCCGCAAAATATTGATATGCACCCGAGAACAATAAAGTCACTTCGAGCAAGGAGGATTAAATTGCGAAAAGTTTAACTACCTAGCCAAGCCCTTTAATTAATAATGTCATAAAACTTCTAGTTTGACTTTTTTCAGCGCGTACGGGTCATTCTATAACTTTCTCAAGTATTTGGGTTAATATTATTGTTTTTATATATGAGTCTGCCAAAACCAGTAACTATACTGAAAAATCCGTTTTTCTACGACCGTTGCTGATTACTTTGATAAGTATTAAATTATTTCTTATATTACCTTCGACCGACTGCACCTCAGATCATATAAATAGTATTATATGATCTGTGGGCCGATTCTCAGGCAATCGAGAAAAGTTCACTTTTATAAGCTCGAAATTCAAATTTTATCACAGTTTGTGTATTGTCAGAATTTCACAATCGAAAAAGTTCGATCGAAAACCAGTCGAACGCAACGAGTGGTAGACCAATAGATGTTCGTATACAAACTTATCTGTCAAAATGAATTTGTTGACATGTGGGACCATGAAGCTCGACTTAATACTGGTTACCTCAGTATTAAGTCGATCTTCATGTATGGGACAGCTTAGTTTATTTGAAACGTTCTAACTTTTCAATAGAAACCACAAACAAAATGTTCGACACACGAATTACCACACTGAAAAAATTCGAATGCCTGAGAATCGGGCCCCTGAGGACTGCACGCTCAAACTGACACGCTTCAAACAAAAAATTCTATAGTACCTACTTCAAAATGTGCCACACACACCCTGAGGTTGCACCGCATTAAAGTTAGTTAACTTTACCAGGAAATATAGATACACTAGCTTTCCGCCCGCGGCTTCGCCCGCGTGGACTACACGACGTTATCCCGCGGGAATGTGACGTTTTTTTGGGATAAAAAGTAGCCTATGTTCCTCTCCAGGCTACAAAGTATCTGTATCCCAAATTTCAGCCAAATCCGTTCAGCCGTTTTGGCGTGATTGAGTAACAAACATCCAAACATCTAAACATCCAAACATCTAAACATCCAAACATCCAAACATCTAAACTTTCACATTTATAATATTAGTAGGATAGGATGTGACTTTCAAAATGAAAAACAAATTATTTTATTCAACGTATCTTTTAAGATAAACCAACTACCTACTTACTAAGAATTAAGAAGAGATAAAAATAAAAATTAAGAAGAGTTGGAACTCATGTTTTCCAACACAACTCTTAGCAGCAACATACAAAACTAGTTTACTCTGCCTACAATTTTCAAACTACACACTCACAAATGTGCTACTCCTTAGGTACTACATACATATAATTACTATATACAAAGGGACCGGCCCTTGTCGGCCCTTTGTGAATCTAATAAACCTTCCCCCGGACATTCGGAAAACAATTTGAGGAGTCCGGTCCGTCCGGGATTGTTCCGGACGAATCATTGGGACTGCTCAACTGCTTGTACATTTTGTTTGGCTGTTAGGAAATTTCGGTTTTGATTAGTAGTGATAATGCTGTTGGAGTTTTGGTACTATAGTTTGGATATAATGATGTAGTAATGTAAGTTACAAGGAGATTATAAAAACTCCTGAAATATCCATATTTGGAGATATACGTAGTCTCATAATTTGTCTCTACGTATAAGGAAAACACTGAGCTCACACTCATTTACGGGCGAAATAAAATAATGAGACATGTATGAACTGTTCCCAATACCCAATATTTCTTGCCGGTTCTTCTCGCAAGGTCTCCCGCCGTAGGATTTGCGAACCGATGGCGTAGCTACTTTGACGTTCATAAGTGTTGTTACCTCAACCTAAATTGAATAAAAAAATATTGTTTTTTTTTATTTTGATACGAACTACGATCGGACTATTGAGAATGGCATCTTCTCCGAACATTTAAAACTATTCGGCTTTTTTCCGGTAAAATTATTCTATTTGTTTTTGGACATCTCGGAGTTCGAAAGTGCTTTATCATCATCAGCCATTTTTTTAATGTCCCCACTGCATGGGTACAGACTACAGGCCTTCATTATGGATGGATAAGGAGAATGGGCCACGCGGGCCCAATGCGTATTGGTGGGTATTAACGACTGCAAATGCAGACGGCTTAACGTGCCTTCCAAGGCACGGAGGAGCTAGAGTTAAGGCGATACTCGGAAAAATTATGCTGAAGCGAGATAGCACTGAGAAAACGACGCGCGCGGGAGCGAGACCGATTTTGCGGATTAGGCCAAAAAAACACAAAATCACTTCGTATTAAAATACTACAGCGATTTAAAAAAAAATGCTTCTAATCCTAAATATTATTAGTGCCCACTAATTAAACCGATTTCCAATAGTGTAAGTAACCCCATTTAGGAATAATCTTGAGTTTTCGTATTTTTTAGAGGTCTTTTCGAAAAGAAAAAGTGTCGAAGCAACATCATAAAATCGTGTTTTTGATACTATACGAACTAGATAAAGGTATGAAGAAATATATATCTTATTACCAGATTTGTAATTACTGTAACCATCCTATAGTTTTAAATCAAAAAGTCCATACTTTTTCCGAGTAGCGCCTTAATACATTTTTGGTATTAAAACCTAACCTTTCCTGCTGTGAGTGGCCGACCGTAGCGCGCTAACTACCACACCACGGGCTACTCCAAAATTGCTTAGACATACATAAATAATCGGTCTTCGTGTTCGCTACGACCAGCTTAGATAACGTGATTCCTGGAAACAACAGCTTCGAAAATGTCCCAAATCAATTTGTCAGCATCGGTGTTTATTGCCTGACACAAGGCTCAAAGTGTCTGGGGTTGGCTCGAGAATGTCACTTTTAGCACACTCAAATTGCTGCATTAATGTGACATTTTTCCTGCATAAAAAGTAGCCTATGTTCCTCTCCAGGCTACAAAGTATCTGTTTCCCAAATTTCAGCCAAATCCGTTAAGCCGTTTTGGCGTGATTGAGTAACAAACATCCAAACATCTAAACTTTCACATTTATAAATATTAGTAGGATAGGATAGTAGGATGTTGCTCAAAGCAGTGACAAACGATTGTTATCTGGATACGCGGCAGCGTATCAGCCAAGTTCAAAAGCAAACAGAACTGGCGAGCAGCACCGTGTGTATCTTAACACGAACCATTTGGAGCCACTTTTGACCCCCTCATAACTCAAAAACTATTACACAGAAACATGTCAAATTTGGCTTATGTATTGAGACTAGCGAGATAAATATGTGCTCCAAATTTTATATACACACCTCAAACGGTTATTTAGATGTTTACGTCCAAAAATCGTTATTTTTATCACTGACTCACCTATAATCAAAACTCTAACCCACTTCCAGATGACCTAGAAAGCTGAAATTTGGCATGTAGACAGGTAATCTGGTGAATACAAAGGAAAAAATCAGAAACTAGTATTTTTTTTAAATAAAACGTTGACAAACTTATATTTGCGTTCCCTATGCACTTATCCTGTATAAGATCTTGTATAAGATGAAGAACAAATATAAGTTTGTAATAGTTTTTATTCTGTTATATACCAATATTTCGTCACACCTCTTGAAGTTCAGCTAGCGACGGCGTAGTAGCCATTCAATATTGAGGACTCGAGAGAACCAAGTTCGAACCCCAGATTACCCAAATACTTTTTTGTCCTCGCGTTAAATAAATTACAAGCTTGCGCCATCTAGCACGATATCCATATTATTATTTATTAATTATTAATATTAATATAAATTATAAAGTTATTGAAATTTTTACTTTTTTGCATTCACAATCCAATTTTTATTATTGAAAAATGGAAAATGAAGAATTTAGACAAAATCGACCCTCATCTCACAACCAGCTCCGATGGGACTCGAACCCACGACCTTTCACTTAAAATAATTATTAATATTAATATAAATTATAAAGTAATTAAAATTTTTACTTTTTTGCATTCACAGTCCAATTTTTATTATTGAAAAATGGAAAATGAAGTATTTAGAAAAAACCGACCTTCATCTCACAACCATCTCCGATGGGACTCGAACCCACGACCTTTCGCTCTCCAGGCGACTGCTCTAACCACTGAGCTACGGAGTCGTAATGATAAATGTGAAAGTGTGTTTGTTTGTTTGTTTGTCCTTCTTTCATGTCAAAACGGAGCATAGTACTTATAACCCGACCACCAGGGGGCGCAATCTTCATACATTCAAATGGGAACTAACGAGAAGCCAAAAAATGCGAAAGTTGCTATGTTCTCCCTGTAGGTGCACACTTTGCACATAAATAGTTCACTAAAGTCAACGATAGATGACTCCATATACACCCACCCACAGTATAGAAAACAAGAGAAAAATCCTTTTTTTCTATACTATATTGTTCAAAGTTGATGGAAGAGTATAAACTTTATAGAGAGTAAAGTGTACTTATGGAAAATAATGTCAAATAATCTAAATTATACTTTTGTTTGTTAAATTTGTTATTTGCTATGTTCTGTTTCGTAAAGATCCGTAATTCCGTTAGCAATTACATAGTTTCGTAGTTTGTCCGGAAAGCTTTATCGCTTAATGAAACCAGAATCAAAACGCAAATGGAAATGCAATATCTGCTCAGGAACATTAAATACCTACTGCAACTTCGTCGAGCAAAACACCATAAACTATTACGACTAGGAAAAAGAAACTGTTGGAAATAGGAAAATCTGTTAAAAATGATATTTCTACGTCCACACCAAACACGAGCATAAAATTAGTTTCATTGTCAGTAGCTGATACACAAGGGCAAAGTAATATAACTGACCAAATAAAATATACTGAAACATTTGGTATTAATTTTATTATGAATAAGTACCTACTAATAATTTCTCTACAAAAAGTAATGATATCTCATCAAAAACATAAAATATGTGAAGTGAGAGCCAACTTCAATATTAGGAAATATGCCTTGGTTGTTGACTTCAACGACAAAAGATGTGAGATCTAAATGGGTGCCAAGTTTAACGGTCAGTCCTGAAAATTTATTACTTACATAAAATGTTTTATAACAACTTAAAATATAATTTCTTCTTATAACTTAGGATAATATATTGAAGCCTAAGGTCTGACTTGGCTAGTTTTCATATACGAATTATATATATATATATATATATATTATAGCCTTCGCAAGCTCTAAAGCCGAAGTTCTTATTGTATTCTTCCGAAAATTTGGCTTGCTGGTAGACTAGAAACTAGAGATGAACATAGGGCTCTTCCATGACTGTTTCAGTAACTACCTAATAATAATTCGTATACAAGAACTAGCCAAGTCAGACCTTAGGCTTCAATATATTATCCTAAGTTATAAGAAGAAATTATATTTTAAGTTGTTATAAAACATTTTATGTAAGTACTAAATTTTCAGGACTGACCGTTAAACTTGGCACCCATTTAGATCTCACATCTTTTGTCGTTGAAGTCAACAACCAAGGCATATTTCCTAATATTGAAGTTGGCTCTCACTTCACATATTTTATGTTTTTGATGAGATCTTAGCTAACGGGCCTTGACCATATTTTGGGTAAAGAAGAGCTTAGATTTATTTATTATTTACTTTTTGCATTCACAATGCAATTTTTATGATTGACAACGCAATATTAGAAAAAATTCGTCTCACAACTAGCTTTGACGACTACACAGCTCAATAGAGTATTCGCCCAGACAGTGAAAGGTCACGGGTTCGTGTCCCATCGAAGCTAGTAAGTTGCGAGACGGGTCGATTTTTTCTTAGGTACCTATTTCATTTTCAATCATAGAGTTAGATTAATTTATATGTATTTAATTTATATTATATTTAATATTTATATTTAATTTAACCCACTTCCCAGTGTCCGATGGAGCTGAAATTTTGTATACAAGTTTGGTTTAGATGACAATACAATATTTAAGTACAGTCAGCAAAAAAGCTTGTCATGAAAAAAACTTGTTATTTAATTTGACTACATTTCAATTTACCGCACTTTGAAATGTCATTGCAACAATTTAGCATACACCACGAAACAGACTGACAACTACATTAGAAAAAAATCTACACAAAAGAACAGAACTATTAAATCGCACTTAAAACTCGCCCTCGGCAAACACAAAAACATCTCGAGCAAACTCAATAAGAATCGAACCCGAGACCCATGTGTTCGAGTGCGCACTCCACGTGAATGCACCCGTCATAATATGAGATGCTACATTTGCGCATGAGTTGCGTAATTGGTATGGAAAAATTATGAGGGCGCATAGCAGGGGGTATTGTAGGTTGGCAAAGAATAAATATGTAAAGATTTATGACGACCGATTTGGCGCGTACGGATACCTGCCTTCTGCGTCAGAGGTTTCGGGTCCCCGAAATCCCCGAATAAGACAAATATTTGTGTGCATCAAAATATTTGTCTTGGTCTGGGTGTTTTCTATGTATATTATGTATGTACAAACAAAAAGTATAAAAGTTTATATTTATCCCATCTCAAGTTATCTATGACACAGTTTCTTAATGCAAATTTACATGGACTTAGATAATTGATATGAGTACAAAAAAATACATTTATTAATCTTATATTTTTACCAACTTTCGTCTAGTATAAAGCTCGCTCGAAAGTTCATTCGCCTCGGTTTATAAATTACTAGCTTCGTCTCACGGTTTTACCGAGTTCCCCTTTCCGTGGAAAGGTCAAAATATGATATAATTAGGGCTACGTCTATGCTATGGCATATGTCTACGCTATATAGCCATGGCTATGAATAATGTAAGCAGCTATCTGCTGTCTACAAACTTTACCTTGTAATATTAGAATAGAATAGCACAATGTATATCTGAAGTAGGCTAAGCATCTCCTATTAGTAAAAAGCTTTTTACCCTGTTAAAAAATGATATGGTTCAGAGGAAGTTATAGATACACACTGACAGTCTTTTTAACCGACTTCTTAATCAAAAAGGAGGAGGTTCTCTATTCGTCTGTATGTATGTTTTTTTTTTTTTTTTTTTTTTTTTATGTATGTCCACCGATTACTCGAAGACGGCTGAACCGATTGAAATGGTTCAAACGTTATTACATCAGGTTAGTTTCCAAGTTGGTCCCATTTTTTGAAATTTTGAAATCGGTTCAGTAGTTTTCAGGAAATCTTGAAAATACTGTCGTTTTCGTTACAACTTTATGTGAATTTAATACGTATCTTTAGGCATAACTCCTTTGTTTATAAACCGATTTAGATGATTCTTGTTTTGTTAAAAAGGGGATACCTCAAGGTATTTTAACCGACTTCGAAAAAGGAGGTTTTGAGTTTGATCACATACCTATTTACCAGAAAACACGTAAATTGCCTGCACGATGCACTAAAAAGAGTGAAATAAAAATTATTTTTATAAAAAAATAAAACCGCCTTCTAAAAAACCACATCAAAAAAGTAAGAAATAATTCCTCACCAAATAAATAACGTAAGTACCTTGAAGTCGGGCGGGTTTTAACAAAAACAACAAAAAATTGTACATGTTATACGCCCGACTTCAAAGTACTTACGTTATTTATTTGGTGAGGAATTATTTCTTACTTTTTTGATGTGGTTTTTTTTAGTAAGTAATTAGCCTTACGTCGAAGTGTTACCACACTAACGAAATACTTCGAACACAAATAAAGTGAGTGGGTGCAATTAGGTACTCAAAAAGTGACGCAAAATTAAATACATATGAACATGTAGGTAACTGTACAGAAACAATACATTAGTAGGTATTCAATTGACCCAAGTCCTCGAAAAATAGGCAGAAGCCGTAGCAAATCCAATTTCCTCTACACTCCAACTACTCTATGACCACTCAGCGATCTGAATCGCTATTAAAATTAACCAAAGCGCGTAATTCTAGGTGGTGGTGACATCAATTGTGCGTGTAACATGGGCATTATCAAATGTTTCTTTACATTTGTCAAACATTTTGTCGATGAAAGGAAATTCGGAAGTCCGCGATACTTTTTTTTCTAATTTTGTCGGTCGATTTGGCTTGAAGATACGTGTTGGAGTGAAACTTTGTTTGTCACGTTCACAATAGATGTGTTTAGGGGTATCTGTTGCAGGATACAAGTTACACAATAACGAAATTTATACGTCCCTGAATGAATTTAAAAAACGAGACTTAAGTATTGGTTTATCTCTATCAAGTTTTTTTAGGAGTTTATTTGTTTGAACGTGTTTATCTCTATGTGTGATCTTTCATAGTAAAAACACTATGTGTGATTAAGTAAAAAATTCATAAAAATCGGTCAAGCCGTTTCGGAGGAGTTCTATAATAAAGACTTTAAATTATTTTTAATGCATTCACAATGCAATTCTGTAAGTATAGGAAAAATGTGATAGTAAAAAAATATATCTAAATATAATAAATTGAATATAATAAATCTTATGACGGCTGTTTCATCTTAATCGATTGTTAAACATTTGGAAAATAGTTTCTTTCGGATGCGAGGGTTTCCTCGCATTGATGAAGCAACGCTGGCCTACAGCGTAACAAGTGATAGCAAAATTCGACGAGTCGTGTAAGCCTTTCGGTAGATTAGTTGGTCAGAGCATCGGGCCGGATTCCCGGAGGCGCGGGTTCGAATCCCGCCTGAAAGCTACTTATAGGGCTCGTGGTTTTTTACTATCACATTTTTCCTATAACAAAGTCTGTGACACAAGAATTTTTTTTATTTATTAATATATTTTTTTTGTCTGAGTTAGGTCTGAAAATATGTCGTGCCCCCTCCCCCGGTTATCATGGGAGATGGCCACGCTTGCTCAGCTATCTCTCACCGCGTAGGGGCCTTTAAACCCGGGCCGGTCGTCTCGAGTCGTTGGGGGAGTTTGCCACACCGGACCCTCCACATTACGACTCCTACCGACGACGGCGCTGCGGCGGGCGGCGGCGCGGCGATGAGAGAAAGTAGTGAGGGGTTAGTGGGTATTCCCCCTTCCTGACCCCCCATCGAGTTCTTGCGGCTGGATGAAGTGTTAGGAAGCGGCTAGGCGAGTCCCACATAACCACCGTCCACACTCTAACGTGGACGGGGTATGCGTAAACGCCTTCCCCTCACTATAAAAAAGGCTACTTTCTATCCCGTTCCCACCAAGGTAGCGAAGCCAGTTATTTATCGACAAAACAAGTTCTTTTGTAAAAATTTCATTTTCATGACAACCTTTTTTGCTGACTGTACTTTAATATTGTATTGTCATCTAAACCAAACCTGTATACAAAATTTCAGCTCCATCGGACACTGGGAAGTGGGTCAAATTAAGCTTGCTAGATTTGTCCCCCAATAACTAACAAACTTATGCCCGAATACTCGCACGCTACTTATCTTTGGGAGCGTATCAAACATCATGGCATCTCTTTTATACGTTTGACATTTAAAGTGACAGTACGATGTTTGAGACGCTCCCAAAGCTAAGTACAGTGACACAAGCTTTTCTGTTCCGGTGACAGCCGTGACAGAGGAGCCACTTGCAATACGAAATTAGCTGTCAAAATGGACTGTCGTATGAAAACAGTTTTAGTTTCAAAGATAATCACCGGAACAGAAAAGCTTGTTGCTCTATAGCGTACGAGTATTCGGGCATAAGGTGGCATAAGTAACTAACATGTCAAGTTAATAAAAAGGTTGTAAATATATGCTTAAGTCACATTCACCCACTTGCAGGAAGCTCCATTAAAGTTAATGCTTCATTAAGTCTATTGCTGTCACTTTTCGTTGTCAAGAAATAAAAAGTGACAGCAATAGATTTAATGAAGCATTAACTTTAAAGGAGCTTCCTGCAATTGGGTGTTTGTCCTATAGTCTACCTACGCCAAAAAACGCCAAGTAAAGTTATTTTGATTTTAGATTGATTTTATGTATTCACATTGTGATACGAAAACAATGGAAGACATTGGAGGAGGCCTATGTCAGGAGACTCAGGAGGCACACCGAACTAAAAACATTTTATAGTTTTTTTAGAATCTGATACTTAAGTTCGGAATAAAGGGCTTTATTATTATTTATTTTTATAATTTTCTCACAATGCAATTATGTACCTACTTAAGAATAGGAAATAATTAAATATAAAAAATACACCAGCACAAGTAGATTTTGGACGGGATTCGAACCAGCATCCTTAGAAATCCGGTCCAATTTTCCCTCTTAAAGTTATTCGTTGTTTTAAATACGTAAGTAGGTATGTGCGTAAGCAGATATTTTCGCCAGAACCAGATACAAATATGTAAATAAGAATAAGAATTATACAAAAATATCATTTGTAATTGTAACACGTGCAAATTACGATTTGTCATGCGTTTATTTAGTTTAATCCAGCTGTTTTTAGTTTACGCAGTAATAAAAACAACCGTCATTAATTTATTTAACATTTAAAAGTTCTAATTATACGATGAATAATTAATACTGCCTTAAGGTTAATACTCACGCGCGTTTGTGAGTGTCTTAACTTTATTGCTCCGTTCTCAAAATGATGAGGAGCCCGTGGCTCAGTGATTACCGAGACAGTACCGACTTTCTTAATGGTCGATCACAGGATGGGTGACAAATTCTTTTTCATCTTGAGCACCTCGGTGCTTTGGGAGGCACGTTAAGCCGTTGGTCTCGGCTGCATTTGCAGTCGTTTATAGCCACCAACCCGCGTTGGGCCCGCGTGGTGGGTCATAGCCCATTCTCCATAAGGTCACAGCATAGTTACTTATCATCTCGTAAACGGAACGTAAACGTTAATTCGAGCGGTTCAGTATTCTTTGTATGAAACTCCCTAGTGCAACGCACAATAATCGGAATCGTAACGTAATCGCCTCACCTCGGGAACAGCAAGCCGTAACCGCGGCGTCGGTCGCCTAGCCGTAGCCGAGTCGACGTACCGATCCTGTGAAGCAGTCAAAGGACATGAAAGAGATAGAGCGATAGTTTTCGATTACGAATACAGTTTGCTAAACTGTATTCGTAATCGAAACCACCCATACCACCCATAAGGAAGGTATCTTCGGCCGAACTTCGACTTCAGCAAATATTTAAACCGAAAGTTCGGCCGAATTCGGCAGGACTCACATTCGGTGCAACACTACATAATATTATATTCGGTTTGGTTGGTCGCAAGTCCGCCTTATGGCTGGCTACCACTTGTTTATCTAAGTCTGACACCATAACAACGATGTTTTCAGCATTTTTGTGTTCCGGCAGGCAGTAAGATAAGACAGACAGTTGGGCAGTGGTTGAGGATTTCGGGAGTAGTGCGCTTCCACCTTCAGCCTTAGCTGGCAAATAAAAATGATTTGATTTGATTTATCTTCACTTAACATCAGGGGGCCAAGTCTGCTAACGTTAAGTCACAATCGTGTCTCAATCGTGTTTCAATTGTAGTTCAGTTGTAGTGTTTTTTACACACTAGTTACAAGAAATGTGTACTTTTTTCACAATACTACTGATGGTCATACCACACAGTACATTCACATCACATCATACGGTCATAATTCTTGTAACTAGTGTTTTAAAGAGCACTACAACTGAACTACAATTGAAACACGATTGAGACACGATTGTGACTTAACTTTAGCAGACTTGGCCCCCTGGTGTGATGAAGACTGAGTGCAACCCCGTTGTAGATTAAAAAACCAAATTGGTGAAACTAGCCTTGCTTTGCAATTTTCTCGATCAGTTTTCTTTCACTCGCGAGTTTCATCGTGAGTACACGCCTTTAAATATAGTATCATGTAAGTATTACTTTCAAAGATAAGGTACAATAATAATTTCTCTTTGCTTGTACTACTAATATTTGCGCGGCACACAAGAACATATTGCTAACTAAACGTAATAAAGTTATGAACAACAATGTTGTAATAATAACTGTAGTTATAATATTATAACGTTGATATTGATTATTAATTATTATTTAGTTGCTTCCACAGATCACATGGATGTAGCAAGTGGTTGGTCCTGACATTGTTGTTATAGAAAAAAAAACACATGGTACTGGCTTTACTGGTAGGTCAACTGCACAAAACAGCAAAATGTCCTATATTGATTTTGACGACCGATTTGGCGCAGGGGTAAACTACCTGCCTTCTGCGCCAGAGGTCTCGGGTTCGATTCCCGAACAAGACAAATGTACTATCGTTCCGTACGGAGTTTTCGTCTGTGAAAATGCCACCTTTCACTTAAAATTTGAACCGCCTCTGTGGTCTAGTGGTACCTACACGCCACCGGTTCAGCCTCAAAGGTTCCGGTTTCGTTTCCCACACTGAAATTGGCTTGGTTGGTAGTAGGACTTATTTGGCTATATGCCACCATCTTATCTTAAGTTGTGTTCCGGCAGTTAGAGATAAGAGAGCCAGTTCCTCAATGGTTGGGGATTCCGGGAGCAGCCCAATTCCATCTTTAGCCTTAACATCAGGCAAGTGTGATAAATAAAGTCGCTAAGTATCCCTCTAGTACCTAGTGGAGAAAAAATTATCGCGATTTATGTAGATTAATCAGGCACAAAAGTCTCGCTCTCAGCGATATTGGAATGGAACACTGCTGACCACTAGGAAGAGAGCTAGACCAGCTGCTCGTTAGGCAGATGATATCGTTCAAGTGACTGGTAAACACTGCCTGGATGGAGATAGTGAAAAACAGGGACACTTGGAAATTCCTATAGAAGGCCTTCACCTTTGAGAACGAAGGGTTCTTACTACCTAGCTTGAAAGTAAAAAAATTCATGCTTTTTATGTGTAAGTAATTATTTTTAAAAATATAGTAGGTATAGTAGGTATTCAGTAATTATTCTAGTCTAGGGTATTAAGTTAATCTGCATGTTTTGTCAGTAGGTTTTTAGAAATAAAACGTTGAGCAATAAAAAGTAATACTTACAAAGTAACTACGCGGGCGGTCGCCCTTCGAAGGTGACAAGCCTTATTTTAGCTTCAATACAATGTAGTAAATAAATACAAACACTTACAACCTTGATTGTCATTCTGTTATTACACAATGTCTAGAATCTAGATTAAATTGTCTTTGCTGTTTGAAGGTCTGTTACTAGCATGTTACTAGTTTCTATGTTATAACATTGAATCCTTGAATCCGCCTAGAGTATGTCTATGAAGGTATACTTAAGTATTCCACTTTGAACACCTGCACGGGAAGCATGATGAACTTGAGAAAGGTTTTGTCTATAACGAAATGTCAAAAATGACATTTCATCGTAGACACATATAGGCAGCTACAAAAAAAATGTTGGTATCCATAAATCACCTTCTTGCGGACTTAATACCTACCTATACTTTTTAGGGTTCCGTAGCATAATGGCAAAAAACGGAACCCTTTTCACAGCCATTAAAACTACGCACTTGAAACTTGGTGGCTAGATGTATTCTGTGAACCGCTTTACGATTTTAATACAAAAATAAAACAAATTAAGGGGGGCTCCCCCATACATGGAACTGAAACTGAAAAAAAAAACATATTTTCTATAGTGTCTATAGCTAGGTCTTTAAAAATAACATAACCATTTTTTCTCAAAGTAAATATTTTGAAAGATAGTGCCTTCCAAATATAACTAACTTTGGAAATAAAATAGTGAAAAATCTAGAAAAATATAGATCTTAATAAAAACTTTCAACGAAAATTGGTTTGAACAAGATATAGTAAGCACTTTTTGAGATATACCTAACACATTTTCAAAAACCGTAAAAGTAACTTTATTGTCATTCATAACAACATTATGAAAAACTAAGTTGTTCTTTGCTGACTAAAAATTATAGTGGAATTTTGGCTAAGTACAGGCAATCGGTACGTTTAGTGGGTACGGAACCCACGTGGGGCGAGTCCAACTCGCACTTGGCCTATTTTTAATTTTTAATGTCTTACAAACGTTGTGAAACGAATGTTTTTAAACCAGTCCATTATTTTTGAGTTTATCCACCACAAACAAAAAATTGAAGCATGCCTCTTTATAATATTAGTGTATATAGATTGTCAAGTTATTTATAGTTCCAAAACTATAATGTTTACAGTTTGTCCTGTGTTGCCTCACACAAGGCGCTTTACGACTCGCATTATCAAAATCTAGTGACACTACAATGTTTTTAAACGAGAACACACTTGTTTGCCTGGCATAAATTACTCTTATTGCGTACAGTTCAACGCAAAAGTCTTTTATTTTTAAGTTATTACCAAAATGTATTATGCGGTTCAAAAGCTAATAGGATAATACCTTTTGGACTTACATTACGCGACAGTGACACTTGTACTACTCGGTCGAGCTAACATGACACCTGCAGGTGACACCTGTCCTTCTCATGTCATGTTAACTTGACCGAGTTAAATACACACTCCGCGCGCGTCGTGTCTGTACACACGTGATACACACGCTGTATGCATGTGTGACGCTCCGTTCCTAAAGGTAATTTTGAACCACATTACCGCATAGTAATCTATGTTAGGTACTATAATTTATTTATTTATTGATTCTTTATTGTACATAAGCATACAAATGGCGGACTTAATGCCCTTAGACATTCTCTACCAGTCAGCCAGAAAGGATTTGAAGAGAGGTTACGGCGGCAATAAAGATAAACAAGTGTTAAACAAAATAAATCAAAATAAGAACTTATCAATAAACGAATGTACCTATACATACAATAAATATAATATGTAATATACATACATAATTATGAATAACACTAGACTCACACAATAAATACATAGACTACATTGTTTAAATATTGTAATAAGTATGTATGTACTTATTATAATTTATAATACTTATTTATTTATTTAAGTGTGTGTTTTACTGTATAATATTTAATTAAACATGAGCCTAAAATTACTCAAACTACGTACATAATGGCAAAGTTTCAAAAAGTCTTTCTTAAATTACTTCATGTTTATGTTAAGCATTAGCACTTACAAACAATAATTTGAAAGGTTGGAACAGTTAGCAGCAACTTTCATGGTCATTATCACTGTAAATATTACGAAAGGCGGGATTTTCGTAATTTTTACAGTTAGCAGCATTAGCATTTTGACATTTCGTCTCTGCATCCGGGGCGAGGCGGAGAGATGCATAATAAATAAAAAACCCTCGGTCCCAAAAGAGTTAGGTATACAAAATCTTTTCCTAAATGTAACAAATACTTTTCTGAAAATCGCATCAAAATCGGTTCAGCCAAACGCGAGATAATTGCGGACCAACATACATACATACATACATACAGGTCAAACTGAGAACCTCCTTTTTTAAGTCGGTTAAAAATAAAAGTCACACGAGCACGACCCAATTTAAAGCACTATTATAATCCATGTAAAAACATTACTAATTTTAAGAACTGATCTACTTTCCCTGGAACACTTTTCTTATCACCTGCCCCTTCATCTCTATACAAACAGTGCTTAGTCAAGTTTGTTTTTTCAAACACAAAATTTGTGTAGTTAGTATTTGTTCACTTTTCTAGTTTACACGTTGCTAAATGTCATTTTTTTATGGTACAATCAGTGATAATGATGTTGTGTTGTGATGAAATGTCGAGATGTCCTAAAACTGATTTCGAAATGAAGACATTAGTAACATGTTTTTGTTTTAGTAAAGTAATTGACATTTTACTCATAACACAGACATGTTATAAATCTGTCTGTTTGTCTTGGTATGGATATTAGCTACGAATATCAGTATTTATTTACCGACGAAAAATAAAAATTGTAGGTACTTAATATGCTTTTCGTACCACTTGCTCAAAAAAGTGACATTCTATGCCACAAAAAGCGAACATAACAATCAATGACGTATAACAATAGTCATTTTTAATCTGTTAAAAACAGGTAAAGAAAATAAATAGTACTGAATTTATTTAAATTTGGAATACTTACCGAAATTTATACTGAACTACATCTGTGTTTACACCATTGAGTTTGTATATAAAGCATTACACATCTTTTTGAAAAAGGAATACGCATTTATTATGCAGATAAGATTATAAAATTACGAAAACCGACGAGGCCGTATGAGCTTGATGCCTTTGCATTTCCGACAAAAAAGTATTAGTCTAGGAATTTGCCGCGTTTTTGTTTTCTTCAAATACATAAACGTTAAGTTTATTTTAATTCATTTTTATAAATAAGTTAATGTTCTAAAAATACGTTACAATGTTAAATCAAAGCGACAGTGACAATCTCATATTATTATTGTGTTAATTTTTTCGCAAATGGTACGAAAAGTAGAGTATTTTCCTTGGTGATAAAGCTGTCCTAGTCTTGGGTGAACTTAAATCCCTCGCTACACTCAGGACTCGTCTTTAACACCCTCGCTACGCTCGGGAGTAAACCTAGAGTCCTTCGTTACGCTCGCGATTTAAATCGTCACCCGCGACAGAAGACTCTGCTTTATCCCCTTGGTTATAATCTACTATTTCTGTTATCCAATTTCCATAACAAGAGCTGTGTAATAGATTCGTATAATTCTCTCTCTCTTTGTCCCCTTAGCACTTATTATTCCTATCTGATAGTGGGGCCTGCTTTCTTCGTCATTTCTTTCCACTTTACCCTATTAGACTTATGCTTTTCTGTTATCCAGTTTCCTTTTAACAAGAGCTGTCTAATAGATTCGTATAATTCTCTCTCTCTCTCTCTTTGTCCCCTTAGCACTTATTATTCCTATCTCATTCTTTCCACTTTGCTTTAATGGACGCATCGGTATCAGAAACATATTAATTTAAATCTACCTCTACTTCTTAACCCAGCCTAAGCTCAGACGTGGCTCAGACACATTGCTTCATTGGTAATGTGGTCGAGAGGTCTCCTCTGTACATGGCTATACCACCTCAATCTGCTTTCTGTTAGCTTGTCGGCAATGTCGCGTACAACATAAAGACTTATAATAATAGAGATTTGCAAAATAAAAATTTGTAAAAGAAAATAGTTACACCTCCTCAGTTCCAGCATGATTTCCGGGTTATAAATATACTTTTGCAAAAGATAAAAAATATGAACTATTATTTTATTTTGTAGTAAGTTGAGGCCACAGTAATAAAAAAAAATCCGGAAAATGGTTTTTCACTATGTCTCTTATTGACGAGACCAGTAAGCCATACATTCTGCTCGAGTAGGTATGGACAATTTGTATGAAACAGCAATTTTTTTTTTGTTGAGTTGCAGAGTTGACCCCATTGTAAAAGTTGTTCCTATTCATGAGCACAATCACCACCTAAGAGGTTTTGCGCTTATTGAATAACACGTTGTATAATAAATCTCCGGTTTGCTCAGATTAAATAACGAAGTTTTATAGGTTGTAAAATCTATAATATGTAATTTTAAATATATATATATCTCCTCTCCTCTCCGCTTTGGTGGAGCCTGCCCTTTAGAGCGTTTGCACACCGCCGCGCCGTCGACGCGCGTTTTTTTTTTCAATACCTATGATGAGTTTGACAAGCAAAAGATACAATTACAACACAGAACAGACTACAAGCTTCCGGGTGTATTTATCGTCTCGTCTGTATAAAAACAAACGCGCGTTGACGAAATGTGAAAAAAACGCGGTGTGCATAGGCAGTAGGCACTTATAGCAAATGTATGAAAAATATTTGCTTGCAACATACAACAGAAACTGCAATAAATTAAAGCAATAATTATGTAAGTAAGTTTACAATAATATTTAATATTTTATAATGCATTTTTTTATTTGTTTAACATTAAATTTATAGTGTTATTCTAGACGCACAAGTGGCGTGGCGTCGGGGTCACCTTTAACCATTGTTTTAAAGGTGACCCCAAAACCAGTTTTTTTTTTAATTATAATTACTTTTTTGCTTTCACAATGCAATTCAAAATCGAGTAAGTATTAGAAAAAGTAGTAGAACACGAACTTCATTTTCAATTACTTAGACTCACTTATTAAGAGTCTTTAGTCGTTTCGCCCCACAAGCGATTCGCCCCGCGGGGCGAATCGCCCAAGAGTCCTTTTTGAATGGGTTCTTTCGCCCCGCGGGGCGAATAGCCCAAGAGTCCTTTTTGAATGGGTTCTTTCGCCCCGCGGGGCGAATAGCCCAAAGGTCCTTTTTGAATGGGTTCTTTCGCCCCGCGGGGCGAATAGCCCAAAAGTCCTTTTTAACCGACTTCTAAATCAAAAAGGAGGAGGTTCTCTATTCGTCTGTATGTATGTTTTCCCTTTTTTTGTGTATGTCCACCGATTACTCGAAGACGGATGGACCGATTGAAATGATTGAAACGTTATTACATCAAGTTGGTTTCCAAATTAGTCCCATTTTTTGAAATTTTGAAATCGGTTCAGTAGTTTTCAGGAAATCTTGAAAATACTGTCGTTTTCGTTACCACTTTATATGAATTTAATACGTATCTTTAGGCATAACTCCTTCGTTTATAAACCGATTTAGATGATTCTTTTTTGTTAAAAAGGGGATACCTCAAGGTATTTTAACCAACTTCAAAAAAGGAGGTTTTCAGTTTGATCACATACCTATTTACCAGAATACAAGTAAATTGCCTGCACGATGCACTAAAAAGAGTGAAATAAAAATTATTTTTATAAAAAAATAAAACCGCCTTCAAAAAAATCACATCATAAAAGTAAGAAATAATTCCTCACCAAATAAATAACGTAAGTACTTTAAAGTCAGGCTTTAACAAAAACAACAAAAAAATCGTACATGTTTCACGCCCGACTTCAAAGTACTTACGAGAGACGGGTCGATTTTTTCTAAATACTTCATTTTCCATGTTTCTATTATAAAAATTGCATTGTGAATGCAAAAAAACTAAAAATTAAAATAACTTGCTATAGTTATTTCATCTTTAGCGATTTAGTACATGGAAATCGTACCAAATAAGTGGTGTTGGCTTGCATTAAATGAGGTAGTTCTGATTTTTTTATATGTTAGTAGTGATGAGATGGTAATGTCAAATCCAAGTTTTCCACCTCGGAAGCCCTTTGGATCATTGTTAAATACTTAAAAATCCATAAAATTTTCGGTTATTTTTCAGTTTTTCTCCATTTTTAACACCAAGGATCTGAGTTACGGCAAATGTTACTATGCACTGTTTAAAGTAGACTAAATTTGCAATAAAAAGAGAATAATTTCGTTTTTGTAGGCCATATAGTTTTTTGGATACGGCTATTTTAAAATTTGCAAAGTCCCAAAACAGGAAGTATTACAGTTTTTTTTCTTTTTCTTCAACTTTGACCCCCTAGTAGTGGGTTTATGGCAAAACTTTTTTATTAGTTACTAGCGGCCGCCCGCGGTTTCACCCGCGTGGTTCCTGTTCCCGTAGGAATATCGGGATAAAAAGTACATATAAAACTTTCTCTTGAATCAGTCTATCTATTAAAAATAATCGCATCAAAATCCGTTGCGTAGTTTCAAAGATTTAAGCATACAAAGGGACATAGGGACAGAGAAAGCGACTTTGTTTTATACTATGTAGTGATCAAAGTCCATTAAATTTCCAACAAAATGATGTTAATTATGTCAACTTACACCTGATAGTTCCTGACCACAGCTGTTCAAAGTTTTAGAGGTAGGTAAGTAAACAATTATGTAGGTAATAGAAGGGTTTGCAAAAGGTAGTAAGCCCTAAAGGAAGAAGGATCTGGGAGGCGTTCCCGTTCTACCCTGTTAATGACACGCAAACCTTAATCACCTTGAAAGCATACCAAAGATGTAAGGTTGTACCAGCAGATGTGGTTGCAGGAAAGCAGAACTCAAATGTTCGGCTGTTTGCAGCTACTGCATTGGCCAATCATGCGAAAACATACCAGACCTGATGTGTGATGACATTGATGAACCATTGATTGATAACCCACCATCAAAGGACGATTTTGACCTTCCTGAACAGTTCGATGAAGAAATTATACCTCAGCAAGCTGCCCCCGAAAAGTGTGCTGTGGATTCAGAGGACGTGCCTGGTCCATCAAAAATATACATACAATGTACATAATTGATCCCACCACCTCCCAGATCCTCCTTCCTTTAGGGCGTACTTCATTTTGCAAACCCTTCTATTACATAATTGTTTACTTACCTCAGTAACTTTGAGCAGCTGTCTCAGGAACTATCAAGTGTAAGTTGATATTACAAATTGGTCTCATTTTGTTGGAAATTTAATAGACTTTAATAACTAATAATTTAACTTTTGCCATAAACCCACTACTATGGGTCAAAATGACGAATACTAAAAAAACTGTAATACTTCCTTTTATGAATTTTAGCAAACTTTTAAATAGCCCTATCTTAAAAACTATTTGACTTACAAAAACCAAATTATTATCTTTTTATTGCAAATTTAGTCTACTTTAAAGCGTGCATAGTAACTTTTGCCGTAACACAGGTCCTTGGTGGTAAAAATTGTCAAAAACTGAAAAAAAACTGAAAATTTATTGGATTTTTAAATATTTAACAATGATCCGAAGGGCTTTCGAGGTGGAAAACTTGGATTTGTCATTACTATCTCATCACTACTAACATACAAAAAAATCAGAACTACCTCATTTAACGCAAGGCAAAATGTACGATTTCCATGGACTAATTGCCAAATACCTTTCGCGTGTGAGGGTAGTAATATCTCCACATTGATGAAATTAACGCTGACTATACAGCGAGTAAGAAGTATTGGATAAATTCGACGCTTCTCGTAACGACTCCGTAGCTCAGTGGTTAGAGCAGTCGCCCGGAAAGCGAAAGGTAAAAGAAGTTTCGCTTCCCATCGGAGCTAACTTGTGAGACGGGTCGATTTTTTCTAAATAAGTACTTCATTTTCCATTTTTCTAAACTTTTTAAAGTCATAAACAAGAAATTAAAATTTACATAAAATATAAAGAAACTTATATACTTAAATGAGTATTTTACATGGCGTAAGTAAATACTTTTTCTACATAAAATATATTAACTTTTTGAAAGTATAAAATTAAACTTAAAAAACACAGTTCTTAAATCGTGTACATGCAACTCTTTATTAGTGAAATTAATAAATAGCAAAAATGTGTTGGCAATTTCTCTGAACAAATATCAAACATTAAAAGCTGACCTATGTCAACATAAAAAACATAAATTAGCATCTTAAAAAACTCTTTTATTTCGAATGCTTTTTCTTCTAACTGAACTAGAATTCGATTGAAACAATAGATCTTTTGTGCATACCAAAAGTGGGCCCAGTTGACGAAAAAAAAATATAAAAATACTACTCATAAAACAGGATAAAAAAATAAAAAAGAGGCAACTTTGGATATTAATTTTACCTAGAAAACTTGATAACGTCGTATTGCTGAGGGTAGTCAGACCTCTAATAGATCCTCAACTAACATAAGTATATATTTTTTTGAGACGTTCACGATTGCATAGTATTGTAAAAAATAGGTTGAAAATCCTTCCGGTCGAAGTACCTGCCCTTAATATACCTAGGTAACCATAAAGTTAATATACCTAGGTATATTAATTTTATGGTCCGAACCGACCCATTTCAAAAGAACCTTGGGCGTTTCGCCCCACCGTAACCACTGCGGGTCGAATCGTCCTATTCAGAAACAGTGCTTGGGTTATTCGCCCCGCGGGGCGAATCGCTTGTGGGGCGAAACGACTAAAGACTCACTTATTAATTTATTTGAAAATGTCAAAACTATAGCCATAGGTATATTCATTCATATTCATTTATCCTACTTTCCTACTAAAATTATGTACTTATGTGAGATGTTTGAATGTTTAGTTAGGTAGATGATTGGATGTTTGTTACGCCAAAACGGCTGAACGTATGTGGCAGAAATTTAGGACACAGATACTTTGTAGCCTGTAGGGGAACATAGGCTACTCTTTACCCAAGAAAAATATCACATTCTCGCGGGATAACGTCGTGTAGTCCACGCGGGCGAAGCCGCAGGCGGAAAGCTAGTTCAACATAAATTCACAACATTTCAATCAATCAATCAATCAAATAAACTTTATTGCACCAATAAATACACGGACAAGTACAAAAAGAGACAAGAAAAATACACAATAGGCCGCCTTATTGCTACATAGCAATTTCTTCCAGGCAACCTTGGGTGAAAGAAATAAATAAAAATGATAATAGGGGAATGGGTGCTGAAAAAGAATATAAAATGATGGAGTAAAAGTATATACTCAAAATATTAATTACCAAAGGAGATAAATACTTAGATAATATTATAACTTTATAAGTTAAGAGAGGAAATGACTTTTAACTTGATTACCAAAGGACACCAGAGTCTGAGCCTTTCTGATACCCTCTGGAAGCGCATTCCACAAGAGAACGGCACGCACGGAAAAGGAATAGAAGAGGAAGTCGGAAGTGTGACGCGGGATTTCCAAGGCAAGGTTAAAAGTAGAACGCAAGGTACAATGTTTAGACGAAGATCGAAAGGAGAAACAATTTTTAAGATATGGTGGGGAAGTAGGTAGGAAAAGGATAGAGTAGAGGAGCTTGAGTGTGTGTAAGTCCCTGCGCCGGCGAATAGGGAGCCAATTGAGTTTGTTGCGAAAGTACGAGACGTGGTCATATTTACGAATATTGAAAATGAATCTGATGCAAACATTCTGCAGACGCTCCAATTTGTCAAGAAGCTCCTCAGACAGGTCAGTGTAGCAGACATCAGCGTAGTCAATAATAGACAGCAAATGGGATTGTGCTTAAGTGATTTTAGTACTGGTCGGCAATAAATTACGTAGGCGATTTAGTGAACCGTACGCTGCGAACACTTTTTTCCTAAGCTGTTCCACATGAGGCTTCCAGGAAAGATTTTGATCGAGAATAACACCGAGATTCCTGACGGTGCTAGAGAACGGGATAATGGTGCTGTTCGGAAAAGATCGACGTTTCTGAACGCATCTATGATGTCACGTCAAGTTGACATTTGGCTGTCACTTGAAGTTGACAGTGACACTTGATTGAAATTCTTGTAGTAAAATGTCGGATTAATTTTGCTGATTTGTTAAAAACCGCTCGCGTTGAATATGCCTGGCATATCGAGTTTGAATTGAATCCTGAATTATCCTGCCGATCCCGTGTTGTACGACCACGATTTTGACGCCATCCTGATGAGTGGCCGGTCGCGATGCTTTGAAGGATAATCATCCACCACACGCCTTGTTGTCGGGACTGTAAATCGTAATAAAAAAGGCTCCCCCGTGTGTGATATTGTGTACCTATTGTTGAAACGCCCAGTGTCTTGGGAACGCTGTGGTGTTTGTTTTGTGAGTAAGGTGACGAATTGGTAAGGTCTGCAGAAGAAGAAGAAACTACCAGGGGGCGCGCGCCCTCTGTCTCCGCTGCCCAGGACCACAGACAGTATGTAAAATCACCTTACTTCACGTTAAGTCGCTGTGTATCGCATTCCAATTGTTCAGTTACATCCCGGCTGAGACCAAGTTTTTGTCCGGAGTCTATATTAGTAATATGCTTCCACTGCGCCAGCTGATTCCGCGGTATAGGCAGGGGTGTACTGAACATTTCTTGGTAGCAAGAGCGTAGCTTGAAGGCCTGAGAGGCCCACGCCAAAACTTTGTCCATTAATCAGTGCCGTGTTGATGACCATCTGGTCCGGACTAGATTAATTTGTACTTGTAAATGGTAATTAACTTGCATTTGAAAAGTAAAGGGCACTCCTTTGTTATTGGTTCCATGTCTTGTAATTAATTGTCATGTATTGAAGTTCCAAAATGTAAACAGATACCTTTCTTTGTTCATAATAATTATTATTTAGTTTGTTAGCAAACTTGAGTTGTGAATATTGACAAGTTGTTGCTAAGTAATAGCTAATAAAAGGTTAGCTAATAAGTTTGCACTCAATACTTAGTGAAACTTAAATGATTTGGGACATTGTTTACACATTGAAACTCATTGAAACTTGTGCTTTGAAATAATTAAAATTAACTTGTTGTTGTGTTGATATCCAAGTGAATTTCAATAGTCAGTGATTTTGAGTGAATTTCAATGAAGTGAATTTCAATAGTCAGTGAGTTTTGTTGTTTTCTGATAACCTCCAAATATTTAAGAGTTTGTGTCATTATAAATACTTTGTTGTTGTAATATTGGAATTTTGTGGTTATTAGTAACCTCCAAATATTGGAGATTTTGTGTTATAGTGAATATTTTGAATTTGTTGTTTTTGTTGATAAATTTGTGACGTTACAATGACGGCCTCCTCTGCTAAAGCCAAAATACGTTCTGAGTTACGGTGGTTAGCTTCTGCGGTTGCGTTGTTGGATCGACCGGATAGAACGGAGGCCTTGTTGAACAGATACGTAGATCTGCCCGTACGTTTGGCTGTTGTTGATGAACAGTATGCCTTATTTTTGGAAAGGACTGTTGAGGCCGAGGTGGAAATGCGACAAGAAGTCGGTTTGGATGTGGACCAGTGTTATGATTTTGCGGACAGAATTACTCAGGTGGCTCGACCTTTGCAAGTGGCAAGAGAGAATGAACCGAGCCCGTCCCCGGTCACATCTAAGAGTATGCCCCCTCTATTTGCTAGATTGGCCCCCTTAGACTTAAGGCGTTTTGCTGGTCGTCTAGAGGACTGGGAGGGCTTTATTAATATTTTTGATAGTCTGGTACATGCCCGGGACGATTTGACCCAGGGCCAGAAGTTGGCCTACCTGTTATCCGTGTTGGAAGGGGAGGCCCTTGAATCGGTTCAACATTTGGCCCCCTCGGATGAAAACTACCCTATTGCTAGGGATTTGATTGCCCGTCGGTACCAGAACGTACGACGTCTGGCGGACAACCATGTTGCCGCCATTTTGAATTTACCCCGCGTTGCCAGCGTGATGCACTTGAGAGTGGCTTTGTTGAATCCGCTGTTGGTTGCATACAACGCATTAAAAAACTTAAAACTCCCAGTGGAGCAGTGGTCGTTTTTGTTACTGCATATTGTCCTGGGAAAGTTGCCGGACTCTGTTAAGGTCCGTTTTGAGCAGCAGTATGGTGGGGATAGTGCGACTTATCTGCCACCCTTCTCGGACCTCTTGACGTTCCTGGAAGGAGAGAGTAGACTGGCAGATAATTCCTCTCTGGCCGGTCCTATGGGACCCGAACGACCTGTGCCACAGAGTAGATCCCCCACCGGACCCCCCCGTAGGGGGCGTATGGCCCCTCGCGCGCCCGGCCGCTATGCCGCCGTCCAGGAGACCGCCCGCTGCTTGTACTGTCGGGAACCGGGTCACAGCACGACCCGTTGTGATAAGTTCCTCGACCAGCGCGTCCAAGGCCGTCGAGCGATCGCGCGACAACGGACATGGTGCTACTCGTGCTTGGGCCTGCACATGCAGCGCGAATGTACCCAAGCGCACCCATGCCGCTTTTGTAAGGGCAACCACCATCCCCTCCTCTGCATGAACAGCCCAGAGGGCGGCGGAGCGCCGCAACGCGTCGCTGCAGGATCACCTCGTATGGGTGGGGGTCTCGGACCCCCCGCGGTGTTTGCATCCCGCAGCAGTTCTAGTGGCCACCAGAGTGGCCCCAGACGCTCTCCGCCACGTTTGGAGCCTCAAACGGGCGGGGGTCCCAGGGACCCCCCCATGGGAAACCGATCCCCAAGGATGGGGATGAGTCATGCGAGCGTTGCCGGAGGTCGTAGAGGCCCCCCGCGACGTTTTGAGCCTCGCACGGGCGGGGGTCCCACGGACCCCCCCATGGGAAATCGGTCCCCAACTAGGGGGTTCGATTTTGCGAGCGATGCGGGAGGTCGTAGAAGCCCCCCGCAACGTGTTGAGCCTCGCACAGCCGGGGGTCCCCGGGACCCCCCTTCTGAAAATCGGTCACCGTGCCCCCGCGACTATGGGGCGACGTACACGGTGGATGCTAGGCACCGATTCTCGCCGCCGCTCGCCGAATACCCGCGTTTGGAGCGGCGCCCGCCCCGTCTTCAAGGGGCCGGGAGATATAACCCGCCTGATACCGGGCGATTTGGATGTAGGCAGTATGTGGGAGAATGGGACCCACTGGATCGCTATGAGCGACTCCCTTACCATGGGGGGACGTCTGGGGACCCCACATACTAGCAATCAACGTGTTTACGGTCGATTGTAGCCTCCCCTCCAGAGACCGTTTTGTTGCCCACGGCCTCTGTGCTTGTCAGGGGATTGAATGGCGACCTTGTGGAAGTTCGCGCCTTGTTGGATTCCGGTGCTCAGGGGTGTGTTGTGTCATCTTGGTTAGTTAGGCGGTTGGGCCTCAAGGTGCACCCCCACACGGAAGGCGTGAGAGGTGTTGGCGATGTGAAAGTCCCCGGGTTGTTAGGGCATGTTGACTTCACATTTACATCACGTAATAAGTCCACGCCAGGCATTAAGACCTCGGCGATTGTGTTGGACACAGTTGTTGGCCGTCAACCTTCAGTTGACTTGGGACCGAGTATGTTGTCTTTGGTGTCTGATTCCCCACTCGCCGATCCAAATTTCTTCCGCCCAGGCCCGATTGATGCTCTCCTTGGAGCCGATGTCCTGGGGCGAGTTTTGTTGA
This sequence comes from Crambus lathoniellus, assembly GCA_949710035.1. Lineage (NCBI taxonomy): Eukaryota > Metazoa > Arthropoda > Insecta > Lepidoptera > Crambidae > Crambus > Crambus lathoniellus. The sequence goes on along the minus strand of OX453314.1, from coordinate 21,536,095 downwards.
CGGGGAAGCGAGTTTTGCAGCCAGATGGCTTGGTAGCTCTGCAGACGACACTCGGTACAGTTGTGATGGGCCCTTCTCGCCGCGTTTTGGATTCCCTTGATGAGGATCGCGGTCTTGTTTTTAATGTGTCTCTCTCCGAAGTGGTGCAGAAGTTTTGGGAGGTTGAGGAACCTCCACCAGCCCCGCGGGTCGACCCAGTGGCGGATGAATGCGAGTTGTATTACCAGAATAACACTGGTCGCCTCCGCTCTGGTCGTTTGATCACCCGTCTCCCCTTTCGTGCCGGCCGACCTCCTCTGGGCGAATCCCGACCGCTAGCGGAACGTAGGCTAGTGGCGATGGAGCGTCGCATGAGCAAGGATCCGGTCTTCCGCCAGAAGTATGTTGAATTCATGCGGGAGTATGAGGAGTTAGGGCACATGTCCGTGAGCGATTTGGATTGGCGCTCCGTTGAGCACTTCTTTTTGCCGCACCACGCCGTTTTGAAATCCGGAAAGATTCGGGTGGTCTTTGACGGTTCGGCTCCCACCTCTACTGGAGCGTCCTTGAACCAGTGTCTGCATGTAGGTCCCAAGCTGCACACGGAGATCTCAGACATTTTGACCAACTTCCGGCGGCACCAAATTGTATTTATGACTGACATCCGGATGATGTTCAGACAAACGGTCATCCATCCAGAGGATAGGAGGTACCAATTGATTTTGTGGAGAGAGAGTCCTAGGGACCCCTTGTTGATTTATGAATTGAATACGAATACGTACGGTTTGGCTTCGAGCCCGTTTGTTGCGATTCGTTCTTTGTTGGAGTTGGCCGAGAAGGAGCGCTTGAGATACCCTCGCGCCTCCGCCATTTTGGCCAGTGACGTCTATGTGGATGACATTTGCACGGGCGCCTCATCTGTCTCAGAGGCGATTGTCCTGAGAGACGAACTCACCGCCCTTTTGAAGTCGGGAGGTTACGAGTTGAGGAAATGGATATCCAACTCGCCTGATGTACTGGTAGGTTTGCCCGAAGAGCACCAGCAGGACCCCCACCTATTCGAAAATGTTGATAATCCCCATGTGGTGACCGTCCTTGGCGTACAGTACAAACCGGTCTCTGACACTTTCACGTATTGTGTGGATTTACGACCACCGAAAGTCTGGACCAAGCGTTTAGTATTGTCTACTGTCGCACGTACCTTTGACCCCAATGGGTGGATTTGCCCCGTGCTGTTTATGGCCAAGTGTTTCTTGCAACGGTTATGGGCTTCGGGTGTGTCGTGGGATGAACCCCTCTCGGACGAGTTACTCCGAGATTGGTCGAGCTTCGTTTCATCCCTCCCCGAGATTAATGAAGTGCATTTGCCGAGGCTATTCCTCCCTTCTGAAAATTGTAAAGTTACTCTTCACGGCTTTTCCGATGCCTCCGAACGTGGATTTGCTGCGGCCGTGTACCTCCGCACCGTTACTGTTGACGGAGTTGTTGCTGTGCATCTGGTGATAGCGAAAAGGAAAGTCGCTCCCCTTCGGACTCGTCATACGATCCCGAGGTTGGAATTGTGTGGAGCTGCCCTCCTAATGCGTTTGTTGAACCACGTATGGCTCACATTAGGTCGATCTATTAAGATACAAGAGGTTTATGCTCCGACGGACAGTCAGGTCGTCCTTTGTTGGTTGAAGGCTCCGGCGCACACCTTGGACGTGTTTGTGGCCAATCGAGTGTCGCAGATTTGTAATTCCGACATCGAGTTGATTTGGAGACACGTGCCGGGAACCATGAATCCCGCGGATTGTGCGTCTCGGGGTTGTGTAGCCCCAACCCTAATTAACCACCCCCTCTGGTGGGGCCCACAGTGGTTGATGCGGCCTGAGTCGGAGTGGCCGCCCTCTCCAGCGTTGTCGAACGTAGCCGTTCCTGATATGCGGGCTTGCGTCCTGGAGACTAACCCCGCCGGGGAAAAGGATTTGTTGTTGGATCGGTACAGCTCCTTACAGAAGCTGCTTGGTGTTACCGCTTGGATCAGACGTTTTGCGTACAATTGCAGAAACCCACGCGCGAGGCGTGATTCGTCGGTTCTCACTCCGGACGAGCGTAGGGACGCGCTCTTGTTTTGGGTCCGGAGAGTACAAGCTGATAGTTTTGAGTCCGAGATTGAAATTTTGCGGTTAGGCCGTCGCAAGTTGAAGGGCGCGGTATCGCGATTAAATCCCTTCCTGGACGAGAGTGGGCTTTTGCGAGTCGGCGGAAGACTTCGAAATGCGAACCTGCCGTATGGAGCTCGTCACCCCCTTTTGCTACCTAAAGCCGGACATTTGACTCAACTGATAATAACAGATCGCCATGTGAATGCACAACATGCTGGCTGTAATGCTTTGTTGGCCATTTTGCAGCGTGAATTTTGGATTTTGTCTGCTCGTCGAGCCATTCGCACTGTGGTATTCCGTTGCCTGCCTTGTTATCGATTGAAGGCCGCGACCATGCAGCCCCAGATGGGTGATTTGCCTGCTGATCGCGTCACGGAATGTAGAGCTTTTGCCGGAGTCGCCACCGACTTCGCCGGTCCCTTTACTGTAAAGGCTTCGAGACTGCGTAATGCTAAAACCTATAAGGCGTACTTGTGCGTGTTTGTGTGTTTGTCCACCAAGGCTGTCCATTTGGAAATTGTCTCGGAATTGTCTACCGAAGCCTTTGTCGCCGCCTTGAGCAGATTTGTTTCCCGTAGAGGACTGCCGACATTGATACGTTCCGATTGTGGTACTAATTATAAGGGAACGTGTAATTATCTTAAGGAAGAAGTTAAGTTTTTTGTTGATAATAAAATAGACATTGGAACCACCCTCTCCCGGCGTGGGATAATCTGGAAGTTTAGCCCTCCAGCTTGTCCGACCTGGGGAGGAATTTTTGAAGCTTGTGTAAAGGCTGCCAAGACACACTTGCGTCGCGTGATTGGAGAAACTATTCTCACGTTTGAGGAACTTGATACGGTATTTTGTAAAATTGAGGCCGTCCTCAACTCGCGACCCTTGTGCCCGTTGTCTTCGGACCCGAATGACCTGGAAGCGTTGACCCCAGGTCATTTCTTGATCGGACAGCCCCTTTTGGCTTTGCCTGAATATCCGATTCAGGATGTAGGATCCCATCGTTTGTCGCGATACCAACTTTTGAAACAGATGTCCCAAAACTTCTGGGCACGTTGGTCGATGGAGTATTTGCATATCCTACAACAGCGCGTGAAGTGGACAGACAAAACCACCCCACCCCAGACTGGCGACCTCGTGTTGATTAAGGATGCTAACCTGCCGCCCCTATGTTGGCGAAGGGGGCGCATTGTTAAACTCTACCCCGGAACTGACGGAGTTCCTCGTTTTGCTGAGGTTTTGGTTCGAGATTCGGTTTTGAAGAGAGCAGTTAGTGGGCTCTCCCGATTACCCGTAGATTGACGTACCGTTCTTAACGGTCCGGGGCGGGGGGATATTCGGAAAAGATCGACGTTTCTGAACGCATCTATGATGTCACGTCAAGTTGACATTTGGCTGTCACTTGAAGTTGACAGTGACACTTGATTGAAATTCTTGTAGTAAAATGTCGGATTAATTTTGCTGATTTGTTAAAAACCGCTCGCGTTGAATATGCCTGGCATATCGAGTTTGAATTGAATCCTGAATTATCCTGCCGATCCCGTGTTGTACGACCACGATTTTGACGCCATCCTGATGAGTGGCCGGTCGCGATGCTTTGAAGGATAATCATCCACCACACGCCTTGTTGTCGGGACTGTAAATCGTAATAAAAAAGGCTCCCCCGTGTGTGATATTGTGTACCTATTGTTGAAACGCCCAGTGTCTTGGGAACGCTGTGGTGTTTGTTTTGTGAGTAAGGTGACGAATTGGTAAGGTCTGCAGAAGAAGAAGAAACTACCAGGGGGCGCGCGCCCTCTGTCTCCGCTGCCCAGGACCACAGACAGTATGTAAAATCACCTTACTTCACGTTAAGTCGCTGTGTATCGCATTCCAATTGTTCAGTTACATCCCGGCTGAGACCAAGTTTTTGTCCGGAGTCTATATTAGTAATATGCTTCCACTGCGCCAGCTGATTCCGCGGTATAGGCAGGGGTGTACTGAACAGGTGCCGTCTAAGGAAACTGCTGGGATTTGTTCAAAGTCGATCCTCGAAACGAAATGAGAGCTACCAATAATAATGCATTGAGTCTTCGCCGGGTTCAGGGCTAGACCAAAAGACTTACTCCAGGAACAGATTTCAGTGAGTTCAGATCGTTGACGATATGAGTTCGATGACATATTGATTGCATTTGACAGTTCAGATAAAGGTGCCTGTGTGTAGATCTGTAGATCGTAGATCATTTGTGCATAACATACAAGATAGGTCAGTCAATGTCAAGAAGTTGTAATTTCGAGTTTTCGACCATATAGAATTTTAATATCTACTAGCTTCCCGCGCGCGTTTTACCCGCGTTGACTAAGACCCGTGCCCAGCAGTGGGACAAGAATTAGCCTATGTCACTCAGGGATAACGCAGTATTCTAATGGTGAAAGAATTTGTGAAATCGGTTCAGTAGTTCCGAAGATTACCCCATACAACCTCACAAACTTCACCTCTTCTTATAATATTAGTAGGTAGGTATAGAATATTGATTAAAAAATAGCTTTATGGTGGGCTACTGTACGTACCCACTGTAAGTAAACCTTAGCGGAAATTTTGACGACCCTCGTAAAAGGGTATTTGTACACCCGTTTTCAAGGAGTCGCCCACTTCAAGATTCTGTTAAAGGAGTGCAGCAAGGCACTGGCTTTCTATAAGAGACATTGCATTGTTTAACTAGCATGCAGAATAACAATTTGAAAAGAGAGAGAGACAGAGAAGGTCTAATTATTATCGTCACATCGGCCCTTCGATCATATCGGCCTTACTTAGTCTAATCGCTTCCTGTCATTTATGAAGTAGGATTTTATTTTTATTTTATTTTATTTTATTTGGGGAGCTTACAGCATCATTTACATTACAATACATCTTATTGCGTAGATACTTATAAGCTAATTACAAGCTACCGCATATAAAAGCAGACTGAAATTTACAATTAAAATAACAGTAAACAAAAACTAACTCTGCAGTAATTCAGTACCTAGTCAAAATTGTTTTAACCTGTCTTACGCTAGTTATACAAAAAATATCGAAGCTGTTATAAATTTCGAAATATCGAAGATCGTAACATTCGTAACCTAGTCTATCGGTGCCATATTTGGTTCGTAAGATTTTATCTTGTGGTAATTGTTGATTGAAGTATAAATCATTTGGCATAGCAACAGTAGCTTACCTACGCCTCGTCGCTAAAACTACCATTCCTAAGCGAAACTGGGGGGCTACCGCGTAACTTTATGGGTATGAACTTCATACGTTTTTCGGAACTTTAAGTCAATTTTATAAAAAAAATAGCCGCTATCAGTTCCTTGTTTTGTGACGTCGAGTATAAAGATAACTAGCTAGCAGCGTTCAACAGAACAAATCAGCAAAAATCTATCAAAATAAGGAATTAAAATGACAGTTGAAGTCCATACCCATATCCATATTTCTTAGCCGGTAAAACCTATCAGGGGGGCCCTGATCGGTTTTCCAAATGAAACCGGGCATTTAGACCGACCGACCCGACCACCCAGGCTATGTGACGTAATTCGCGGCCCTTATCTCCCGACAGGTCCCGTAAGCCGGGCTCAGCTGTGACAAGATGTTTTCCCAGCCGCACACAGTGTTTGCGCGGGAGCTTTCAGCTTAAACCTGCTTGAAGGCTGTTTAAATTTCGATTTTAAGTATAGTGGAACCCCGTTGCGATCATTTTCACTGGCGATTGCTACTTTCTTATTTTGTTTTAATCTCGAATTTTTAAAAGTAACTAGGTAGAGTAGAACAGAGAGATACACAAGACGCTTTCGACCGGACATTTCCTTCGCCTTAAGTTCCATACATTTTCATCAAATGAAAATTTTCCGAGGTCTTCAGTTGTTTCCTTGCCGTACCCGGTGTGTAAACCCGCTTGAAGGTTGTTTTGTCGTATTTAAGTTTATGGATAATAATATGTCGTGGACAGTCGTGGTCATGCAGTTGGTCATGTAATTTCAAGAAATGTTAGTCATTTCATGAATTTGTCGTAAGTATTTCATGAAACTATCAAAATCCACTGGTCATATCATTAAATAAATCAGCTTTTAACGATATGGACAGCTAAACGCACTGTCATTTCTTGAAATGATCAATCGTTAGTGATCATGATCATATTGTAAAATAGTTAGGTACGCATTGTGTCCCCAACAGAAGCGCTCTGATGTCGTTTAGTTATTGCTTTCTGTTATGTGGCGGGCATATTATTTGTTACAAATTATATATATATATATATATAATATTTATTCGGGAAAAAAACAATATAATATAATAAACATATTATACTTTACTAAACAGAACTAAACCAATTATTTCTTAAATCAGCAAAGTTTCTACTATTACAAATTACATACAACTAATTATAGTACCCAAACCTACCTAGCCAAAATACCACTATCATTTTTTGTCAGCAAAAACTAACTTTGTTTTCCATAGTGTTTGTATGAACGACAAACTTACATTTGCGGTTGCGGTGTTATATCTCAAAAACTGCTTTTTATAGCTTTTTCAAACCAATTTTCGTCGAAAGTTTTTATTAAAATCTACAACATATCTCTCTCTATCCCTTTTTTTATTAAAATATTGACTTTGATAAAAAATTATAAAAGAAACCTAAATATCATTTTTAAATAAGTACCTATCTGAAGACAGCCCACACTAATATGTTTTATGAAAATATTTATTTTTAGTTTCAGTTTCCTATATGGGGAACCCCCCTATATATAAGCGCGTCTAGCGGCGAGTAGCGCGCTTATACAGTTTTCATACAAATTGACATAAATACGGAATCGCGATAGTTTGCGTTTGTTTGAAATAAAAACTTACACTAGGGGTACAGTTAGTACATATCTTGAAATCCCACATCACTCGACTCGAGCCGTACTGTAACCTAATAAACGTTTGTCATAACAACACTTCAACTAATTTCATTTTACATAATGTTTATTTCATATAATCATCATTTTATATAATATCATTTAGCATAACGCTCATTTTATATAAAAATATTTTATATAAAACTCATTTGCTATAACGGTAATTTGATATAATTTTATTTCATATAATCATCATAATATGTAATTGTTCGGAAAAGATCGACGTTTCTGAACGCGTCTCTAATGTCACGTCAAATTGACATTTGGCTGTCACTTGAAGTTGACAGTGACACTTGATTGAAATTCTTGTAAAAGTAAAGATGTCGGATTAATTTTGCTGAATTTGTTAAAAAATCGCTCGCGTTGAATGTGCCTGGCATATCGAGTTTGAATAAAATCTTAAATTATCTATGTGATCCCGTTTTGTACGACCAAGGTTTTGACGCCATCCATCGGGCTGGTCGCGGAGTTTTGAAAGAAAGATAATTGTCCACCACGCGTTGTTGCAGGGGCAATATATATCTTGACAAAAAGCTCCTCCGTGTGTTATTGTGTATCTATTGTTGAAGCGCCCAGTGTCTTGGGAACGCTGTGTTGTATGTGTTGTGAGTGAGGTGACGAGTTGGTAAGGTCTGCAGAAGACGAAGAAAGGACCCCAGGGGCGCGCGCGCTCCATTACACCACTTCTGCCTTGGAGACGTTCGACAGACGGACCCGTATGTAGCCTCACCTTACTTAACATTCTCTCCGCTGTGTATCGCAGTCCAGTTGTTCAGTTTACATCCCCGCTGAAACCTAGTTTTTTGTCCGGAGTCTATAATAGTAATACCAGCTTCCACTGCGCTAGCTGATTCCGCGGTATAGGCAGGGGTGTACTGAACATTTCTTGGTAGCCAAGAGCGTAGCTTGAAGGCCTGAGAGGCCCACGCCAAAACTTTGTATTAATCAGTGCCGTTTTGATGACCCAGTCTGGTCCGGACTAGATTAATTTGTACTTGTAAATGGTAATTAACTTGCATTTGAAAAGTAAAGGGCATTCCTTTGTTATTGGTTCCATGTCTTGTAATTAATTGTCATGTATTGAAGTTCCAAAGTGTAAACAGATGCCTTTCTTTGCTCATAATAATTATTATTCAGTTTTGTTAGCAAATTTGAGTTGTGAATATTGACAAGTTTGTTGCTAAAATAATAGCTAATAAAAGGTTAGCTAATAAGTTTGCACTCAATACTTAGTGAAACTTAGATGATTTAAGACATTGTTTACACATTGAAACTCATTGAAACTTGTGCTTTGAAATAATTAAAATTAATTTGTTGTATGTTGATATCCAAGTGAATTTCAATAGTCAGTGATTTTGAGTGAATTTCAATAGTCAGTGAGTTTTGTTGTTTTCTGATAACCTCCAAATATTTAAGAGTTTGTGTCATTATAAATACTTTGTTGTTGTAATATTGGAATTTTGTGGTTAGTAATAACCTCCAAATATTGGAGATTTTGTGTTATAGTGAATATTTTGAATTTGTTGTTTTTGTTGATAAATTTGTGACGTTACAATGACGGCCTCCTCTGCTAAAGCCAAAATACGTTCTGAGTTACGGTGGTTAGCTTCTGCGGTTGCGTTGTTGGATCGACCGGATAGAACGGAGGCCTTGTTGAACAGATACGTAGATCTGCCCGTACGTTTGGCTGTTGTTGATGAACAGTATGCCTTATTTTTGGAAAGGACTGTTGAGGCCGATGTGGAAATGCGACAAGAAGTCGATTTGGATGTGGACCAGTGTTATGATTTTGCGGACAGAATTACCCAGGTGGCTCGACCTTTGCAAGTGGCAAGAGAGAATGAACCGAGCCCGTCCCCGGTCACATCTAAGAGTATGCCCCCTCTATTTGCTAGATTGGCCCCTTTAGACCTAAGGCGTTTTGCTGGTCGTCTAGAGGACTGGGAGGGCTTTATTAATATTTTTGATAGTCTGGTACATGCCCGGGATGATTTGACCCAGGGCCAGAAGTTAGCTTATTTATTATCCGTGTTGGAAGGGGAGGCCCTTGAATCGGTTCAACATTTGGCCCCCTCGGATGAAAACTACCCTATTGCTAGGGATTTGATTGCCCGTCGGTACCAGAACGTCCGACGTCTGGCGGACAACCATGTTGCCGCCATTTTGAATTTACCCCGCGTTGCCAGCGTGATGCACTTGAGAGTGGCTTTGTTGAATCCGCTGTTGGTGGCATACAACGCATTAAAAAACTTAAAACTCCCAGTGGAGCAGTGGTCGTTTTTGTTACTGCACATTGTCCTGGGAAAGTTGCCGGACTCTGTTAAGGTCCGTTTTGAGCAGCAGTATGGTGGGGATAGTGCGACTTATCTGCCACCCTTCTCGGACCTCTTGACGTTCCTGGAAGGAGAGAGTAGATTGGCAGATAATTCCTCTCTGGCCGGTCCTATGGGACCCGAACGACCTGTGCCACAGAGTAGATCCCCCACCGGACCCCCCCGTAGGGGGCGTATGGCCCCTCGCGCGCCCGGCCGCTATGCCGCCGTCCAGGAGACCGCCCGCTGCTTGTACTGTCGGGAACCGGGTCACAGCACGACCCGTTGTGATAAGTTCCTCGACCAGCGCGTCCAAGGCCGTCGAGCGATCGCGCGACAACGGACATGGTGCTACTCGTGCTTGGGCCTGCACATGCAGCGCGAATGTACCCAAGCGCACCCATGCCGCTTTTGTAAGGGCAACCACCATCCCCTCCTCTGCATGAACAGCCCAGAGGGCGGCGGAGCGCCGCAGCGCGTCGCTGCAGGATCACCGCGTATGGGTGGGGGTCTCGGACCCCCCGCGGTGTTTGCATCCCGCAGCAGTTCTAGTGGCCACCAGAGTGGCCCCAGACGCTCTCCGCCACGTTTGGACCCTCAAACGGGCGGGGGTCCCAGGGAATGGGGGGGCCCATGGGAAACCGATCCCCAAGGATGGGGATGAGTTATGCGGGCGTTGCCGGAGGTCGTAGAGGCCCCCCGCGACGTTTTGAGCCTCGCACGGGCGGGGGTCCCACGGACCCCCCAATGGGAAATCGGTCCCCAACTAGGGGGTTCGATTTTGCGAGCGTTGCGGGAGGTCGTAGAAGCCCCCCGCAACGTGTTGAGCCTCGCACAGCCGGGGGTCCCCGGGACCCCCCCTCTGAAAATCGGTCACCGTGCCCCCGCGACTATGGGGCGACGTACACGGTGGATGATAGGCACCGATTCTCGCCGCCGCTCGCCGAATACCCGCGTTTGGAGCGGCGCCCGCCCCGTCTTCAAGGGGCCGGGAGATATAACCCGCCTGATACCGGGCGATTTGGACGTAGGCAGTATGTGGGAGACTGGGACCCACTGGATCGCTATGAGCGACCCCCTTACCATGGGGGGACGTCTGGGGACCCCACATACTAGCAATCAACGTGTTTACGGTCGATTGTAGCCACCCCTCCAGAGACCGTTTTGTTGCCCACGGCCTCTGTGCTTGTCAGGGGATTGAATGGCGACCTTGTGGAAGTTCGCGCCTTGTTGGATTCCGGTGCTCAGGGGTGTGTTGTGTCATCTTGGTTAGTTAGGCGGTTGGGCCTCAAGGTGCACCCCCACACGGAAGGCGTGAGAGGTGTTGGCGATGTGAAAGTCCCCGGGTTGTTAGGGCATGTTGACTTCACATTTACATCATGTAATAAGTCCACGCCAGGCATTAAGACCTCGGCGATTGTGTTGGACACAGTTGTTGGCCGTCAACCTTCAGTTGACTTGGGACCGAGTATGTTGTCTTTGGTGTCTGATTCCCCACTCGCCGATCCAAATTTCTTCCGCCCAGGCCCGATTGATGCTCTCCTTGGAGCCGATGTCCTGGGGCGAGTTTTGTTGACGGGGAAGCGAGTTTTGCAGCCAGATGGCTTGGTAGCTCTGCAGACGACACTCGGTACAGTTGTGATGGGCCCTGCTCGCCGCGTTTTGGATTCCCTTGATGAGGATCGCGGTCTTGTTTTTAATGTGTCTCTCTCCGAAGTGGTGCAGAAGTTTTGGGAGGTTGAGGAACCTCCACCAGCCCCGCGGGTTGACCCAGTAGCGGATGAATGCGAGTTGTATTACCAGAATAACACTGGTCGCCTCCGCTCTGGTCGTTTGATCACCCGTCTCCCCTTTCGTGCCGGCCGACCTCCTCTGGGCGAATCCCGACCGCTAGCGGAACGTAGGCTAGTGGCGATGGAGCGTCGCATGAGCAAGGATCCGGTCTTCCGCCAGAAGTATGTTGAATTCATGCGGGAGTATGAGGAGTTAGGGCACATGTCCGTGAGCGATTTGGATTGGCGCTCCGTTGAACACTTCTTTTTGCCGCACCACGCCGTTTTGAAATCCGGAAAGATTCGGGTGGTCTTTGACGGTTCGGCTCCCACCTCTACTGGAGCGTCCTTGAACCAGTGTCTGCATGTAGGTCCCAAGCTGCACACGGAGATCTCAGACATTTTGAGCAACTTCCGGCGGCACCAAATTGTATTTATGACTGACATCCAGATGATGTTCAGACAAACGGTCATCCATCCAGAGGATAGGAGGTACCAATTGATTTTGTGGAGAGAGAGTCCTAGGGACCCCTTGTTGATTTATGAATTGAATACGAATACGTACGGTTTGGCTTCGAGCCCGTTTGTTGCGATTCGTTCTTTGTTGGAGTTGGCCGAGAAGGAGCGCTTGAGATACCCTCGCGCCTCCGCCATTTTGGCCAGTGACGTCTATGTGGATGACATTTGCACGGGCGCCTCATCTGTCTCAGAGGCGATTGTCCTGAGAGACGAACTCACCGCCCTTTTGAAGTCGGGAGGTTACGAGTTGAGGAAATGGATATCCAACTCGCCTGATGTACTGGTAGGTTTGCCCGAAGAGCACCAGCAGGACCCCCACCTATTCGAAAATGTTGATAACCCCCATGTGGTGACCGTCCTTGGCGTACAGTACAAACCGGTCTCTGACACTTTCACGTATTGTGTGGATTTACGACCACCGAAAGTCTGGACCAAGCGTTTAGTATTGTCTGCTGTCGCACGTACCTTTGACCCCAATGGGTGGATTTGCCCCGTGCTGTTTATGGCCAAGTGTTTCTTGCAACGGTTATGGGCTTCGGGTGTGTCGTGGGATGAACCCCTCTCGGACGAGCTACTCCGAGATTGGTCGAGCTTCGTTTCATCCCTCCCCGAGATTAATGAAGTGCATTTGCCGAGGCTATTCCTCCCTTCTGAAAATTGTAAAGTTACTCTTCACGGCTTTTCCGATGCCTCCGAACGTGGATTTGCTGCGGCCGTGTACCTCCGCACCGTTACTGTTGACGGAGTTGTTGCTGTGCATCTGGTGATAGCGAAAAGCAAAGTCGCTCCCCTTCGGACTCGTCATACGATCCCGAGGTTGGAATTGTGTGGAGCTGCCCTCCTAATGCGTTTGTTGAACCACGTATGGCTCACATTAGGTCGATCTATTACGATACAAGAGGTTTATGCTTGGACGGACAGTCAGGTCGTCCTTTGTTGGTTGAAGGCTCCGGCGCACACCTTGGACGTGTTTGTGGCCAATCGAGTGTCGCAGATTTGTAATTCCGACATCGAGTTGATTTGGAGACACGTGCCGGGAACCATGAATCCCGCGGATTGTGCGTCTCGGGGTTGTGTAGCCCCAACCCTAATTAACCACCCCCTCTGGTGGGGCCCACAGTGGTTGATGCGGCCTGAGTCGGAGTGGCCGCCCTCTCCAGCGTTGTCGAACGTAGCCGTTCCTGATATGCGGGCATGCGTCCTGGAGACTAACCCCGCCGGGGAAAAGGATTTGTTGTGGGATCGGTACAGCTCCTTACAGAAGCTGCTTGGTGTTACCGCTTGGATCAGACGTTTTGTGTACAATTGCAGAAACCCACGCGCGAGGCGTGATTCGTCGGTTCTCACTCCGGACGAGCGTAGGGACGCGCTCTTGTTTTGGGTCCGGAGAGTACAAGCTGATAGTTTTGAGTCCGAGATTGAAATTTTGCGTTTAGGCCGTCGCAAGTTGAAGGGCGCGGTATCGCGATTGAATCCCTTCCTGGACGAGAGTGGGCTTTTGCGAGTCGGCGGAAGACTTCGAAATGCGAACCTGCCGTATGGAGCTCGTCACCCCCTTTTGTTACCTAAAGCCGGACATTTGACTCAACTGATAATAACAGATCGCCATGTGAATGCACAACATGCTGGCTGTAATGCTTTGTTGGCCATTTTGCAGCGTGAATTTTGGATTTTGTCTGCTCGTCGAGCCATTCGCACTGTGGTTTTCCGTTGCCTGCCTTGTTATCGATTGAAGGCCGCGACCATGCAGCCCCAGATGGGTGATTTGCCTGCTGATCGCGTCACGGAATGTAGAGCTTTTGCCGGAGTCGCCACCGACTTCGCCGGTCCCTTTACTGTAAAGGCTTCGAGACTGCGTAATGCTAAAACCTATAAGGCGTACTTGTGCGTGTTTGTGTGTTTGTCCACCAAGGCTGTCCACTTGGAAATTGTCTCGGAATTGTCTACCGAAGCCTTTGTCGCCGCCTTGAGCAGATTTGTTTCCCGTAGAGGACTGCCGTCATTGATACGTTCCGATTGTGGTACTAATTATAAGGGAACGTGTAATTATCTTAAGGAAGTAGTTAAGTTTTTTGTTGATAATAAAATAGACATTGGAACCACCCTCTCCCGGCGTGGGATAATCTGGAAGTTTAGCCCTCCAGCTTGTCCGACCTGGGGAGGAATTTTTGAAGCTTGTGTAAAGGCTGCCAAGACACACTTGCGTCGCGTGATTGGAGAAACTATTCTCACGTTTGAGGAACTTGATACGGTATTTTGTAAAATTGAGGCCGTCCTCAACTCGCGACCCTTGTGCCCGTTGTCTTCGGACCCGAATGACCTGGAAGCGTTGACCCCAGGTCATTTCTTGATCGGACAGCCCCTTTTGGCGTTGCCTGAATATCCGATTCAGGATGTAGGATCCCATCGTTTGTCGCGATACCAACTCTTGAAACAGATGTCCCAAAACTTCTGGGCACGTTGGTCGATGGAGTATTTGCATATCCTACAACAGCGCGTGAAGTGGACAGATAAAACCACCCCACCCCAGACTGGCGACCTCGTGTTTATTAAGGATGCTAACCTGCCGCCCCTATGTTGGCGAAGGGGGCGCATTGTTAAACTCTACCCCGGAACTGACGGAGTTCCTCGTTTTGCTGAGGTTTTGGTTCGAGATTCGGTTTTGAAGAGAGCAGTTAGTGGGCTCTCCCGATTACCCTTAGATTGACGTACCGTTCTTAACGGTCCGGGGCGGGGGGATGTTCGGAAAAGATCGACGTTTCTGAACGCGTCTTTAATGTCACGTCAAATTGACATTTGGCTGTCACTTGAAGTTGACAGTGACACTTGATTGAAATTCTTGTAAAAGTAAAGATGTCGGATTAATTTTGCTGAATTTGTTAAAAAATCGCTCGCGTTGAATGTGCCTGGCATATCGAGTTTGAATAAAATCTTAAATTATCTATGTGATCCCGTTTTGTACGACCAAGGTTTTGACGCCATCCATCGGGCTGGTCGCGGAGTTTTGAAAGAAAGATAATTGTCCACCACGCGTTGTTGCAGGGGCAATATATATCTTGACAAAAAGCTCCTCCGTGTGTTATTGTGTATCTATTGTTGAAGCGCCCAGTGTCTTGGGAACGCTGTGTTGTATGTGTTGTGAGTGAGGTGACGAGTTGGTAAGGTCTGCAGAAGACGAAGAAAGGACCCCAGGGGCGCGCGCGCTCCCTTACACCACTTCTGCCTTGGAGACGTTCGACACACGGACCCGTATGTAGCCTCACCTTACTTAACATTCTCTCCGCTGTGTATCGCAGTCCAGTTGTTCAGTTTACATCCCCGCTGAAACCTAGTTTTTTGTCCGGAGTCTATATTAGTAATACCAGCTTCCACTGCGCTAGCTGATTCCGCGGTATAGGCAGGGGTGTACTGAACAGTAATAATTTCATTTGATATAATTGTGTTTTATATAATCATCAATTTAGTCAATTAAATGTATAGTGTAGACAAAGGAGCAGGGGGAACGGGGGGACAGTGCGCTCGAAAGGGGGGCTCGGGGGGCGAAGCCCCCCGCCATAAAAATACACAACCGTGACAAAACAATTTATAATAGGTTAGGTTAGGTTAGAACTGTGAACAAAACAAAACGCGAGCCGAGCGAGCGAAGCGAGCGTGCCGCGGCAGCGGCCGGCGAAGCGCCAGAAATAGTTATTCGTTGATTATACTAAATGAACGTTATATGAAATGATATTATGTTATATAACCATTATGTGTTTTAAAGGAGATTTTTCAGTTTTGTATGGAGCCTCGGCTAGGACCTTGTACACTATACCATAGGCAAGCAAAAGATAAATATAATAACTGAAAACTAATTAAATCGCAATAAGCTAACGCGTTTGATGGTACAAAAGCATTATCTAGTCTTAATAATTATGCAACCCCGATTCAGTATGGCGGTAAAATGTCACACTAACATTTAAAAAAAAAGGTTCACATCGACAGATTATCATCAGTCGTCAATGTCATCGTTTTTTCGTACAGAAAAATCAAAGATTCCGAACGCGATTTAAATATGGTTGCCAGTGTGACCATGGATGGCAAAGAATTTTTATTTCAAAGATTATTTTTGTACCATTTATCCAGAAAGACAATGAGAATTTTAATATTTTATTTGACTTTACTATATTTTTTACTATTAGTACGAATATTGTACAATGTCCTAGCCGAAAATTAAAAATGTCCTTTTATACAATGTAAGTGTTATAGTAGGTAAATGTTTATTATATGAAACGTTTTTATATCAAATGTTCATTATACGGTTTAAAATTATATATTTTGAATTTATATCATTCGTTGATTATACAAAATGGACGTTATAGGAAATGATTTTATGTAATGTGATGTTATATTATGTGAGTATTATACAAAATGTTGTTATATCATATATTACACACCCCTGAATCTTAGCTAATGTAGGTAGGTATAGAGTTTGTGAAGTCTGGCTCTACATTAGAACTGATAACTTTTCACAGAAAAAAAGCCATACTAGTGCATCGAACAACAATATCACCTAGTTCTAGATACATACTTGGAGTGACAGATATGTCCAAGCCTCATAAGCTCACTTGAGAGTATAATTATAAGTAGATTATTTTGACAGTGTCAATAATACTAAGATATTTCAAACTTGGAACGCTTCCTGTCATTTATAATGTAAGATCGTAACATTCGTAACCTTTTTTCACATAAAGTTTTCATTTAGTGCGTGAGCATTCATCTCGTACTATTGTTGATCGAAGTACACTTGTCATGGCAACATGATAATTTTGGTGGAATACAATATTATTATTAATTAAGTAATTTCTTCATCATCCCGGATAATTTCAGGGATTGTTCTCCTCATGAAAACAAACAACTATTATTATGGGATCAAAACTGAAATGACGAAATAAAAAATCAGCTGTTCCATAAATTTTTAAGCGACTTCTAAATCAAAAAAGAGGAGGTTCTCTATTCGTCTGTAGGTATGTATGTTTTTTTTTTGTGTATGTCCACCGATTAATCGAAGACGGATGGACCGATAGAAATGATTGAAACGTTATTAAATCAGGTTGGTTTCCAAGTTGGTCCCATTTTTTGAAATTTTGAAATCGGTTCAGTAGTTTTCAGGAAATCTTGAAAATACTGTCGTTTTCGTTACCACTTTATGTAAATTTAATACGGATCTTTAGGCATAACTCCTTTGTTTATAAACCGATTTAGATGATTCGCCTGTTTTTCTTGTCAGTTAAAAGATGTCCATAACAGGTGGTAGGTAAAAAAATGTTGGACGATTCATAAGCATTAATTTTATTTAATCTATATGAATAAAAATTTATTGACTTTGACTTTGACTTTGACTCTTGTTGTGTTAAAAAAGGGATACCTCAAGGTAGGTATTTTAACCGACTTCAAATAAGGAGGTTTTCAATTTGATCACATACCTATTTACCAGAATACAAGTAAATTGCCTGCACGATGCACTAAAAAGAGTGAAATAAAAATTATTTTTATAAAAAAATAAAACCGCCTTCAAAAAAATCACATCAAAAAAGTAAGAAATAATTCCTCACCAAATAAATAACGTAAGTACTTTGAAGTCGGGCGTGAAACATGTACGATTTTTTGTTGTTTTTGTTAAAACCCGGCCGACTTCAAAGTACTTAGGTACGTTATTTATTTGGTGAGGAATTATTTCTTACTTTTTTGATGTGATTTTTTTGAAGGCGGTTTTAATTAAATATTTTTGCACTTTTGTATGGAACACTTCGATCAACAATAACACGTAGGTACTTTTGTTGATCGAAGATGGAACAGCTGATTTTTTTTCCGGATTTCAATTTTGGTCGCTTCTAAAAGTTGTTTGTTTTCATGAGTAAAATAATCCATGAAATTATCCGGGATGATAAAAAAATTACCGCGCCTATTATGAAAAATGTTAAAGATAAAGTTTATGTAACCTTGTTTGAGCAATGCATTTTTTTTTGTTTAAAGGCAAATAAAACAAACCATAGCCTTAAAAGAATTTTAAATAAACTTCCGAATAAACACTTAAAAAAAAATGTCTTGTACGATGTAGTATTTTTTAACGGCCGTCCTATCTACTAAATATTTCTTATACCTACGTAGCATTCATAGCTATGCGTGTTTTATTTTGTTAACAGTTTAAAGTAGGTTCATAATCTGAAAAAGAAAAGAGTAAGTAATCTAAGCAAGTTGCGTCCGATGGCAATTTGTTATGTTTTTTAATTAAAACGAACTAAGCCAAGAATAAAATAAAAAGACAAAAAATATGATTCTGAAGTACTTTTATATTTAATTGTAGGTCTTAAAAATTAGTAATTACACAAAAATAAACTACAATTATAATTTGGTTACATCTTAGGCTCGTTTTCATTTGACGGTACAAAATTTTACCTAGTTTTTTTTTACATTTTCAGTCACTTGGACTTCATCACTTCAGCCAAAATCTAGTTGTTGTTTCCATATGATTATTATTATCTACTCCATAAGTTATTGCGTATTATAGCTACTTACAATTACAAATTTATGTACATTGTTAAAATTACAAATTACTATTCTACTTTGTACATAAAATGACTAGACTTTTCTATATCACTTCTTTCTAATAAAATTACCTATATCGCGAACAAAATCACAAATAAATATTGATACACCACTAATAACTGTTAATTTTGAAATCATTAATTTTGCGGATTAGGATTCACTTCTTTTGCAAATATTATCTTATTGTTACTTTTTGCATTCACAATGCAATTTTTATTATTGAAGGTGAAGTAAGTATTAGAAAACAATTGTAAGACGGGGCGATTTTTACTAATTCTTCATTTTCAAAAGATTTTCACGCATCCATCTTATTAGATTTTTGCGCATGGTAAAAACAATGTTCTAATCTACCTAAACAGTATATTCAGTGAACTACGCGCGAAATCTAGAAAGTATTATCTAAACTGCTAGGTATTTTTATTAAAAAGAAGCAATAAATATCAAAACTTATTTGGCACATTTACTTTGGATGAAATCTTAATACTATCAATAACGGACGCGATCTTTCAGTTACAATAAATTTAAAACAAAACAAAGCCTCAAAACATGCGTAAACAAAGTCGATAGATACTCACTTTCCATCAGTAAAACAAGAGACCGTCATTTTTATCTTTACAATGGCTTGGTCAATATTAGAACTAACACTATTTAATATTTGGTTGAAGCTTTATACCCGTCGAGTTTATTTAATATTTTTACATTGTTATCAAACGTCACTGGAGCACTTGGCACATCAGTCATACATACGGCGAGGTCACGAGGTCCGTCAGTAGTTCAGTAGGGGGATGGACTCGACACGCACCCGCCGAGGTACATTCACCTCCAGTCGTCTGGAGGCCCGTTGCCCTGATGCAGAGGAGAAAACGCACTTCTCCTAGGCTCTGATCCAACTGAGCTATCTTGGGAACCTATTATAGACTCAATTGAGAAGCCATTTCGAGACCTCTTGCTTCGAGGTTCTGTGGTATCTGCTACCCGTGGCGGTAGGGGTACTGGCCTGAGCGTCGCCGGCGGAGGACGGGGTAACGACAGCAATGGCGTCGGGGGCAAATAACACGGCAATGGCA
Source organism: Crambus lathoniellus (assembly GCA_949710035.1). Lineage (NCBI taxonomy): Eukaryota > Metazoa > Arthropoda > Insecta > Lepidoptera > Crambidae > Crambus > Crambus lathoniellus. The sequence goes on along the minus strand of OX453314.1, from coordinate 21,516,812 downwards.
ACAAAGGAGCGTATGCCTCCCGCGCCAGCATTGCGACAACAGCATGCGCATGCTGCAGCGAAGGAGCAGGCCTCTTATACCGCTTCCGCCGCCTCAAGAAACTCCCATTATCAAACATATCTTCCGCAAGAGGATCCAAAGTCCAGTAATTCCCTTTCCCCGGATTCCCTGGCTCCCTCGGTATCTTTATAAAGCAGTCGTTCAAACTCAGATTATGTCTTATCGAGTTCTGCCAAGCTGGAAACTTCTCTCTGTAGTAAGGAAACCTGGTCATAATGAACTCACAGATCCCGCTTAAAGTTAGCTTCTTGTGTGGAGACTGTAGTATCGCCATCGTTATTAAAGCGATGTAGGAGTAAGGCGGTTTTATGAGCTGCGATGAGGACTTCTGCTTCGGCTTCTTCGGGGAACTGGATTTGGTGTCACAAGGGCTCGACGCTTCGAACCTGTCGGAGTCACTGGATGGAGGGGGCACGTCAGGCGTATCTTCATCGACGGATACGTAGGTGTCGTCTTGAGGATACTCTGCTGCTTCGTCACGCAAATAGTGAGGTAGGTACAACCGAGGTGGCGGCCTCAAGTCCAGCGGTAGGTCTCCCTCGATGATCATGTCGCGGTATTGGGCGAGATCACAATCTTCCATGCTGTACCGTCACATGACAGATGTGCGTTGTGGCGCGAGGCGCGGCGCGGACTGACCGGGGTGCCGGGCTCGCCGGAGGCTCTGCCCCTCAGACTCCGCCCCTGGGGGGAAGGGGCCGCGTTTACGTTCCAGTAAACACAACAATTGTCGTTATTATTACTGCGGGTCGGAGCTTTGTGCATGAATTTCAGGCCGTCGACTAATAATTATTAGTCCGCTCGGTGCTTATCGATTCAACTTTGTCGCGGTATTTATTTTGGATGGGACGCTTTTATTTTACTTTTGTTGTTAATTTTGTTTCGGTGTTTCTTTTTGCGAGTATTTCGACACTTTTGTTTGGCCGAGATGATTTTGGACTTTAGGGAAAGTTACAGATAGGCTGTATAAAGTTACTTTTTTAATGGTTTTATTTTCTTTATCGCTACATTTTATTAAATTCAACATTACATTTTTAATTTTAAATATTGGAATTTAAGCCTGTAGCGACTCTAACAAATCGCTACATTTGTAAACAATTGTTTACATTGTTACATTATAGGTGTATTTCTCATTGCAACCTGTAATAGAGCCCTAAGTACTTCAACCCTACCAAACCCTTAAAAACAAAATGCTTATCTCCAAAAAAATCAGCAGAAATGTTGAACGGAAATTTAATAAAACCCCAAATAGAGTAAAGGCAACTGTTTGTAGAGCCGTGTGCGTCTCATGATCCTTTATTACCAACCTCGGGTCTCGTAGTTATTGAAAAAATCTCATAAAGCGAATTCTAGCACTCCATTCAGGTAGACGTCTTCAAATAAAAATTCGCGGAAAAAATATCTGGTAAAGATACCCTGACAATGCGAGCGGGGCACTAGAAAACCTTCGTATATGTTGCGTACCAAAACATTTACCCCTCAGGCGTCGAGGAAAAAGCTACACGTGCGAGAGGGACGCAAAACAAAGCAAACAGAGAGGGAAAGCGTCGGAAACCAATGGGAGTAGAGACGTAGTTGGGCGGAGTCACCTAAAGCTGACATGTCAGGGCGTGGCATTAGATCCTATTATTGTCTGGCAAGGCAAATAATATTTTGCACAATGTACACATTGGCAAGGGGGGTTTAGCTCCCCCGCTAATTTATTCCCAACTTCGGTTACGGGTTGTTTTTCAGCTTTGCGAGCCTGTTATTTAAATTGGACGCTGGAGTTATTTGTATGTAGCCGTCTATAGCATTGTTGGTAGTAATGAAGGAATTTTCCCGCGTTTTGTTTGTTGTAGCTTGAAATTTTGCGATTGTGTAACGGTTTCCCGTTGCGATTCGTATTTTAAAAACGTTATACCGGCTCTTTTTTTATTGCCAACTCTTTGCGTTGTTAGCTCTGCGGAGGTTTTTTCTGTTTGTTTTTTTACTGATGAGGCGGATTATGTTCGTAGTCTTTTGAGTTTAGATTTTCTTTTTTTAACCAAAGCGTGGATTTTTTAATGGCGGTCTAGTTTAGTTTCTAGCTAGGCTAGGAGTTACTTTGCATTAGTTTAACTTCTCGTGGCTTGATAGGTAATGATTTGTCAATTTTAATTTCTGTGATAAAATCAAATAGCAAAATACCTATAAAGAGATATCTATGTGATATTATTTTAATAGCGCAAAGTTTTCTTTTTACGTTAGCATGAAAAACTGTCGGGTAATCGTCTATTAAACTCAAGGAATTTATAAGTACATTAAACTATAACCACCCGTCAAAAGCTGTCAAAGTTCTGCTGTCAAAAATATTCTAAATTTTAGTTCCTTATAGGACCAACAGAGGCGCTGCTCTGGTTTTCATTCAAAATTGTACGATCGCGATAACCAAAACGATGACGATAGGTTTTCGTGCTAGTACCTATGTCTGTTCGACTTTTGAGGTATTATCCGATTTACGCTGATACCTAAGTACCGTAGCGTGGCTTGTCTGCTACTTTCGCAATAGGGGAGCGAGGGGCTTGTTGTAACAGTTTAAAAAAAATTATATTGAGATGCATTGTTTAAATTGCCACCAACTTAATATTATGTGATACCCTAACTATTCTTCTATTAAGTCAAATTGAAAAAAAACCAAATCTACAGGTAACTCTTATGTTAAAAAAGGCGGTGTTACAACTTACCCCATGCCCTGGATAGAAAAGTTCGTAGGTACATTGGTAACCGCACACCGCATGCATCACCCACGTTCATCGACCATGAGATTGTAGGTATATCCCGCGGAAATGCGATGGTCGTGGCTTCTTAAATGCTAAGACATTGCGTAACCGCGAGATATGCAATCATAGGGAGTATTTTCTCTACGTCGATATGGGGTCTCATAGAGATGTAGTTGCTGTTGACAATGGACTGGCTCCTCTATTTTTAGCAAAAGAAAACTGGCGCAAACCTGTATGTAGTACTTAGTACTTCCGACTGCAGCATTGTGTGGCAAAGCTAGGAGTTACATGGCAGATTCTACCGGGCTCTCCATGGGCCCGAGACGTAGATTTTCCTACTAGCCTCAGTATCCTGGCTCCGTTTCGGTGATCTTTTTGGTGAAACCGAAGGTTTTGACTGTGCAATTATGGATAAGATTGTGATGAGGAATAACTACCGAAAGTATCCTATCCTATCCTATCCTAAGGGATGACACAGTGGATATTTGCCGAGCGTGCCATCGTCCGGGTGAATCCCTGACATATAATATCCGGTTGTTTTCGTCTCGCAAACGGCGAGTATTTGCATAGACATAACCAAGTGGCCAGGATAATACACCAACAACTCGCTTTGAAACACAGTCTTGTGGCATCCGAGGTGCCGTACTACAGGTATGCATATGCACCAGAACAGGTCCTTGAAAATAGCCATGCCACATTATATTGGGATCTATCTATCATTACAGACAGGACTATTGTTGCTAATAAGCCCGATATTGTATTGATGAACATGAACGCCGCGCAATAATTGATTGATTGATGTCGCCGTTCCCCATGACGACAACCTTGTGAAAGCTGAAAAAGATAAAGAAAACAAATATCTTGATTTAGCTAACGAGATCGTTGACATGTGGAACATCGATTCAGCAATTGTTGTTCCGATAGTCATATCTGCCCATGGTCTGATAGCCAAAAGCCTCGGCTAGATCAAGAGTCAGATGCAGAAGGCAGTACTTCTGGACACGGCCCGTATAGTGAGAAGGTTCCTGTCTCAGGATCCTTAACCACCGGTAGCCGGGACCCTGATCTTGCTACGGTTGGGGAACTGCTTATTTGTATTTTTAACCGACTTCTAAATCAAAAAGGAGGAGGTTCTCTATTCGTCTGTATGTATGTTTTTTTTTTTTTTTTATGTATGTCCACCGATTACTCGAAGACGGCTGAACCGATTGAAATGGTTCAAACGTTATTACATCAGGTTGGATTCCAAGTTGGTCCCATTTTTTGAAATTTCGAAATCGGTTCAGTAGTTTTCAGGAAATCTTGAAAATACTGTCGTTTTCGTTACCACTTTATGTGAATTTAATACGTATCTTTAGGCATAACTCCTTTGTTTATAAACCGATTTAGATGATTCTTGTTTTGTTGGAAAGGGGATACCTCAAGGTATTTTAACCGACTTCGAAAAAGGAGGTTTTGAGTTTGATCACATACCTATTTACCAGAAAACACGTAAATTGCCTGCACGATGCACTAAAAAGAGTGAAATAAAAATTATTTTTATAAAAAAATTAAACCGCCTTCTAAAAAACCACATCAAAAAAGTAAGAAATAATTCCTCACCAAATAAATAACGTAAGTACTTTGAAGTCGGCCGGATTTTAACAAAAACAACAAAACATTGTACATGTTTCACGCCCGACTTCAAAGTACTTACGTTATTTATTTGGTGAGGAATTATTTCTTACTTTTTTGATGTGGTTTTTTAGAAGGCGGTTTAATTAAATGTTATATTTTTTGTGTTATACATTGTAAAAATTTAATGTTTAGAAATATAATTTTGTATGTATTTTAAATGTAATAAAGGAGATAATAATAATCCATTTATTTCAGGCAACAATATTAGTATAACAATATATGGCCCATATAATAAATACCTTACAGACGACTTACATATAATATTATATTCTTTAAAAAATCTATTTATTTACACGTAGTGTCGACGGCGACGGGGCGGCCGGCTGCGGCGGCGACGTGTTGCGCAATGCATTGTCCGGCAGCCGACCTCGAACCCGGCGGAACAAGACACCCTTCGGCCAGAAATCTTCTTTCATGAAGGTCGACAGATGATCCTCAACACAAAATTAAATGAGTTGAGGACTCCAACCGCTCGAACCTCAGAGTAAATTTAGTCTTTGCTCTCATGTACTCCACTATGTCTTCAGGTTTAGGCGGGACATATAGACCAGCGTTGTAGGGATAGCTGGCCGCAGCAGGTGGTTGTGTCCAGTCGGGGCAGTGCCGTACAGGTTACGACGAGAGGCCTATTCTACTTTTCCACCGTCGTGAATGAAGCCATCATCATCGCATCCTGCATCCTGTTTCCGAGGCGCTGGTTGCGCTTTGGAGACCGACCGTTGTTTGTTCCCCTCCTTTATAATACGGTATTTTACTGATTTTTTTTTATTTCTTTAAAATGTTTTTCGAAATATTAGCTACACAAAACAAGTTTTCATTTTGAATTATCTTGAATATTTTCAAAGATATAGGACTTCAAACTTTATAATTAGACAAGGACAGGACGCTATCTTAGTGACGTCAGTGGGTTAGTAGCGTCATAGTCACGCCATAGAAGATTTCGTTTTAGAAAGAGACAGCTATAGTCAAAATCAAACAGACTATAATTCTTTTATTATAAAACAGATTGAAATTATATTTTCACATTTGGTATTCTTAATTGCAATATTTTTTAACGTCATCATTAAATATCTACATTTCAACAACAGTAAAATACCCTATTATTGCTCGTAACGTGACTGTTCTATAAGTAAGTATATACACCCAGTAATAGGGAAGTTTCAAAAACTGTTTATTTTTCCATAATGCTACCAAACCATAAACAAACCCTATCTAACGTCTGTTGTAATAAATTATAATATGTGTTATTTATTTATTAAATATCGTAATAAAACAGATTAGACGCAGACGGGCGGCACTTTAAAGTTATCAATGACGATTTTATGGGCTACCTACTGTTCATAAAATGATTTGAATTAAACTCATATCTCGATAATTTTGATAATCAAACAGATGCAGTATAAAAGAGCTGTGGAGTTACATTTGCACTATCGTTTGATCGTACATCGCAGCGGTAAGTACCTACTTACTAAGTACCAAGTGTACCCTCTGCCCCTGTACCGTCTAAAAATATGGATATGGACATGGCCTTTATTTGACATTTGAAACCCATATTTTGTCCTTATATGGACACAATATGGGCTTCAAATGTCAAATGAAGCCCATGCCCATACCCATAATCTTTAGCCGGTAGGCCCCCTGTAGAAAGAAAGAAAGAAAGAAAGAGAAACATTTACAGGATACTATACATATACAGGATAATTTTTTCAATCAGTGCACAAATTTTTAAGATCGACTCAGAATCGGTAAGTGAACAACTTTCTCCTAGAAACATGGGTCGAAATACGGCAAAAATGTTTGGACTTCCCATACTAAATCGATCACGTGATCAGTCAGATTTGTATGAAGAGTCTGAAAATTTTTGTCATATTTCGACCCATGTTTCTAGGAGAAAGTTGTTCACTTACCGATTCGGAGTCTATCTTAAAAAGTGCACTGATAAAAAAAATATCCTGTATATTGTGTGCCTCTGGCTTTAGTATTGTTCTGTGACTCTGGGTGCAGCGAGAGACAGGCCCTGTGCTTGACTGAGTCCAACATGCCGTTTTCGGTACACAAAAAGAATGTATTTGCCCTCACTATAAAACTAAAAAGTCATAGTAGGTACCCTATTCTTCTAAAGTCTTTCGCATCTGATCGACTACTATGAGTTGTAAAGGGTTTCCATTAGTCTGATAGATCAACGGGTGAACTATAGAATCTGCCTTAGACTTAGCGCTAACAGCTTACGGCATATCCCATCATCACTGTCATATAATCTCATCAAAGGCACTTCTAAATATTGTGTTAAGGTATTTTTTTAAACTATTATTGTTTTCAACTGCATCATGTACTTAGTTGAAGTCCTTGTAGGTAACTAATTTAAGTACTAATTTGTATTTATTTATTTATTTACTAATACTAATTAGTAAGGCCTTAGTTCTAATACTCCGTGAAATTTTAGTGGTTGTTTTCCCGAACATTACTTGAAGAAGTCATCAATATAAGCAACTTTTACTATGGGCACAGAATAAATAATAGTGCTAAGGCTATGGGACCAACTCCGAAATCGCCAAAAAAAAATCCCAGTTGTTCCTATAGTACTTACTTAAAAGTTATTTGTACTGGTGAGTTCTTAAAGTAATTTTCGGGAAAACAACCACTAAAATTTCACGGATATTGCTTCTAATCTCAATATTTAAATAATGCATAATTTACTCGTTTTCAGAAAATAAAAAATGAAATTCTTCGTTGTTATCGCTGCCCTCGTGGCTGTGGCCATCGCCAGCCCCCTCAAGCCTACTTCCAACGAGGCTGCCCAGCTGGAGGCCATCATTGCCGCCATCCACAGCCCCAGCACCGACCCCGTCACCGCCGCTCTCCTGGAGCAGCAGCTGCAAGACCTCTACGGCTTCCAGCCAATACACGTCGGACCCGCTATGGTTGAGACCGAGCCCCATCCTATCCAAGTTGGACCTGCTGTCGTTGGCCCCGTGAAGCCCGAGCCCCACCCCATCCAAGTTGGACCTGCTGTCGTTGGCCCCGTGAAGCCCGAGCCCCACCCCATCATGACCCTGCCCGCTGAGATCCCATTCCCAGTCTTCGATGAAGCTAGCCCCGTATCCGTCGAGTCTAGCCCTGCCGCTCCCAGCAGCAGCCCCCTTGTCCAGATCATCGTGAACGTCAACTCTGCTTATGATTATGACGTCGCCGCCCCCGTTGCCGCTTACCCCATCGAGGACATCATCCCTACTCCCATCCACTTTGTTGAGGAGGATATCATCCCTAGCCCCGTCCACATTGTTGACGATGCCCAAGAAGAGATTGTGCCTAGCCCAGTACACATTGTCGATGAGGCCCATGAAGAGATTATCCCCAGCCCAATCAACATCATCGAGGAGGCCGACGCCCCCGCTGAGGCCATCATCATCGCCAACCCCATCGTGCCTATCCCCGTGATCAACATCCCCGGAATCATCAACTAAGCTTAGCAAGACTGCGATTGAGCTTTAGAAACGGACTGAAACTATAGTTTTTGTAAGACCTAGCTACTTAACCCACGTCTGCAAAACTTTCAGATCAGATAGGTATCAAATATGACAGCTTTTGATCAATAAAGATATTGTTTTTATAAAACCTATTATGTATTTATTTCTTAAAACCTAAGTTTTGTTCTAATCAATGAATAACTCGACTTAAGTTATAGAATTTTTCATAATTGAAAAATGTAGTAAGTAAGTAAGTACCTATTAGAAAAACCAACTATGTATATCGATATTTTTCTACCAGCTGCCCATCCCTAATTTAAAACCCACATGTGTATGGGCACAGCCTTCTCTATCGTCTATCGTCTTCTACCGATAGAGAAGGCTGTGGTATGGGAGATCCGCAGTAGCACAGTAAAATCGAAGGCTCTGTTTTCTGTTCCTAAACTCTATCACCTGTCGTCTTCTCGTTTAATTCCATGCAGAACTTTTTAAGTCATAATATTGTTATGCATAACTATGACTGCAGAAATTTCATTTCGCAGAAAATCGTTTGGCATACACTCATAGATCTAGCATACATTCAAAACGCAGAAAGTTTCTAGTCAGAATTGTTCTTTGGCATAAATTTAGTATCTACAGGGTGTTAAGGGCACCGTTGCAAAAACTTTAACTATGGCTTCAGACCATCATACTGAACAACGTACATCAAGATTTTTTGTCGGAAATGAAAAAAAAATCGACTTTTCATACAAATGTAGCAACTAATCGGGACGTTTTGTATGGAGATTCGAAATATTTTTTTATTTCCGACAAAAAATCTTGCTGTGCGTTGTTCAGCATGATGGCCTGAAGCCATGATTAAAGTTTTTGCAACGGCATCTTTCTGTAACTTACCTATACAGTCATACTACCTTGAACGTTAGGTAATATATATACCAACCACCATTATACTTAGCAAAATATTTACGAAGATATTCAAACTTTCTTACTAACGAAAGCCATACTAGTTGACATGATTAACTCGAGCAGAAGCCGCCGGTAAACATTCAACACACGAGATAAACCGACCGTATGGGATTATAGCGTTACATTTTAAGCTCATGTGGATAAACTTATAGGAAAACGGCACCTGTGGAGAAAAATGAGGTACTTACGCCGCATTTCCACCTGCAAGTAAACTTCTGCGATAACTAAATGTAAGTACTAATATATATTCTGTGGATAAATGTCCGACAGGTCTGTCCGACAGCAACTTGCTAATGTAAACTACGTAGCATTTACATTCGCGACAGCTTGCCAGTATGATATGTCAACGATTTTGCAAGAACTCACGCAGGACTTCCGCAAGTTTACTTGCAGGTGGAAACGCGGCCTTAACAATTTTAACCCCGATAAACTCGAGTTCACAAGTGAAGTTAGGGCTAGGACTCCCGGCCGAAATAGGGCAGGCTAAAGGTCATAGCCCACTTATACCGCACCGCTCCCACCCAACTAAATATACAATAGCAGACAGCGCGCGGTAACGTCTGCTGTACACAGGTAGAGTAAACGGTAGAGTAAAGCGGTAGAGTACTAACTATCTTACTAACTAGGTATACTAAACAAACACATCTTAGATTTCTGCGCGAACTGTCCATATAAATAAAACACTTTCACGGATTTGAGAATGTATGGGCATTCTGATGGCAGCTCGAGCAGTTGCAACAAGAGAAGTAACCGGCTATGACATACTTAAACTTTCTGATAGTAAGTAGGGCAGGCGTACCGGTTTTGGCCACTGTACCGGTTTTGGCCACTTTTTGCTCTAAAAGTTTTCTAAACAACTTTTAGCCTTGAAGGTATTTTAAGGTAATAATAACAACCGTTAGAATTCCATGAGTCATACGATTTTTTTTCAATAATCCCATTTTCTGTTTTAAAAAATGTTTTGTATGAAAATTTTAAGAAATTGGTTTTGGATGAAATACTTTATAAACCTTTGTTTTTTACAAATAAATTGTTGTTTTGCAATTGATTGGTTTCTAGTGCATTAGAATATATTGATTTAACCTGGGTTTGGTTTTAATTTTTCGCTATTCTTGCAAAAGTTTAACTATCAAGAAGTGGCCAAAACCGGTACATTTGGCACCTCTCACACATTTTGTGTTATATACAAAAACTATATAACTTTCTTAAATTTGAAAAATGTACCTCTAAAGGTAGATACATTATCTATAATTTAAGATATAATTTGTCTATACCTAAGACCATTTAGTACTTAGTGCTTAAAAGTCAAAAAATCCTTAAAGTGGCCACAAAGGGTACCTCTGCCCTACTTCAGGCTCTGAATGGTACCCCAAGAACTATCCGATATTTTTGTAAAAAATTCAATAACAGGCCAAATTTTTGTAAACGGCCCTTAAATATAATTTTAAGAGACTATATTTTGGAATCCAACATAATATCGCATTGGAAGGTATAAAAAGAAAGTTATACCCCGAAAATGGTGCAATTCTTTCAGCAAATATGCTATCATCAATTTTATCGTTAACATGTGTTTATGTTCACCATATCTAAGCACCAAAGTCGAAATCCATAAAGATATAAAACGGGAAACTAATACTTTAGGAAGAAGTCGGTTGTTTCTGATAGCATTTTTAACATAGGTGTAATGCCAATTTGAGTTTACGTAGAGAGTTTTTTTTTTAAGTTTATTTATTTTTCATTTACAAATATAGGGGGATTATATACTTTTACGAAAGATAATAATAAATGTATTCAAATGTAAAGTGAATAACACTTATACTATTTTTGCCTATTTTTTTATAGATTTTTTAAAGCTTTGTAATTGTTTTTTTTAATGTCGCGGACATAAATATTGGTGGATTACTAATGAATTATTTATTTAACTAGATAATCAAATTTTCAATGTTAAGAAATTACTGATATAGAATTATTATTGTGAAAAATAAATATATGTAGCTTTCTTCCGCAATTATTTGCGGAAGAAAGCTACATTATATTTATTTTTCACAATGGTTAGGGACTTCCGCCAAGTGACGCCTGATTCAATCAAATACATAGAATTATTGTTGAGTCTCCATAGAACGAATTAGTTTGGCTCTCGGGCAGGAGTGTCATCACAGACTAAATATGGTGGATACACTCAATAATATCACTATCCAATGGACCAAAGGTCACAGTGGATCGCGTGGAAACGACCCGGTTTCCACGAGCATTAAAAATTTAATGCTCGCACGTGATTGGTGCTCGTATGTTGCTATCAACAGTTTAAGGCTGGGATACCCTAAAATAGGGTATTATAAATTATGGATCATTCGCAAATCACAAGTACCTAATTAAAGTTTGAAAAAAAAAAATATTTTACAGTTATTTATCTAGTGCTTCCGGCCGTTTTTTTTCGATTAGTGATTTTACTGTATTTTTGATATGATAACTTGATATTATAACTTAAGATAATATATTGCAGAGCAGAATATTCCTTCCTGATCAGAAGGTCTAATTAGCTAATTTTGTAAACATCAAACTTGCACTAAAAGGCTGTTATTTGGGGCATCCACCCTACGAATTATAATATATTATAGCCTTCGCAAGCTCTAAAGCCGAAGTTCTTATTGTATTCTTCCGAAAATTTGGCTTGCTGCTGGGAGACTAGAACTCTTCCATGACTGCTTTAGTAGGTAGGTACTTAACAATAATTAGTTTATGAGAACTATCCAAGTCAGACCTTAGGCCTTAATATATTATCCTAAGTTATAAGAAGAAATTATATTTTAAGTTATAAAACATTTTATGATATAAATTTTCAGGACTGACCGTTAAACTTGGCACCCATTTTGATCTCACATCTTTTGTCGTTGAAGTCAACAACCAAGGCGTATTTCCTAATATTGAAGTTGGCTCTCACTTCACATTTATGTTTTTGATGGGATAACATTTATTTCTATTAATATTGAATTAGGTATACTTATACTTAGATTCTTTTAGAAAAAAAATTATTGTCTTTGATTTTTGAGCAAATGATCGATCATACCCGTTTTTCCGTAAAATATAAGAAATGCCTGAAAATCAGTAAAAACATGAAATATATACTAAGTCTGTAGGTACCTACTGTTTAAGTAAGTACATTTTAATACCAATCTTATGGTAGTTAATATTACCTCTTGTAGGTATCGTACAAAAGTTTTCATGAGTTTTCATTATTTTGTAAATTAAGGATTAGCGACATCTTTGAACGTGAAAGAAACCTTTTTTTAACAGTCGTTTCAGCTGTCTTTGTGTTTTTATATCAAGTCGACAGATGGCGCTTTATAGGCTCTACACACGTTCCGATCCGACATTATGGTCAGACGACTACGCAACACTCGTTCAGGATTTGGTTCGGAACCTACGAACATAAAAAATATTATTCATTTTTATGATAGAAGTTCGGAACAGACCAAGAGACGTATTTCCGTAGCACTCGAAATGAAAATCTAATCTAATACGAATTGAAAACGTATACTTACGTCAACTAGTCGTCTTCGAAATCGAAATCTATTACACCCGTTTTCATGCATTTTTGTAGCATTCGAAATCTGTTTTGCCAATCCTACTAATATTATAAATGTGAAAGTTTAGATGTTTGGATGTTTGGATGTTTGGATGTTTGTTACTCAATCACGCCAAAACGGCTGAACGGATTTGGCTGAAATTTGGGACACAGATACTTTGTAGTCTGGAGAGGAACATAGGCTACTTTTTATCCCGAAAAAATGTCACATTCCCGCGGGATAACGTCGTGAAGTCCACGCGGGCGAAGCCGCGGGCGGATAGCTAGTAAATTAATATTCTTTGATTGTTTCAAAATCACAAGTATTCAAAATCACAAGTACCTATCACAAAATCAAAATTAAAAGTACCTATAGCAAAAAGCAAACACAAACACTTGTCATAAGATTGTCAGTGACGACATTTTGCGGCCACAGACATATAAAGATGATGAATTCTAGGAGAAAAAATTCTGCAACTGACCACTTGCAGAATTTATAGGTGTGATGTGACAATTTCGAATCGAATTCAAACTCGACCGCTACGGAAATACGTCTCCAAATCGGCTGTCAGATCGAAACATGGCCGTTATACACGTTCCGATCCGAATGCCGATTTGGTGCCGACGAACTTCGCTGCAAATTGATCCACGCCTACACACGTTCAATGTCTGCCACACCAAATCTGGCCCATGATTCAAGAACCGTCGGAAACGCTCCCGACAGCGAAATGTATGCCCTGTCTCTGTCACTCGCTATAGAATAGACAAAGACAAAGCACAGAATTTGAATCCGAATCTGTTTCCGACGGTTTGTGAATCAGGGGGCTGGTCGGCCGTCGCTACACACGTTCCAATTTGGTCTGGCCGCACCTAGCTGTAGTTGCAGGTGTTGCCAGCCACTGCTAATCTCCCAATATTAATATTTAGGGATGTAACGATAGATAATTTTGCCGATATGATGCCGATACTTATATACTTAGATACTTTTGGTAAATAATCGGCGATAGCGATACCGATATCTATGGCCAATTTCATTATCATCATGTCAGCCAAACGACGCCCACTGCTGGGTATAAGCCTCCCCCAAGAATCTCCACAACGATTGGTCCTGCGCTGCCCGCATCCAGCGGCTTCCCGCGACCTTGACTAGATCGCCGGTTCACCTTGTAGGGGGCCTGCCCACGGAACGTTGTTTGGTACACGATCGATTAATCCATAGATACCTAATTCATCGAATAACTAATAAATTATGTACCTTGTATGTCATTCTTTATTATGCATAGTTACTTAAATTTTAAGGTCAAGCCTTGAGAAGTGTGAAAAATAAATAAATAAAAATGCCCAGCAGTAGGCGACGTACAGCTAATGTTTTATTTTATTTATTTGTATAGATTTACATTGGTAATTTGGTTTGGTTTGGTTTGGTTTTGTTAAATTGGTTTGCATACATTATTACAACATTAAACTTAAGTCTATGGTTTTAAACTAAATGCATCAGACAATAACAGGTAAATACCGCATGCAATAAAGTTAAATAACATCATTAGACAATAAAAAATAGAAACATGTTTGACAAACTAGGTAGGTATTACTTATTAACCTAAACAATAAAAAAAGTATATATAAACTGTGGTTGACTTAAATGAGAAAAGTTAAACATAGATCTACTCTGAAAATCCCTCAATAACAGCTTTACAAACATAGTTCAGCGAGTTAAAATGAACATCAAATGCGTTGCTATATTTATTTACAAGCTTGCAGAATTTTGGTACTGGTGAATTAGCACCAAAGACAGTCCTACGCAGTGGAGGGCATAGTGGTGTTATTTGATTACGTGGGTATATTTTGTTGGTTTATAATAAATAAAATAAAATAAAATACGCTTTATTGCACACAAAAGAAATATATATAAAAGAAAAACAGTTACAACAAAAGAAGAAAGTATACAAAAAGCGGCCTTATTGCTTAACAGCAATCTCTTCCAGACAACCTTTGGTGTAAAGAAAGAAAAAAATAAAAGTGGAGTATAGGGGAGTGGGTGCGCTATGGAAAGAATTTTAAGAAGGAAATATAAATAAATTATGATAAACTACTTAGTAAAATATAATTTATAAGCAATGAAAGGGATAAATCCTTACTTATATTATAAATGCGAAAATGTCTGTCTGTGTGTTACACAATCACGCCTAAACTACTGAACCGATTTAAATGAATTTTGGTACAGAGATAGTCTAGAGCCTGAGAAAGGACATAGGCTACTTTTTATTCCTGAAAAATATCACCTTCCCGCGGGATAACGTCGTGTAGTACACGCGGGCGAAGCCGCGGGCGGAAGGCTAGTATATTATAAATGCGTCTCTGTCTGTCTGTGTGTTACACAGTCACACCTAAACTACTGAACCGATTTGAATGAATTTTGGTACAGAGATAGTCTAGAGCCTGAGAAAGGACATAGGCTACTTTTTATTCCTGAAAAATATCACCTTCCCGCGGGATAACGTCGTGTAGTACACGCGGGCGAAGCCGCGGGCGGAAGGCTAGTACAACATATAAATGATATTTAACACTGAGGACCAGAAGAAAGGAAATAACTACGAACTCCATTGCGAAAGGATCCCAGAGTTTGGGCTTTCCTGATACCTTCAGGTAATGAGTTCCACAGACGAACAGCGTGTACGGAAAAGGAGTAAGAAAAGAAGTCGGTAGAGTGCCGTGGAACTTCTAGAGTGAGATTAGTTGTAGAACGCAAAGTACACTGCGAAGACGAGAAATGAAAGGAGAAACAGCTTTTAAGGTAAGGTGGGGACGTTGGTAGAAAAAGAACAGAGTAGAGGAGCGTAAGAGTGTGTAACTCCCTGCGCCGGCGAATAAGGAGCCAATTAAGTTTGGATCGGAAATGAGACACATGGTCAAATTTGCGGAAGTTAAAAATAAATCTGATACAGACATTATGCAGTCGCTCAAGTTTACCAAGTAACTCCTACGATAGATTAGTGTAACAGACATCAGCGTAGTCAATAATAGATAACAGGAGAGATTGCGCCAAAGTGGTTTTGGTGGTAATAGGCAAAAAATTACGGAGGCGGTTAAGAGATCCGTATGCAGCGAAAATCTTTTTCCTAAGTTCATGGACCTGTGGCCTCCAAGAAAAATGCTGGTCAAAAGTAACGCCAAGGTTTTTTACAATTTCCGAGTACGGAATAACAGTGCCATCTAAAGAAACTGAGGGAAGCTGTTCAAAGTCGATCCTCGAAACGTAATGAGAATTACCAATAATTATGCACTGACTTTTAGCTGGGTTTACAGCAAGACCAAAGGATTTACTCCAACTACCGATCAGCGCTAAATCTGAGTTGACGACTGCAATTGCACGTGATAGTTCAAATAAAGGTGCTTGATTGTATATTTGCAAGTCATCCGCATATAAATGGTAGGAACTGGAAATAGAATCAGTGATGGTATATGTTAAGCCGTTGTATTTAAATATTAGTTGTAATTATTGTACATAGATGGCGTTGTGCCAAACGTACGTAATGCTGAACGGCGGTGTTAAGATTTTTTGGTGATTGATATAGTCTTGTCGATGCACCCAATAAATTATCCTCGACCTACACACTAGTTTTATTTACGTTGTGAATAACAGTATTTTGGACCTCTATGGGATTGTACATGGTCCTAACCGAGTCGGAAGTTTCGGTTGGTTGACCTGGAACCAGCTCAGTACGAGTGACAGGAGCAGGGACTACGGAGGATCGGAGTTTTGAGTTTGCAGCAGCAGCTCCAGCAGTGACGTCAGCGGATCTGGGTGCTACCACGAAGCGAGCGATTGCGTAAGCGGAAGCGTATGAGTGAGTGTTGTGCTGTGATGAAACTGTGAGTACATTTGTGTCATTCATTAACTTAGAATAATTTCAAGAAAGTTAGAATTTGGAAATTTTAGAAGTGTTTTCATAGACTTAGAATAATTTCTCCAAAAGTGAAATACGGGGAATCCACGCTAGTTTGCGGAGCCAAGTGCGAAAACACTTAGAAAAATTTCGTAAATTTTACGATTGACTTAGAAAATAATTTTGAATTTTCTCATACGGTGAATAGTTAGAATAACTATCGAGATGGATGCCTACGGTAAAATGCAAGATGATACTAAGTCAAAGGTTCAGAAGGGAAGGTCTAACTTTAGAAAATCTCCGAAAGATAGGATCTCTTTGTCATACATAGAAACACGTCTAGAAGCCTTAGAAAAACAGTGGTCTTCATTTGATGAAACACATAAGAAGATTATAATGGAAGTTTCTGGAGACATACTTGAAAAATCTACTTATTTTAAAAATGAGATGTATGATGAGACCGAAGAACTGTACATAAATTACAAGTCGGAGTTAAAGGAAGCCATCCTTAGGTTAAAGAAAGATGTTAATGTTAATGAATTTTATGATGCAAATGCAACTAGCAGCACCCAATCCTTTACTGTTAAATTACCGAAAATAGAAATACCTAATTTCAGTGGCAAATACACAGAATGGAGTAGTTTTCGTGATTTATTTTTGTCTTTAATTCACAACAATAAGGGATTGGATGACGTTCAAAAGCTGCACTATTTGAAAAGTCACTTGTCTGGCGAAGCCGAGCAAATGTTAAGACACATTCCTATCACGGCATGTAATTATAAAACTTGTTGGGATCAGTTAGAGCATCGTTACAACAACAAAAGGTTTTTAGCCAATTGTGTACTAAAACGTTTTATGAACCAAAAAAATGTATTGTCGGAATCTTCAAGTGCGATAAAGGAATTACTGGACACAACTAATGAGTGTTTAAATGCTCTTACTAATTTAGATGTAAATGTAGATTCCTGGGATCTTATTGTAATTTATGTAGTTTCGTTGAAACTTGATACAGAATCTCGAAAGTTGTGGGAAGTAGAAGTCAGTAGGTGTAATGATGAATTGCCTAAACTTGTTGATTTTAAAAACTTTTTAGATCATCGTTTCAGATCTTTAGAATTTCTAGACAATAAAGCCACTAAACAGAGTAATGTTCGTAATAATGTTCCTAAAACAATGCATACAATTCCTGCTGTATCATGTATATTTTGTTCCGATGCTCACAAACTGTGTAATTGTAAAAAATTCGCAAAGGAAGATGTAAATGTACGTCGTACTTTTGCCCAAACCAACAAGTTATGTTTTAATTGTCTTGCTCCGAATCATTCGATATACAATTGCCGTCAATCAACCAGCTGTCGCATTTGTAAAAGGCGACATCACTCTTTACTGCACCCAAAGTTAGGTCCTAAAGATGATCAAGTAAACACTTCCGTAGTGGAAGGGGGCGCTCAGTCGTCCAATGTAGAATCATCTCAAGGCGAGGCATCAAATATAGTGTCATGCTTTTCTAATGCAAATAGTCAAGTATTATTGGCCACTGCTTTGGTCAATGTAGATACGAAAAATGGAACTTTTTGTATCAGAGCTCTTCTGGACCAAGGTTCACAAGCTTCATTTATAGCAGAGTCTGTTGTACAAATGCTTGGTCTTAGAAGAGTTTCAAACATGAGCTACATTTCAGGGTTAGGTAGTGATCAAGGTTCATCCTTGCAGTCTAAATGGACCGTTATGGTCAAAATTCAGTCACGCCATGACCCCAACTTTATAGTTGAAGTTAAAGCTCATGTTCTTAATAAGCTCACTTCTCTTTTACCTGAGAGGAAAATGTCTGTTCCGATGTTTTCTCCTCAGATTCCTGCTATAGAGTTAGCAGACCCGAAGTTTGATACTCCGAGTAAAATTGATATTTTACTGGGGGCGGAAGTGTATGGTCAAATTTTAATGGATGGAGTTGTCAAAGGTCCACCAGGTTCTCCAATTGCGCAAAATACCAAACTTGGCTGGATCCTTTCAGGCCATATATTTTCCCCTCCAAGTTACGAACTTTCACAGACACGTAATGAAATAATTAGTATGCACACTCAATTGAGTATGAACGATCTCCTGAAAGGTTTTTGGGAGCAAGAAGAACTGTCTTCAGCTGTGAAGAAATGTCTGTCTGAAGAAGAACAGCAATGCGAAGAGCTGTTCGCCAAAACTACTTCTAGAGATGATGAGGGTCGCTATATCGTGAAATTGCCATTCAAAAAGGTGGACCCAAGTTGTCAATACGGTAATTCTTATGATATTGCGCAAAAACGATTCTTTATGCTCGAAAAACGATTACTGAAGAATCAACCACTGAAGATTCAATATTCCGAGGTTTTGGAGGAATATTTAAAATTAAATCACATGGAAGTAGTGCCGGAAGTGGAGAAAGCTAATCCCAAGGCTGTGTATCTTCCCCATCACGCTGTCGTTCGCAATGAGAGAAGCACCACTAAGGTTCGGGTCGTGTTTGATGCGTCGTGTTCGCTTAATAATGGAACTTCGTTGAATGATGATCTCATGGTAGGTCCAACGCTTCAACCCACACTTCGACACCTTATTTTACGTTGGCGCTGCTATCCTATAAGCCTGGTAGCAGATATTGTGAAGATGTACCGTCAAGTCAAGATAGCTGCTGAGGATGTTGATTTTCAACGTCTATTATGGCGTAGCGATGTTAATTCAGAACTTCAGCATCTCCGACAATTGCGTGTAACATTTGGTACATCAGCGGCACCTTACTTGGCGGTCAGATCCTTACAACAGCTTGCACATGATGAGGGAGATAAATATCCTTTGGCAGCTAGCAGAGTCCTTAGGGAATATTATATGGATGACCTTATGACTGGCTGCGAAAACATAAACGAGGGAGCACAGATTTATCAACAAATGAACGAATTACTTAAACTTGGTGGTTTCCAGCTTCAGAAATGGAGTAGTAGCAATAGTGAGTTGTTGTCAAAGTGGGATAGAGAAAGTAAGAATTCAAAGGAAACTTTAGAGCTAAAATTAGATACAGTTATCAAAATTTTAGGTCTCACTTGGAATAGACACCAAGATGAATTTCAATACACTGTCCAACTTACAGCACTGGAAACACCCATAACTAAGAGGAAAATGATTTCGGAAATAGCAAAATTGTTTGATCCCCTCGGTTGGCTAGCTCCTGTGGTCACCACTGCCAAAATATTTATCCAAAGAGTCTGGCTGTCAGGGATACAATGGGATGAAGAATTGCCATGTGATATTTTGAAGGCATGGCTTGAGTTTCGAGAAGAACTTACACATCTTGCTCAATTTAAGATTCCAAGATGGATTGGCACTAGCACCAAAGATGTTAGCAGAGAACTTCAAGGATTCTGCGATGCTTCAAATGCAGCATACGCAGCTGTAGTCTATATGAGAATCGTTGATTTTAAAGGTGATGTGCATGTACGATTACTTGCCGCAAAGACGAAGGTTGCTCCGGTGAAGCAAGTCTCGATTCCTCGGTTGGAGTTGTGCGGAGCGGTATTGTTAGCCAACCTGCTTCACGAAATTGCAGAAGTTTTAGAGATTCCGAAGGAGTGCGTTTACGCCTGGACGGACTCAAGTGTAGTCCTTTCATGGTTGAGTAGTCATCCCAGCAAATGGAAAACCTATGTCGCGAATCGGGTCTCTGAAATATTAACGCTTATGAATAATACTCAGTGGTCACATGTCAAGTCCGAATCTAACCCTGCAGATTGTGCGTCGCGAGGTATAAATCCGAGCAAACTATCGGACTTGAAGATCTGGAGAGAGGGTCCAGAATGGCTGCAAGAAAAGTTTATTAATTATTCAAAGGGACAATTTAAATTAACGGATTTAGAAAAGAAAAAAGAGCAAATTTCGTGCTACACTATTCAGTCAGAGTCAGAATCTATATTATGTCGTTATTCTTCATTGAATAAATTATTAAGAGTTGTTGCATACATACGTAGATTCCTTAAGTTAAAGAAAGAAAAATTTACGCCTTACATATCTAGATTAGAAATAAAAGAGTCTTTACTTACCTGTATCCGATTGTGTAAAAGGAAAAGTTTCCTGGAAGAAATAAAATGTTTACAAACTTTGGGAAAGATAAAGAAAAGTAGTAAACTTACCTCACTGTGTCCGTTTCTTGATGCTGATGGTATACTCAGGGTGGGCGGTCGCTTACAAAATGCTGAAATAGATGAAAATATGAAACATCCAATATTGCTGCCGTATCAGTCGCACTTCACAGATTTGATTGTGGATGATGCCCATAATCGCACTCTTCACGGCGGTCCACAATTAATGACAAACTTTTTAAGAACGCAGTATTGGATAGTTAATGCGAAAAATCTTGTTCGCAAGGTCGTTCGGAAGTGTGTTGTATGTCGTCGCCATTCTGCACAAACAAGTCAGCAAATGATGGGACAGCTACCTACGGAACGTGTCACAGTCTGTCGACCTTTCTATCAGAGTGGGGTTGACTACGCAGGACCCATAGCTATAAGACCGTATAAAGGGCGTGGTTATCGAGCCGTTAAAGGATATATAGCCTTGTTCGTATGTATGACCACTCGTGCAATACACCTCGAAGTCGTTAGTGACATGACATCCGAGGCATTTTTAGCAGCTTTTAAGCGTTTTGTTGCACGGCGAGGTCACTGCGCAGATTTATGGAGTGACAACGGCACGACCTTCGTGGGGGCCAATAGGGAGTTAAAGCATTTATTCCAAACGGAAAATTCTGAAGCCGCTTATGATATTGCTGAGTGGTTGGCAACAAATGGTACTAACTGGCACTTCATTCCACCTCACTCGCCGAACTTTGGAGGGTTGTGGGAGGCTGGAGTGAAGTCCACAAAGCACCATCTAAAAAGGGTTATTGGTAACAGTACCTTGACATTCGAAGAGATGTCCACGCTTCTGTATCAAATAGAAGCTTGCCTTAACTCGCGTCCACTTTCTCAAATTAGCAATAATCCAGATGATCCGTATCCATTAACTCCCGGCCATTTTCTAGTCGGTGAGCCGTTGCTGCTAATACCCGATACAAACTTTGAGCACAGTAACGTGAGTACTCTTAAAAGATGGCAGTTTGTACAGAGACTACTGCAAGACTTTTGGAGACGATGGTCTCATGAGTACTTGACTCAATTACAGCATAGATATAAATGGTCCTATATTGCTCCTGAACCTTCTGTAGGGGATGTCGTGTTAGTAAAGGAGGATGACCTCCCACCGTCCAGATGGTTGTATGGCGTAATTAAGGAAAAACATGTTGGTGCGGACAATCTTACGAGAGTCGTAACCTTGCGATGCAAGGGGTCTCTAGTAAAAAGACCTGTATCCAAACTTATAATTTTACCTGTCACTTAATAAATGTAAATACCTACTACTATGTTTTTTTGTATTTTAATTTAGTCAAGTATGTGTATGTGTTAGTTATGTATTATTGATGTATTGCATACCTAAATTTTGTTGTTTTTGTTAAGTTTCTTATTTGATTGTGTTGTTTCTGATGGACGTTCCGTTCATGGTGGGCGGAATGTTAAGCCGTTGTATTTAAATATTAGTTGTAATTATTGTACATAGATGGCGTTGTGCCAAACGTACGTAATGCTGAACGGCGGTGTTAAGATTTTTTGGTGATTGATATAGTCTTGTCGATGCACCCAATAAATTATCCTCGACCTACACACTAGTTTTATTTACGTTGTGAATAACAGTATTTTGGACCTCTATGGGATTGTACAGTATATAAAGATTGAAAAAAGGAGTGGAGATAAGACACCACCCCTGGGGAACACCGGCATTGATGTCGCTCCACTCAGAGAACGAATCTCTAGTGCGGACGCGCTGCCTTCGTCCTAACAGGTAACTTTGAAACCAGTCAATTGCAGTAGGAGATATGTTAAGAGAACGTAAAACACCAAGAAGAATGTCAAAATCGACGGAGTTGAAAGCGTTACTAAAGTCCAATAAAGTCAATACAGTGAGTTGTCGATTATCCATCCCCCGGCGAATGTCATCTGAGATCTTAGTTAGGGCTGTGGAAGTGCTATGGCCTTTCCGGAAACCAGACTGATAGGGATTAAGGAGATGGTTGAAATGGAGATAACCAGTAAACTGGTGGTGAATCAGCTTTTCTAGGACTTTGGAGAGGAAAGGTAATATGGAAATAGGCCGGAAATCGGTAAGGAGCATTGGTTTGGATTTTTTGGGAAGAGGGATAACATTGGAGTCCTTCCAGGAGGCAGGAAAAACACCGGTTTTAATGGACGTATTAAGGATATGGCAAATTATAGGAACTAGTACATCAAGGATGGGAAGGATCATTTTTCGGCTAATACAATCAGCACCTACAGCAGAAGATTTAATTGACAGAATTGTTCTCTTAACATCACAGTCTGCAAATTGTTGAAGAATAAAAGGATCACAGTCTTGGATTGGCAAATTTGAAAGATTTTGCAAGGTATTGGCTTTGACATTGACTTCGATAGGAGTCGAAGAAGTGAAGTGACTGTTAAGTTGGTTAAAATCTACATTGTTAAGGAAATTATCTGTATGAGCTTTGCCAATCCCAAGAGTTCTTAAGAATTTCCATACTCTCGCTGGGTCTTCATTTTCAACAGAATTATGTATGTGGCGCCTTTGAGCGTCCCTAACTACCGTATTGCACCGGTTTCTGGCTCGGTGATATTTTTCTTCATTACGTTTCGTAGGATCGAGCTTGAACCTTGCCTTGGTACTGTTCAGGTAACAGATGAGATTCGGGCAATGATGGCGAAAAACGCCATCATTGCCCGAATCTCATCTGTTAGCCAAGGTGCCGGAAGGTGTTTAATTTTGACAGGACGCACAGGTGCATGAACATCGTAAAGTGCTACTATAGCATTGTTAAAGAAATCTATTTGTTCATCTACACAATCTGTATTAAAAATATTAAAGTATATTTATGTTGAATGAATGAGTGTCATTTTTAATGTAATACTTAATATTTTTTCCTTCATCAATCAATCAATTTCTGCTACACGTGACCGCTTTCTTCTGTGAATACGTCATTAGTTTGGCTACTTTACCTTGATTGATGTCATTTTCTCATCATTTTAGGCGTACTTTTTTATGACTGTACTAAGAGGGCCAGGTTGCAGCTGGGCAACCCAACTTTTTAGGGTTCCGTAGCCGAATGGCAAAAAACAGAACCCTTATAGATTCGTCATGTCTGTCTGTCTGTCTGTCTGTCTGTCTGTCTGTCTGTCTGTCTGTCTGTCCGTCCGTCCGTCCGTCCGTCCGTAAGTCACAGCCACTTTATTCCAAAACTATTAAGACTACACAGTTGGAACTTGGTAAGCAGATGTATTCTATAAACCGCTTTACGATTTTATTACAAAAATTAAAAAAATATAAAAATGAAGGGGGTCTCCCTATACATGAAACTGTAACTAAAAATATTTTTTTAGTCAAATATATTCGTGTGGGATATCTATAGAAAGGTCTTTAAAAATGACATAAAGGCTTCTTAAACCATTTTTTCTTAAAGTCGATATTTTGAAACATACAGCCTTCCAAAGTGGTAAAATGTGTGTCCCCCCCCCTCTAACTTTTGAAATAAAAGAGTGAAAAATCTAGAAAAAATATAAGCTGTAGATCTTAATAAAAACTTTCAACGAAAATTGGTTTGAACGAGATATAGTAAGTACTTTTGAGATATAACACATTTTCAGAAACCGCAAATGTAACTTTGTCATTCATATAAACACTATGAAAAGCAAAGTTATTTTTTGCTGGCAAAAAATGAAAGTGTTATTTTGGCTTGGTGTAGGTAATAATGTAAGATAATGATGTAAGGAAGTGATCAGTAAATGGTAAAAAAATCAGCTTATGATGTGTACCGTATTTTTTGGTATTGATAACGGTAGGTACAATTTGATGATGTTGATGTATGTGTGCGCCTATGTCTGTTTGTTACTCTCTCTGTCCCGCAAAATATACTGAACAATACTAGTATAGCTGATACATCGGAATAACACAGCCTGCTACAATTTATAAAGATTTTGTGTAATTATCATTCAAATGAATAACTTAGGAGTAACCGCAAAAAATTACTTGGTCTCCAAGTCCAACAAAAAATGTGACAGTTAAAAATTCGGTGGTTTAGAAGTGTGCCACATGTTGAAATGGCTGTTAATTGGTATTGACCTTAAAACAATAAAAAATACAAAACCTTTGTGTTAGGTTGAGAGCTTGGTAAGCCACCGTTTATTATTTGTCATTTGTTTCGATTTCTTTTCACGTTGTGAATATTTTTAAGTTAAATATTGAAGTCAAATGTAAAAGGCAGTGAAATAATCTGAAACATAGTTTTATTATTAGAATTTTATCAAAAGTAAACGTTATTACTCATTATTTTTGATTTCTTTTTACATCCTGAATAGTTTTAAAGTTAAATGATTAAGTTAGCATTTTTATATATTTATTAGTTTCGTGTTATCAACGACTGAAAGGTAAGTAGGTAGGTACCTTGGGTGCTGTTGGAAGGTTGCAATTGTGTTGGTTTGATATTTTATATGTAGTAAAATAGTCATCAAGGTTTACAAGTAATTTGATATAATAAGTAAGTACCGACGAATAGTTTAAAAGCGCCATACAAACTTTGTGAACGCGGAGAGCTAAAAAATTAATTCTGAATATTGTAGAACCGTGTTTTTTACCGCCTAGACATTATTATTAAGTAGGTATATTAAAATGGAAAATGAAGTATTTAGAAAAAATCGACCCGTCTCACAACTAGCTCCGATGGGATTTCCATCATCATTTTCCATTTTTCTGTAATAAAAATTGCATTATGAATGCAAAAAACTAAAAATTAAAATAGGTATATTAAGTTACATTTTGCTGACGAAAAATGATAGTGGAATTTTGGCTAGGTATAGGTAATCGGTACGTTAAGTGGGTACGGAACCCTTCATGGGCGAGTCCAACTCGCACTTGGCCGATTTTTAACGTAACTTTTGCCTTACTCCTAACAATGAGTATGTCATGGTGGTACTCGATCAGGTAGAGCTACCGACGGTCGCCTCCCGGTCTATGATGGAGTGGTAACGTCGCCGAGCACGCATCGTTCGTTTCACGTGCTTTTCGAACTGCTTATCCTTACATATTTACTTAAAGCAGCACTCATTGATGAAGATGATGATGTCTTCTTTATGTAAATTTAGTTTTAAGACAAAATACGAGTGATTAAATAAAATGTGGTCGTCCAAATCAAAAGGGACCTTATTGCGGCCGGCACGGCACATACGTCCTTATAGTCGTGGTTTTGTATTCGAACAACAGCAATAAAGGCGTAAGTGCCGAGCGCCACAAGGTCCCTTTTGATTTGGACGACCACAAATAATCGAAAAAACTAATAAATAAAAGAATCTGCATAAATGTGCAGATAAAGTTTTCTCATAAATAAATGCTATTATGATATCGCAGAATTCTTTAATGACAAATTTAATTAAAATATTATGAAAATTATGTATGCCATGTTAGTACCTATATATATAGGTAGATGACATTTATATGACAATTTTATATGACATTAAATGACATTTACTTATTGACATTCATGTATATTTATAAGTAATTTAAATTTTACTATGTATCGTATGAATGATTGATTATTTTATATAGTGCTAATTATAACTTTAGGTAGGTTTTGTTTTTTATATTGCGTTAATAATGATTTTAATGTAATTTTATGTAATTTTATCCAATATTTAAGTAAAAAGGCAATAGTTGCCCCTCATGGTTGCGGTGCCCTTGCAGGGCGTCACTTGTACAATAATCCAAGATTGTAACACCTTATAAAACTTGTGACTTGCAATAAATCTGAATCTGAATCTGAATCTAACCTTTCGTTCGTTCTGTCCTACGCAGAACTCATGAATGAGAATTAAATTGAATCCCCTGAAAATCCCTCAAACGTATTCTGTCTGCCTTATATTTCCGCATTTACATATTTTCATCCTAAATCTAGGGAAAATCTCCAAAACTGTCAACACTGCCTAGTTGGTCCGGTCGGGAGCCTACACACGTTCCGATATAGTTAGAAGAAGATTGTTATTTAAATTTTTACTTTTTTGCATTCACAATGCAATTTTTATTATAAAAATGGAAAATGAAGTATTTTGAAAAAATTTACCCGTCTCACAACCAGGAGCAGTCGCCCAGATAGCGAAAGGTCGTGGGTTCGAGTCCCATCGGAGCTTGTTGTGAGACCGGTCGATTTTTTCAAAATACTTCATTTTCCATTTTTGGAAGAAGTTTGTTTGAACCAAATCCGGCCAGACCGCGTCAAACACGAATAATAATAATTATGGTCAGACGACTCCGGCCCCCTGATTCACGAATCGTCAGAAACGCTCCCGACAGCGGAATGTATGCACTATTTCTGTCACTCACTATAGAATAGACAAAGACAAAGCACGGAATTCGAATCCGATTCCGTTTCCGACCGACGACGACGACGGTTCGTGAATCAGGGGGCAAATCGGTGGTCGGATCAGAACGTGTGTAGCGGCTACTTGCTTTTGAAAGCACCACATTGCTGCGACCATTGTTATTATTCTCAACTTGTAGATGGCGTGGATGGAATAAAATAAGCATATTTTTAGCCGACTTTAAAAAAGGAGGAGTTGTCAATTTCTCCGAATCTTTTAGGCACTTATATTATCTCCAAAGCTATCACCAAAATGATTTTAGAACTAGTATATTGTCTTTCTTATTCTATTTAATCAATATTTAAATAATTAATACATTTCTTTAGTTACTTACCTATCATTTTTCATTTTATACTTGCGTCCATTTTGCAATAGCATAATAATATACCAAGGTACGTAGTACTTATAAATTCCTTGTAATATACTTATCGAAAATATTAATAGAACGTCATTGGTAAAAAAAAGTTGTAGTAAATGCGTTTCTGATACTTGATCATAAACAAGTACCTATGTCGTAAACACTTTATTATAATTCTGTGGGTAGGTATCCAAATAAAAATACTTAACAAAAAGAACAAAGCCATTAACACATTAATTTAATCATTGTGTGTGAATCAAATAGAATCTATGAAGTACTTACTTACTTACCTACTTAAAGTAAAAAAAGTGGATCAATGAAGGAACTAAATAATAAATAATTTATTAAATGTTGTAGAACCTAGAAAATATGTTTTTAATCTATTTCAGTATACCTATTTAGAAATTAAAAATAAGCGTATTATCGTAGCAGTAGCAAACTTTGTAAACGCACCGGTTAAATCAAACAGTCTGCGCGCGCATGCGCTCTGTGTTTGACGTGTGTGTAATGTCAAAATTCTTTTGTTGACTTTATTTCGTAACGTTTTGGTATCGCGTTTTCTGTGAAAAGTGATTACTAGTTTGGATAAAAAAGGTTATAATTCAACATGGAGAGAGAACGAAAACCTAATTCTCGTAATCATTCTATTGCTGTAAAGTTTGATCGTGAAACTCAGTTTATTTTGCGGAAAATAATAACTGATTCGGCAATCCTGTTTTGCGGTAAGTTAAGTACATAAGTTTTTAATTTATACTAATAACCAATTAACTGTCTGTTTACTAAACAAAAAGTAACGATAAAGTTATTTGCTCTACGTTGTATTTATCTAAAATAAAGCTCTATAAATTGTTGCAAGTAAGTTCTCATCTTTCAACTTAAATTACCTGACAATCTTGGGCCTTTCCTTGTTATATAAAAGTAAATTACCTCTGTTATACTTGGATACAAACCTTAAATTAAAACATTATGCGGTCGGAGTGTTTTGCTATCCAATAAATAACTATCATAATATGAACATAGGTAAGTAAGTATATTGAATTTTCCTAATAAGTAATTAAAAAACAACAAAATAATTTAACTTTTCGTTTTAATAGGTACGTTAGAAATTTCTATTTGATTTGTAAGGTAAAATAATCAATAATAATTTATCTTAGATCATAATATATAAAAACATTATACATTATAATTCACATTTAGAAAAACACATTTAAAAGAAGTAAGTATCCTTCTTTACTTCTACTTAAGAATTAAAGTTACAATTTATTATGAGTGTGATAAAGCAGTAACTACCTAACTATTTAGTAATCTGTGGTATAAGCTATTTGTTAAAAAGTCTGACAAGAAATAATTGCAACAACATAGTAATGTGATGTGCGTACACAGAGTACAAACCTTACAGTACCTATATGTATGTGCTAAATAAAATTACACTCATATTATATTTGTACCTTTTCGTCGCTGTCAGTTCAAAAGGATGTATATAGTCCCAAAGTCAAGGGACTTCAGCACTATACGTCTTGTTAAATATAAATTTACCAAATCTAAGGAGATTTTAAAATTTATAGCTTGTTCCTGAATATTTTAAATCTATAAATCCAAATTTAAAAAATAATAAATTTTTTGTGTCTCCTGAAACCCTAATGTTTTGTTAACATCCTTTTGAACTGACTGACGTTTTACTCTTTATATTCAATTTAATAACATGTAAATTATAGACTAAGTGCCACACTCAGAGACGTCAATTAACTTTAATGACAATTAAATCTATATCTGTCTCTATTTTATCTCTAGTATTGAATAAAACAGAAATGATAATTTAATGCCAATTAAAGTTAATTGACGTCTCTGAGTGCGGCAGTAAGACTATTAATTGTTATAATATTGTTAAATAGAACTTAATTTAATGATAATGAATAAGATAGTTTGTTAGAATTTAAATTAAATGCACGCTTAGTAAAAGACATTCATTAACAAATTGGAGGTGATAGAAAACCATTCTTTTATCAGTTGATCTGATATTGGACTTGGAGTGACAACATTATTAGTTGATAATACTAATAATGTGGTAAAGTGACTCACAGTCACAAAATTAGTATAGTATGTTCAAAATTTCAGAAAAGAAACATTATAATATGTCCTCATGTCATGTCAGTCATGCATGTCCAAGATAAATTATCTTAAGCAATTTGATTGCAGATAAAAGTTACATACACAATCATCATTATAAAATATTTTTGTAAATTATTTTTAATTTTACTTTACATGACTCCGTAGGTCAGAGGTTAAAACATTCACCCGAACAGTAAAAGTTCGTGGGTTTGAGTCCCATTGGAGCTAGTTGTGAGACGGGCCAATTTTTTCTAACACTTCATTTTCAATCAATATTTTTGTGTTTGATCTTATAAGTAAGTTTATAATACTAGCGGATCCTCGCGGTTTCACCCGCGTGGTACCTGTTCCCGTGGGAATATCGGGATAAAATATAGCCTATGTCACTTGGGAAGAATGTAGCTTTCTAATGGTGAAAGAGTTTTCTAAATTGGTCCAGTAGTTTCGGAGCCTATTCGATGCAAACAAACAATCAAATCTTTTCTCTTTATAATATTAGTATAGAATAATAGAGCTTTATTAACATGCATATCCATAGAAAATTATTGGCAACTTTAGTACCAATACATGTTGACAACACAATAGGTATTGAAAAAGATTGCTTTCTGACTTACATTTACTTAATTATCTTGTAAGTATCATTCCACAAAAATAAGTTTATCACTCAATGATAAACTTATTTTTTGGAAATACCTATCTACTTATGCCGCTCTTTTGCAGAGTTCTGGTCAATTATACATATAATTAAATTTTAAAAGATTTTTACATTTCAATAAACTTTTATTCTTAAGTAAAGGGCCCCACAGACTTTCAGTCCGCCTGTTGGCAAGGGCTTATTAACTGGCAAGCGTGAGCGTGTGAGTGTGAGTGTGTGGCCTGTTGTGGCTAGGTAGCCACAACAGCCTACCTACCATGACCATCATTATATCACGCGATATGATATAGCACGTCATGCTGTCTTGCGTACCTTAGTGGGGTAAGCAAGACAGCATGACGTGCTATATCATATCGCGTGATAAAAGCCGCTCATGCTAGGCCGGCAGGCCACACACTCACAGATCCGATTTAGCTTATGGACTGACGGCTAAGGCGCAGGCACAGTGTGTAGCCGCTGGGTGGCGCGAAACTACTGACTAAAACTAAAACTGACGACTATCAACTGCTAGGTGTGTTGCCTCAAAGCCGGTTTTCGACTATTGTCGACAGGCAATGATCGGTCTAGTCATAGTGTATGGCCGATGGATATCTCGAACGGCAGACCGCCTATTCGATCTAGGACTGCAAGCAAACTAATAGTCTGTGGGGCCCTTAACAATGATGCTCTAAACTAGTCTTCCACTAAAGTAAATAAAACATAATGCTTCATTGGAATCGCGCATGGGTCTTTGCCACAACATAACTTTAGCATCAGCCAGTCCTTATGGATGGATAACGAGAATGGGCCATCATGATCCACACCACGCGGGCCCAATGTGGATTAGTGGGTATTAACGACAGCTGAGACCAACCGATTAACGTGCATTCCGAAGCACCGAGGAGCCAGATGGTAAAATTTCGGTCACCCATCCCGTGATCGACCATTACGAAAGTTGCTTCAACGATCGTAGTCCGAGCTTGCCACGGCCACGGGCTCCTCAAAAACTTATTTTTCTGCAATCTTTGCTGTTCAAATTGTTTTGGTTGGATTTTAAACTCAACAGAACAAAGCTAACAGCTATTTAACCTCCTCTGTAGTCTAGTGGTACACACCACCGGTATCCAGACCCCGAGGTCCCAGGTTCGATTCCCAGTGGGGGTACATATTGTATTCACTTTGGTTGATAGTAGGGCTTGATCAAAGTCCGCCTGCCGGTCTAGCATGAGCAGCTTATAACACGCGATATAATATAGCACGACATGCTGTCTTGCTTACAACTTAGTGGGGTAAGCAGAACAGCATGACGTGCTATGTCATATCGCGTGTTATAAGCCGCTCATGCTAGGCCGGCTGGCTAGTGACCACCATCTTATCTAATTACGACGCCATAAAAACGATGTTTTCAGCATTGTTGTTATTTACTGATTATGTTTAATTATCACTGTTTTTAATTGAAAGTCTACTTGTAAATTTTAACACCAGTTTTATTAATAATTAGAAAAAGCAACCTCTAACCACAAATTATATAGACAAGACCACAAAACATAGAGTGACCTGTTTTTTTTTTTTTTTTTATTAACCAACTTTATAGCATTGGCACTTAACTAAACATTCCGCCGCCCAAGGACGATTACAGTCCTTAAACAACAATAATAAGGAAAAAAAATCATAAACTTAAAACTATCTATTCAGCCTCATCCAGGGGCAGGGGACACAATTTTGCAACGGGTCGTTTAAAACTTCTATCATTGTATTGTAAGGTAACAACTCTAGTTACACCGTCTGCTCCTGGATGCTTCTGAACAATTCGTCCCAAAAGCCATTTTCCAGGTGGGAGTCTTTCATCTTTCACTAACACAACCGTACCCAGAGCCAGCTCGGGCTGATCTTTGGTCCATTTATAACGATGTTGCAGTGTGATCAGATACTCATTCTGCCAGCGTTGCCACAAACACTGCATCATACGTTGAACTAAATGCCATCGATGCAAGGGACTTATCTTTACATCTATAAGAGATGGCTCTGGTACACCGATTAGAGGTTCCCCAACAAGAAAGTGTCCAGGTGTTAAGGGAGGCTCATCAACTGTAGAATTCACTAAAGTAAGTGGACGTGAGTTAACACAAGCTTCCACCTGAGTTAAGAGAGTAGACATCTCTTCATAAGTCAGTAGCGTTTGTCCGATTACTCGTTTTAAGTGTCCCTTAACACTTCTCACGCCTGACTCCCAGAGCCCGCCGAAGTGAGGAGCACTGGGTGGTATAAAATTCCAGTGAGTTTGGTCATTGGCAAGTAGTTCACCGATTTCGTGAACAACTTCAGACCTTGCATTTCTAAAGGCAAGATCTAGTTCGCGAGACGCGCCGACAAAATTTGTACCATGATCACTCCAGATTTCCTTACAATGACCACGTCGAGCAGTGAAGCGTCGAAATGCAGCTATAAAAGCAGCTGATGTGAGATCAGTGACCAATTCTAGATGAATGGCTTTTGTTACGGTGCATACAAATAAGCATACATAAACCTTACAAATCCTTTTACATCTACCAGGATACAATTTCATTGTGAAAGGCCCAGCAAAATCTACTCCACTAGTTAAAAAAGGGCGGCTTGGTGTAACACGGAATTTAGGAAAATTTGCCATAAATGGTACAGACGGGTTAGCCCTTTGTTTAAAACACGGTATACATTTAGAAATTACAGTTTTAACTATATTTTTCACTCGAAATATCCAAAATTTTTGTCTAACAATGTTCAAAGTTAATTGATGTCCTCCATGCAGAGTTTTCATATGAGCGTTTAAAACAATCAGTTTAGAAAGACTACAATCGTAACTCAAAATAACAGGATTTTTCATAGCATCGGAAATCTCTGCATGAACCAGTCTGCCACCGACACGAATAATACCCTCATCGTCTAGATATGGGTTAAGAACATGTAATTTGCTCGATTGGTGAACTCGTTCATTACGTGATAAGAGAACCAACTCATCTTTAAACGAAACCGATTGAGACATTTCAATGCACTTATTTAATGCATCATTAAGTTCAATTGAACTCAAATAGACATTTTTATCAAACGATTTTTTTACTATTTTCAGTTTACACATTTTAATAAATCTCAAACAATAAGCAGTTACACGGACTAATTTAGAAAGTGTTGAGTATCTTTTAAAATAAGAAATCACATCATCATTTTCAAAAACATTAATGGTTGTCACTAATTTAGTTTTAACTTTCATTTCCAAATCAGTAGCAGGGATAGCGATATCATAGTTTACAATTATACAAGGATTTTGCAAAAATTGTGGACCATTCCACCATAGATCCGACTGCTGTAAATCGGATGGGTATGCTCCACGTGAAGCCAGATCGGCTGGATTATTTGCAGAACTAACATGATGCCATTGACTACTATTTGTGAGTGTCAAAATCTCTGAAGTGCGATTAGCAACAAATGTAGTCCATGTATTTGGGGTCTTGCGCAGCCAGGCCAGAACTATGGTTGAATCTGTCCAGGCGTACACATTTTCATCAAGTATATTAAGTATAGTCTTCACATGGTTAATCATTTTTGCCAAGAGAACTGCACCACAGAGTTCAAGACGGGGAAGTGAAATTTGTTTGATTGGCGCAACCTTAGATTTGGCCATTATAAGGTGTATCTTAACTTCCTCATTTTCCCAAACCCTGAGATACACAACTCCAGCATAGGCTGCACAGGAAGCGTCACTGAATCCATGCAGTTCTTGTTTAATGGTGCTAGTAGAGATTCCAATCCATCGTGGGAACTGAATGGTTTCAGAACACGTAAAACAAGAAAGGTAAAACATCCATTCCTTTTTCAAATCATTAGGTAGCTCTTCATCCCAAGCTAAGCCAGCTAACCACAATTTTTGCATAAAAATTTTTAATAAAATTATTTCCGGTGTTAGCCAACCTAGTGGATCGAAGGTCTTTGCAATTGTGGATAGTACACTACGTTTTTTAATATCAGTATCACTAAAGGTCATATTTATATTTAACTCAAAATTGTCTGTTTGTGAATTCCAGGTAATCCCTAAAGTTTTAAGAGTATCTTCAACCTTGATATTTATTGCTCCTTGGGATTCTTTATCTTGGTCAGGAATGTGTGATAGGACTAATTTACTGTTAGAGGCCCATTTGTGTAACGGGAAACCACCGCGAGATAGTAACTCAGTCAACCCTTTTTGCAAGAGAACAGCATCTTCTTCATTGGATGTTCCAGTCATCAAATCGTCCATGTACAAATCATTCTTTAATATTTCTGCTTCTATGGGGAAATCATCTTTCTCATCTTGAGCAAGCTGGTGAAGGGTGCGTATAGCTAAAAATGGGGCACAAGATGTTCCATAAGTTACGGTAAGTAGTCTATATTCCTGTATAGGTTGTGTTGGAGATTCTCGCCATAGTATTCTCTGATAGTCCACATCACTTTTAGACACTAAGATCTGTCTGTACATTTTTTGAATGTCGGCTACTAAACAAAACTTGTGTTGTCTCCATCTTGTTATTAAGTCTCTGACATCTTGTTGCAACGAGCATCCAATCAAAAGTTCTTCATTTAAGGATTTTCCCCTTTCAGGTGTAGCACTTCCATCAAAGACTACTCTTAGTTTAGTGCTCAAGCTTGTTGGCCGAAGGACAGCGTGGTGGGGTAAGTAGTGAAGTTTCTGTTTCTTCTTTTCATTTTCAGTTACTACCGTCATATGACCCTCAGACTCATATTGGCGCATAAACTTGTGATATTCTTCCTTGAAATCAGTTTTGTGTGTGAAACGTTTCTCCATATGATGCAAACGACTGACAGCAAGAGGTCTAACATCGCCAAGGTTTGTAGGTTGATTATCCTTAAACGGTAAACACACGATGTACCGTCCGTCACCATTGCGAGAATGTGTAGATTTAAAGTGTTCTTCACATTGTGATTCTAATGCTGTCATTGGTTTTTTGTGTGGTAAATTCTCCTCAATCTCCCAGAATTGTCTCAGTAACTGATCTGCTTCAACTTTAGTGTGAGTGACAACCATATTATGTTCTTGTGCTGCAGTATCAGTTTGGGTAGTTTTCCCCGAGATTAACCATCCAAGACGAGAGTTAAGTGCAATCAGCGAATTATATTTGTGTAGACCTTGTAGTAGAATGTGAGCATGCACATCGGCACCAAGTAGAACGTCAATAGATCCTGGCTTGTAAAAGTTTGGATCAGCAAGATCTAACTGCAACTGAGATGGCCAAGTATCTTGTGGAAATTCACGTGACGGTAACAATGAAGTGAGTTTCTTGAGTACATATGTATTTACTTCAAATGTAGATGCTTCGCATTTTGTAGAGTGTATCGTAAGTTTGACCATAGATTTTGAAGTAACTACTGATGAGTTGGAAATACCAGAGATTCTGCCAATAACAGGTGTGCGATCCAGATTCAATAACTGCGCTGCTGCTTCAGAGATGAACGAACCCTGCGAGCCTTGATCAATAAGAGCTCTTAATGTATAAAGACCACTACTACTAGATTCCACCTTTATTTCTGCCGTAGCTAAAATAACCAATTCGTCGTTTGTTTCAGCTTTCAAGTTTACACTGAGGTTGCAGGAAGCTCCAGATGCAGTTTCATTTTCTTCCGGTATAAGTTCATCTCTTTCTGTTTCATTAGAAGTGTTATTTTTCTTAAAAGTTGT
Source organism: Crambus lathoniellus (assembly GCA_949710035.1). Taxonomy (NCBI): domain Eukaryota; kingdom Metazoa; phylum Arthropoda; class Insecta; order Lepidoptera; family Crambidae; genus Crambus; species Crambus lathoniellus. The sequence continues at coordinate 21,481,136 of OX453314.1, read as the reverse complement.
GAAATGCAGTAAAGTATGATGTCGACGTCCACATTTCTTACAATTTGTGCTCTGTCTACAATTAAGTACTGAATGGCCTTGGACCAGACAATTGAAACAAAGATTGTTGTTTTTTATGAAGTTTTGGCGTTCAGGGACAGATAATGTTGAAAACTCCTTACAGTGACAAATGTAATGATTTTGTGAACAATAAGTGCAAGTACTTTCAACCTCAGTGGCAAAACTCTTGGCTGCACTTGTTTTAGGTGTATATAGGACAGATTTAAGGGTGTCCTTTCTATACCCTTCTCGGGGTTGTGATAAATTAATCATTTCCATAGTTCGGAATCGTTTCTCAAGGAAGTCATTCAGTTTGTCATATGTGGGAATACTTGTTGAATTTTCTAATGACTGTTCCCAAAGTTTGTGAGACTCAATGTCTAGCTTTGAAACCAAAATGTGAATGACAATGGCATTCCATGTGTCAACTTCTAAATTTTTAAGAGACGTGAGACATTGACTAGTTGTATCCAATAATTCCTTGATACCTTTGGCAGATTCAGTTGTTAATTTTTTCTGAGATAAAAATCGACTAAGTATGTTGTTCACAATCATTCGCTTGTTCTCATATCTTTCATTAAGTTTTCTCCATGCATCATCATAGTTTGCCTCAGTTAACGAATAATTTTTAAGTAAATCTTCAGCTTCTCCGGTCAAACTAGACTTTAAATAGTGATGTTTTTCAATTTTAGACAAGCGGTCATCATGATGTATCAACGAAAGAAATAGATCTCTGAAGCTCATCCACTGGTTGTAATCACCAGAAAACTGAGGTATAGCTATAGGTGGAAGCTTTGGTCTGAGTTTAGGAAGTTCTGAATTTGTGTCACCTTTTGAAGATTCGCTCTTATTTAGTTTTATATCATATAATTTATCCTTTAGCCAAGTCTTTAATTCCAGAAAATGTTCTTCCGTTTGTGCAAAATTATCATCAATATCAAACTTATAGTTCAATATCACAGTTGCACTGCCAAATGATATTGTAAGCAAATCATAACTTTTTGTGTAACAAGTCCAATAATCAAGTAATGTTTCCATGCGTGTGTCCAGAAAACCTTGTGTTCGTTTTTCTATAGAACATTTTCTCGTATTTGTAAGTAACTTCTCGATTTTTGTTGAATTTTGAGTCATGATAGCAATATGTTGTTTTGCTAGTTGATCCGCCGCCATATTCAATTTGCAATGAGGTATTTTAATTTGATATAATAGGTACCTATTCGATGTACAGTACAAAGTTTTTGTAGACTAGATATCACTTCAAATTTGAATTTAGATTGTAAGTGTTCGATAAATGTTAGTTTATTATCATTAATCCAAATTCACTTTATGTTCATAAGCAACAGAAACACGTGTTGAGTGTTGGACAGTTTTTCTTGTTTGTATTTAAAAGGTCTTTTTACTCACGAAAATGTTCAAAATCATTTGAAGCCACAAACCACTAAGTCTTTTCCACTACACTAAATCAACACAGTCCTTTTTCACTCAAACTAATAAGTACGATTAGGTCTGGCACACGCACTGTTCTTTACAATTTACCTACATTTAAGTACGACACTTGTTTGCACTACATTTAGGTACTGTTTTCTATCCGGTACTCAGAAGGACCATATTTACTGATTATGTTTAATTATCACTGTTTTTAATTGAAAGTCTACTTGTAAATTTTAACACCAGTTTTATTAATAATTAGAAAAAGCAACCTCTAACCACAAATTATATAGACAAGACCACAAAACATAGAGTGACCTTTTTTTTTTTTTTTTTTTTATTAACCAACTTTATAGCATTGGCACTTAACTAAACAGTTGTGTTCCGGCAGTTAGAGATAAGATAGCCAGTTCCTCAGTAATTGAGGATTCCGGGAGTAGGTAGTGCGCTTCTAACTTCAGCCTTATCATCACTTACATCACGTGTGATGAAGGCTAAGAACTAATCCCCTGTTGTGTTTAAAAATAAAACTGAAAAAATTGTTTTAGAAATAATGTTTAATGTGTCATAGTTTTTGAGTTATGAGGGGGTCAAAAGTGGCTCCAAATGGTTCGTGTTAAGATACACACGGTGCTGCTCGCCAGTCCTGTTAGCTTGAACTTGGCTTTGACACATTATTGCCAAATATTTAACCTCTATAGTTACTTCTCATGATATTTAACATAGTATCAATAGCCCGAGAGCCAAACTAATTCGCTCTATGGAGACTCAACAATAATTCTATATCAGTAATTTCTTAACATTGGAAATTAGATTATCTAGTTTAATAAATAATTCATTAGTAATCCACCAATATTTATGACAGCGACATAAAAAAAAACAAATACAAAGCTTTAAAAAATCTATAAAAAATAGGCAAAAATGGTATAAGTGCTATTCACTTTACATTTAAATACATTTATTATTATCTTTCGTAAAAGTATATAATCCCCCTATATTTGTAAATGAAAAACAAATAAACTTTAAAAAAAACTCTCTACGTAAACTCAACTTGGCATTACACCTATGTTAAAAATGCTATCAGAAACAACTGACTTCTTTCTAAAGTATTAGTTTCCCGTTTTATATCTTTATGGATTTCGACTTTGGTGCTTAGATATGGTGAACATAAACACATGTTAACGATAAAATTGGTGATAGCATATTTGCTGAAAGAATTGCACCATTTTCGGGGAATAACTTTTTTTTATACCTTCCAATGCGATATTATGTTGGATTCCAAAATATAGTCTCTTAAAATTATATTTAAGAACCGTTTTCAAAAATTTGGCCTGTTATTGAATTTTTTACAAAAATATCGGATAGCTCTTGGGGTACAATATTATCGCGACCTTACAAAGTTTACACTCGCGCATTAGCGCATCGTGCAACCAACACTGCGCATACGCAGCCCGCCCGGGTACAAAACGCACAGTGGCTGCATTGTGTCGACGCTGACCTCGCCCGCACCCATTCATGTATTTACTCGGAACTTTGACATTTCTTGTTTGGCAGTGCAGTAACATTGCAAATTAAGTAGTCAGCTAATTAAACGCTTATCGAAAAAAAAAAACAATCAATCCAACACATTTGACATGTAAATTGTAAAAATAAACTGTTATTTTTTATTTAAATGAACATTAAGTGAGCATGTTTGTATAAAAATAAAGCAAGAGGCCGTTTTTTTTGTGCAGTTTTTAACTGAACTAGCTTTCCGCCCGCGGCTCCGCCCGCGTGGACTACAAGACGTTATACCGCGGAAATGTGATATTTTTCCGGGATAAAAAGTAGCCTATGTTCCTCTCCAGGCTACAAAGTATCTGTGTCCCAAATTTCAGCCGTTTTAGCGTGATGGAGTTACAAACATTGAAACTTTCACATTTATAATATTACTACCTAGAAGTGATATTTGGTTTGGTTTTTTTTGGCTTTAGCCACAGACTATCAGTCCGCCGGTAGGCCACCTGCAGTCCTCGATCGAACATGCCGCCTGACATTCGGTTTTTGTATGTAGGTTAAGCCGCCTTAACCGCATCTGTGGTCTAGTGGTTCACACCACCGATTTCAGACCCAGAGGTCATCATCATCATCATCATCATGTCAGCCGAACGACGCCCACTGCTGGGCGTAGGCCTCCCCCAAGGATCTCCACAACGATCGGTCTTGCGCTGCCCGCATCCAGTGGCTTCCCGCGATCTTGACCAGATCGTCGGTCCACCTTGTAGGGGGCCTGCCCACGGAACGTCGTCCGGTACGCGGTCGCCATTCGAGAACCTTTCCGCCCCAACGGCCATCGGTTCTCCGCGCTATGTTTCCCGCCCACTGCCACTTCAATGATGCAATCCTTCGAGCGATGTCGGTTGTTTTAGTTCTCCTGCGGATCTCATCATTTCTGATTCGATCGAGCAGGGAAATACCAAGCATCGCTCTCTCCATTGCTCGCTGGGTGACTTTGAGCCTTCTTATGAGACCCATAGTAAAAGACCACGTCTCACTTCCATAGGTCATTACTGGCAACACACACTGGTCAAAGACTTTCGTCTTGAGACATTGACGTATTTCGGACGCGAATATATGTCGGAGCTTCCCAAACGCTGCCTATCCAAGCTGGATTCGACGAGAGACCCAGAGGTACCGGGTTCAATTCCCAGTGACATATTGAATTCGGTTTGGTTGGTGGCAGTACTTGTTCTTTCTCTTTGTCCGCCTGGCTAGCTACCATCATCTTATCCTAACATGGCAAGTTAATAAAAAGCTTGTAATTAGTCTGCCCATGCGACAAAACACAAAATGGATGGGTAGGGACTAGGGAGTAGTTTGTTTTGTACACAAGACTGAATAAAGTACAAAGTCTGACGCCATAATAATGATGTTTTCGGCATTATTGTGTTGCGGCAGTTAGAGATAAGATAGCCAGTTCCTCAGTGATTGAGGATTCCGGGAGTACTGCGCTTCCACTTTCAGCCTTATAACCACTTAACATCAGGTGTGATGAAGGCTAAGCCTATTATAAATATGATTGGGCTATCAAAACTTTATGTCAACTACGTATTTAAAGGATGCTCCATCCTGGGGGGCTACCGGCTAAGAAATATGGATATGGGTATGGGCTTCAACTGTCATTTGAATTCCCTATTTTGATAGATTTTTGCTGCTTTGTTCTATTGAACGTTGCTAGCTAGTTATCGTTATACCCGACGTCACAAAACAAGGAACTGATAGCGGCTATTTTCTTTATAAAATTGACTTAAAGTTCCCAAAAACGTATGAAGTTCATATCCATAAAGTTACGCGGTAGCCCCCCTGATCCTTATTTTTTTTATCTTTTAAAATCAAAATCTCACATGCTAAAATCCCATACATATTAACAAACTTAAAATAACACCAATGGTCAGTCACTGTCTTATCATAATCATGATCAGACAGTGAAAATGTAAGATTACAGGTAGGTACATGACGCGTTTAAACTAAACGAAGATGTTAAACACCTAACTATGTTTAATTTACTTTACTTACGCCTTAGCACCTAAAAGCTTTGCTATTAGGCCTATAATAAAGTGTTTTTTTTTATTCAATATTTATGTATAAGGTTGACCATTGTCTGGATTTTGTATTGCTTTCTATTATTATTTATAAGGAGAAGCAAAGAAACACAGTATTCGGTTTGGCGGACATGAGCGCAAGAGATTTATTTTATCTAAGTAAAGAAGTAACTACATCCGGTTGTTCCGGTTCACACATTCATAGACAACTTATACATAGTTTACACAATGAGCATCATGGCAATGGCTCAGAGGTATTTTGAGCTACAAAATAACACCCCCACTCTCAAAATACATATCAACACAAGTTTTGAATCAAAATACAAAGTTACACGTTTAAAATACACAACTTTAAAACATTTAGAAGTTTTACACAAGTTTAAATACAATTAATACATATCAAAATACATTTACAATACCCAGCAAGTTCATAAACTTCTGATGCTTAACTGAATTCAGACTTTTAGTAAGCATGTCTGCTGGCATATCGCCTGTAGGCAAGTAATCAACTTTAACAATCATATTAGAAATAACTTCTCTACAATAATGATAACGAATATCAATGTGTTTGGTTCTGTTGTGAAAGACAGGATTTTCTGACAATTTTTTAGCACTTTGATTGTCACTATACAATTTAATAGAATACAATTGATCAGTTATTTCATTTTGTAAATTTCTAAGGTATACAGCTTCTCTACATCCTTCTGTGAGTGCCATGTATTCGGCCTCAGTACTAGAGAGTGCTACTGTTCTTTGTTTTTTACAACCCCATGAAATAACGGAACCCGACAACATGAAACAGAAACCCGAATATGATTTTCTATCCACAGAGCTATTTCCCCAATCACTATCAACATAACCCTCAACATTAATATTTCCCTCTTTACAATACTTTAAACCTATATTATTAGTACCTTTTAAGTATCTTAATACTCTCTTAGCGTAAGACCAATGTTCACTACTATGACAATTGTTAAATTGACTTAAATACCCTACAGCATAAGCAATATCTGGTCTTGTAAGGACAGCAAGATACATAAGGCTACCTATAAGCTGCTGATAACAGTCATCACTTTTCTGACTATCATTTTTAACAATATTTAACTTGGCCTCCATAGGAGTATCAATAGGTTTACATTGAATCATATCAAATTTATGTAACAACTGATTTATATAGTTAGCTTGACTCAAAGTAATGACATTATTTACTTTGTCAATGTTTACATTCATACCAAGGCAATGTCTGATCTCACCCAAGTCTTTAATTTTAAATTTACTACTTAAAGTTTCTTTTAACAATAACATTTCTTTTTTATCATTTGTAAATATAAAAAAATCATCGACATATAGTGTCACTATTGTTCTGAGACCATTTACAATCTTAGTATACAAACAAGGTTCTAGTTTGGATTTCTTATACCCTATACCTAACATTACATAATCAACTTTTTTATGCCAAGCCCGTGAGGACTGCTTGAGACCGTATATAGCCTTGTTCAGTTTGAGAACTTTATTTTTATCAACATCAGAACAAACAAAACTATCTGGTTTTTGCATGTATATGGTCTCATTCAATTCTCCATTAAGAAATGCAGTTTTAACATCTAAATGAGTAGTTTCTAGATCAAGCTGTACTGCCAAGGCAAACAATAATCTTAAGGTGGTATGACGAACCACAGGAGAGAATGTCTCATTGTAATCAATACCTAACTTTTGATTATAACCTTTTGCAACAAGTCTAGCACGGTAACAAATGTTATTGTCTTTGTCACATTTTTTCTTGAGCACCCATTTACACTTCACTATAGTTCCACTATTTGGAGCCTCAACAAGCTCCCACGCATTATTATCTTCGAAGCATTGTAATTCTTCTTGAACAGCACACAACCAATGTTCCCTCTCTGGACCCTGTAGAGCTTCTACTAAACATAACTCGCCGTCATCTACTCTGGGACTTTCAGTGCACATATTAGAAAAACCATACCTCTCTGGTTCACGCCTTTCTCGAGGAGGTAAAGCTTTTATCACACTGCCGGTGCTTCCTGTAGAACTGTCTGACTCTTCAGTCTCACTCGGCACATAAGTAGTATCTCCTGGATCTTCTGCAGAGGAAACAAGGAGACTGACAACTGTCCCCCACTGAATCTGAAGTTTTCTTCTCTTCTTCGCTGATAGGAGTTTCCAAGTTCGAAACCTCAGCAGTAGCTGTCACATTGCTTGTGTGCAATTCTTTTTCAATAATAATGACATCTCGACTGCATGTTACTAACTTGGACTCCGGGTTATAAACTCTATATCCCTTGACATTGTCTGGATAACCCACCAGTATACATTTAATTGACTTTTTGTCCAACTTCAACCTTTTCTCTTTGGGTACATGTACCATAACAGTACTTCCAAATAGTCTAAGATGACTAATATCGGGCTTCTTATTAGTCCACAACTCATACGGGGTTTTGTTGTTTAAACCAGCTGATACCGTCCGGTTCTGTAAATAAACAGCAGTATTAGTTGCTTCTGCCCAAAACTCTTTCTCTAAACCGGCATCAAATAATAAACATCGAGCCTTTTCAACAATGGTCCGGTTCATGCGTTCACATAAGCCATTCTGCTCAGGTGTATAAGTGTTTGTCTTTTGGTGAGTTATACCCTTTTGCTTCAAATAGTTTTCAAATTCATTACTGCAAAATTCACGACCATTGTCACTCCGGAAAATCTTTATTTTCTTATTCAGTATATTCTCAACATTAGCTACATAATTTCTAAAACATTGAAAAGATTCACTCTTGTTCTTCATAAAATAGATGTGAGTCATGCGACTATAATCATCAATAAAGATTATAAAATACCTGGATCCTCCCAAGGAGATGTTCTCCATAGGTCCACAAACATCACTATGAACAACCTCCAGTAGCTGTGTACTTCTATTTCCACTGCTTGGAAAGGGTAGTCGACTCTGCTTCCCTTCACAACATGTGACACAGGAGTTTTTACTTGCCACTGCCTTCTGATCCATGTTAAAACCTTCTACAGCATCCTGCATTTTGTTTAGATAGGAACTATTAACATGTCCTAGTCTACGATGCCATGTTTCACTGGATACCGCTGCTGCAGCTGACAGATGTACGGGCATATTGAGTCTGTATACTCCGTTGACTAAAGTAGCTGTCGCCACCAAAACTCCTTTTCTGTTGTAAATGTCGCAGCCATTACTTCTAAAGTTCACTTTGTTGCCATTCTTTATAAGTTGGCTCACTGACAGGAGGTTTGTTGTGAGACTTGGAACACACATAACCTCTTCCACTGTCACCTCAAAGTTACTTGCATCTGTACACGTAGTTATATTAATATTTCCGGAACACTTAACTGGAACTTTCTTGTTATTCGCAACAACAATTTCCTTTATATTTTGATCATAACACGGATTCATTAACCAGTGTTCATTCGTAGTCAAATGTACACTCGCACCAGAGTCTATATACCAATCAGATTTGTTATAAAACCCACTCAGAAAAACAGCACTGAATGCGTTTGTCTGTTTTCTTTCCATTTCCTTGGAATTAACAGTACACTGACTACGAAAATGTCCAGTCTGTTTACAGCGATAACATTTTATCACTTTCGGCTTTGACAAATCGCCATCTTTGCCACTGCCACGGCCTTGTTTGACATTGACATTTTTCTTAGGTTGGCTCCACTGACTTTTGTTGCGAAATGTACCAAATGCCGCACTATTTTTCTGTATACCCGGTTCCATGTCTAATAATTTAGATTTAATGGAATCTGTCGATATGCTAATCCCGGAATGTTCAATTGCCATTATCATGGGTGAAAAATTATCAGGCAATCCCGCCAACAGCAATGAGCCAATCCACTCATCATTGATATTAAAGCCGGTTCCCGCCAATTTTTGTCCCGTCTCGACTAATTGAGTCACATACGAATCCATAGAACCACATTCTTCAAGTCGTATGGATATTAGATTTCTCAATAGACTTATCCTCCTCGTAAATCCAGAATCATCATACAGTGACTTCAATTTATCCCATAGTTCCTTCGTAGTTCGCACTTCTTTGATGTGAACGTAAATGGAGGGATCTATCGTAAGGATCAATTTGGCTTTTGTCTTTATATCATCCGCGGGTAAAACAGCCGATTGACCTTCCGGCTTGATGCATCCTAGCGTCCCTTCCAAAACTAATAAGTTTTCGGCCGCAAAGCACCACTCATTAAAGTTCTCACGCCCTTTAAGTTTAGGAACGTTCACCACATAGTTCGACGCCATTACGCTTTTTCCACGCGTGCCGTGAAAAAAGTAACCGATTGCAAAAAACACAATTCTGTCCTCTTCCTGCAACTTTTTATCACTTCTTCGATACACTGTCGCGAGAACTAATTGTAAAAGAGCCAGGACGATCTGGGCCCGTAACCTATTATTATTTATAAGGAGAAGCAAAGAAACACAGTATTCGGTTTGGCGGACATGAGCGCAAGAGATTTATTTTATCTAAGTAAAGAAGTAACTACATCCGGTTGTTCCGGTTCACACATTCATAGACAACTTATACATAGTTTACATAATGAGCATCATGGCAATGGCTCAGAGGTATTTTGAGCTACAAAATAACACTTTCCATCCCAGATATTCTTTCAATACAACCATTCTGACCTTGGGGCCGACACATTTCAATGTACTGCAGACTGCGAGCTTAATGCGATGTGAAATAAGAGGGATCGCCTCTCTCACGAACAACGTCAAGTGCTATAGTTTATTTCTAGACTTTTCGGACCAATTTAATAGGCATGTTTCAATAAAGACTAAACAACCGATGTAGGTATCTTGTTTACCAGCTGACAAAATTAGCCAAGTGTAAAAATGGACAATATCAGTATTAAACCCTTAATAAGCCATATGATTATTATATACCACCACGAATTTGGCCACAAATCTTTTTTTTGTCTTGAGATCGATATTTTTTTGATATTTTTGATGGCAACACTTATTTCTAAATGTCATCTTCATCTATCAATGTCACAAGGCATTCAAAGTTAAAAGTTCATTTCAGCGACCTTTTCTCCCGAAATTTGAGTCATAATACATCTTAATACAACCCAGAACTGATTTATAAATTTAACTTGTTAGACCCATGGCCGATTATGGGTACCTTGTCAACTATTTGTGCTAATAATAGGTACCTAAGTTTAATTGTTTGCGTGGACAAATGTGTGTTCTTCCCGAGCTTACAGGTGAAAGATTATAGATGAAGCAAGGTGTTATTGTTGATCGAAAAGATGAAGACATAAATTAGATGCCTACCTACTGTACTATGAATTATTAGTAACAGTAATTAACATTTCAAATACTACGACTTAAAACTAGATTGGTCAATAGCGATATAAAACTACTTGCTTTCACGTTTACTTTGCCATTTTCTAGGGTACAACGGAGCTCTCATAGAAGCAAAATGTAGGACTTACAATTATAAAATTTTCTTTCATTCAAGCACTTGATTTTCTGAAACTACCAGTAACCTAAAAAAAACCCTACAATCGTACAATAGGATGTAGATAGTAGGGTCGAATAAGTGCAATGAACGCAGGATGTGAACTGTGGGTACACCCAGCCGCCAAACAAAGTGGCAGGTAATTGCCGCGCTGTCAAAACATCCGACGAGAGCTCGACCTGTCAGATTAACCGTATCCGTTAAGGAGTAGGCCTTCACCGCAGGATGCCGTCGCCTGAGGGATTAAAAAAATAAAACGTCAAGTTATGCCGCCATTTTTAAAGGTGCCGGTGACCGCAATACAGTTTCCAGTTGCATATGCAATTTGGCAGGTCGTTACACCCGTTTAATCTGTCTGGCTGCACCCACAAAATGTCATTGTGTTCGTTTAACAATTGCCCAAGTTTGACATCTCATTTAGTGAACATGTCATCCGTGTCAAAACTTTTTCAGACGCTTTTTCATAAGAAATGCCCAGACATTGTTTACTTCCACAACCATGAAACCATCTTTAACAATGTATGACTAGAAAAATCTACTATTTGATTTGACCAACCCAACCGCCTAACGGAAATCAAAATACAGCTTTGCTATAGTTTGCATTCCCTTACAAAATCCGATCTTGATGCTCGATTTCAATGATGTTAAATTAAGTAATATCAATGCAAAAAAAGGGGAAAAAAGTTAGTTACATGTGTATCGCTAAATAACAAAATGCAAGTGGGCCAATACTCTTTTCTGCCTTAAGTTTCTCAAGACACCAATCAGTCAATATCTCGAGAGTTGATTGCACTTTAGGCGCCGGGTATTCTGAACGTCTTAAGTGGCCACGTTGTTCCACTCCCCTTATCTTTATGTTTCAAATATGTTGCGCTTACAACAATTAGCGGAAGGGGATGTCTTCTTACAAGACAGGCCGACGACAAAGATTATTTGTCAAAGAGACATGTTGCTTCCTCTGAAATTCATAGTTGGAGCTATGTTGGTTGGACGTGTGGGTGGTGGGTTTGAATAAATGGTTTGAGTCCAATGTTCTTGAAAACTGGTGCATCATTGCCTTGGATATATCAGTTGGAGTATGTTGGTTGGACGTGTGGGTGGGTTTGAATAAATGGTTTGAGTCCACTGTTCTGGAATACTGCTGCATCATTGTCTTGGATAATATATTGGGTATATTCGGATAAAATTTGTGTGCGACGACAAAATATGATTTATCTGAAAATATGAATTCATTCCCTTCGCAATTAACAAAAATAAAACCGGAATGTCACAACTTTTTTACTAGAAAAGTTAAATTCAAACCACAGATAATATAATACTAGATTCAAACCCACTGTAAACGAAGAACGTAATAAAATAACACCGAGTAGGTACCTACTTACCTGAGAATGAAGTTAAATAATTAAAGTCGACTGATAAAAATATATCATGTGAGATGTGTGTGCCATATCGCTTTTAATAGTACAAGCAACTTCTCACACGTGTCTATTCTACAAATGTTTATTTGTAATCTTTGCCCCAAGATTACTCCAGTCGGCGTCTTTGAATTCTCACGTGTTGCCCAATATTTACCTCCATATCAGTGAGCCATATAAAAATGTCATCCTGATCCTGTGATAGTGAGTCACATCACAGCTGTTTCGTAACCTGTAATTTTTGTTGGCATTAAAAGTTTGAATGAAAAGGAAGATAGCGACGGAAATGTCGTAATAGATAATCTTCGTGGATTTGGTCACGTTTAAACTGACAAGGGACACAGGACTTGCAAGGAAGTTGACAATTTATTAAAGTTCCGACTAAGAAAAATGGCTACAGGAATCTTTATTCAGAATCAGTTCTTTCTGATGAAATAGCTGTAAGTAATAGAGTCAAGTCAACTCTAAACATGACACCAACGGAGAATATAAAATAACGAAAACCAAATTATTAAAAAGAAATTGGTGGTACTGGAAGCAAACGTTGTTGCAAAGGATTTACAATGAAAAATACTCGGAATAAAGGAGACCTTTCGTCTGCTTAAACTTTATAAGAGTGAAGATTTTTTATTCCTACAGAATGATCTCGTCCGTCGGCTACCTACATCGTAGCAGGAGATATTGAATTACGTCGATGTTTGACCTAATCGATTAGAAAATTATACCCTCCGTGGACTGACGTTTAGACAAAAAAGTCATCGGAACCAATTTGTTGGAGAAATGGGATATTTTGCTACCAGCCATATCATATTGCTGGAAATCATCAGCATAAAAGTTTTTTTTTATATTTTCACGGCATGTCGTATACCCCATGCCATGAAAAGTCCAGAAGTTGTGATAAACGACATAATAGATTTCGTTGTTTAGCAATACCTACTACAATACATTCGTTGATAAACACCAACCCAATCGAGCCAATGATCCATACTCCTTAGCTATCCATGAAAAGCCAGTGCAGTTAGGGACATTAAAATTACTGATGATGATGAAATGCCTAGGACTCCAGATGAGGATAAGCCCAAACCTACACCCCCTTATTCTAAAACGATGATTAAAGTTATACCTAGTGTAAAACTGTTGCTAATTCTGTCTTTCATTTGGAAAATGAAAGTAACAGCAACAGTTTAGTGCCAGTTTTAAACCAAGACTATTTTAGTCCACGTTTTGGAATAAGACAGACAAAATTTAGTCATACCGAAACGATATAACTCGATTACTTGAATGTTTTAGTTTAAAATTTATACACGTGACGTGACCTACAAACGTGATTCTGTCGAGTTGATGAATTAAGCCTTTCTTTATACACTGAAAATAAACATAATTTAAGGCGATACTCGGAAAAATTGTGCTGAAGCGAGATAGCAGATAGCAGTGAGAAAACGACGCGCGCGGGAGCGAGACCGACTTTGCAGATTAGGCAAAAAAACCACAAAATCACTTCGTATTAAAAAACTATAGCGATTTTTTTTAAATGCTTGTATTTGTAACCCCATTTAAGAATAATCTAGAATTTTCGTAATTTTGGAGGTCTTTTCGAAAATAAAAAGTGTCGAGGTCGGTACCTAAAATCCTAAAATCATGTTTCTGAAACTTTACGAATCTAGATAAAGGTACGAAGAAATATATAATATCTTATTACGAGATTTGTAATTCAACTCTAACCGTCCTATAGTTTTATATCGAAAAGTCCATACATTTTCCGAGTAGCGCCTTAAGTTTAAATCAAATAACACCATAGGATACGGTTTATTAAAATAGCATGGTGGCACCATATAGCAACATGATGGTGCTATTATACGCTACAGGGGCGAACAATGTTATCGCATAAGTCGTGCCGATAACATACTTGTACACTTAATTTAATAGCAAAATTTTGTGAAAGAAATGGAAATACAATTTATACTTGATTATTATTTATTCCTCGTTGCACATCGAATTTTACGCTATTGCAAGTGCAACCCATTTATCAAGTAGGTAGGTGGTAGGTAGATGTATTCTGTGAACCACTTTACGATTTTTAGACAGAAATAAAAAAATAGGAGGGGCTGATCAATGATCAAATGATCATACATGGAACTGAAACAATTTTTTTTTCATCAAACCTCTACGAGAGGGTTTGTCTATAGAGAGGTTTTATAAATGATATTGAGGTTCTTAAAACCATTTTTTCACAAGTTTGAAAGATAGAACACTTTCTAAAGTGGTCAAATGTGTCCCCCCTCCCCCTCTAACTTTTTAAATAAGAGAGTATAAAATCGAAATAAATATATACTGTAAGTAAATCTTAATTAACACTTTCAACGAAAACTGGTTTGAACTCTTGTTTTTGATTTATAACACATTTTAGAAAAACCGCAAATGTAACTTTGTGATTCATACAAACACTATGAAAAACAAAGTTATTTTTTGGTGAAAAATTAAAGTGGTATTTTGGCTGGTACATACGGAAACCCTCTGCCTGCCATTCGGCTACGGGACCCTAAAAATGCGCTATCGCCGCGCGGTTTTTACGGGCGCTGCAAAAAACACAGTTTCCAAAACTGACCATATGCTTTACCAGTCCGTTAAACTCGAGTGACGGATATGCCAGTAGCAGTAAAATTTTTAAGCCACTGTTTGCATTTAGACGGATCTGAAAAAAAATTATCAGGGTTTTTTTTTACAAGGACGACGTTTTGCCAATGCGATAGCCATCTCAATGCCCTCTCTAATTTGGGCATTTGGTTTTCACGCAAAAACCAACTTTTGTTCTATTGCTATCAATAGTGTTGGTGTCAATGTTTGCTATTTTAATATTTAACAAAATTATATTATTATTGGCGCTCGAAATTGCACGTCAAAAGTCCTTCAAGATAATACCATTTGTAATTCTTGATTAATATTTCATTGTTCCAATGATGTTTTCACAGTTGGTGATAGATAAGGCTAACATTTATGAACCGCCAGATAATAATAATTATTATAAAGGAGATACTCGAAATCGGTAAACCATAACGTCTAGTCTGTAACTGGTTTTTTCAAAATCATCATTAATCAGTTATCACCATTGACAAGTAAACTAGAGCAACTTATGGGGCTCGTGGTTTTTTACTATCACATTTTTCCTATAAGTAAACTAATAATAATCCTAAACCTCTTTTTTTAATTTTATTACACGACTGCCGGAGTGTAATGTATAAACACATTATACTATCGTGTAATAAAATTAAAAAAGAGGTTTATGATTCAAGTTGCCTTTGAATGTTTTGATTGAGATGTCCTATTGTTTAACATTTGGATTAGTCCATTTGCTATGTCATAACCTCAGTATCATACTTTAAACGATTCAAATTAGTGATTCACCTACAGGAAGGTTATCTTATAACGTTATACTACGTAGTGACTAAAGGGAATATGATAAATCTAGCTCACGAGATGGAGTCTGTCCCATCCATCCATGTTTTCATCCGTTCTCAGACCATAGCATTCATAATTGTCATGTAAGAAGCAACTATAGCTAATGATACCTGAATAGTTAATAGGAAGTCTTGTCTTGTTGATGGTTTTGGGTGATTTTGCATTAGTACCCACACAAATAACAGGTGTGGCGTTCTTAAGTTGGATCGTTTAATTGCTTATAAATCTCCTTAGTGTGGGATTTCCAATGAGATGATCGTGTTTCTATCAATATATTTTTGTCTATTCCATCGATGATTCCATTATTTAATTCACCTTTGCGGAGCTCATATTATTATCTAATTTCAAACCATCAAGTGGAGTTTGAATTGTGTCAATATCATTCTAAATAATACTGACAATTTATCAGGACAATCATGTTTTTTATCATAGCAAATATATATCGTATTTTAAATTTTTACCTTAAATTGATGAGTAGGTTAACTGCTCTATTCAATACACCCATGCCAATTTACTTTCTACAGTAATTTCGCTGCATCCCACTGATTGTTCTCAATTGGATATGGCTGGAGATGTCGGAGCGTGCGCGCATAAACTAGCATCCTGGATCGCGTGGGCGATTCGCGTTTCAGTCTACCACCAATAAAACCCAACCACTTACGAGTTATTGCGAATAACTCACGATTTGATGCAGTTCTCCTAGCTCCGACATCATTCGATTTGGTACTGCATACACAGTTTGCGTGTAAGAGATTTAGATTGTGTTCAAAAGTTTATTATGTAATTTGTATTCTTCTACATATTGCTTTCATCCATTTGATAGTAGTTTGACTTGGTAACCATTTCTTTTGTGACTTTGGCAAGCTTTTCGGTCTCGGTATTTTTGTTTGGTATCGTTAAGAGGGAATCGCCAAGTGCCGTTTTTCCGTACAAACGTATTACCCTGTTCCTTCCTCCCTGGATAAAACCAGTATAGCAATAAGTATCCTTTTTCCAAAAACCTATGACCGCTATTGGCATATCATATCCCTATGTTTTCCTTTTTTCATAAATTAATTACATATTTAAAGAGGAAACTTTCAAAATCCTAAAAAAATACAATTTTCATGCCTGTCCATTGAAGCGGAGAGAAATAAAGCGGAGCTTTGTCTCAATACTTTGACAGTAGACTTTGCTCAAAGTGTTTGAAAATTGAGAGGACTGCTGATAATAAAATATCTAACAAAAGACCAATTACCACAATCAAACTTCACGGCCCGCTTACACAATCCACCGAAACAGCACTTTCCACATCTAAGCCTATTGTTATGCTATTTTTGCAACAATTCGCCTCGGAATTGGCTCAAATGCCGTCCTGTCGTTCAGTTGCTAAGAGGAAACGGTGAAATTATTGCATCCGCATCTCTAATTGCTAACAATTGTTGCATCAGCCATTTGGAAGAGTAGGCATGGAAATTGCATTTCACTGGTAAGGTAATACCTAGGAAATGGCAATTGAGAGAAATATTATATGCAAATATTTTCTTTTTTATTTTGTATACTTACGCTGATTAGTATTTGAATTTTCTGATGGTAGTAACATAGTATTATATGATCTGAGGTAGTAACTAATGTTGGGAGTGCTTTCTAATAATTATGTAACTATCGTCTGATTTTTCTTCCGTTTAGTAATATCAAGTCATTACTCAGAACGTCATAACAGAGTGGTCTACCATCTTCCCATTCCAAAGCAATGACACTTATAGTGTGTTATATATACCTACAGAAATTTAAACTCTTGGTTTTGTTAATCCATGTAATGTTAGAACGTAGTTGCACAAAACGACATATTCCTTGATACGTAGTCTCCAATTCCCATAGTTCAAATGTTATTAAAATCGAATTGCGTGTGTTGTCAAATTAATCTTGCATTACTGATTGAACGTTCGTGCGTGTTGCCAAACAACAATCGCATGTGATGAATGCAGATAATAAATAAACACAACAGAACCAACAAAAAGGGCTATTTCAATTGTCTTAATGAATCCCGAGGGTGTTAATCAAGATCAATAAATCAACATCAAACGTTATCTTCTCGTCTCTAATGAAATAAAACTCATAACACACCGCCTATCCCAGCCCAGATGGATAATAATTAATGCCCATAAAAGATTTATGTATTCTTAATGCAACACCCACGCTTCGAATCCCGATGTTATCGTTCCAAACCCATTGGAATAAAACCTTTAACCAAGAAAAGGGTTGAACAATTATGCAGTGCAGTTCTTTAAATTTGCGATGCCGCCTTGGCATGAGATATGGCTTTTAATCTGCAAATAAACGATCGAGCATTAATACACCTTGGCAATTCTTCATACCTGTCTGAGGAGCGGAATTAATTTGTGTTGACAATGATAAAGAAGGCGTACTGTCAGTTAGTAAAGATTTACGGATAAATACTCCGGTTTCTGAAGATTTTAAATCTGCATCGTTGAATTCGTTATTTAAATAAGCTGATTAACTTTGACTGAATTTTAACACTGTAGGGCTTATCAGTAACAGCTAGTTCCTATTAAATAATGCAAGCGGGAATTCAATTGCTACAATTGTACAATTGTAAGGAATATAAGTAACTTCTGACGGTATCATTGTAATTAATGTTGAAGCAGATAAAACTCGCCCACGCTACCTAGGAGGCGCAAGGAAAATAAAAGATGATTGTAAACGTAATATAGTGAATGGGCATGAATTTGATTAGGCGATAAATTGAATAAATATTACAGAAACCCTCGTATTAAAATGGTATTTTAGAGATTATCTACTTACAGTAATAGTGTTAGTTTAAAATTGATATTTAATTTAATACGACGTAGATTTCATAAGTGTCATGTATCCGTATGAAATAACAAAACATTATTGGTATGTTTTCTGTAGGACTTCCAACTGGGAGTCCGAATTGTATTCGGTTTCTAGACAGCATGTTAATAGTATACTTTGTTGACCATACCGGCAGGAGGCGCGCGCGCATGTTAAATAATGACTCATTAATGTCTGCTAACCAATGTCAATGTCATTACTACTTGTACCTTGTAGTACTGTTGGTATGTTTGTTTACTTTCCCTTTGTAGTTGTTACATCTGTCTTATTATGATTTGTCGTTCTTTGGTTTTATCTTGATATTGTATTTGTTGCTTGGCATATTATTTCTGAGATTTACGATGTGAGATATAAGATGTAAAAGAAGAGTTATAATTATAACTCTACTTTTATTTCCTGTACAAAGATTAAGGTTAAAATATTAATCATGGCAACGGCTTTGAAGATTGTCGAAAATACTTATTCAATCTTTTTAAATATTATTCAACGTAAAGAAATTTTTTTATGTACTATATTTAGTCTTGACTTCTTCTCCTTTGTTTTAAAAACGATCAGCAGAAACATTACTTCCGTAATGTCCTATTATAAAATCTGGATCAAAAGCATTTTTTAATTTCAACTGGATTATATTGGTTTACAAACTGCTCAGTGTTTTCATCCCGGATGCCTCGAGCATTCCCTACACTTACTTTATTTAATGGCGTCTTTTAACAACTTACCATAATCGGAGTATAAAGCAAGGGAAGATTTACGATGTTTTTTTTATTATGGTGTGAATGGAAATGTTGAATTAGATCTCGTTTAACTGTGTGGTATTTATGGTTGAGTCTTCCTCTCTCGCATTACAGAGGGTTGGAATG
Organism: Crambus lathoniellus; assembly: GCA_949710035.1. Classification (NCBI taxonomy): domain Eukaryota; kingdom Metazoa; phylum Arthropoda; class Insecta; order Lepidoptera; family Crambidae; genus Crambus; species Crambus lathoniellus. The sequence continues at coordinate 21,461,997 of OX453314.1, read as the reverse complement.
GAGGAATGGAATGAAAGAACGAGAGCAGTTTTAACACGTCTATGTTAACTACCTCTCATTCTTAAGTTTATGAAGACTATTGAAGACTGTATGCCGTCTTCTTAAAATTGAAATAATGTGAAATGACTTTTTTGAACGATAAAATAAAAAGGGGCTAAAAATAGTGGCTTCCGTTTGGGTAGGTTTGGGTCACTGGTACTCAATGAACTATTTTCAGGCTACAGTATACTTAAAATACAGTTGTAAAACTTTTTTCGGTTATGAAGACAGTCAGATATATAACATACAAGTCATTATGTTTCACATTCTTATAAATTCTTTCAATAATTATCGTGTGCTTTACGCAAGCCATATGTTGAGTAAACTGCAATGCTAGCTTTTTGCTCAACTCATTGCAGTGACTATAATTAGATTGTCGGCTTTTTCTTTCTGTTCGCTTGAACTAAAGCCAATTGTTTCATTGAATGGCAACGTATCGGTTTCACGTTTGCAGTTCGTTTTATGAGATTACTAATCAGTATTTACTTTTCTTTTTATTTCCGTGTGATTATGAAGTAGAATTGAGAATCCATACTAATATCATAAATGTGAAATTGTTTTTGTTTGATTGTCCGTCTTTCACGTCAAAACGGAGCAACGGATCGACCTGATTTTTGGCATGGGGTTATTTTGGGAGCTGAAAAGTGTATGTCACTTTTTACTACTACTACTTTAGGCTACTTTATATCCCGGGGGAAAATACCAGGTTCCCGCGGGATAACGTCGGTAACGTCGTCGTCGGCGTCATGTATTTCACGCGGGTAAAACCGCGGGCGGAAGTCTAGATACATGTGTTTGTTCAAAAGTCAAATATTGAGGAACTTCAATTTAGTCTAATTCTGATATTACTGAAAGATTTTGTCCAGCCAGACACACGACACACATATTTATGCGATTGAAAAGTAGGTACTATAATAACTATTGGGACTTGATAGATGTAAATCATAATGGCATGGTAGCCGCAGATAACAATGAGTGATGGCTAAATTATTAGAATTAATCAATGTCAAGTTAGAATGAACACCTACATTCTTATGAATAATTTATCAAAATATTAGTTCGTATTGCAGTAGACATAATCCGATTACTGTTTAAACGTCTATTGACTGTAGATAGAATCAGGTTGTTTAATCCCTTTCACAGGTTGTACTTAGAAATACAGGTATTTCTACAAGCCCAATCAAGTTCTGTTTAAAATGTTTCGATTATACTTTTAATTATTTTAGTATTTATTTTAAATAGCTAATAACTTTCATCAAGCAACAACCAGGTATACTCTTCAGCTTTATTTGAAGGACAGATACCATAAAATTTAATGGTTCCGTAATTTACTTTGTCTTGTATTTGTATATTTGTCACATCTAAAGTTGCAGCATATATTTTTTTCAATGTTTTTTCTTTCTACATAATATATCAACTTATCAAAAATTCTGTTTTCTTGTCAAAGTCACGTTAGTAAGTGTTCGAGAAAATTTGTTATGTTGGCCGATCGTTGTGTGGCGAAGCAACAGTATCTGTTGTCTCACTTGCCACATTGTTATTTTAATTTATGGTAAACAATACACGCAAACGGAGTATTAAACTTTACTCGTTTACGTTAAATTTCTTCGTATCGTATAGGATGAATGATGTTTTGGAAAGCGATTACTGTTTACGGTCTCTACTCTATTTTTCTTCTGTTTAACTTTTTTGTCAAATCCTTTCTTAGAGAAGCTACAACTTCTTCTTAGGACTTTTTATAAGCTTAGATTGCTAAATTTTATCAGATTTATAAAATCCCTGTAGCTTCGCAGCGAGAGATGAGACTAAGAATACTCCGGTAAGTGGATACTACTAAAATTAAGATTATTCGTATATTACAACATAAATAATGATGCTAGTATAAAACATTAATGGGCAAAGGCTTTCCAATATCATTTTGAGGTATACATAATCATAATCATAATCATAATCATCGTTTATTTGCATTAAACATGGTATACAAAGTAGAGGTAGAGTGGTATACATATGAGACTCGGAAGTTATATCTTTGTATCACACACAGTCAACCACATAGCTAAGTCCGTTCACCGGGCTCTGAATGAATCTTTAATAGTTCAAGCACCAATGAGGGCGAAACAAAAAGAGATTAGTTCTATCGCATCTTTCCCTGGTCTTTTCTCACTGTCCACATATCCATAAATTGCGGTTTGCGGTATAAGAGGAGCGAAAAGCTAGAATGAGTAAGGATTTACCTACTGCATTCATTCATGCTTATGTTTACTGTCCAACAAATCGAGTCTTTCAATCGTTGACGACTATGAGTAATATGACTGTTGTAAGTTTTTACGTTCCTACTCCCTACATTACTACTCTTAGTTTGAATGTTTACTTTATAACAAAGGTTTCTAATTAACCAGTCACTGGTTCCGTCTCTAATAAAGCTTCGGAACTTTCTAGTGCTTATTTATCTTTATTACTCTTAACGTTACTTTATTACAGACGTTTATATTAAGTAACTAATTCTACAAAGTTTTCCGGAGTCCAACTGTGTAAGAGGTACTTTAATCGTAATTTTATCCATTTGACGTAGAATTCAATTAATTTACAGTTAAGGTAAGTACTGTAAAATTTATGTTGTATTATGAAATTGTAAAATGATTAGTTAATTTGTAGTAGCAATCTATACAAATAAATAAAATTGGAGTGTCTGTTTGTAATATTAAAATAACCGCTTTTTACTACGTGTTTATGATTATATATACGGTACATATACCAAAATGACATGTTTTACAATTTTTGTCTGTCTGTTTGTTCCGGCTAATCTCTGAAACGGCTGGACCTATTTGACGGGACTTTCACTGGCAGGTAGCTGATGTAGTAAGGAGTAACTTAGGCTAATATTTATCCCGGAAAATATCACATTCCCTCGGGATAACGTCGTGTAGTCCACGCGGGCGAAGCCGCGGGCGGGAAGCTAGTACTGAAATATATTGATTGATTGTAACGAAATACATCTTATGATGGCAACTATAGTCGGCAATGAATTTTCATTTATTTGTTCTTGTTCTTCTTCTTTAAGTGCCATTTTGTCATTGAAGGCTGGCCTTCAGTTCCTTAAATTTGGCTTTGTCCTTGGCAAGTCTGAACAACTGTACAGCCCAGGTCCACTGACGTATGTTACGAAGCCATGACATTTTGCGTCCTCCAATTCTGCACTTTTTGGCAATCTTCCCCATCACGATGGTCTGGAGAAAATGATATTGCGGATGACTCAGGATGTGACCAAGAAATGCGTCTTTTCTAAATTTTAATGGTCCGAACCAGGTCCACCTTTTTACCCCTGCGCTTAAGTACCTCGACGTCAGTAATATGGTTCGTCCAATTTATACGAATGTGTTCTTATACCAAAAGCCTCGAATAATCATTTGTTTATTTCTGTTGTTCTCGTACCAAAAGCCTCGGCAGTCTCGTCCTATGGGGTCATTGCGCGAGCACACCATTAACTGTGAAGCAAGTCACTGATTACGTACCGTGATGGCAATGCATGGTGCGTTATTGTCAATTAATAAATCGTCTATTTGTTTTTTTTGGTACCAAAAACCTCGAATCGTCATTTGTTTAGCTCTCTTGATCTTGTATCGAACCCTGCGAATCGTCATTTGTTTGTTTCTGTTCTTCTTGTACCAAAAGTTTCGATAGTTTCGTCCTAAAAGGTCAATGTGCGACCACACCATTAACTGGTCAGCGAGTCACATAGTACGTATGGTACCGTGATGGTAATGCATGGTGCGTTATTGTCAATTAAACCCATTGACGCCTACAATCCGAGGGACTGGTATTTGGAGCTATTGGCTTAGGACATTATGTTGGATATTCAAGTGGATTGGTAAAGATTTCTTTGAAGATGAACGGTTATGTTAAAAAGTTTGATTTTGTTTCAAAAATGTGATATAAAAATGTTGATTCCTTCTTCAAACAATAAAATAAAAGTGGTGTCCCATAGAATTGAGTGACCATTTGCAGAAAGAAACAAGATACCTACATTAATGATGTTTCGCCACAATTGAAACCACAATAAGATATGTACCTACTGTTCTTTATACAATACTTTTCTCAATCAAATAAAATTACTAATGAACTAAGTACAGCCTGAAACAAAACTCAATAAAATAGTTATAAATAAAGTAAAATAGTTATCTTCTCTCGTAGCGTAAATATACGCGGAGTAATTTAATTTACGCTATTTACGTGAATATCCTCGTAAATAATAAAATTATGTTTCATGCGGTACCTATAGGTAATACATAAAAAGCTGAACAACATGGCCAAGCCGCGTAGGTACAATTATTTTAAATTTTGCAAGCTCTGTTGACATTTAAAAATAACACATCCTACGCATTTTTTTATTGTGCTGCTGAGACGATTACATCATACTGAATGACCATGGCTTCACAGAAGAGGGTAATATTGACAGTTTATTATCAAAACGAGCGAATTAAGTATCACCTTGTTAAATTATACCTTTTGATGGGTAGGTTTAGTCACAGAACATGGAAAGATTTTTCGCTTTGGTATACTTATTGTTTTGTTTGGCTCATAATGTCAATCAACATCTGTCACAAACGCTGCCAATTTGACAATTGGTTCATATCAGTTCAGTATCAGCAGTTAAAACAGTGATCTCTATGGCTGGAGCAAGGGATCTCTAGCGGATTTGAAAGTGATAGATATTTGGAATTGTTTAATCAAGGGGTTGGTCAAGTGAACTGTAATGTCTCATGTATTTAAAAGTTTGGTGGCCATTAAAATAAATGAATATAAAACTTCAGAATAATGTATAAAAATGGGTTCAAAAAGTAACTGTAGGTATCAATAATTGACACCACTTGCTATTGAGATTTTTAAATATGCATTCACAATGCAATTTTGTTAGTATACGAAAAATATGATAGTAAAAAACCTGTGGTACCTGTAGGTAGCTTGAAACTTATAGGGCTTATAAAAATACTAGACTATGGGCCCTAAAAATCTATTTAAGGTTTTATTAAGGCGCTACTCGGAAAAAGTATTTACTTTTTGATTTAAAACTATAGGACGGTTAGAGTTGTTATAAATCTGGTAATAAGATATTATATTTCTTCATACCTTTATCTAGAATCGTATAGTTTCATAAACACGATTTTATAATTTTGCCTCGACACTTTTTCTTTTCGAAAAGACCTCTAAAAAATTCGAAAATTCAAGATTATTCTTAAATGGGGTTACTAACATTGGAAATTGGTTTAATTAGTGGACACCAAATAATATTTAGGATCGTATAGAAGCATTTTTTACAAATCTGTGTAGTTTTTGAATACGAAGTGATTTTGTGTTTTTTTCGCCTAATCTGCAAAATCGGTCTCGCTCCCGCGCGCATCGTATTCTCATTGCTATCTCACTTCAGCATATTTTTTCCGAGTATCGCCTTAAAATCCTTTTCTATAAGCAACTTATTAAGTAAAATAGTAAGTAGCCCGCCTGAAACCTACTTATAGGGCTGGTGGTTTTTTACTATCACATTTTCATACCACTTGCTATTGCTATCGCGTTAGCTAATACCCCAGCGGCGAAAGAAACAGCGAGCCTATTCAAGTAATGCTTGTTTTTTATTTGTGCATTCAACATGTTATTAAGAAATACAATGTTACTCAAGTCGAGCCGAACGCGTGTAGTAATAAAATATTTAATAAACAATGTTGGCTTGATTTCTGCTCGTGCCGAATTTAATTTATGCGATTTTATTTTATTTAAGTAACTTGGTACTTAGCTTGATTTCGATTCCTCGATTCATCATCTTTAATGTCTCCACTGCTGGAGTACTGGCCTTCCTTATGGATGGATAAGGAGAATGGGCCATGACTCACCACGCGGGCCTAATGCGGGTTTGTGGGTATTAACGACTGCAAAAGCAGCTTAACGTGCCTTCCAAAGCACGGAGATCTCAAGATGAAAAGATTTTGGTCACCGATCCCGTGGCCGACCATTGCGAAAGTTGCTTAACCTCAACGATCGCAGGCCGAGTGCGGTAACCAATGAACGAGCTCCTTCATTCAGTACAGAATACGTGACATGCTCTTTCTAAACTATTCTTGGGTTCTATGTTATTCGTTATGTAACAATCATATCACACACAAAAAGTCCGTTGGTTCTTAGACTTCTCTGCAAACATTCGCAGCTGTTCCTTCCTACCCAAACAAAGTAAGATGACATTCAGTTCTCGATAAAGAAAACTTCTTTCGCACACTCTTTGAGAGGAAACAGATGCCTCGAATATAATTGATATTGCAGCACATCGCGAGACCTAAATGGAACCGAGAGTGGTCTTTACTGAAATTGATAAGACTTAAATTGTAAGTACAAATGACAACCTAATTGTATCCTTTGTAAATAGAATTAAAAAAAAATGAACGCTTGACTTTTCTTTGTCTAGATATTTAAATTACGTGAAGGAATAACCCTGAAATAAAACTATTATTTTAACGCATGAAAGAACAGAATAAGTTAGAAGTACCTACCTACCTTCGTGGTCAGATATTAGAAATATGGGGGGTAATTGTGTAACTCAACATTAATCGCGATAGCTTTCAGTTTTAAAGATGTTGAAAGACCATTGCTGCAGTATACAAATAATTTTGTCAACTTTCTTCAACAGCAAGTGATGGATGTGAAACTGAAAGCGATTGCGCGATAGATGTAGCCCCCTGGTCATCAGTAGCTACTTTAATTTGGTACTAATTAGCTGCCTCTCATGATTTCTCCGTGCTAAGTAACGGTCGTATTGGCATGGTAAATAGTCTTAAACCATCGGAAAATACAATTATTATTGTGCTATAAAAAAATCTGGTAGATTGGTAATTCCGATGATAAACTCTTGAGTAGATTTATCAAATCTACATTAATTTAATTACTAATATCTTTTTTAATTACTTGGATTTTGGTATTACTGTAACACGAGCAGAAAATTCCTTGAGGAATCTAGAAATGACTGACTATGGCCACCAGAAATGGCGCCCTCGGAGGTTTTTATTTAATAACTTGCTAATAGAAAAACATTTTAATAAAACCTTACATGGATTTTAAAGGGCCCATAGTCTAGTATTCTTCGAAGGTATCGCTACATTCCCTCATAGTCATTCGTATAGTAGATAGCAAATGTGTCAAAAACAGCCACTTTTAGCAGTTTTGCTATCTACTTCTAGCAGTGACTACGAGGACATGTAATGATACCATCTTCAAATACTAGTCTATGGGCCTTTATTAACCCCTTACTGCATGGATTTTCGTATGAAAACGAAAAAAAATATATACTTATTGTAGTCTGTGGTACTGAGCCTAGGAAAAATATTAAAAAAAATTTAAAATGCATATTTTTTAATTTAAGGGGCTACAAAGGTATGTTTCATATATGGGACAATATGCATTCGTAGTTTCAAAATATAGCTTTTCAAATATGAGACAATATGCATTAGTAGAAAAGCAATAACAAAACCTAGGTATTCATTAGATATATTTAATATTACCAATTTAACCCTAACACTCAAATCAATCTCTATCTGAGGATTCTGAGGCTGCTTTGAGTGAAGACTGCTGTGCAAGTATGAGACGCGATGCGATAAGGGGTTAAGGCGATACTCGGAAAAATGTGCTGAAGCGAGATAGCAATGAGAAACGACGCGCGCGGGAGCGAGACCGATTTTGCAGATTAGGCAAAAAAAACACAAAATCACTTCGTATTAAAAAACTACAGCGATTTAAAAAAAATGCTTCTATACGATCCTCAATATTATTGGTGTCCACTAATTAAACCAATTTCCAATAGTGTAAGTAACCCCATTTAAGAATAATCTTCACTTTTCTTATTTTTTAGAGGTCTTTTCGAAAATAAAAAGTGTCGAGGCAAAATCATAAAATCGTGTTTTTGAAACTATACGATTCTAGATAGAGGTATGAAGAAATATATATCTTATTACCAGATTTTTAACAACTGTAACCGTCCTATAGTTTTAAATCAAAAAGTCCATATTTTTCCGAGTAGATTAGATTCACCGCAGCGCCACTTTCGCCTAACCTATCGCTTTAAAGAAGTTTCTAATTTGATCCGTGACCGTTACGCACTTACTGCCGTCTTACTGCCCTTAGTTCTACATCTATGTATTTGATCAATGGCTCCTGTACTATTTGTACAAGTGACACTTGATGTTCTCGTGTGAACGGACACCACTACTACTTTGTACACACTCAAATACCAACATGCATATGCAAGCAATATTAGTGTAATGAAATGCAATTTCATCACAAATTCACAAACCTATTTTCTATGATTATGTTCTACTTACGTATTTATGAAAGCTCTATAGCTCAAAACGTCGGTCAGATTCATTACCGGAACATTTCCAAAATTACGTGTTTTGAGTTAAGTATGTTGAATGGTAGGGAATAGAATATTCTTTCCAAATCACTAACGGTACAACTCAAATTTTAGCTCTTATTGACAGGAAACTATTTATTCCGATAAGGAAAAATACATTTTAGAAATGTCTTCGTTTTCAGTATCAGTTTATTTTGAAATGTCCCGCTGCAAATCTAAATTCTAAAGTGCAACCGTGATTCAATAATAGAATATTTAGAAATGTTCCAGTATGACTCTGAAATTCTTTGCATGATTATTGTTTATTGGTGTTTTTTGTCAGTCGCGCTTTGAACAGTCAGTGTAGTGGTCAGACGAAGATTGGATTTTGATAAAGAAAAATTATAAAAATGAGTTCCAGACCAAAATTTAAGATAAAACTGTTCTCTTTTTATTTTTTAAATGTTAGATAAACCATTAAGATTTCAAAATTGATTGTTTTTTTAATTTCCTTACTGGCTTATTTAGAAATATTCCAATTAGTTCTTAGATTTTCAGGAAATTTTCAGTTCATTATTGGGACATTTCACAAAAATACTGATAACTCAAAAACTACAAGTGACATCCTAAATCTTAGTAACACACAATAAACTTGGCTATAATCTGCATACTGTTCAATAAATACAAAAACACAAAATGATCTTTAGTTAAAGTAAAATAACATTTGAATATTTTCAAAAACTTTAAACCTCAATTACTCAGAACAGCATCATTTTGAAATGTTCCACTACTGTTTCCGACCGACGCAGGTGGCACTTTTGGGTCAAAATCTAATGCCAATCGTACACTTAGTTATAGTGGTTAATAAGATAAAACATTCATAAGTACCTACTCCTTTAAAAAAAAAATATCAAAAGCAAAAATTTTTTTTTACTTTAAAAGATAAAAACTTAACAATAAGTAGTAGGGGTTCTCTTTTAACCATGACAATGCCTGTTACCTACTCCTTTTCTATTGCTTCTAGTTCTGCCATGACATGATAGTGTCAATCTTCACGGTTTCGGATAGACAGCAGCGGTGTTAAATACGTGGCAAATAAATACAATTCAATTTAATAATAATAATAAATAACTTCTTACATTCACACCAATTATCTAAGCCCATTTTAATTTCATTAAGAAACTGTATCATGGAAAACTTGATAACGGATAAATATATACTTAAATACTTTTTGTTTGTAAATACATACTTAATATACATAAAAAACACCCAGACCAAGACAAATAGACATGTTCATGCACACAAATATTTATCTTGTTCGGGAATCGAAACCGAGACCACTGGCGCAGAAGGTGGGTAGCCTACCCCAGCGCCAAATCGGTCATCGTAATAATAATAATTTAATATTTATTTTCTCAGCTATAGGTGCTCGTGCATTCATCTGTATCATCATCATCATCATCATTTCAGCCGTACGACGCCCACTGCTGGGCATAGGCCTCCCCCAAGGATCTCCACAACGATCATCTGTATTACTTACATAAATTGCATTTCTCGGTCTTGTAAAATATTACCAACGATATATCATTTGTTTTTATTTATTTATTTACTAGCTGACCCGGCAAACGTTGTTTTGCCATATAAATTTTATTTGACACGAACTTCGTTTAATCTGCCTGACACAATGTCACTTATTAAAAAAAAAGTAATCCTAAGCGGCAAAAATGTCAGTGATTACATACTCTTTGACATACCTACTCTTTGGAAGCGGCTAAGAAATGGCAGTTGTGTGAAGTATGACAGTTTAACGGTTTTCTATACAAAATTACCATTTTCATTTTATAATTTTCCTGGATAAAAAGTAGCCTATGTTACTCTCCAGCTCTCGAATTATCCCCATACCGAAAATCTCGTCGATCCGTTGCTTCGTATTGACGTGAAAGATGGACAAACAAACAAACAAACAAACAAACAAACAAACAAATAAACAAACAAACAAACACACTTTCACATTTATAATATTAGTATGGATATGGATAAATAGTCTAGGTTCGCTGGTTGTTTACGAGTAGTCCCATCTATAACTGACTACGTTCCTAATTAGGTCGTAACTTAAACAATTCTTTCGATTATGCAGATTTATTTTTCTTTTTCTTTTCGATTCATCCAGAGGCAAAGGAAATTGTGTTTAGGTAAAAGATCAAAAGCACCAAATAGCACAAAACTCCTAAAAGCAAAGCAAGTTTTGGTTATTATTGTTGACCTAATTTAGTTTAGTAATGAGGTCTGCTTCACTCATTTCTACGCTAAAAATGAAAATATTGAAAGAATCCATCCGTCTCACAACTAGCTCCGATGGGACTCGAATACACGACCTTTTACTGTCCGAGCGAATGCTCTAACCACTGAGCTACGGAGTACGTGGGTTCAAGTCCCATCAGTGCCAGTCGTGTGAGGGGTAGATTTTTTCTAATAATTCATTTCAATAATAAAAATTGCACTGTGAATGCAAAAAAGGAAAAATAATTTGGTAAAGATGAACCTATTTTAGATTTAATTTGTCTTTCCAAGCCATTATTAGACAGAAATTAAAAGTTATGGTCATTCGATAGTCCGGTTTCGTATAATAGTTGGCAAAGCTGGCATAACCTGAAATAGCGGTTATGTCAATGTTAAGATTGCAGGTTTTCATTCACCGAACTATTGATTTAAATCTGAAACGAATTGGCTATTTGTGGCCTGAATAAAAAAAGTTCAAATTACATTATCACAAATTTGGAACAAATCTTATTGCTTAATTTAGCAAAAAATGTAATAGGTACTAAAAGATTTTAGGCTACAAGTGTATCTGCTAGTGATGTAACGATAACGCATATAATAATTTGAGCATTATTCCGCTGATATTCGCGAATGGCGAATACGAATGCGAATGTTTCACACAAGATTCAAAACGTGTTGAAAGAAAGTCGCAAAGCCCAAGAAATTGTTACGGCTGCCATAACAAAATGCGCAAAAATCGCAACACATTTTTCATCACTCGAATTATAGAATAGAGAAAATGCACCTCTCAAGATTAAACAGCAACTTTTATATGTTGCAAAAGAAATAAAACTAAATAAAAACCCTAACTGACTTGAAGAGTGGAAGTCCATAAAAAAACTTATCGGCGTAGGTACTAGTAACGACCATTTAAAATAAGTTTTGTTTTTATAATATTGGTACATGTCAAGAAATATGCAAATGCGAATATTTGTTACATCGCTAGTATCATCTGATGGTAAAATTAAAATTTCATTTTATGTATGACAGAGTGCTTTTTCATGCTGCTACTTTACCAATTCCATATTCCATAAGTACCAAAAAACTAAATATGTAATGAGCTAAAAGGTATTTTTCATCCAGAGACATCCTCCGAACCAGTCTGGCTAACCGGCTTTCAATAGTCTGGTTGAACTTACTTTTTCGTCCTACATTATTTCAAGTTTGTTGACCTTTTCGCAACACCTACTACTAACCGATTTTTCATCGTCAACATTAAAAAAATTGTCTGGCCCCAAACCTTTGAATCTGAATCTTATGCTGGCTTAATAAAAGTTACCTTATCTTTAACATCTTTGGTATGTGATATTATATTATTTTTATGCATTCGCAATGCAATTTTGTAAGTATAGGAAAAATGTGATAGTAAAAAACCACTTCGAATCCCAATGATATAAAACATCATTGTCGAATCCCGCCTGAAAGCTACTTATGGGGCTCGTGGTTTTTTACTATCACATTTTTCCTATACTTACAAAATTGCATTGCGAATGCATAAAAATAATATAATATCTCAATATGGCTGTTTCATCTTAATCGATTGTTAAACATTTGTAAAAATGTTTCTTTCGGATGCGAGGGTTTCCTCACACTGATGAAGCAACGCTGGCCTACAGCGTAACAAGTGATAGCAAAACTCGACGAGTCGTGTAAGCCTTTCGGTAGCTTAGTTGGTCAGAGCATCGGGCCGGATTCCCGGAGGCGCGGGTTCGAATCCCGTCTGAAAGCTACTTATGGGGCTCGTGGTTTTTTACTATCACATTTTTCCTATACTTACAAAATTGCATTGCGAATGCATAAAAATAATATAATATCTCAATATGGCTGTTTCATCTTAATCGATTGTTAAACATTTGTAAAAATGTTTCTTTCGGATGCGAGGGTTTCCTCACACTGATGAAGCAACGCTGGCCTACAGCGTAACAAGTGATAGCAAAATTCGACGAGTCGTGTAAGCCTTTCGGTAGCTTAGTTGGTCAGAGCATCGGGCCGGATTCCCGGAGGCGCGGGTTCGAATCCCGCCTGAAAGCACTTATGGGGCTCGTGGTTTTTTACTATCACATTTTTCCTATATCTTTGGTATGTATTTTGAGACGAATGATATCATATGTTTTGATAGATAAGGGAATGTTTTTAAAACATCTGATAATTTAATATCAGCCTGATCACCTTCACTTTACTGTTATGATTAAACATCTTTTATTTATTTTCAAGCAATTGGCTTGACTTCAATGTTTGGGAATCAAATTTCGTAGTAGGTATACGTACATATTTGTATTTGGATTTTGGACATGTGACAAACATTGGCATAAGCCCATTATAAATAATTAAACATAATATGTTACCGTATATTATACCGTGAGTTCTCACTATTCCAATTTTTATGAAAATGATGTCTTTAATAGTGGAGGTGAATAACTGTCCGGTATTTGTCCGGTGCTGCGAAGATTTAATTGATAACGTGCAGCGCGTATGGCTCAATTCCGTAAACAACTTTAGGTTTTAAGATGATGAGTCATTGATTTATTTATTAACTTTTACTTATATTGAGAACTAGCTAAGTTATGTATCTAGGCGAACCTAACTCAGTCTTTAAGATACTTATTAACAAATACTGTAAGTACCTTTATTTTTAGCACAAAAATTATTTAATATAATCTACACATACAACAAATTTTACTTTTTTAAATCCATTCCCTTTTTTATTCATTTTATTTTATAAAATATAGGTACTGTTCAATCTTTAGCTCTTTATTTTAACTTGCATAATTCTACTGAGATTATGTTACTATTTTCGTACTATTCTCGTGCCGTCCGTCATTATTATCTATCTTAATATTACAGAGACTCGATTGTTCTTTATAATAGCACAAAGTAATTTTGTCTAAGTGTCCATAATGCAGTGTTGACTATTATTTGAAGTCGCGTCTATCTTCTATTAGTCATTTTATAATTTAATTCTTAAAATTGTAGGATTCCTTTTGCATAATCTGCATTTTATATAGTTGCAGATAATTCCCTAATCAATAAAGATAAATAAAGCTTTTAACATTAAAATGAAATGACTCACTATTAGATGTTGTCTTGTGTATTCTAAGTTATAATCTTCTGTTAGTCATTTTATAATTTAATTCTCAAAATTATTGTAGAATTCTTTTTGCATGATCTGCATTTTATATAGTTGCAGATAATTTTCATATCAATAGTGATAAATTAGCTATTAACATTAAAATTAAATGTCTCAGTATTAGATGTTGTCTTGTGTATTCTAAGCGCCACGAAATAATCTAAACTAAAAATACTCTCCTAATAATAAAAATATCTGAAAGTTACAGTATTTTATTACTTCGTTCTTATTAAGAATACAAAATTTCCATCAATATGTTTACTTCATCAAATCAAATGCTTCTGTTCTGAAGATTTGCTTTCCTCTTATGGTGTCTGGTATATTGACTTTGTTTACGTTTTTCACTGAGCCTTCAAAGGACCGCAGCTAAGAGATCTGCTGGACAGCCATAAAACTGTAACGAGAGAGAACATAAATTAATTCAAGCCAATTTATGTCCTAAGTTTATCATTCTGGAATTGATATTTCTTTGAACCTTTTTATTTAGTGGTTTCCTGTTTGATCGAATGAATGTATTAATGTAAACCAAAAACATTGGCGATTTCTTCTTTTCTTTAGCCCTTGGAACTTCTTTCTTTGAAATTTTATATGGTTCTTACTGCATAGTAAGTCTAAATGTTAACATTTTATAGATTTGGTTAAGTAATATACTTGAGATTTAAAACTCTGTTTTTTATGAATATGGATTTAATGACTATCAAATAATTGGAAGCTCTTGTGTTTTGATATGGTTTATGTGTCCTGCTTTAGCTCAATCTTAAGGTTGCTTAATTTTAATATAATTATAAGCAATTATAAAAAATAATGTTTTCCTTAGATTACATTTTTAGTAAAAATAAATGCTCATTAAATTACTTAACACTATATTTTAAACTGCAGTTGCCTCGTTTATCAGAGATAAGACATCTTGTTTGTACTAAAAGTCTTATTTTAACCATTAACGAACTATTAATTACTTTTTTATTTGTATTAAATAGACAAGAAAGTAAACATACCCTTGATGTGAAGATTGCACTTGGAGAAAATTTTATGGTTCTTCTTAATGCGTTTGATATTATTTACTTAACTGTTGCTAATAGATATACGATACCCTTTTAAAAAATTTACTAATTGATTCTTGAGAGATTTGTGTTAGATGCAGTAGGTAGAGTATTCGTGAAATGTTGTTATGTACAACAACACACATGACCACATGATCAAATATGTATAACTTTAAACATGGCCGTTTTAGTTCCATTACTTGAGCTGGGGATCAGTATTAGGAGCACGTTTGTTTACGGATATTTCAGTCTTTCAAAAAACTTGTTCTATTTTCTTACATCAGCGGCAAAGTTCTTGGAGTAATTACCTAAATATACTTTTTTTTACCAATAACTTAAAGATCATCATCAGCCATTTTATGTTCCCACTGCTGGGATACTGGCCTTAT
Source organism: Crambus lathoniellus (assembly GCA_949710035.1). NCBI lineage: Eukaryota > Metazoa > Arthropoda > Insecta > Lepidoptera > Crambidae > Crambus > Crambus lathoniellus. The sequence continues at coordinate 21,446,715 of OX453314.1, read as the reverse complement.
GAATGGATAAAGAGAATGGGCTATGACACACCACGCGAGCCTAGTGCGGATTGGTGGGTCATAACGACTGCAAGTGCAGCCGAGACCAATGGCTTAACGTGCCTTCTAAAGCATGGAGGAGCTCGAGATGAAAAGTTTTTGGTCACTCATCCCGTGACCGACCACTGCAAAAGTTGCTTAACCTCAACGATCGCAGGCCGAGCTAACCATTGCCCCACGGGCTCACTTAAAGATTGGGAGTAACAAAAAGAAAAATACCTAAGGTGTCTGCGATTGGTGTTATGAAGTAGTGTTCATGACAATGTTTGTAAAATTACAGATACCTAATGTTACTGTCATCATTCTCCGCTGCTTGGCTGGGACACAGGCCTTCCTTATGGATGGATAGTCCATGACCCACCACGCAGGCTCAATGTGGAATGTTACTTTATCCTCATTTATCTGAATTGTCTCTATAAATACAATATCTAAAGGAATGTCGTGTAATGGTAATGAAAGAAAGAAAGAAAGAAAAATGTTTATTCAGCAAAAAATATACATAATACAACACAAAAAGAAAACAACAAAATAATGCAGCTTCAGTGTTAATTTCCTCGGCAACCGCACCTTGTGTTATCTCCGATTACAACTGATTATGCAACGTGAGGTCAACGGCCTAATTTGTGCCGACCGCAAGTGCTCTATGATTCATAGCTACGCGCGTTACGTTCATTACGACAATGAAGGATCGTGTGTAGAGGCCTATTAATGATTTGCCTTTCTTTGCCAAAAACTTCTGTGATATTGTGTTGTTTGCAGATGATACTTCTTTAATATTTAACATAGACAGAAACAAAACCAATTTTGACGATGTAAACAAAGCACTGTCACAAGTACTCGGTTGGTTTAATTCTAACAATTTGCAGCTTAATGCAAAGAAAACAAAGTGCGTACTTTTTTCTCTGCCAAATGTACAGACGGTACCTGTAGAAATTGTAATCAACAACGAAAAACTGGATTTAGTACAATCAACGATCTTTCTGGGTGTAACTTTAGACTCGAAACTTCAATGGCATGCGCATATCGCAACATTAGCTGGTAAGCTTAGTTCTGCTTCCTACGCTATTAGAAAAGTACGACAGCTAACAGATGTTGATACTGCTAGAACTGTATACTTTAGTTATTTCCATAGCATCATGTCATATGGCATTCTTTTGTGGGGATTAGCGGCTGGCATTAATGCTATATTCATCTTGCAAAAACGAGCAATCAGAGCCATCTATAAACTAGGCTCCAAAACTTCGCTTAGAGACAAGTTCAAGGAAATAGGTATACTGACAGCTGCATCTCAATTTATATTAAATTGCATTCTTTTTGTACGTCGCAATATTAACTTGTATACCAAACATGGTGATTTACACAATCGTAATACTAGAAATAGAAACAAGCTCGTAATGCCTCGGTACCGTTTAGAAAAGGTGCACGGATCTTTCGTTGGTCAAGGTATACACATATATAACAAAATCCCAAGTGATATCTTGGATTTACCATATCTAGAGTTTAAGAATCATATAAAGAGTGGCCTCCTCAAAAAAGGCTATTACACTGTAAATGATTATTTGAACGACAAAACACCTTGGTCGTAACACTCGTAACAAATGTTCCTAGTATGATATTGTGAGTCGTGTCCTATATTTTATATTATTACCGTTTATATTAGTTAAGCTTTTAATTCGGTCATTTAAGGTAGGCAGTTTGAGTATGTCATGCTCACTAAAACATTTCTACGGTGGTGGCGTGTGAGGCGGGTCGTTACGTTCCCTAAAATATGGTTGAGCGAAGCGATGGCTGGTTCATGCGTCATGCTCGTGAACGGGTGCTGCCAGTGGGAATGGGTCTGCTCTTATCTGCTTGCCTTAAAATGTGTTTTCTTTTGTTTTTATTCATTTTATTAAGAATTACATTTGAAACATGTATGGCGCAACTTGCAGTATATAGTAGAATTGTCTTTTGTTTTAAACTAATATTAAAGCTTTAAGTAGAGTTCCTAAGTAACTGAAAATTGTTCACCGCTATGATCATTAGTTCGCCTATACTTAACTGTATTTATCATAACCCATTGTGTAATTGTGATGGAAACTGACCTTAGTCATACCATGTTAAGGTCATTTTTCAATTTGACGACTCTGTATGAAATAAGACAGGGAGAAAAAAACAACCCTTGGAGTTTCTTGCCGGTTCTTCTCCAAGGCCTCCCGCTGTAGGGTTTGCGAACCGATGGCGTAGCTTCTATGACGTTCACAAGTATTGTAAATAACAATCTAAATTGAATAAACAAATTTGAATCTTTGAATTTTGAATCTTATAGTGTAAAATATCATATGTCAGTTTAGTTTATACAAAATTCCATAAAATCTCTAAAATAATAATTTGCGTTGCTGTTTTTTTAGATATTCCATTAATTAATTACTTACCGCAAAGTAATTCATGTCCTATGTTTATCATTCTGGAATTGATATTTGTTTGAACTACTTGTTTAGTGGTTTTCCTGTTTGATCGAATGAATGTACCTATTCAAATAACCAAATACATTGGACCCATTACTTCCGAAGTACCGCAGGGGAGCATCTTTGGTCCTACACTGTTTTTATGTTACATTAATGAACTGTGCGACATGGATATTGAGAACTGCAGAATTATTTCATATGCCGACGACACAAGTTTAACGTTTCATGGTAAAACTTGGGATGAAGTTTACTCAAGGGCTCAAGATGGTTTCAATAGGGTTTGTCACTGGCTGGCTGCTAACTCACTTTCTCTTAATACCACAAAAACGAACTTTATGACATACAGTTTGAGAGGGACGACGAATATTGATGAAGTACCCAAAATCAGAGTACACAGCTGTTCTTTTCCACCAAACAACTCATATGATTGCGTAGCCATAAATAAAGTAGTTTCAATCAAATATTTAGGAGTAATTATCGATCAAAATTTAAATTTTAAAGAACATATTTCAAGTTCAGCCTCAAAAATTCGTTTATTTTTTGAAATCTCAGAACTGTTGCGAACCTGTCGCTCATACTAAATGTATATAGATCCCTATGCCTATCCCTTCTCACTTATTGCATTTCTTCCTGGAGTAGAGCAGCCAAAACTTCTCTTATTGAACTTGAAAGGGCTCAGCGATTTGTACTCAAAGTTAGTCTCTTTAAACCTAGGCTATATCCGACCGTATCTCTTCATAAAGAATCTGGCATGCTAACTATAAGACAACTTTATATTCTGTCAATTATTCTTAAGCAACATAAATTAGTTAATTTGAACAATAGGGACATGTCAAATAAAAGAAAATCAAAACAGCACACCGTTTTTACAAAAAAACATTACAACACAAAATTTATTGAACGGTTCTTTTGTTATCAAGGTGCACGTTTATACAATAAAATAAATAAAATCCTATCTATAAGTACAAAAAACGTTTTTAAAAAAAATGTAACCGCCTTCAAAAAGGATCTTCAAACAAAAATTAACAAACACTAAAAAACGAAAAAAATAATAACATTTTTAATTCAAAGGACGATGATACGTGACTTTTTCTAATTTATCTTGGTACTTACTGAACTGTTTGAAGTCGGTGCCGTCTAGTAGGTATTGAGGTGAATACGTCCTACAGCCTACACCTCACGCTTGGGACCGGGTTTTTTTTATATGTTTGTTGTTTCACTCAGTATATTTCGTTCGTATTCTTTTTGGCTTGGCACCGACTTCAAACAGTTCAGTAAGTACCAAGATAAATTAGAAAAAGTCACGTATCATCGTCCTTTGAATTAAAAATGTTATTATTTTTTTCGTTTTTTAGTGTTTGTTAATTTTTGTTTGAAGATCCTTTTTGAAGGCGGTTACATTTTTTTTAAAAACGTTTTATTTTTCGATTTTTAGTGTACATAATCGTAGCTTAAGAAACTACATGGTGATTAATAATCACCATGTAGTTTCTTAAGCTAGTTACATGATAAATTGTTGTAAATATCCTGTTACGGAATTCAGCTTTCCATCTTTAGCTACTTAGATAACTTGAAAGAATACAACTGAAAGTCCATTCGTGCATATGGTATTTATAAAACATCATATAACTCCTAACTGTTGAGGAGTTTCACCTCATCATCAGCTCACCCTAATTACCTGAAAGAATATAACTATTGGTCCATACGTACGATTAATACTTAAAGAAATATTCTCCAGCTCCTAACCGTTAAGGAGTTGTAGCTTCCATCACCAGCTCATCACTATGAGATGATGACTACCAGATGCAAATACTTGACTAACTTCAAAAATCAGTGGTACGCATAAAAGTCTTGCCTATATTTGAGAATTTCTTTCAATTTTCCTGGGATTTTATCTCCTGGTCCTGATTTGGTGAAAATAAGATCAGGTCAGAAGTACCAACTTTCGAAAAAAAAATTGAAAATGATCCCCTTTTTGATGAAAATATGAAATCGTCCATGTACCCAAATAATGTCTTAATACACATTATTCAGGATAACTCCTGAACTTCTTGTCAGATCTTGATGAAATTTGAATGGGACCACACGAGAAGCGTCACCTTTTAAATAAAAAAAGAATTATCCAAATCGGTTCATTAACTCAAAATTTCTGAGGTAACACACATAAAAAATAAAAAAAAAAATAAAAAAAAAATATACAGTTGAATTGATAACCTCCTCCTTTTTTTGAAGTCGGTTAAAAATAGTATTAAATGTAAAAGAATTGTAGTGGAGTGGTTAAACTCACTTAACTACGATGAGACCGAAATTTTACTAAAAGGATAAAGTAGAAAAAATGAAAACTATTATACACTCATTTACTGAAAAATGAAGAAGAGAAAAATGTTCTTAATTATTATATACAAATTTAATTTTACCTTACACACCAGACACTATTTAAGTTAATGTTTAAGATATAGATATAAGTGCTTAATAGAAACCATGAGAAATCTAAGGGGTGGCCTGGAGACCAGAAAACATCTCAAGCCTAGCTTTAGGCTTAGTTTCAGGCTCCAGTCTCCCACAAAACTTAAGTAAGTTAGCACTTTTTTGTAAGCTTAGATTCTAAGGCAAGTTTTTGTGGAAGAAAATAAACTTTATTTTATTTATTTATTTTATTGGCAATTTCATCTTCCACGACGGGATAGCGCTTATCCTTTATCACACCTGTTAATAAGGGATGATAAGATTGATGCATATTATTTTAATTGTATTATTTATTCCATACAAAAAAGTAGCTCTACTTGAGCAGCTAATAAATTCGGCACCTTTCCTACACTTTAGGTATTCTTATTACATTTATCAGTGTATTGCAATACTAGCCTTCCGCCCGCCTCGACTACATGACGTTATCCCGCGGGAATGTGATATTCCGAGATAAAAATTAGCTTATGTCACTCTCCAGCTCTTAATATATCCCCATAGCAAAAATCACGTCGCTCATTTTGCTCCGTTTTGACGTGGAAGACGGACAAACAAACACATTTATAATGTTAGTAGGATTTATGCAAATCATTATTATTATTAGACAAATCAAGTTTTCTGATACCCTTGAATTCGATTTATGTTTTTATGGTTATTTTAACTAAACACGTTTTACTCGAATGTTAATAGATTAGTTTTCAATTATAATATTTAGAAACTAGCTTCCGCCCGCGACTTCGTCCGCGTGGACATTCGAGACAAAACTTAGGGGACAAATAACCAGGATAAAAAGTATTATATGTTTTAATTTCATAAAAATCCGATTAGTCGTTTTTAAGTTATTAGGCGGGTCCTCCCTCACCAAGCGAGCAGCCTCGCGCGAGGCAGAACGTTTGCCACGTGCGGCGGGCCTCGCACGAGGCTGCTCACTTGGTGAGGGAGGACCCGCCCAATAACTTAAAAACGACTAATTGGATTTTTATGAAATTAAAACATATAATACTTTTTATCCTGGTTATTTGTCCCCTAAGTTTTGTCTCGAATGTCCACGCGGACGAAGTCGCGGGCGGAAGCTAGTAAATAATAAGTGTCTGTTTCACAACCAAAAAGTTAGTTCGGAGTAGCTAAGGTACCACGAACTTTTAGGGTACTTAAGATGATTTAGGTTTCTATACCCTATTTACTCCCTGGGTTTGATTTTCGGAAAACTACGAAATGGGTTGCCTATTTGTTTTAAGAAGTAAGCCTACAAAGTTTCAAGTTGGAATGTCTATTTTACCCCCTGATTTTTCATTCAAAACTTCACCCCTATTTCAACCTTTTAGGGGTTGAATCATGTTCAGTGTGTTAAACATCAAAATAAATGCCATTTTTGCAATCATCATCTCATAAAACCTCAATAACGACATCCATATCGATTTTTAGGTTTATTTAACCTCTAAGGGGTTGATTTTAGAAAAAATACGAAACATGTTTTTGCTTATTTATTTTACTTTCCGACCATAAGCCTAAATAATAAATTTAATGAAGGACTTTCCAGATACAACATTTCATCCCCCTTTTCACCCCTTCTGGGGTGGAATTGTCAAAAACGCTGATACAGGTAAATCTTAACTTTCAATTGCCAGCCTAAATACATTGTTTAAAGATCCTAACTTCAAAACTGACGGACTTTCATACAAACTTTCATCCTCTATTTCACCCCCTTAGGGGTGGAATTTCCAAAAATCCTTTCTTAGTGGATGCCTACACTTTATATCGTATCTATGTGCAAAATTTGAAGTCTCTAGGTTCAGCGGTTTGGGCTGTGCGTTGATAGCTCAGTCAGTCAGTCAGTCAGTCAGTCAGTCAGTCAGGACTTTGAATTGAACAAATGAATGAAGAAAAAAAATATTTGAATGAAAATAATAACTTTGAAATTATTTTATCAACTGACATCCGGTGATAAACATGAAACACATATACGTATTTGCTAAAAAATAAGAAACTAAATAAAATACTAATGCAATCCAAAGTCTAATATTTTAATAATTGAAGATATGACTGTCGAAGTTAAGGAACTTAAAACAAAACCTGAAACCTTTCAAGCCACTGTCAACCGTATTATCAAAGCTGATGGCAACACGTGTGAGGTTTATTGCCTTATTAAGTTTACTGTGCGCCAGCGTTTGTTTATTGACGTTATGTAAGGAGCTCTTATGCAGTTGGATCGCGATATTTCTCGTTTGTATTGAAAACTTGCTTGGACAAACGGAAATATAAATTGTGTATTTCAGTTTAGATTTAGTTCGATTTCATACTTGTTTCAAATTGTTTCGGTATGGGAGATTAAGCTTAGGCAATCTTGTTTCTGATAAAAACCCAGATGTAGGGGGGCGGGCATTGACTCAAGAGGAAAATGTGTATAACCAAGTTATATATATTACACATTATTATGGGATTGTTTACCTTCAAAGCTGATTTTTGGTCTTTATAAATATCAGTGGATTTCAGTGCCAGGCTCTGTCTGTAGTATATTGACCTTGATAAAGGTATTGCCCTGTTTTCGTTCAGAAGTGTCTAATTACTTTTCCAAAAACAAACGACGATAATAAAATCATTACTTTTCCGTCTATAATCCAAAAAGTCTGGACCTTTAATTTTTACACTCACCACAATTTTAAAATTTATCCTCCTATGATAGAATTTTAAGTCTCGTTCTTAACCAGCGTTCTGTTTGCCCGAATCACTGTTAATGGTGTTGACCATTGTCATTGAGCAATTTAGCTACGTTAAAATGTTTGTCTTGTAATAAATACCACTTATCTCTGTGTGGTCCTCAATTATATGCTCGTGGTTCCACTTTCTCTAGATTAATGAGCACGTTTTGTTCTTTTACGAGCTTTTGGAAGACGTAATAAGTTGTGATATTAAAAAGTGATGTGACATAATCATTTATAAAAAATCTTTTACCAACAATATTGCTGTATTAAACTCCAATAATGTTCTAATTAGGACAGCCAAAATTCAAATTTAGTATAATTTATTAAATCTAACTGTTATTGGCGGTTACAGCTACTGTGAATGTCAAAGAAGCTACGCCCCTCTCGGTTTGCAAACTATAGACACGAGCGTGTAAGTTAAGATTTTAGAAGAGGCTACTGTTTCGTCTTGTATTGTAATAAACGAATTCCTAAGTTGACTTGTGTTGTTCAACTCATGAAACGTGTTGTGTTGATTTGGCCCAGCTGACATAGCACATGTAAGATAGTTAAACTATCGAATTAACAGTGAATATCTTAATTCTATAATATCGTAATTATGCCAAAAGTAACATTTTATGATAGCTCGTTACTTTGACATTCACCTAAAAACCTAATTGAAGTCCTAAACAAAAATAGATCAATTGTCTATTTCCGATACAAACGCGTTCTGTTGTTCCGGTCCAGTTTGAGTTCCGATGATATGAATGTTTCATGTAACAGTGACCCGTTTACATACTGGTCAGTATGCAACACAATCTGCGATGTATTTTAATGTCATTGTGTACTTTACTGCTATTGTAATAAGGGACCTACATTTGGCGGAGAATATTTATGTGATCAGTAAGACAACTTTCAGAAATCTGAACTGTTGGATGTCGTTTGAGTGTAATGCAACAAATGACGAAGACATACAGAATGACAGATACAATATTGGCATTTCATTACCACACTTTTATTAGCTTCACTTGTAACTAAGTCACAATGTAAGAAAATCTTGGAAATCAATTTTAACCTACTTCTAATTGTCGTATTGATTTAATTAAAACTTTGCAAGTCTATATGAATCTGATGACAATACAATAATTTGCTACCATCGAGCTGATCTGATGATGGAGTCAAGAGGTGGGCAATAGAACTCTTCAATGGCTGCTAGGAAACCCCTCGAGTTTAGGCTCATTTCTTTTGTTCTGAGAAGACCTGTTCGTTACACTTGATGGTGAGGGTCTGATGATGGAGCAGGGAGAAAGCCAGTGGCACTTCTTAATGACCACTAGGAAACCACTCGAGTTTGGCCTTCGTTGTTTCGTTCTGATGAGACTTTTTAGTCGCACTTGGTGATTAGGGTCTGATGATGGAGCAGGGATGAAGTCAGTGGCACTCCTTAATAACCACTACGAAACCCCGCGAGTTTGGGCTCATTTGTTTCGTTCTGATGAGACCTATTCGCTACACTTGGTGGTGAGGGTCTGATGATGGAGTAAGGAGAAAGTAAGGGTTCGGCTCGCGCATCTGGTAACTAATAGTGGATCTCCACTTGAATTTGTAAAACTAAATACATACAATCACGCCTTTGAATTATAATATTTACGGGGTGAGCAGATCAGCAGACACATGAATGGACTGTGAAATCGATTATCAACCACCCATAGCTTGCCATTTATTAAACTAAAAAGTAAAAAATAAATATGTAGTTTAAAAAACTAAAAAATCACACTTTTATAGGAACAGACTAAAAAGTACAAAATAACCGTCTATTCAGTAACTGAAATTAAAAAGCGTGGTGCGACCTTTGCAAAGCATGCATTCAAGTACTTAATATTGACAACGCGCACCACGCTTTTTAATTTCAGTTACTGAATAGACGGGTATTTTGTACTTTTTAGTCTGTTCCTATAAAAGTGTGATTTTTTAGTTTTTTAAACTACATATTTTTATTTGATAGAATCGGCTCTTGCAGAAATAGCTATGTTTGACATCAGTCGGAATAGCTACAGTATCTTTTCCAACGGTGAACTAGCCACGTTCGTGACATTGGCGAAATTCTGCATGCAAGCCAGCTATACAAAAAGAAGAAAAATCGCCGCTGTGGTCTAGTGTGGTACACACACACCACCGGTATCAGACCCAGAGGTCCCAGGTTCAATTCCCAGTGGGGGTACATATTGCATTCGGTTTGGTTGGTGGTAGGGCTTGTTCAAAGTCCGCCTGGTTAGATACCAACATCTTATCTAAGTCTGACGCCATAACAACGATGTTTTCAGGATTGTTGTGTTCCGGCAGTTAGAGATAAGATAGCCAGTTCCTCAGTAAGTGAGGATTTCGGGAGTAGTGCGCTTCCACCTTCAGCCTTAGTAGTGCGCTTCCACCTTCAGCCTTATCACTTAACATCAGGTGTGAAGGCTAAGTGCTACCCCGTTTTGGATAAAAAAAAACAATATTAGTAAATAGATAGCTAGCTATATACTCACCATCTTTTTCTTAAGTAGGTATCTATTATTAACTGTTCCACTTCACCCTGATTCTTTTAATAACAAAAAATATCACAAGTAAATTCACCTGTCGATCATGAGTCGCATATTTTCGAAATGAGCTCCATCACAATTAGTTAACTTTGGAAAGGTTTACAAATGACTGCGACCACTCAAGTAAGCTCGTAACCTCTCGTAACTCGATAATGCCGGCCATAAAACGATCCGTTTGTTATTTTTAACCGAGATCAGTAACAAAAGGTTTCTTTAACAATCTTTAGGGTTGCTAGAAGAGGCATCTTTCAATATTAATTGTAAGCACGTTTTAGCATGATTTTCAGTTTTATTTAAATCCGAGACAATAATTATAAAAATTTGGAAAATCCAAAAGTGCACGCCTCATAACGCTCATTCAAACAAAATAAAATGTAAATAAACAACGAAACTTCAATTTTAATTTGAAATACTTTGAGTTACTTAGTACTAGCGAAGTTAGCTAGAAGCGGGAATCGTGGGTCGGATCCAGTGTCTTGGCTAAGATTGGCACAATTAAATTTATTTATCTGGGGGCACGGTAGTGCCTCCGCCAAGTCGAGCGTAATACTTTATTTAAGTAGTAAAAAATATATTTGTATTTTTTTAAGTAATAATAGTTATATTTTTAGCTGTATAAAGTAAACGTATAAATTTTAAGTCAACTTGCATCGGAATAAGCGAAATAATTTATTAACTGACGCTAAATAAATATGAGTCGTTCCTTTTCAAAAGTTGTCTTATCCCTCTAGCTCAATTAAGAGATAATCAAGTGTTTGAGTATTTTACATTGAGTTATATAGTAATTTTCAATATGAAACAAGAATTGGAGCTATTGAAAAAATATAATAGAGACAGTTTAAGTCCAGAAAAATGCTTGACTCTGACATGTTGAGAGTAGAGCACTACCTCTATTAGGCGTGCAATATTTTTAACCTTGTTTGGAACACTTTTGAATGTGGTAGGTACTTCAAAGCACATATTAAATGAGTTTAGTATTATAATAAATCCTACTAATATTATAAATGTGAAAGTTTAGATGTTTGGATGTTTGTTACTCAATCACGTCAAAACGGCTGAACGGATTTGGCTGAAATTTGGGACACAGATACTTTGTAGCCTGGAGAGGAACATAGGCTACTTTTTATCCCGGAAAATTGTCAAATTCCCGCGGGATAACGTCCTGTAGTCCACGCGGGCGCGCCGCGGGCGGAAAGCAAGTAAATAATAAATATTCTAGTTGTTCATTAAAGAACAAGTTCCTTTTTAGATTTTATTTTTCCTCGTCTGCAAACTATAACGAGCTATTTGTGTATTCATAAATTTCCAGATTATGCTAATAACGTATGTTTTCCTCAATTTAAGATTTTCATAAAAAATTCAAAATAGGTACTTATTGTAATCTTTAAATTATCCATAAACCTCAATGTCTTAGCGATATGATCTAACTAAGCAAAGCCATTTCATTTTGTATTTCGCTCCCGATGGAGTGAAATTAGGTTGGTGGTAGCACTTGTTCTTAGTCCGCCTGGCTAGCTACCACCATCTTATCTAAGTCTGACGCCATAACAATGATGTTTTCAGCATATTGTGTTCCGGCAGTTAGAGATAAGATAGCCAGTTCCTCAGTGATTGAGGATTCCGGGAGTAGTGCGCTTCCACCTTCAGCCTTATCAACACTTATCATGAAGTGTGATGAAGGCTAAGTGCTACCCCGTTGTGGATAAAAAAAAATAAAAAAATATTCTACGCTAGATTGAAACACATCACATCCCTCACACTCCTTGAGCACATCACAATACAGTATTTAGAATCATAAAAAAACAATTGTCACTTCTAAATTTTTAACATCTACGCTCATTTTGTACCTGCTGTTTTTTGTCTAACCCTGATGGTGTTTGGACAAGAACCAATCCGTGAAACAATAGTTAATTTCGTCTTCTCAATGGGGTAGGTTCGTGTACTGTTGACATCACATCGATAATGGCATTAGCCTTACAAATTTGACACTAAATGCATGAGTGATAGAGTTTATTTTAATTGTTTCTGTTTACAGTACCGATTTAAACTTTGAGTCCAGTTGACTTGTATTCCTATTTTAATAGGTTTTGTAAGTTAATTGGGGGTTTGAGTTATTAATTCTATGTATCATTGTAATTTGTCTTGTGCGAGGTGGTTCTGTTCCTAGTAATTGAGGATATTATTTTACCCTCCATTTTTTACTTCCCATCGTAAATTTAAGTCACGCTACGCATTTAATTCTTTGGCGTTAACTATTGTGTTCTTTTTAAGTTGTTAAGTCCCTTGTATCGCCATACAAATTGTCTCTGTTATTATTATCTGTTAATTAACTGTCATCACTAACTTTGATTTGTCTGGTGACAAGACACTCTTTACTTAAATCATCGTTTTGAACTAATGCCTGTACTTTACAAACTATTTCTTATTGTTTCAGTTGGTTTCCTAGTGTTGGCATTCTACCTGTGGGGTCAGCCTTACCAGCGAGGCTTCTTCTGTGACGATGAATCCCTCAAGCACCCCTTCAAGGAATCCACCGTCACCAGCACAATGCTGTACCTGGTGGGGCTGGGTTTGCCCATGTTTACGGTAAGAGGATCAGCCCCCTACCGCCTAAGCACCGTTCGTCAGCTTGATTACGATTACGACGCATCGTGCCATCCTTGTAACACATTTGGTATGGCATGACAAGAATGGCACGATGCGTCGTAATCGGCATCAAGCCAACGGTGCTTGGGCGGTAGGGCCCCTGACTATTTTTACTTTTTAGCACTCACATCATCTCATGCAATTTTTATTATTGAAAATATTGAAAATTGAGTGTTAGAAAAAATCGACCCGTCTCACAAGACACGACTCCGTAGCTCAGTTGTCAGTAGTTAGAGCATTCGCCCGGACAGTGAAAGGTCGTGGGTGTGAGGCCCATCGGAACTAGTAGTGAGATTTTTTCTAATAATACTTCATTTTCAATATTTTCAAGATGATCAGCGTCATTCTCTATCCATTTTAACGTGCTGCAGTTTACGAAGATCCGCTTTGCTGGTTTGATGATGATGGATTACCTTCCATCATCAGACTCATTTCATCAATTTTTCTTTAATTCTTTCTCGAACATTCAAATTCATCTTTATCGCGTTTGCAGTCATCGTGTCAGCTTTATATCCGCATGGTGGGTCATGGTCATGGCATGACCCATTCTGTTTATCCATCCATAAGGAAGGCCTGTGCCCCTGCAGTGGAGACATTAAATGGAGATGATGCCGATTGATTAAAGGCATTTATGAGGAATCGAAAGAAAACTTTTCTTCCAGGTATTAACTAAATTCAACACGAATAATTTTAGAATGTTGTAATATGACCGCAGGAGATAAGAAAAAGCCGAGATCAGCGTTAAATAAACGGATGTTTATTGGACGTTCTTACAGAGAGCAAGGCAGTAAAGTCAGACAGACAGAGAGTATAACATAGATGTATACAACCATAGATATTATTACGGACTTGGGTTTTTGTGTTTTCCAACAGTCCCCCTCAAAAAGTCAAGTATTACAATAATAAAAATATAACTTAAATATCTTTCTTCTCATTAACAACATCATTTTAATCCTTGCGATGTTTTGAAAACATACAATAAGAACTTACTGTAACATCATAACTGAATATTAATATGTTAGGATGAACTTAAATTAGCTTTTATAATAATTAACTTTTTACAGGATATCGCTTTTGTAAATAAATCAGCTAGTTGGTTTCCTGTGGAAAAAGATTCTAGCTTAAAGATTTTGTTAGCGATTTGTTCCCTTATGTAATGGTACTTGATAGCAATATGTTTAGACGTTTTATGATTTGAAGGGTTATTGGCGATACAAATGCAACAAGAAGAGACAGCGACAGATTTTGTTTTCGTGGATTCCACGAAATTGTACATTTATCGAATGCTTGTATCCTGATGTACTTTTTCTGTCTTGTTGGTCGCCACCCCAGTCAGAATCAGCATAACCAATTATTAAATGCTTATAATCACATTTTTTTACCTATAGTACCTTTAATGTATCTTACATAATAGATGTTTCAAGCATTTCCATAGCTCCTCATTATTTTTACAAGATTCATCACAGTATGTAACTATCAGAATTTAATTCAGTTTCATCCATTTTACAAGGGAAAAGAGATTTGTTCGATTACCGTTATCCATTGAACATTTAGTTAAATATAGTGGTATAAAGATTAGTTTAAAGATATAGTCAGTATTCTTTGTTCGTTCAATTAAAATATCCACATGTGAAACATAAAACACATTCTCATCTATATTACATTTTTCTAAAATGTTTAAACAAGGATCTCCTTAAGAGTTTTTAAACCCCATTTCTTTAAGAGCAATATTAAATCGTTCAAACCAATATCTGGAAGCCTGTTTGAGAATATTTATTTAATATTTATTTATACAATGATTTGTTCAATATGCTTACATAGTTATCTTTTGCAGCTATACCCTTAGGTATTTCATACAAATATTTTCTTTTAAAATGCCATTTAAAAACGCAGTTTTAACGTCTATATGGTCATTAGCAACTAGGCAGAATTTATAACACAAAGTTTCGTAAAACTCATTATTTTACAACTGACAAGATTAACATTATTTGACCTTTCAACAAGATTCCAGGTTTGGTTACTTTAAGTGAATCGAATTCGCTCTGTATGGCTTCTAACCACTTATTGGTATCATGTCTGCCAAAATCATATGTGTTCAGATGGTAACGATTGAACATTTAGTAAGTGACAAGTACAAATCTGGATCATTCTTTTTTATAATTCTTAGAAGGTTGATTGAGAATTCTTTCACTACGCTTTATGTTAAGTACATGATTGATTTTGTGTGGGAACTGAATATTGTTGGAGGTTGTTTATTAGCTTTGCTGAATCTAAGTATGTCAGACTTGCTAATTTTTGTGGGTATTATTAGCTTTGCCGAATCTATGTCAGGCTTACTAATTTCTGTGCGTATTATTAGCTTTGCCGAATCTATGTCAGGCTTACTAATTTCTGTGCGTATTATTAGCTTTGCCGAATCTATGTCAGGCTTACTAATTTCTGTTGGTATTATTAGCTTTGCCGAATCTATGTCAGGCTTACTAACTTCTGTGGGTATTATTAGCTTTGCCGAATCTATGTTAGGCTTACTAATTTCTGTTGGTATTATTAGCTTTGCCGAATCTATGTCAGGCTTACTAACTTCTGTGGGTATTATTAGCTTTGCCGAATCTATGTCAGGCTTACTAATTTCTGTGGGTATTATTAGCTTTGCCGAATCTATGTCAGGCTTACTAATTTCCACAGGTACCTATCACTATATTATCTGCACTTTTGTATCGTGGTCGTGTTTGTTCATTTATCTATTTCATCACATATGACGTCACGAGCTACGAAGAAGTCATTGTTATCGACATTATATAATTTGTAGCCATTTGCATTATAACCAACAAATATCGACTTGAAAGATTCTTTTTCGAATTTTGATTTACGTGTTTTATTATTAAGATAAACCGTAAATGATTTATTGTTTGGTTTTTTTGCCATGCCACATTTCGTATGGTGTTTTAGTTATCAGAGCTTTGGTGGGTAGTATATTTGTTATATACGTAGCTGTTAAAATAGCTTCACCCCAAAAAGACTTATTAAGTTTCGCACTTGTAACTAAGGTTCGAGCCATTTCAGTCAATGTACAATTCATACGCTTTGATACACCATTTTGTTGTGTTGTGTTGTGTATGGTACAGTTAAGTGATACATTTATACCCTTGCCAACACAATATTCTTTAAAATCATTTCAAAGATACTCACGGCAATAATTGCAGTATAAATTTACCACTTTCAAATTAAAGAAATTCTTATTTTTATTTACAAAAACCTTATAATATTTCACAAAGGTAAGTGAGATTGTTTACCAAGTAGGTACGTGGTTCACCAATATCCCTTTTCACTTAAAACAATATTATTTATTGCATATTTATTCATGTCTTAGACGCAAGGGCTTAGGAACGAATACTACTTAAATAAGACCTTTAACTAGGTTTTTCAAAATCGATCGCGAGCGTTATAACCGCTGCCTGGGTTTCTTTCGAACCTGTTCACAAGTTTTAAGCAGGTTTCCGAGCCATGTTGGATATGATACTTAGTTGTATTGTAGGGTCCCTTTGGTGAATACAAATATCATCCATGTTCCCTTAACAACTTGAATTCATCGTAATATTTATGCTTCTTTTACCAAATCCAGAAAGGCTTGGAATATTTTCAGCAACGCCGATTTTCAACGGAGTTTGCAAATGTTTGGAATTAACACTGTGATCACTCGCCTCTAAATCTAAAAGAAAACAAATTTCATTAGAACTTGATTGAGTTGAAGACGTACACTGTGCAAATATAAAAGCGAGACTGCCCTCGTCATTGTTGAGTGGTTGAATAGTATTTGCAATCGGTAGGTGACTGCTGCGACCAGCGGCTTCGTTCTGCTATATTTTCTTGCAATAATGACAATCTTAACATGACAATATTCTGCGGCAACAATGCTCACTATGCAACTTAGAAATCTTAGAACTCTTTCCTGCCATGAAGTTTCTTTTTGTTTGTTAATATTGAGATTGTTTCTTCACATTATTGTGTTGCGATTATATGTCTTTTCCTTAATGGACATATGCATAATTGTCATCTCGTAGTTGTTTCAGGTTATTCTAACGTCTTGATTAATCCACCAAACATGTTTTCACAAAAGCTAAGATTATTCTTCTTCACCCAGAGTTTCCATTACGCCGTCATAAGATACAGACAGGGTAAGCAATATCGCATGTTATTTTCTTCATTATCCAAAAATCACAAATTTTGGATTAAATCATTTTCGTTCTCAGCGTGCGATATGAGAGATTCGATCTATCTTATCTCATCGGTGGGAATCCACATTCGGTCACAATATTATCAAAGTAAATAAAATGTTGGATGACATATCTGGTTGTTATAAAAAATGTAATAAATTGTTTACGAAATGCTTGCTGCGTAGCTAAAATTCTTCACACTTAAATTCATCAAAAATACCTCTCGCTGTGGGCAATAGTCGGGTGACTCTTGGGAGACGGTTTTTCCGTGCCCATTCTTGATCCTGTTCTGGTGGCGGTGGTGCATCCACTAGGTACATTAAAAACTTGCAATTCATTCAACAGTGACCTTATTCTAAATTTCCATGTAGGTAATGTAGCGATCTCCATTAAATTGTCGGATATTTCTTTTAGCGACTCCATTTTGACAGTTCAATTTTAAATTTTACTTTTATATCTCAAACGGTTATTTACAAAACTATTTTGAAAAAGCGTAGCCTGGACCCATAACCTGTTGGAATATGACCGCAGGAGATAAGAAAAAGCCGAGATCAGCGTTAAATAAACGGATGTTTATTGGACGTTCTTACAGAGAGCAAGGCAGTAAAGTCAGACAGACAGAGAGTATAACATAGATGTATACAACCATAGATATTATTACGGACTTGGGTTTTTGTGTTTTCCAACATAGAAAAAATCGACCCGTCTCACAACCAGCTCCGATGGGGCTCGAACCCACGACCTTTCGCTATCCGGGCGAGTTGCCTAACTTCTGAGATACGGAGTTGTTGATTGGTCGTTTTTTTCTAAAATACTTATTTCATTTTCAATTTTTCAATAAAAAAATTATATTGTGAATGTAAAAAAGTAAAAATTTAAATAAATTCAAAACGTTAAATAATATTAGTTTTAAAATAAAATATTAGATTTTAATTAACAAAGTGGCCTCCTCTCTTCTAATGTGCTGAGCCCTACAGGGTCCATAATGTTCATAATATTATTATCATAACATCCTTTCAGCCATTGTGGAAAAGCAATAAAGTATTGAGGTATCATGAAATAATTCCATCCTTTATTTATTGTCTGTAGTGGTACCTTGCTGGGCGCCAATTAGGAACAGTTTGTGTCAACGAGCACATCGTTATGGTGTGTGGTCAGTACGGTCATTACAGTTGACTATGACGTACTGAAGGTAGTCAATCATTCGAGATTGATGGACTGAACTGACCGCGCTGATTTGCGTTTATGAGAGAAGTATTAAGGCCTGTGTAGTTATGGACGAGATAGGAAACCACGATCTTAAGGGCTTCAGGGAGTTTATCATCTTAATAAGATCGTTAAGTTGGAAAGTGTAAAGGCTGGTTCATGTCCGGTGCAAGCGATAAACAAAGATGTGTGCGATGAGAAACGCTTTAGATAGATAGGTAGATAGATATACGCTTTATTGCACACACAAAAATACAATACAAAAACATCTTCAAAGATACATACAACACTTATGTGGGCAAAGGCGGTCTTATAGCTAAGAGCGATTTCTTCACGCTTTGGTTAGACCACATCTTAGATTTCTGCGCGTTTGTTTATTGAAATAAAAATATATTTTACTGATTTAATAACGCGTAGGTATATGTATTACACATAATTAGTAATTTTAATTGTTTTCAAAAGATTTACGTTTTTTTTCGACGCTTTGGCACCTTTTCACTGACCAAATCTTTAAAATTCAATTCAGAATTACATTATATACGCGTGCTTTAGACTTAGTTTGATTTCAGTATGGCATATCATTTATTTATTTTCCATTTCTATAACTAGTTATAGCAGCGTGCTTATTGGTTTTTTTTTGTATTTACCTACATTCAACTTCGGAAATCGAATTTCATTGTTACCTAAAAAAGTACTTAGAATGGTCATTCGATATTTGTATCGATTTGTAAATAATGGTGATAAGCATATCTACCATTTGTTTGTTCAACATCATCATTCTATCTTTCATTTTTTGTAAGTTAAAAGTCAAACATTAAATAATGTCTATGTAAATAATAGTTCTTTTATGTCTTATGGTCAAGAAAAGTCGCATTGGAAAACATATAAGTATGCTATGAATTCTTATACAGCTAATTAGGATAATGATGAAGATATCTGATATCATAAATATAAATATTTTATAGGTAGTTCCATAATTTTACAGTCCCCCTTAAGATTACGCATTTCCCTTTGCCAATATAATGTATCAATCTGTTATTTTGTGATTACATGTTACATTGTTATATCTCTATTTATCAAGAGCAATCAGTCAGGTATCATAAGTGAGATAGGTACAACCCACAAAGAGTTAATTTAGCATTTACAATATCGGCCATTGTCGCTATTTATTGTTGCGCGTCGCCTCACCGCACCCTGTATAACGTGAGTTATTGAAAACGAGATCAAAATCTCATTCAACCATTTTTTAAGCCGTCAACGCTTCTCCCAAGCCTACCTATCGGTATCAAAGATACGATCTATTTTATACTGATACGTCAGGTCAGGTGACACTTTAGACTCACCATAAATTTACATTAACTAGTGAGGTATCTATTATCGGATAAAATGATCACATTAAAAATACTTCTGTCGCTATAAAATTATCTTCCCATGCAGTTTCTTCTAATTATTTTAAAGTTTTGTAAATCCGGAGAAACAGGTCACTGGAAATAGAATAAAAAGCGCTTCATTTTTTTATAATTGAGATTCTGATGTATTTTGGTTAGCTCAGCTTTTGCCATAGCTAATCCATTTTAATTAAAGAATAAATCATAGCTAACGACTTTATTCTCGATTGGACGTAGGTAAGTATATTAACTTTATATTTTGATTATTTTGATCCCATTTAACAATATAGTGATGAAGACTGCGTTTATTTTGCTGAGTTTTATTGTGTAAACAAACATTCACGGAACATCTCAGGTTAAATAAGAATTTACAGTGTTGTTAGTCAGCTATCTATTCTCAACCCTGATTGTTTATGAGATGAATGTCTAAAATTGATTCCGTAACTCAAATAACATTTGACATACCTACACAAGTGACCATTAACATCGATCGTAATAAAGATGTCGAATTACAGAAATATGCTGGTTTCCTGTATCTGACATTGAAATTTAATCATTTAGATCTACCATAATCAGTAAATTATTTTATTTTAATACTTATTTAAAAAAACGAACGTTCCTTTAATTTGGAGCATCGAACTTCCCTCATAGGAAGCTTGGCTTAAACGCAAATGCAATTCCATAAGAGCATTCTAGGTAGGAATTATGTTTCTTGTTATGCTTAGCTCTTAGCTCCTTTCAATTATAAACTAGTTAAGATTATGTCATTAAATTGAATTTAAATACATCATAAGAATGGTAAGTGCATTTCCTTGTTAAGCCTGAGATTATTCTGTATCATAAAATGTTGAAAATTTCGTGGACTGTCACGGAACCTTATGAAATTGCAACTGAGTTCTAAGCATTATTTATTACTTCAGTCTTTCGCGACTGCGTCTTCGTATCGTAAAGGTTGTCGCTCAATGGATTGAAGTCTAATAAATAAAATACATTATTGCCAATTGATTGAACTCCTCAATATCATTAAGAGCTATCCTGTAATATCCTTTTCTAGAATTTTACATACTATGTCTAATAAGAATTTTAAAAATTACGGAATACATTAATAATTGTAGATTTATGTTATTAACTTATCAAAAACAGGCGTCGTCGTATCGATAAGAATTTTACCTACTATGTTTCATTCAGTGATTCATCTTTAGCATATTTAACATGATACATGGTGTTAAATCAATTTAAATAGCTAAATTGTTAATTTTCTACCATATTACGCAATTGTAGAAAATTATTTTGTGTAAGTACCTACCACAAAACTATTTTAGAATATTAACATGGAGCGAGATGAAAGCAAATTGATATATCGTTGAAGTGAAACAGAAAGTACTTACATATTGCTTTAATCTGATAATGATTTAATTTCCGCTCAAAGATGATCCCCCGTAGATTCGTAGGTAATTGAAATGGTTATGGTTTCCTAATGACAGACGAGAGAAATTGCCGTTTTTTTCTTACTTACTAGCATTGATATTAATTACCGACTTTCTCACGACAATCGTGATATGAGGCATTAATGCAGCCATGGACACGCTTTCATGGGTCTTTCATAGAAATGAGTGTCACCAGTTGGTTGGTAGGTACGGATATCATTTTCATTTTGACCTCTTTCAAAATCCATTTGGCGTATAAAATATTTATAAAGTGTTTCATCAATGCTTTTTATCGCACCCGTATCCAAATCATCATTATCATCATCATCCATTTTATCAGAATCGTATCTTTCAATGCTTTTGTTTATAATAGCACGTGTTATTTGTAATTTATTCTTATGTTCACCTTGACCGTCTAGTGGTCCAGATTTTGGCAGTAACCCAGAAAATAATTTCGGGATACCATCGTGAGGTTTTTGTTAGTTGTTTTAGATTTTGATTCTAGCTTTCATGTGTATTTACAGACATCATAATGTATTTGTGATTTTTTATTATTAAACTCTTCTTCGCTCATATGACATCGCGAATATACAAGTGAATTGATTATTCCAACCAATATATTGCATTGTTTGTTATAAGTCTTTCAGTTTGCATTGATCTATGTTAAGTAAGACTTGTCATCGCTTACATTTATTACTATCAAGCATGTCTGGAGTTAGACTATATTTGTACTACCTATTAGTATTGTAATTTGTAAAGCATGAGTATGAGTTAATATCCTTTATCTTATCACCAACGTCTATTTAGTTTGAACCTTCGTAGTAAACTGAAAGATTAATGTTGACTGCCAAGTTACTGATACTGCTTATAGTAATATTAAGTCAATTTATGAACTAACAAGCTTACTATCACCAAAATAAGAACAAAGACCTTGTTTATTTCACCTCAACTAATTTATCTTTTGTCATTTATACCTAGTGACTAATCGCTGTAATGTATGACTGAGTGGATGTATCTACGATTTGAACTTAAAATATTTATCTACTTAAGGTGAAGTATTTTCTTTGATATAAATAGAAATTATATACATAGTCACAGTCACGTAGACAACTCGTGTAATTATGTGTGTTCACAATAGCTCAAAATCGAAGAGTTCTACCCGGCACTAAGATGATTTAGGAGAAATACTAGTCTAGTCTGTGATGTTTTGTAACAAACGTGCAGTAAAAGTGAATTTTATGATTTCTGTTGCACAAAGTACTAATCGAATTGAGTATTGTAGGCAAATCCATAAGCTCTATATTCAAAGCTATTTTAAATGGGTTTCCCGGATATGTTTAAATCAATATAATGATAACAGTAACTCCTGAAACAATTATATCTTATCTCCATTCCGTTAAAATGCTTCCACCTATATTTGTAAGTAATATGCTATGTTTGTGATCGTTTAAGGATCGTGCGTGTGCTATAAATAGTGTCTTTATCTTTTTAGGCGTGCTATTAACATGAAGAGAATAACCCTGGTAGCTCCATTAATTCTACGGAAGCAATGTTACCATGTCATTGCCGTTTCTAAAAATAGTCTCTGTAGAAAATGCGGGTATGACGGGCGACGTGTTTGTCTGTGTCATTTCTGTACCCTTTAATTGTAATCTATTTTTTCATTGTTTTCAGCGTTTCTGTTTCTCATATGTTTGCTTCGAATCCTACGAATATTTAACGGAAAAGTTAAGTTAGCAAGTGCATTAAAATTTTGTTTGTTTGGCTGAACTGACTTAAATGGACTGAATGATATGATTTTACAGAACGATAGAGCATCACCTGATTTGGGACGACACATTTTATTTCAGTATTCCTACAAAACTGGAACAACGTGGGCAAAATCGCGATTGACCATTGGCACACTCAGTCAGTCACCTTTCTCACCAGTCACACCGAAGTTCCAAAAATAACCTCATACTTCTACAATATCGTATCTACTAGATTTCCTTTATTTCTTACTTTTAATCCTATAAAAAATTTCGAAAGGGTTTCACTGGCTATCCAAAACAAATATCATAATACTAACAACAACGTTCGAAGGGATCACTGACGCCGCTTTATTGCTTCTTGTGTCGGCAACGCATTCATCTGTAAGCAGGAATAGCTCGGTAATCCCTTCTTACGTCACCTGACGTCTCTATTGTAATCCTTTTCCCTTCTTATTGTTGGAAGGAATTTAGAGCAATATAAATAGTTTCGTAGATAATGCTATCTTGGGACTGGTAGCTGCAGACAAATTTACATACTTGTTAGGCTCTAGCCTTGTCGCATTATTCAACCCATCTGGCTTGCATTACATGACTTGCTGCATTATGACTTGTATTACCAAGTTCGTTTAAATATAGACTGGTCTGGTCCTCCTTTGTTGGTAAACAAATTGCCTTAGCACAATTTTTCATAAGCCATAATAATTATGTTTTGTTATTATTAATATTATTCATTATATATTGCAAGGTTTAACAAAACTTTTCAATAGTAATTAAGGAGCAGATTCTGCTCGTCAAATTCTATTGGACCAATATAAACATAATTAATTTATGTAATATTGTTTAATAATGTCATTTTTAATTGATCTTAAATTTTATCATATACAAAAATATCTAAATGTTCTTTGTTAATATTCATCAATTCATTATTACAATTCTTCTAAAGACATCGACAAACAGCAGCAAAGAAATCATGTCTGCAAAATTATCGATGACAAGAATCTACTGATCTCTAGATAATATGAAGAAAAACAGCAGTTCGTTGCATCTTCAGTTTATGTAATTAATTTGCATAGCAATTAGATTTTATAACACGTGATATAAATTACAAAACACAAATTAGAAGCATTTTGCATATTTAATTACTGCGCAGTGTTTGCTTATTACTTACATGCAAAGTATTTGAAAGTTAAGTAACATAATTATATTATTCTGTTATTAGTAATGTCTTCGTTACTAAGTAATTTTATAATTATAGGGGATATTTCTTTTTATCAGTGCACAAATTTTTAGGATCGACCAAGAATCGGTAATCTTCCCATACTAAATCGATCACGTGACGTGATCGATTTAGTATGGGAAGTCCAAAAATTTTTGTCTTAATTCGACCCATGTTTTTAGGAGAAAGTTGTTCACTTACCGAATCTGAACCGATCATAAAATTTGTGCACTGATAAAAAAATTATCCTGTATTATAAATGCCTCGTCAATGTGATTTTACAACTGAAGTGTAAAAGTATCATGCAAATTTAGAATTAGTGATTGAAGTAGTACCTGATCGGATGTTTAATGTTTTATATACCTAGTTGTGTTTATATAATATTAGACTTGCTATATTCCATTTATTACATTTACCGTCTAAAAATTTCAGAAAAATCTAGAAGTATCGAGTCACCAACATCTGAATTTGAAATGTAAAGTTTAACACTATGCCCTTGTGCAGTCAGGTCACAGTGTCGCATATTTTCGTCAACAAGCCAACAATAAGGCACGTCTAGATGTTTGATTCATGAGATCGATTATAATCAGAGCGACGTGGGCTCTCGTGTAACAGCATACTTCGCAATGAGCGCGTAACAAGATATTCTAATGGATCAACCAACGCGCACTGCATGTCCCTATTGTGACAATGTTTCGGTTCTGAATGGACCGGCAGAATTCAATCGTTAGTTAATAGCTTTGGGACATCCCTAATGCATAATATCTACTTAAGCAGTATATAAATCTCAGATAAAACTTTATCACCTTTTCACATTCACAATTACGTAAGTACTTACTTATTACGACAGAGAAGTAGTAGATAATCTACCTTGAAAATTGGCCTGCTTGCTTTGCGACAGAAAGTACCTACATTTCTAAGGTAATAGGCGTTTATTGCACCCAATCTTTTCTTGTATTCAGATAGAAACGTGAGAGTTGCATTTGCGCAAGTTGAGAAACAAAAGGCTATCGTGTATTGACGATCGCTGTACTTTAAAGCTGGTATACCTACTCTTGCAAATGTCAAGTAAGTTCAGAAAAGTCATCAAGTTTCTGCGACTAGTCTTGGCTCCAGTAGCTAGGACATTCTTCACACATTGTTCCTAGCTGTTGAGGACATAATATACAGCCTTGTGTAACAAACAACTTCGCTTTTTCTCTCTACTATTATCTCAAAAACATCTGTAGTTAAGTACTAAATTGTAATCCGTTAAATTTAATTTTTAAGAGGCAAGTTGGTTGTTTTGTTGTCTTAAATAGGCAAATAAAAAAAATTAAACAAGAGAAGAGTATGATTAAACAGCGTCGCTTATACTAATTACAAATCGCTTGCACATGGCGAAAATTCAGGCTTTATACAGTACAAACATTGTAAGTGATGATAGTGTCCGTGTCAATACGATCATTTTTTTACAGGGCCAGCCACGAAATCGCCAAAAATTTCAGCTTTTCCATACTTTTTACTCGATTCGATGTTGACGAGTACCTATACGACTATACAACGCTGTACAAAGTGAAAGTTCCAACAAATAAAACTTATCCCCAATAGGCGTTAGGATTTTTGGAATAACTTACCATATTAACAGCACCATTATTACTCAAATAAACGTACCAAGTTTGGCCTTGTTTAGTAAGAAGAGGCGGTGTACCATTTTTTCTTGTGTCTTCTCGCATTATTGACGCTCCATTAGTTCTCATTACCACCTCACGTGTGATTCACGGCAGCTTCGTTTTTCTTCTTTCACTTTTCTATTTATAAACGAGTTTATTTATTTAAATAACTATAATAAAATTGTAGGCTAATTGTCATGTCTCTATAAATTGTTGTCATTAGAATAACTTTGGAGCACTTAGGGATAAATTTGGGTATGCATGAATCTTGTTTTCATTTAAGTATAACTTCCTTCATCTCGATCTTATCACTCTTGTCAGTGTGGTCGTGGTCAACAAGAAGTACTATGGGTAGCCGATGTAGCTTGCTTTATGATCTTCTGCCATCTCTCCCTAATTATTGGTCAATCTGGTGTATTCATGAAAAGGCCCACCCACCACTGTCTTTTAAACAGGTTGATTAAATCTTTTACGAACTTATCCAGCTTCAGCTATCATAATGTTATATTATATGATTGTTTCGTATGTATTGTAGCAAATCGGTATAGCTTTAACGCTTAGAAAAAGTTTTTGAAAAGCGGATAAAATATATTTGAAGAGATTTGAGTTACCCACTCAGTTATTTTTTCTCTCATAATTTTGTCTCTATGTATTCTAGAAAAATATCCCGTTAGAATGCCTATTCCAAGTAACCAAATATAGCACCAGTAATCAAATCACGTGCGCGCATTAAAAACCCACTTAAGACGGAATGACATTACCTGCACTTGCATAACTTGCGCAAGAAAAACTTGCTTTAAAAGTCTTCCAGTGACCTACTTGTTGATACTACACTTCAGTATCTCATCAATATAATATATTTAGCTAGAATAACGTTATTCATATTTTTGTTGCAAACAATTTCAACATCCTCGAGTTCTGACCTAATCCCTTTCTAATACCAAAAACTAATACCAATGGTATTTTTACTATATTAATTAGTTAAGTATTAGTTTTTGGTATTAGAAAGGAATAGATCAAAATTTTCTTACCATTTTGACTGAAGAAATTATTGTCGAAATCATTTAAATTTCCACAACAATGAGTGATAAGATAATAATCAAACGCTTTTGAACCTATTTAACACTGTATTTTCCTCCTAGTGGAACTAAAAAGAGGTTTTATGTGTCATTCACAATCTTTTCTACAAGTCAGTTCTTGATACATGTTTTATCTACAAGAAGCTTCTTATCATCCATATCGTCAGTGAACTATATTTCTCCTATTCCATTCAATACTTTGTTAGTACTATATATATTCTGTGACTTTGATCTAATATTGTAGTAAAGTGTTATCATTTTCTTGTTCACTTGCCGATAAATCTGATATCGTGTGTGTGGTGGCGATATTCAGAACGCGTACGACCCGGCCCTGCACCATATCATTAGCAAGGTCGTGCAATTGCAACAGATAGTTTAATTAGCTAATTTTGTTTGTTCAAATACAAATTGTATTAAACAGGCAGGATTCTAATGCAGGTACAGCACGTAAGTTACTAGTTTCTCTAATTGTGCCTACGATGTACCTATCAAGCTGACATCTCAAGTGGCTTTGAATTAGTTTGAATCTTCTGCGTTATGTCTTAATGTTGTCGAATTTTATTACTATTCTTATTCTATCAAATCAAGTTTTACTTTCCCGGAACTCGGACCGTAAACTCAGCAGCCGTCCCCAAGTTTCTTGTTATCTGTTACGTAATTCTGTTATTCTGATATAAATAACCGCCTCTGTAGTCTAGTGGTGCACACTACCGGTATCAGACCCAGAGTTCCCGGGCTCGATTCCCAGTCCCCACTGGGATATATTGTATTCGATTTGGTTGGTGGTAGGGCTTGTTCAACGTCCGCCTGGCTAGCTACCACCGTCTTATCTAAGTCTGACGCCGTAACAACGATGTTTTCAGCATTGCTGTGTTCTGGCATTTAGAGATAAGATAGCCAGTTCTTCAGTAATTGAGAATTCCGTTAGTAGTGTGCTTCCACCTTCAGCCTTATAATCACTTAACATCAGCTGTGATAGTGGCTAAGTGCTATCCCGTTGTGGATAAAAAAAATCAGTTCAAACAACCTACAAAATCCGACATTGACATTAAGACTTACATTTTCTTGCAAAATGTTAAAGTATCATTTGCCTTAAAGGATAACAAGGTCAATTTATTTCGAGTCGATTACCTATATTTTCCTTACGTGTAATGATCTGTACGTAATTATATGCAACCTTACAACCAACCAATTTGTGTGCGTTTAGCATTGAGCCTTTTTGCGGATTGTACAGACTACAGACACGGACGTTTTACAGTAATCTTTACGACACGCAACTCAGGGAGTGCCTGGAGGCAACCTTTTAAGTTAAAGTAATGGAATGGACCACTCCCGTGTCACGTTGCTTAAGTGAAAGAAATAAATGTTGCTTTAAACCTAACCGGTGCCGTGTAGTGCCGGCACATAAATAGAATAGCACTACCCCCTCTCTTCCCGTGGGTGTCGTAAGAGGCGACTAAGGGAAAACTGCCATCAGGAGATGGGCAGCAGCGTCTCCAGTTACAAAAGGCCAATACTGCGATCGCCAACCCGCCTGCCAAGCGTGGCGATTATGGCACAACCCCCCCAATGACAACACAACCAACAAATCGGCCCCCAGTCCCCGGCGGCCCCGCTATTCCTAGCTACGGTAGCGGCTATGGTAACGGCGGGGCAGGGGGTGCTAAGAATCTCCGGGTAGGCTCCGGCTACCAACACCGACGACTCGACCTGGCAACCTACAACACGCGCACATTGAGGCTCGACGCGAAGCTCGTAGAGTTGGAAGAGGCAATAAGTAAGTTACATTGGGATATCATTGGGTTATCTGAAGTCCGAAGAGAGGGGGAGGACTCGATAACCCTGCAATCCGGTAACTTACTTTACCACCGGGAGGGCGACCAACAGTCCATTGGTGGTGTCGGGTTCATCGTCCATAAATCCCTTGTCAACAACGTGATCACCATCGGAAGTGTGTCGAGCAGGGTAGCGTACCTGATACTCAGATTATCGAAACGATATTCGCTGAATGTCATCCAGGTCTACGCTCCGACCTCGACACACGACGATGACGAAGTGGAGGCTATGTATGAGGAGATCTCTAAAGCCATGCATAGCTATAAAACCCACTACACGGTTGTGATGGGGGATTTCAATGCAAAGTTGGGGCAACGTTGCGGTGATGAGCTGAGAGTGGGGCAATTTGGATTTGGGCAACGGAACGATAGAGGCCAGATGCTGGCAGACTTTATGGAGAGGGAGAACCTCTATATGATGAACTCCTTCTTTAGGAAGCCCGTAAGCCGCAAATGGACCTGGATCAGTCCGGACGGTAAAGTCAAAAACGAGATCGATTTTATCATGTCGACGAAGAAGCACATATTCAATGATGTCAGTGTGATCAACGCTGTTAAGACAGGAAGCGATCACCGTATGGTAAGAGGCACATTGAATATCGATGTCAAGCTCGAAAGATCGCGACTGATAAAATCCACGCTCCGACCAATACCAGCTCAAATTCAAAACCCCGAGTGCTTTCAGCTCGAGCTTCAAAACCGCTTCGAAGCCCTTGAGAACAGCATAGACGTGGACGATCTATACAACATGGTGGTGGACACTGTCCGCACGGTAGGGTCTAAGTACTATAAAACCCACCGTCCCAAATTGAAGAAACTCTCCAGTCAGACTCTCCTACTCATGGATCAGAGACACGAAATGAAGCTGCAGAACTCAGCGGATGCCCATCGTTATCGGCAGCTCAATAGACAGATATCTAAGTCCTTGACGCGCGACCTTCGCCAATTTAATACCGAGCGTATTAAAGAAGCCATTGAGCGGAACAAAGGCTCCAAAGTGTTCGCGAGAGATCTGTCTATCGGGCAAAGTCAATTGACGAGGCTGAAAACTGGGGAAGGTAGCATCGTTTCGTCAACACCTGAAATCCTGAGGGAGATTGAGAGTTTCTATGGACAGCTATATTCCACGCAAACACCTGTTGAAAGCAAGGCTAAAGACCCTAGAGCCAAGCTTACCCGACACTATACCGAAGATATCCCGGACGTCAGCCTGTACGAGATTAGAATGGCTCTCAAGCAGCTCAAAAACAA
Organism: Crambus lathoniellus; assembly: GCA_949710035.1. Classification (NCBI taxonomy): domain Eukaryota; kingdom Metazoa; phylum Arthropoda; class Insecta; order Lepidoptera; family Crambidae; genus Crambus; species Crambus lathoniellus. The sequence goes on along the minus strand of OX453314.1, from coordinate 21,416,835 downwards.
CAAGGCGGCGGGTGATGACGGAATCACAACAGAACTTCTAAGAGCGGGCGGTAAGCCGATACTTAAGGTCCTCCAGAAGCTCTTCAACTCTGTCATCCTCGAGGGCAAAACGCCAAAGGCATGGGGCAGAAGCGATGTGATGCTGTTTTTCAAGAAGGGTGATAAAACTCTCTTGAAGAATTATAGACCCATCTCGCTTCTGAGCCATATCTATAAGTTGTTTTCGAGAGTCATTACGAATCGTCTCGCTCGCAGGTTCGACGACTTCCAACCTCCCGAACAAGCCGGGTTCCGGAAAGGCTACAGTACCATAGACCACATTCATACGCTGCGGCAAGTTATACAGAAGACCGAAGAGTATAACCTGCCACTTTGCTTGGCGTTCGTGGACTATGAGAAAGCCTTTGATTCGATCGAGACCTGGGCCGTGGTGCAGTCTCTCCAGAGGTGCCAAATAGACTACAGGTATATCGAGGTGCTGAGGTACCTATACCAAAACGCCACCATGTCGGTCCGATTACAGAACCAGAGCTCTAATCCTATCCAACTACAGCGAGGTGTGAGACAGGGAGATGTCATCTCTCCCAAACTGTTCACAGCTGCGTTGGAGGATATTTTTAAGCTGCTGGACTGGAAAGGATGCGGCATCAACATCAATGGCGAGTACCTAACACATCTACGGTTTGCCGATGATGTAGTTCTTATGGCTGAGACCTTGGAAGACCTGAACACAATGCTCGAAGATCTCGGTAATGCTTCGCAAAGAGTGGGTCTTAAGATGAACATGGACAAGACGAAAATCATGTCCAATGCCCATGTTGCACCCGCTCCAGTTAATGTTGGGAACATTACACTCGAAGTTGTTGACCACTATGTTTACCTAGGACAGACGGTCCAGTTAGGTAAGTCCAACTTTGAGAAAGAGATCTCTCGTCGAATCCAGCTCGGATGGGCAGCGTTTGGGAAGCTCCGACATATATTCGCGTCCGAAATACCTCAATGTCTCAAGACGAAAGTCTTTGACCAGTGTGTGTTGCCAGTAATGACCTATGGAAGTGAGACGTGGTCTTTTACTATGGGTCTCATAAGAAGGCTCAAAGTCACCCAGCGAGCAATGGAGAGAGCGATGCTTGGTATTTCCCTGCTCGATCGAATCAGAAATGATGAAATCCGCAGGAGAACTAAAACAACCGACATCGCTCGAAGGATTGCATCATTGAAGTGGCAGTGGGCGGGACACATAGCGCGGAGAACCGATGGCCGTTGGGGCGGAAAGGTTCTTGAATGGCGACCGCGTGCCGGACGACGTTCCGTGGGCAGGCCCCCTACAAGGTGGACCGACGATCTGGTCAAGGTCGCGGGAAGCCGCTGGATGCGGGCAGCGCAGGACCGATCGTTGTGGAGATCCTTGGGGGAGGCCTATGCCCAGCAGTGGGCGTCGTTCGGCTGACATGATGATGATGATGATAAACCTAACGATGGAATGTGCGTAAAAGGTGAATTTGTATTCTTAGGTATTTGATCTTCAGATTATATCTATATCTATATATAAACTCTTGCGTTACTGACTGACTGACAGACAACAGACAACCGAAACTCCTGGGCGCAAGAAGCTGCGATTTAGCATGTATGTTCCTTGGGAGTGTAGTGGAGCACTGAGAGGATATTTTGAAATTCCACCTCCAAGGGGGTAAAAAAGGGGGTCTATAGGGGGTCTATCTATAGGGTATATATAAGGGGGTCTTCTAAAGGATACGCAGACGACGTCGCAAGGGCAATGCTAGTAAGTAGCAGTAATTTTAGCAGATAAATACCCTCATGAATTAGCATAAAATATTAGGACTGCGGAAAGCGTCAACAAAGTTATAAACTACTTATCTATGCACAGTCACACGTCGCATCTGTATTTTGTTGTCTTGTCAACGGAGTTAAGATCTACTCGCAAGATGTTTGGTCTCTCTAGGCGTTTTCTTGTTATTATTGCATATTTATTTTGTCTGCTGCCGAAAACACCCCAAGAAAACACAAATGAGACGCCATTACTAATGTTTAAATCAGTCGTATAAAATATTTTTTTTTCTTGTTCATAGATGGTGTTAACGGAATGGATCAGGCTCAGGGACTACAAGGGTCGCCCTCGGGCCATATTCGGCATGGACATCCCACCGTGGCTATGGGAAGCTTACCAAGTCATCGGTGTCTTCCTATTTGGTTGTGCCTGCCAGCAGCTGACGACAGATGTCGCTAAATACACAATTGGCAGATTGCGGCCACATTTCTTCTCCGTAAGTATTCGCCTTGATTTTCTCTGCCCATTTAAGTATTTTATTGAGACTGATGAGTTAACTACAAAAATTCTTCCCACAAGCCTGCCTGTTAAGCCTTTTAAATTTTGTCTCGTATAAGTCGACAATTCTCAATTTTCGAGATCGATACAACAGGGAACAGCAAAAAATACATCGAATTTTTCAAAAACAGCAATTTTGATTCTTATCAGCGGCACACGGTATTCTTTTTTGAGTGTATTCAATGCGCATTTCACGATCAAGAGCTACAAAAAACGTGACTAGGCGCATGAAAAAATCCAGTAAAATAAGTGTGCTGAAAAATGTATATGATTCTAAAGCTGCTGCTTAAACGTAAGACAAAGAAATTATTTCAACCCCTTTTGACACGCCTGACACGCACGATTACAGTGTAATAATGCATGCTTATTTACTCTACAATCAGTTAAAATGAGGTGAGAACCGCACGCTCGTAATTTGCGTACACAGTTCGTGGGAAATGGAATTCTATTGTTTAAATAACATTTTGCACGAGTTCATAATAATTTTCCCGCGCTATATGTGTCGTGAGTTAATCTAAATATAGCTTAAATTAGCAACATAGAAGGTGCTTCACCTGTTCACTTTCCATGATTTTCAATGAGAAGTTTTCCAGTGGGTTCTATAATGCTCAATAGATGTCGCTGCGACCACTTTTCTTTTTTTTCTTAATTTTCATGTATGGTTTGTTTTTTTGCGTTCCCCAGTTTACGGGAAAGTAGAATGTATTGTTTCAGGAATTTTGTTGCGTATATATATTAATGAGTTATCGTTTTTTTTCTTATTTTACCTGATTTTGATTAAGTATATTTTAATTGAAATAACTGTTAATGTCAGAAAGAAAAGAAAATGTTTTACTTCACATTTGTTTATCTGGTCTAAAGGGGGTGCAAAAAGTTTGATTATGGCAACACTGCCACAAAATGTCAACAGTACTGAACTTTACTGAATTTTCATTCTCTAGATGCAAAAACAAACTTGAACAAACTTTTCAAAACTTTTCAACTTGACAGTTATTGTACAAAGTTGTAGTTTTTTTTATAGGTACAACAAAAATAGCGAAGTATGGATAAAAACCTACGGTTGAACTTTAAGTCATATCCTAAAAGTAGTAATTTAGCAATAAAACCTTATATAACAAGATTATTTACATATTTATTTACATTTTAAAATTTTATTTTGTTTTGCGTAGGCGACAAACGTCCAAGATACCTATTGTTATAAAAAAAAAAGAAAAGTTTCGCTAGCGCCATCTCTTGAACCTATTTGAAATAAGCTTACGATACCTATTGGAAAATTCCTCATTGTCTTTGACTGTCAATTATCTATGATTGATAAAGATTAACCCTCTTTTTTTTTAAATAGAAAGAGTCTGATTTACTGAATACTGAAAATAATAAATACTCGGGTTTCTTTGTCTGTCGTCAGTATAGTTTAAAAGCTTATAATTTCATCTTATCTGTATTCTATTCTTATAATTTTATTTTCTCCGTCAGCTAATCTGAACAATTTTGATGGCATGCACCAATTGCAATTACTTTTTCATCAAAGATATCACATAATTTAACTCTACTTTCAGTAATTGAGATAAATAATCGCGATGAAGACATACTTATCCATTTTCTGCTCTAGTTATTTTGCACAAAGATACTTAGTTTAATCACTTATTAGAAGATATAAGACACGCTTAACTCCAAGGTACCGTTAATAATAATATAAAGGAATGTTTACCGTTAAAATTCTTAATAAACAGATTTTATTGAAGTTCATTGAATTGAACTTGCAATTAATGTTTTTATTTTAAGTATGGTAGACCAAAATATTTAAGTTTTTTTAACAATAATAATATTTCTGAATTAATGGTAAGGTTCTACTGACGTGCTGCATTGAAAAGTGCATGCTAAAATACAGTGTTTTGCACGAGATGTCTTTGTTGCATTTCAAGCTCTGGTTCAAAAATATGCATCTTATTTGACAATTTGAATAATAAACACATCTTAGATTTCTGTTCTGACTGTTCATATAAATAAAACACTTTCACGGATTTTTTCACACTTTTATTTAGCAACTTGGTTGAATTTTTAGCTGTTTTATAGGTTTTTTTGGTTTATCCGACGCTTCGGCAACTTTCCAGGGGCCGTGTTGCTAAATAAAAGTGTGAAAAAATCCGTGAAAGTGTTTTATTTATAATTTCAATGATCTTGACAACGTTGTGCATTAAGTTTGATTTACCGATAAATCTGTCTACAACATGAGCACTCTTTCGTTGTCCTCTATTAAAAATAAGCTAAAATAAGATCGGTATTCTGTAAGGGATGTTGCTATTGTCCTGTCTGTGTTATCGTTTCTGGTATCTTATACGCCGTTTTCCTCTTTATCTGTAATAAAAATACTTGGAACCCACCAAGGCGGTTAATAGAAACCGTTATTTGGTTCATTAAAATTATCTCCTGCCCACGTAGGTATGAGAGGTGTTTTTAAGTCAACACAATGTATTTAGATGCATTGAAAATTGACAATAAAATCTTTTATGGGCGCCGCGTGACTAAAAGTTATAAATTAAACGTACATATTTAATGGCAATGGATTTAGTTGAATCACATTCATGATGTTTAAAACTTTAGTGCTACTATCGTTCTTATCGCGCAGTTAAAAGCTATACACATTAAAGTAACGTAATGTATGCAGTAATGCTAATTCCTATTACTGATTGTGAAAAGTATTAACATTTACACAAGTTACCTATATAACATTGATTAAATCAAAGTATTTTGGTGCAGTTAGAACAGCAGTACCAATTCAATTGACGTGAGAACCGTCTTGTCTTTAATTAGTTTCAGATGTAATGTTTATCTATATATATAAAATCGAGGGGACATAACTCACTCATCACGAAATCTCGGAAACTACTGGACCAACGAAGATGTAATTTGGCAGGAAGGTAGATTATGCCTAGGAGACGTCCGCTAAGAACGGATTTTAGGAAACTCCCCCCCTAAAGGGGAAAAATGGGGGGGTTAAGGTTATATGGAACTTCCTCATTTATGGATTTAGAAGCATGAAAATTAGTACGTTGGATATTGGTTACTACCGAAAATGATCTGAGTAAGCAAAGTAAAAAAAACTCCCCCTTAATAGGGTAAAATGGGGAGATAAAGTTTATATGGAACTTCTTAATTTCTGAACTTAGAAGTATGAAAACTGGTATGTTGAATACTGATCACGATTGAAAATTATCTCCGTAAGCGAAGTTAAAAAAACTCCCCGATAATGGGGTAAAACGGGCGGATTAAGCTTATATGGAACTTCCTCATTTCTAAACTTAGAAGTATGAAAATTGGTATGTTGGATACTGGTCACGATTGAAAATGATCTGCGTATGCGAAGTTATAAAAAACCCTTAATAGGATAGAAAGGGGGGATTAAGGCTTATATGTAAACTTCCTCATTTCTGGACTTAGGAGTATGGAAATTGGTATGAAGGATACTAGGTCATGATTAAAAATGATCTGCGTAGGCAAAATAAAAAAAACCCCTAATGGGGTAGAAAGGGGGGCTAATGTTTATATAGGGTGGGTGGGGAGGTATTAACGATACGGAGTTTGGATGTTTATGGCTCAATCACAACTAAACGGCTAAATCGATCGGGATAATTGAACTCTGGCCGGGAAAATTTCACACGGTTTTTTAAACTCGGGAAAATTACAGTTCCCGTGGGATACAGTTTTTTTTGTTCACTTTATATAATGAAGCATGGGTCCCATGACAGCTCATTTTCGTGCAAAACAAAAAATTCTTTATGCATTACAATAAAACTCAAGAAAATCAGTATTACACATTTTTTAGCAATGTATTGACTTGATTTTTTGCATTTTGGTAGTTCAAGAGTAGGAGAATGTCCGAATATTATTCATACGATAGTAGCTCCTGTTTGTCTAGGTATCGTTACCTTCTTATGCCTAAACCACAGGTAGCGTGCTCAGCCTACGATCGATGAGGTTATTTGACTTTTGCAATGGTCTTTCATGGGATTGCTGTTAAAAAATATATCGTGCTTCGGAAGACACGATAAGCCGATGCTTCTGGCTGCATTTGGATTGGTTAGTACACCATAACTTCAATGGGCCCGTATGGAAGGTCATGGCCCATTCTCCTTATCCATCTATATGAAAGCCTGTGCCCCAGCAGCGGGGACATTAAAATAGATTGATGATGGTACTGATGAGACCTTAGAGAATGCCTATCTACCTACTTTTTGACACAAAATTTTGCGATGTAGTACTCGCGGACGTAGTCGCGACCAGCAATACATATTCCTATTTCTACTATCCCACTATTATTATAAATGTGAAATTGTATATGCTCACGTCAAAACGGCTGAACCAATTTTGATGAAATTTGGTATGGAGATAGTTTCAGACAGTGCTTCCGGGTGCTCCTACTAATTACTCCTACTGATAGGAGCACTGGGACACCCATGTCCTGATATTAGGAAGGACATATGCAAATTGTAACCGCGGGAATTAGGCTCATTCCCATGGTAAAATAAGTTTTTCCTCGGGCAAAGCTGTAGAATGGAATTGGTATTTAAGGCGATAGTTTGAGTTCATGGGAAGGATGATATTCAGAATAGAGACAGTTTAAGGCCCTGGAAAGGATTTATATTTTAATTTTTACCGCGGGAAATCTCATTGTCTATATCACTACATAGTATAAAACAAAGTCGCTTTCTCTGTCCCTATGTCCCTTTGTATGCTTAAATCTTTGAAACTACGCAACGGATTTTGATGCGTTTTTTTTAATAGATAGAGTGATTCAAGAGGAAGGTTTATATGTACTTTTTATCCCGATATTCCCACGGGAACGGGAACCACGCGGGTGAAACCGCGGGCGGCCGCTAGTACTATATAAAATTCAAAGTCCTGACTGACTGACTGACTGAGATATCAACGTACAGCCCAAACCGCTGAACCTAGAGACTTCAAATTTTGCACATAGATACGTTATACAGTGTAGGCATCCACTAAGAAAGGATTTTTGGAAATTCCACCCCTAAGGGGGTGAAATAAGGGATAAATGTTTGTATGAAAGTCCGTCAGTTTTGAAGTTAGGATCTTCAAATTTTGTATTTAGGCTGGCAATTGAAAATTAATATTTACCTGTGTCAGCGTTTTTGACAATTCCACCCCCAAAGGGGTGAAAAGGGGACGAAATGTTGTATCTGGAAAGTCCTTCATTAAATTTATTATGTAGGCTTATGGTCGGAAAGTAAAACAAATAAGCAAACACATATTTCGTATTTTTTTCGAAAATCTACCCCTTAGAGGTTAAATGGGATAAATAAACCTAAAAATCGATATGGATGTCGTTATTGAGGTTTTATGGGATGACGATTGCAAAAATGGCATTTACTTTGATGTTTAACACACTGAACATGATTCAACCCCTAAAAGGTTGAAATAGGGGTGAAATTTTGAATGAAAAATCAGGAGGTAAAATAGACATTGAAACTTGAAACTTTGTAGGCTTACTTCTTAAAACAAATAGACAACCCATTTCGTAGTTTTCCGAAAATCAAACCCAGGGGGTAAATAGGGTATAGAAACCTAAATCATCTTAAGTAGGTACCCTAAAAGATCTTGGTACCTAAGCTACTCAGAACTAAGTTTTTGATTGTGAAACGGACACTTATTATTTACTTATTTACCTCACCAAGTGAGCAGACTCGTGCGAGGCCCGCCGCACGTGGCAAACGTTCTGCCTCGCGCGAGGCTGCTCGCTTGGTGAGGGAGGACCCGCCTAATCACGTAAAACCAGCTGATCGGATTTTTATGAAATTACAACATAGAATACTTTTTATCCTGGTAATTGGTCCCCTAAGTATTTTTTCGAATGTCCACGCGGACGAAGTCGCGGGCGGAAGCTAGTTTATTATATAAAATCGTAAATTAAGCAACTTCGTTTTCTTAAATGAAAAGCAAATTACACCAATCGCTTTCGATTATTGCTTTAGACAAATAATAACATAAGGTTCTAGTTCTAAATATTCAAATCTCATGAAAGAGTCATCATATTCGCCACAATTGTTGAATTTGTTGACCTACCCAATTATCTAATTGATTCTACTAACTTCACCTTCTATTATTATAGTGACTCATATCATCACCCGCTTAGACGTTTGAAACTAATGTGTATTTTTGTGTTAGTACCCCTATTTTTAGCTTTTACTAATGTTGAAATAATGTTATTTTAAATTTCTACTAAGTAAGTAAGAAAACATCTTAATGTTATTTCTTGGAACGAGCAATACGAGCATATCTGAATACAAACAAAGGAACTATTTTATCGCATTCTCTACTGTGTTTAAACAGTTGGAAACACAAATAACAGCTGACGCCAACAAAACTTAGCAAAAAGATCTTAAACAATACATAAGTAAACTACGATTTTTAATTTGATTCAGTAAAATAAACAAGCTACTAAATGAATGAACCAAACCTATCTGTTTATTAATCAAGAGCTTTAAATTAAATTTTATATGTATAGAAAATGAAGTATATATAAATTTTATAGTAAGAAAAAGTCGACCCATCTCCCAACTAGCTCTGATGGGACTCAAACCCTGAATGAACCTTTCACTGTTCGGGCGAATTATCTCAAAATATACTTTATAATCAACAAGATAACAGGTGTAAAACTATCCATCATTTCAGGACTGCTAAGACAACAAAAAAAATGTTTTGCTGGTTACCAATTGCACATAATGTGTCAGCTAAAAAAATCATTTTACTAATTTGGATTAAAATTCGTAGTTTATTTTCAAAGCACATGGACTCAAGTAATCGATTCCATCAATCAGTATGACGAACCACTTACATTGAGGGATGCAGCTCCTTAAATACCCAGACCGATCTAACTTCGCGAGCAAGGATTCTATATTTATCCTCTATGTTGTCTAAAGTGACTTTTTTACTGTCTGGGTGGCTTACATCGGTGTGAAGTGAAATCCCACGGGATATATTATGATCCTACTGTGACGCTGCTCTGCTACTGGACTTTATAAATTGGTTCTATAAATAAAGTACGTTAATTAACGCTAACCTTTTCGTTGTTTCTTTGGAATTGTTTAATTTCATTTACATTCGTTTATAAGTTATCGTTTCCATAAAAAATATTTACCCTTTTTATTCATCGATACTATTTTGCTTTACATTAAAAAAATTAATGCTTCTTTCTAAATATCAACGGCATAGGTTTCATGCACCTTTATGGATTCTATTTCATTTTCTTTGTTGCTTTATCACCTGTTATTCTTACTTCTACAGTTACATCATCTTCTCACATTTTTGTCCGCGAGTTACAATTATAAATATATACAAGAGACACAACCTGCCGCGGTGGCCTTGTAATTTTGTCAAAATATTATCGGCTTTTGTTCCTCAATGAATATTTCCTATATCATTTCTAACTTCACAGTTTCTATCTAGCTTGCTTCATCGCCTTTCATTCTTTCTTGTGATACTAAATCATTTTCTATCTGTTTCTTCTTCCGTGAGTTTCCGTTTAAGTGTATGCAGTCGTAGTGAGTATAAATAATGCAGGGGACACGGTCTACCGCGGTCGCCTCGTAATTTTGACTTATTGGATCAACTGTCGCTGCCGTCGACATATGGTTCTTGTTGTGGCCTTTTTATTTCTGTACTAACTGTTTCCTCCGTGACCGTTGGTTTGCTTGTTTTTGACAGGAAGAAAAATAAAAATTTTGCGCAACATTTATTTTTGGTAGTGAAATTGAAACTTGTTTGCGTTTGGTAGTGATTCAAATCTGTTTTAGGTTTTTAGACTGGTTTGTCAACTTTTAAAAATAAATTGTTGGAATGTAATAAAATAACAGTTGGAATACCCTATTACATGTTTAAGTAAGTGGTACCTAATTTCCATTTCATTATTTTTCACTTTGGGACAGATGCGTTTTATTCTTTAAGCCATAAAAAAGCTGTTACAAAGATTATAAAAGTAAAATACTACCTAGTCGCCTCTCAGTGAATGGTAGATTTATACTGATATAATTAATGTTAACTTCTTTCATGCGACAGTTAAAATTCATTTAACATGGCGTTAGGTTAATGACCGAACGACTAACATAGTTACAGCGTTCTTAATTGGCAAATATAAATGAAAACCTTAATGTGGACGAACTAAGGATTGCCATTACAACGCGGCACAGTGTTTTATGAAGATCATTTTTCGGACACGTCATTCAAAAGTTTCAAAAAGTCGATAAAATGAATTGATTATCAAGCCATATCTTAGGTGTATTATGTTGGTTTGTAGATTTATAATAAATAAATATTTAATCTATAAATGTTCACATCTATAATAATATTATAAAGAGGAAAGGTTTGATTGTTTGTTTGAATTGAATAGGCTCCGAAACTAGGTACTTGCTGGACCGATTTAGAAAATTCTTTGACCATTAGAAAGCTACATTCTTCCCGAGTGACATAGGCTATATTTCATCCCGATATTCCCACGGGAACGGGTACCACGCGGGTAAAATACGAGGGTAAAAAGCGCGAATATCCGCTAGTCTAAAATAATATTAATCGCTCAATACACGTTGCAAATCGTCACCGTTAAGGCGATACTCGGAAAAATTATGCTAAAGCGAGATAGCAATGAGAAAACGACGCGCGCGGGAGCGAGACCGATTTTGCCGAGCAAAAAAAAAACACAAAATCACTTCGTATTCAAAAACTACAGCGATAAAAAAAAATGCTTCTATACGATCCTAAATATTATTGGTGTCCACTAATTATACCAATTTTCAATAGTATATGTATCCCCATTTAAGAATAATCTCGATATTTCTAATTTTTTAGAGGTATTTTCGAAAATAAAAAGTGTCGAGCCAAAATCATAAAATCGTGTTTCTGAAACTATACGATTCTAGATAAAGGTATGAAGAAATATATATCTTATTACCAGATTTATAACAACTCTAACCGTCCTATAGTTTTATATCAAAGAGTCCATACTTTTTCTTCCGAATAGGGGTGTGTGAGTTTCGCACGCTTGACCGGTGACGCGCGACGCTGCGCCGCCGTCGACGCAAAAAGATCTACCTCTTTTGTTCCATATTTTCCCTCTTAGGCCATAATTTATACAAGACGACAAATCGCACGCCGAAAATAGTTCACGTACCTACCTTACCTACCTACATTGTATAAGGTGAAGGACCTAACAAAGAACCTTGTGGGACTCTATTTAGTATGTATTTGAAATTTTAATACGTTCTGTTTATTATCGTTTGTTTATTGTTACTGAGACTGTGATCGCGATAACACCTCGTTTTTATAGAATGTGATGAATTTTAATATTGTCACTGACCCTTTCATGCGTCAACAAGAGTATATGGGGTCGTCATCGTGAACTATATTGGGGTTATTTTTTATACTGTATTATTAAATCGGGTTCTTTTCACTTTAAACTCTCAAATTCACAAAATACACTCACTGGTTTAAAATGCGTTGTCATCTTTACCAACAAATTCTAGAGTTCTCAATAAGACCACTCGTGCTTACTCCAAAGCCCTTTTATGTCCACTCTATTATGTACATTTACGTGACAGTCTATGCATGCTTGCAGGTTTCTATGCGCAGTGTCACCGTGACCTTCATTCTCCATTTTAAACATGATGAGTTGCAAATATTAAATGGTCTCTGCTATATTTAAAAAATGCGGTTTTTGGGTGATTATTGTGAACATTCTGCTTCAAAACTGACAACTATATTTTTAAAGCAATCAAAGCTACTCTTTTGAAATCAGTTTGACGATGATTGTTGAAACAACAAGCACTCAAGTTGTCAGTCAATCATTGTCTTCGCGATACAGACAACTCTTATAAATTGCTTACATCGTTAAAGTATTAGCGCCTTATAAATTTCCTGAGTGCATATTTTTTTTATAAAGATTTACTATAACTCATTGCACTTTTAAATTGAAAACTTTTTTATAATGTTTATTTATAATAAACGATGTGCAAGCCGAAATGTTTGGTAAGCCGATGTCGACCGATTTCCTTTTTCAGTTTAATGAAAGATATTTTAGGCTGACGCTTAACAAATTACTGTATCTCGATTGATTTATGCAAAGTGTTGTAAGATTTATGATGATTTTTTTACTTGTAAATGCAAAACGTATATGTTGGTCGAAACGTTACTTATCTCGAATTGACGATTTGTATCTATTTGTATCTATAATAAAATTATTTTGGTTACAAATTTTCCTTGTACAACGCTGATCTTGTTGTTAAGGACGGTTCTTATCAAATAAAGTATGCTGTTGAAATAATTTATCGTAATTCTCTTGAACTCGGGTTCAGTTCTCACACTTTATCGTTTTTAATCAGTCAATACAAAACATATGCTCAATACAAATCGTTTTCGGATGATGCTTATAACGTACGAAAGGATTTTTTTTTATTTACTGACTCTTTGTAATTACATCACCCTTCCGATTAGTTTGTTTGTGCGGACTGCGGTAGTGTACACTCGATCTAAATAGTATTGCATTAACATTAACACATGTATATTTAAGAGATGTTTAGTTTATACTCATTATTGCCACAAACATCACTCAAACGTCTCACAGCTTCAGACAGACATGTTATAACACTTAAATCTATCGTCAAAACGTTTACACTTGTATCTTCCGTAACTAATCATATAATCGTGTTTCTCAATAACAGGTGTTTGCTCGTGTGAGCCAATCATTCAGCGGATGAATCAATTATAGCCAATCATACGAACGTGTCTGATATTCTCTCGTCTCGTGTTACCTCAGGCTGGGATTTGATTAAGAATCCAAATGGCTACATTATGTCAACATCAATGACAGGTTACAAGTTATAAAATCTTTCTTAGATTACGTCTCTACCAAACCAGTCTTAACCACAGGATGCATATTTGTTGTTAATTTCTTGAGCGTCCAATTTATAGTTAAGTTGTGGTTTTAATGTTCAATTTTAAGTCCAATTTTCTTATTTTTAATGTTTCTTGAGTATAATATTGTTAATTACGAACCTGTTTTGAATCACACTTGGTGTTTAAATTTCAATTGTACAATGTTAAACGTTAGAATACTTAACATTCAACATGTGTTTTTTTCTCTAAGCTATATTATTGCGATTCCAAGCTACTACAAGTTTTTTATACTCTCTGTGTTATACCTAGTAATACTAGCTGTTCAAGAAGCTTAAGGCTTATTCTGTTGTGTAGGCTCCATTACTGTAAAGCTTCATCTAAATCGGTTCAGTAGTTTTTGCGTGAAAGTTTTGATTTTAGTTTCTTACAACCCTTTCGATAAGTTGTGTTTTCATTAATTCCAATATTGTTAGTTCATAATTCTTCGGCGATGTTTATACGGGCAACAGTTGATACAGTCCAAACTGATAGACTTTCCACTCGTTCTTTATTCATAACGTGCACTTGATCTGTCGCTAGGTCGTCGATCTTCGTATCGGATTTATAGCGGTGGCGCATTAGCGGCGCGTTTTAAACCAATTAGCGGTATCTCAACGGTAAAGGCTGAAACTACATCTGTCAGTCGGGTGTGCCGTAACGTAACCGATGAGAGATGGCTATTTTTTAAGGAACCAGCGTTTTTCGACCTGTCGATATCACTTTAAGTGTTGACTTTCAGAGCACCATTACTTACAGAGTTTGTATAAAGGTGATTTCACATTACTACAACTAAAATATTTAGGTGATTATGCTTTTGGCTGTGCAAATTGTTAATAAAATCAATGTTAAGATAAAAATGTTTTTTTTCCCGGGTTCGATTCCCAGTGGGGGTACATATTGTATTCGGTTTGGTTGGTGGTAGGACTTGTTCTAAGTTCGCCTGGCTAGCTACCACCATCTTATCTAAGTCTGACGCCATAACAATGATGTTTTCAGCATTATTGTGTTCCGGCAGTTAGAGAAAAGATAGCCAGTTCCTCAGGATTGAGGATTCCGGGAGTAGTGCGCTTCCATCTTCAGCCTTATCACCACTTAACCACACCTACGACACTCCATACTACGACCCCCGCATAATAACCTTCTACTACTACGTAACTGACATAACGTGTGTACACGCGTCAAATGTGTGCGTCAACGATGCAGGGATGACATCCGCCGTAGCACACTCCGGAGCTAGTGGTACAAAATATATCGACTAGATGGCGTGTGCCGCGTGCGTCACGAAATAACTTTGCAAGAGCGTCCCAATTTATTATTTACGTATGTTTATATTATGTCGGGTATGTTCGGAAGCAATCATTTTACAAGCTTTTTTCAGTACAAAAGCGATTGTCAAAAGGCCGTGTGAATGGCACAATGTACTTTGTATTGAAATCTTCAGAAACGCACCTGTCGTACGGTACTAACTAATTTAATAAAAAATGAAATGAATCCAACAAATAAAATTGTCTTTAATTATCACTACATAGTATAAAACAAAGTCGCTCTTCGCTTCTGTCTGTCTGTTTCTAAGCTTTTTATTATTTGACACAAAACAAAAATGATAAATAGTTTCTTCGTAGTGTAAACTTCCAAACATATAGTTTTATTGCTTAAATAATGTGCATGTTAAGCCAAACGGCCTATACATCGTGCACAAAGTCCTTTGTCAGCCAACACACCACGTAAAAGGAAATTGTTAAGTGACTTATAAACAGAGTGCAAAAGACGAAAAAATTTGGATACTCAGCAAGAATGTGCATCTCAAAAAGATACCAATATGTCCTCTCAATTACAAAAAAATAACAATTTTCAAACCCGTCTAAAACAAAACAGTCATGGCAATAGAAACACTAAAGATTTACAGTTATTTGCTTTAAATTTATATTGCCAGTCCATTAGCATAAAGAGTCTTAGCAAACGTTAAACATGCCAAGCGAAAGGACGTTGCGCCGAATGAATATCAACATTGATACAAAATTTTCACCTAACGTTTCACAATGTTTAGAGACCAAATTAAAATATTAAAAGACTCAGAAAAATACTGCATTATTTGCGCTGACGAAATTTCATTAAAACGGTACTTATATCATCAAATTAACGAGGATAAGATTATAGGTTTTCATGAGATTGACGGGACACAAACTGGAGAACCAGCAACGCAAGTATTTTAATTTTTTACGCAACATTTTGTAATCATTGCCAGAGTTATACATTAAAATTGGAAACAACCAATCGCATACTGTTTTTTGGCTCAAAGCAAAAATTACAAAGAACTTAGTGCGTGGTTAGATCATGTTATTTCACAAATTTTAAATATTGGAGTTCATGTAATGTAGCCTTTGTATCAGATCAAGGCTCAAATTTTTTAAACATGGCTAATGAAAGAAATGTGACTGTTGTCACAGTCACAGACTGTAGTAAGCCATACTTTTTATTGAAGGAAAAATAAATACTATATTTTTATAAATAAATAAATCATCATCATCATCAGCCATTTAATGTCCTCACTGCTGGGGCACTGGCCTTCCTTATGGATGGATAAGAAGAATGGGCCATGACCCACCACGCGGCCCCAGTGCGGATTGGTGGGTATTAACGACTGCAAGTGCAGCCGGGACCAACGGCTTAACGTGCCTTCCGAAGCACGGAGGAGCTCGAGATGAAAAGTTTTTTGGTCACCCATCCCGTGACCGACCATTGCGAAAGTTGCTTAACCTCAACGATCGCAGGCCAAGTGCGCTATCCACCGCGCCAAATACTATATAAATATATATTTAATGCAAACATTATTACTCTTGGTCATATTTGTTTCCCTGAGACTTTCGTTTTAAATACTTTTTGAGCATGAATATTTTTTTTTTGGCAGAGGTGACATATCAGCCTACTTGGGGTTTCCTATTACCGACGATTCCAATAATCTTCGTTTCTTAGCCTCTGATTTAAAGTCAAGCCGCAACTTCCTTTTCCGGGGTGAATTTTCACTTAAAATCTGTGTTTTCTGCACTGAGTGTGACACTAGACGTGTGCGCCGCGCCGCGCCGATGACCGCCGCCGCCGATCAGTACTTGACGCCGCTGACCGGTCAGAAAAATCGGCGTAAACGGCGCGAATGGCGAGCGATATTCGACCGCTCGGTGCTTAGCAAACCACTGCCTTCTGCCTGGTTCGCCATCTCTCTTAGCGCACGTGTTCATTTCATATAGGTATTGAGTTAGTCTCAAGATGTCGTCGGAAAATAATGAACTGCGATTTGCCGATGATGTAGTTCTTATGGCTGTGACCTTGGAAGGCCTGAACTCAACGCTCGAAGATCTCAGTAATGCTTCCCAAAGAGTGGGTCTTAGGATGAACATGGATAAGACGAAAATCATGTCCAATGCCCATTTTGCACCCCCTCCAGTTAATATTGAGAACATTTCACTCGAAGTTGTTGACCACTATGTTTACCTGGGACAGTCCAGTTAGGTAAGTCCAACTTTGAGAAAGAGATCTCTCGTCCAATCGAGCTGGGATGGGCAGCGTTCGGGAAGCTTCGCGGCATATATTCGCGTCCAAAATTCTTCAATGTCTCAAGACTAATGTCTTTGACCAGTGTGTGTTGCCAGTAATGACCTATGGAAGTGAGACGTGGTCTTTTACTATGGGTCTTATAAGAAGGCTTAAGGTCACCCAGCAAGCAATGGAGAGAGCGATGCTTGGTATTTCCCTGCGCGATCGAATCAGAAATGATGAGATCTCCAGAACTAAAACAACCGACATCGCTCGAAGGATTCCTCAGCTGAAGTGGCATTGGGAGAACACATAGCGCGGAGAACCGATAGTCGTTGAGGCGGAAAGGTTCTCGAATGGCGACCGCGTAGGTTCTGAACGACGACGTTCCGTGGGCAGGCCCCCTACACTACAAGATGGACCGACGATCTAGTCAAGGTCCCGGGAAGCCGCTGGATGCGGACCAAGCATGACCGATCGTTGTGGAGATCTTTGGGGGCGGCTTATGCCCAGCAGTGGGTGGCTGATGATGATAATGATGATGATTTGATTGTCATTTTCGTTGCTTTTATAAATTTTTATTACATAAAGCGATTTTCTAATTTTCTAAACCATGTTCTATTGAGTTATTCAGCCCCCTGTACCCCTAGTAAGTTTTTATGTCAAGCAAACGCAAACTATAGCGATTCCGTATTTATGTCAGTTTGTATGAAAACTGTATCAGCGCCATTCACGAACCGTCGAAAACGGAATCGGATTTGAATTTTGTGCTTTGTCTTTATCTATTCTTTAGTCAGTGACAGAGACAGGGCATACATTCCGCTGTCAGGAGCGTTTCCGACGGTTCGTGAAAGGGGGCAGGCTGCCATTATTTATGACGCCGTTTACGCCGCCATTTACGCCGCCGCCGACCAATTTTTACCTCCACGCCGCCGCCGAAGATTTCGGCATCGGCGCACATGTCTATGTGACACCTGTGAAGTACTTGTACTTGGAATTTCTGTTGATGTTTGAGATTTGCAAGTACTCTAAAAGGCTATTATCAGTTTGAGTAAATTTTGATGTAAATACGAGTACCAGATGAGTCTTCTGGCTGCAGTAATAATAAGGTAGGGGCTGCATTTTTCTTAGACACTCTTTTTGCGCGGTCGGAATTAGGGAAATGAAGTTCGCAAACAAAATAACTAGTATGAAGTGTCTCCACGCTTTTTTGGTTTAAGGCGATACTCGGAAAAATTGTGCTGAAGCGAGATAGCAATGAGAAAACGACGCGCGCGGGATCGAGACCGATTTTGCAGATTAGGCAAAAAAACACAAAATCACTTCGTTTTAAAAAACTACAGCGATTTAAAAAAATGCTTCTATACGATCCTAAATATTATTGGTGTTTACTAATTAAACCAATTTCCAATAGCGTAAGTAACCCTATTTAAGAATAATCTACAATTTTCGTATTTTTAGAGGTCTTTTCGAAAAGAAAAAGTGTCGAGACAAAATCATAAAATCGTGTTTTTGAAACTATACGAATCTAGATAAAGGTATGAAGAAATATATATCTTATTACCAGATGTGTAACAACTGTAACCGTCCTATAGTTTTAAATCAAAAAATCCATACTTTTTCCGAGTAGCGCCTTAAGTCCATTCGACCAATTTCTTTAATCCAATACTTGCACCTAATGAAAGTTAAATCAAATCAATAAAAGATCCTCTAATTTCATAGAATTTAATCGTATCATAACATTTATTATTTGGTCAAACAATTCGTATTGGAATATTTGTTTTCTGTTAATATTAAATTTGATATCAATCATCTACGATTCAACTGCATATACGAACGCCACTGCAAGGTTATATCGCACGATCCTCAAATCGAAGTTTGCTTACGAAATATAATGACATCGTTGATTTGGTTACATTCTTGTTGACTGATTGACTGACAAGACAACCGACAAACGTGTGACGTTTACTCCTCGGTTTACTATCTCAATGCGGGGGAAATGAATTGGCGGGGGGAGGTGAGTGTCGCTTCTTTACGTTCGTAATATTATAGTATTCTTTGACTTAACATCAGGTGTGATGAAGGCTAAGTGCTACCCCGTTGTGGATAAAAAAAAAAAGTCCGACGACGACGACATGTTCATAAAGATAATAATTGCATTTTGGAGTTTATAATGTGTGTCATAAATTCATCCCTTCTCGAGGCAGCCTGATGTAGATCTCTCCACGGCTCTTGTATAGTAGTCCTAACATAACAATATAAGTCAAATAATAAGCTCACATCTTTTATTACGGTATGTAGGAATCCAGGGATTCTTTCTCGTTCATCATTTTATAGAGCGACAAGTCTACCGTGTCAACGAACCTATTTGAAGCAATGAATCGTAAACTTTTTATTGTCTTTTAAATAAGTACAACAATTTCATTCCGTTCGGTGTTTTCAAAGCGGGTCCCTGTTTTACGATTTTGTGTTATTATTATTAGCTTCTAAATATCCACTTTCTTCAATAATAAGAATTGTGTTAGTTTTGTTTTCTGTAACTACCTAATCATTTATTTTCTTTTCATTGTAAATTTTACTATAGTAACGTTGTTAATGGTGAAAGCCACAATGTAGCATTCATATGTACGGAGAGCAATAACAAATTACTGTATTGACTTAGATGCGGGATTTATTGAAGCAGTTAATTAATTATTGAAGGTAGAGCAATATATAAATATGTTTGTAGATTTTATAAAAGCTTGCAATTTCACTCAATTAAAACTGTTCTATCTAAACAATAATGCTTATTAAAATGTTCTGAGAATTCAAATTGGGTAATTCTAGTAAAATTTGCCATAAAATTAATCCAGAGATACATTGTTAGGCGCTCTAAAACAACAGTTAAAGCTTTCTCAGTAAGCTAGTGATGGCTAGCTTTGTATTGTAAGCATTCTCATTTATTCTTTTCTAAAAAAAATATAGGTAATAGCTTTATTTTTAATGCACCAGTGTATCCCATGACATTTGGTTCAAAAACCTTATTTATATGCGTAACAACGTTTTCATTATCATCGAATATAATTTATTGAGTCCCACCATACTCCCTGCATCCTTGCACAATCAATTACACGCCAATAGCCATCGAATGAAAAGCGTTCTGTCTCCCTCTTATTTCAATTTCGACAGTTGCCCCAACTTAATGCTCCGTTTTAATTAAAAGTTATGACGCATCACCCGTCGGTGTTGCCAACGATAAAAGTGCCTATAGAACGAAATAATTCCTTGATTTGTTGAAGCTCACCCCTGGTTCTATCCAACCTTCAATATCGACCACTGTATTTAGATCTGTTGCACCATATGCTTCTGCTACATTAGAAAGATCATTACCCTGGTTTGTCGTCAGAGTATTAACAATAAGTCTGTCCACAATTCCACATGAATGGACTCCAAGCCCATTCCTGTCTCTTTCCCTCCTATTGTCAATTGGTGTCACGGTAGGTACCGGATTAGCAGGCTCAAGGTGAAATTGTCATGTTTTGTTACTTTTTTTCAGTATACTTAAAGATTGTCGCATTGTTTACTTATTGTCCAACTTACCTGGATTTTTTAAGCCCTCTTATTGTACTGGAGATGAAGATACAACTTGTGTAATATCGGAATTCGGTATGTTAAAAAGCGAACATCCTGCTTAGTCGGGTTTATTGTTGAGGTTGAGGTCTCTAAAGTTCAATAGCCAACTTGAACAAGGGGAGATATTTAATGAGAGTTTTGAAATTCAATACGTGGATTAAAACAAAAGCCTTTGAACAGCTGCATCCCCTCAATTGAGCGAGCGATCTTTGTCTTAGTCTTTATGGCAACAATTGGTCGTGATTACAAAGGGCCAGTGCATGATTGTCAATCATGATTTGAAACCTTTAAGCGATGCACTTGAGAAACTGATACTGATATCAAAACATTTATGTCTCTGTTATATGCAGTGTTATATTACAGCATACTTTTTAGAGCAAAAATCTAGGTAAGTATGTTTTTTTTTACAAACAAACGCTACATTACGTTTAGGTACATACATATGAAACAACATAATACATATTATATTATATAAATTATGAACCCATTTACGATGAAATTATTTTCCTTTCTCCCAGTATAAAATGGTAATATAATCTCAAGTGATTAAAATTCTTAAGTTTCCTTGTTTCATTAAGACCGATTCAATATTACTTAGTTGATGCATTAATATTATGTTCTGTATTAAAAAAAAGGTTAATTCAATTTATTGATTATTAGACTTTTTGTTGTATCAAGTTAACATATTTCTCAATGTTAGAGCTATAATGGCAATGTAAGCATAGTTAATAGCACCAACAGCCATCCCTTACCGATGACCATGGTGTGAAACTGAAAAGCCATTGTTTGGCACTGTGTCTCTAATTGTGTGTGACGGGTTATTAGGTGTTAGCTTAACTATGCAACGCAAACAGAAGGATTTACTTTATGCATGTTTGTAATGCATGTGGGACTTACAGAAGAAGTGTCAATTTTGTTACTATTTTAAACATCTATATGGTTTCTGGTTCGGTTAATGAAATATCAAATCAATGTTAGAGCTAGAATGGCAATGTTAGCATAGTAATTAGTAATAAGACTTACTGCCATCTTTTACAGATGTCCATGGTGTGAAGAACCATTTGTTGGCACCGCGCGTCTAATTGTGTGTGACGGGTTGGGTGTTAGCTTAACTATGCAACGCAAACAGAAGGATTTCACTATGCATGTTTGTAATGCATGATTTGGGTTCTTCAAGTATTGGGACTTACAGAAGTGCCAATATTGTTATAATTTTTAACATCTATGGTTTCTGGTTCGGTTAATGAAATATCAAATCAATGTTAGTGCTATAATGGCAATGTTAGCATAGTAATAGGACTTACTGCTATTCATTACATATGTCCATGGTGTGGTGCCAATGCCAAAGAGCCAATTGTTGGCACTGGCACCGCGCCTCTAATTGTGTGTGACGGGTTGGGTGTTAGTTAGCTTTACTATGCAAGGCGAACAATGATTTCATACCATGTTTGGAATGAATCGCTTAATTTGGAGACGCTGAAGCTATTGAGACTCACCGAAGAAGTAGAATTTTCTAATGCTGTAAATATTAAATTTTACAGCGATAGAAATTACGAAGAAGTTAATCATTTACATTTACTATTGATGACTTTCCAATAGTACCGTACAAGGCTTGTATAGTGCTTTTCGCAAGAAATGCGAGGAAATAAAAAACTGTTTAACTAAATAAAATTTATTAAAATTATATGACACTCATGTTCGGGCAATTATTAAGTGTAAATGTTATTGTTTTCCCGGGCACACTTATGTATAAATCGCCCATAATAATATTATTATAATGATGTATCATTAAAATACGCCAACAACACAGATTCCGAAAACGTATGCGCCTTTTTTTCACTTTTCCAAATCAGATCGTAGGTTTTCATATAAGTATATTTCTTTTGATTTTGCTGGCAGTAAGTTTTCTGTTATTAATTTTGCTTCTGCTCTCAAATTTGGTGGAGTAGGTACATACAATGTCTGTATATGTTTCATTGGCAGAACTCATTTTGATAATTTATTACACAATATAAACTATATTGATATCAAATCAACCGCTGAAAATCATTCCTGCCGTTTTTTTTTATATTGGCTTGTGAGACCATGTGGCACGGTCATACAGCCTATTGATACTTACTACTTGCTACTAAAATGCGCAACTTCAATACCCGCTTCTGGGCGGTAGATGGCGCTGTACATATTTCCCATACAAAATTACTCGTAAACATGGAAGTATTATTTAGGTAATACTTCCATGCTCGTAAAGGATATTTTGACTATGATAAATCTCATTTTGTTTTTTCGATTGATGTTCGTGCTAAGGGTACATAGCGCTTGTGGTACAATACGAAGTAATATACTCTGTGCGCACCGTATTTAAAAAAAAGTTAACCTAATTATGATATAATAATTACCTATATAATAATAATAATAATGTGGCTGTATGGTGCAAATGTCCCTTTGCTTTTTCTGTTTTTATACACAGGAATAACGAAAGAAAAATAAAGAAAAAAAGTTGGTAATAATATCTTTGGGTAGTACCTTTTCCGAGGTAAACATTCTAAATTTGAAATTCATTACTGCAGTGATTTTTAAATTTAGAATGTTTACCTCGGAAAAGTGCCACGTACTCCATTCTTTTTTCAAATATAATATTAACATTTCAGAGCATAAGTGTGAAAAAATATTTACTTATCTCATATTTTATTGAAAACCAAATGCATGGATAGTAATTAAATTTACATCATACTGCTCGGTAACTAGGATTTACTAGTATGGTAAGAGGCTGTGTAAGTTGGCATGTGCAACACAGTGTATTGTTTAGATTGAACGTTCCATTTTCAAATTACTTTGCAATTCAAGCAGGTGAATGCTTTAATTGTAAAGTAACTTTACCATTCAAGCTATGCCAAACTCCTTGGTCAAACAATATTTTTTTCATAAAATGATAAGAAAACTATTTACTGTAGAGAACAATGAAAATGGCGGTTAAAAAAAGTACATTTACAAGATTTGGCAAATTTTGAATAAATATTTTCTCTCAAAAGAATCATTTTGTCATTACAATATAAATGTTTTATTTACCTCGCATTAATGATGTAAAGTAAAATGCTTACCTCGGTTGCAAGTAGCTATTACACCCTCGAACTATATTCGCCCTCGCTCGTTTCGCTCGCTCGGGCGTCTAAATATCTCGGGTGCACTCGATCCTTTAGCGCCCTTTGCGAGCTGTGCTCGCACGGGCGCCAAATTGGATCTTGTTCTGTAATAGCTCACTTACGTTCCTTGTGTAACAAACTACTATTTCCAGGGTGTAGTGTCTTTACTCATTACCAATAGTGTTAAAAATTCACAATTTCTAATAAGGACTGATGGACATTTTCCAATATCTGTGGTTTTAAAATATCCAACTCTATCACAAAATGTTACTTCTGTAAATACTACACTAGCCATTTCGAGCCGTTTGTAGGCATTAAAGGTGCTAGCTCATTTGCCATTCAAACACCGCTGTTTGCATACGAAGTTTCAGTTTTGCACTATTTTGAGTGCACTTTACATTCTCTTGGATTACCACAACGGCGCGGGCAATTACATTTTATGGTAAAGTCGTTATGATGTATCGGGAAGATAATATTATTTCAGGTGACTTTGCGTTACATTTTTGGTAAGGATCATAAAAGAAGCTTTTAGAAAAAGAAATTTGACGGATAAATAGTCTGGAAAGAGATTCGTTGATGTGTTATATTCTACCTCTTTATTTACAACAACTTATTATTTCTTTGTACACTCGAACCAATTTGTATCATGACCCATTTTGCTAATAATTTGTTTGAAAGCGTCAAACCTATAAAGGTCAGTGTCAATGTCAACAAGCTTGAATTTCGACCATATTGTCATTTAAATATTTGTTGGAAAATAAACTTATGCTGAAGTCACGATTCCATTGGGTCGACTGTTCATTTTTCATACATCTAGTTTCTAGTTTATATGAGCAAATTTTTTGCATTTTATTGAATCATACTTACTCCTAAAGGTCATTGCATGTCATAGATAATTGCATTTTTAATATTATTTATTTCAACATTAGAATTTTTTGTCATTTCAACAATTTGGAAAAACTGAATGAGATCAGCTGGTATATTTTGGTGGTCATCGTCATAATAATGATATGCCACGTCCTACACGTATCTTGGAGAATACGTTTAATAACATGATTGCACACTGTGAGGTTTATTCCTGTGGCTGTTTTGAATTCAAACCAAACACGGGTTACAATTGTTTTGAGTACAATCACGTTCCTCGGTGGCTTGGTGACCTCGCTTGTAATTCTCGTTTTGAATTCAGTATTTTTTTCATAGGGTATGACGTATTTTTAGGGATATTATTTTTATTTTGACCCCATTTTTTTGTAATTCATTAAGTCAGAATCTTGAAATAAAAGCCTTTGATTCAATTAAAGTGTGCTGCAGGCTGCGGTAAATTAAACATTTATTTATCAATAGCATATTGAACGCCAATTATTAGTGCTAAAGTTTATAAATGTTGAAAAAATAGATTCCGTCAACATTAGAAATAATTTTTATGTTTAGTTTCTAATGGAGGATGAAATGACTGTTATTATAAGTCATTAATGGCCACAGCATCTCCACAGATTATAGTTACAGTGCCTGTGAGTCTTGAGTAGGTAGGTAGCTGAAGAGTGCCCTCAGCGTTTCCGGTGCATAATCATTTGTGTAAGTCATAGTATCCTACGAAAGTCTCGTTTTTATTTCTATATAATAATAATAAATAATAATAAATAACTTCTTACATTCACACCAATTATCTAAGTCCATGTTAATTTAATTAAGAAACTGTATCATGGAAAACTTGATAACGGATAAATATATACTTAAATACTTTTTGTTTGTAAATACATACTTAATATACATATTTAACACCCAGACCAAGACAAATAGACATGTTCATGCACACAAATATTTATCTTGTTCGGGAATCCAACCCGAGACCACTGGCGCAGAAGGTGGGTAGCCTACCCCTGCGCCAAATCGGTCGTCAAAATTTATACGTTTACTTTATACAGCTAAAAATATAACTAATATCACTGTATGTTTCGCATTTATATTGCATTTATCTAATGCCGATATTACACGGTTCAACCAAATTAGTTCACTTTGGTTGAAAGAAGTAGAAGTGAAAGATACTGCTGTTTACACGTATCTTATAGCGGAAATACACGGTTCACTTTTGCCTTTCAATTTGGATGAAGCAACCAAATTGAATAATGTTATCACAAAAGTTAATAATTCAATGTCAATGTGCGCCTGTATTTCTACGCCTTTCAACCGAAGTGAATCAATTTGGTTGATTTGATTCACTTCGACCGTGTAGGTAATATAAGCATTAAAAAATCTTAAAATATTATAAAGTCAACCATTCAATTCGCATTGCTTGAAAATGTCTACCAATCAGGTAGCACATTCAGAATGAACATCTAGTGAATCATTCAATTCTTATGTTTACACGTTCAAATTTCCTTCAATTGCATTGAACGTTGAACGCAAAAGTGAAAATACTGAGCAAGCTCAATCCTTTCAATGCGATTGAATATGATTGAACGTTGTTTCATCCAAATTAAAAGGCAGAAGTGAACAGTCTAATATCGCCATAACATTTTATACTGCCCCACCCTTTATCGCAAATACACTTCCAGGTTTACGACCACTAAAACTTGTACATAACTAATTCCCGAGGCTTGCCATAATAAATTTCAAAAGTGAACCAACATTAGTCCTACTTACACAACGAAGGGCTTTAAAACCACCATTACAAATTATTTTGATTTCGTACAACCTGCTTCCGTTCGATGGTTCATAAAGTATGGTTTACATTATGTGTTGTAATGAATGACATCCTCTTTCTAATCCATAAACGTATGAGTTGGGTGGGATCGTCCATTCATGTCGTATTAGGTTATATGTCTTGGCTATTGTTTCATTTGCGTCAGAACTACATACAAAGGCACTATTAAAATCCCATTGAAAATTTTCAATGCCATGTTGTCTTGTAGGTTTGAAATGATAATGCTAGTAAACGTAAGGTGCGATTGTTGCATCACGTACCTACTCTTTTTAACCGACTTCAAAAAAAGGAAGAGGTTCTCAATTCGACTGTATGTTTTTTTTTTAATTTAAATAACATTCCTTGATAAAGCTTGACAAAAAAAATCTTACTTAAAATACTCACTTTCACTCACTATTCTGCTTGTATGTCGCTTCAAAAAGATTAGGTAACTCCATAAATCTTGACCGACTTTTCGAATCATTATCATCATCATCAGCCATTTAATTTCTCCACTGCTGGGGCACTGGCCTTCCTTATCTTATGGATAGATAAGGAGAACGGGCCATGACCTACCACGCAGGCCCAATGCGAATTGGTGGGGCAACTTCAGCTGAGACCAACGGCTTACGTGCCACTCGAAGCACGGAGGTGTTCGAAATAAAAAGTTTTTGGTCACCCATCCCGTGACCGACCATTGCAAAAGTTGCTTAACTTCAACGATCGCAGGCGTAGCGCATAACCACAGCGCCACGGGCTTCTATTTGTTTCGAATAGCTCTCTGCAATTTATCCACGAACTTCACATCATTCGATTTACAGTTAGGTACATGTATATTTTACGAGTAAGTGTAAGATTTCTCTCCTTACCTAATAGGTTATGTCCATTCATCGGCGTTAACTTAAACGTAATAATCTTCAATATCCACAATCCTCTTTAAAACTAACTTTATCGTTGCTTTATATTACCTAGCAACAATTTGAACAGGCTTTTACTAACGTATACTTTGTAAATTCTTTAGAAGAAAATCTTTAAAGCCTTTATAAATTGAATATAATCTTCAATGGAGGCTCGAGCTTCCAAAGAATTTATATTAGCTGTTATAAGTGTCTTTCTAGGAATGTTTTATTAAAATTCAGCCTTTAATTTCAATGAAACTACCCAGTACTTTTATACCTTATCGAGATCATTATCGTTTTTTCACTACGCAGATTTTATTTGTAGGCAAGCTGTTTCAACTTTACCCATGTTACTGGTGCTTCTTGCCATTAGATGTTAATTGTTATGTTTCAAGAAAGATTTTGCCTGTGGTGATAAAATAGCAATTCAATTTACTGTATACAGTAGAAATATGTATGAAGGAAATGTTCATTCCTTATGATTAATGATTGAGAGTAGTCAAGGCAGATTTTGATTTTAGCCCAAGAATCCAGCCAGATATGGTAAAGTATTTTTCACCTCTCCAGCTCGAAAAGGGCGCTTTTGGCGCCTAAAAACTCGCAGCAAAACCGATTTTTGCTGCGAGCGTGAGGCAAAGTGCTTTTTTAATTTCTTACATCAACTTTTGAAATAATTAAGAAAAAAGAAATAGAGTGACAAGGATGAGACTTTTAAAATTAATATGAGCAAAAAGGATAGATAGATAGCTTTATGTCGATGGACATGAAATATAAAGCTTAAAAAATAAATACACGGATACCAAAGGTTCGAAATAAAGAGTGGACGAAATGAGGTCGCATGCATGATATAAATATAAAATAAGAAAAATTAATGAATTCTAATAACAAATTATTTAAACGATTGTACTACTATTGCTTTTTATTAAACACGCAATATTTAAAATAAATAATATGAAGTGAACATTATATCGCTTACTAATATCATGTTTGGTTTTCATAAAAATTACATGCAGTGCAGTTTTTGAACGCAATGCAAACAGTTACCTTCAACTTGCATAATTGCACCAATTTTACTCTTAATTATTAATTTTGTAATTTTGATGTTTTCTTTATTGTTAAATGTTGCCTTCAATGTTGTTTTTCTGACCTGTAACACTTTTCTCGCTGGTAGAGGTGAAAAGTTGTATGTTTAACTCGAGACCAAAATTTTCTGATGTCTCGTGCCTTTAAATCACTCACTGTGCTCAGTAGTCTATATTTGAATCACTCGCTAAGACTACTTCGCTATAGTTCGTGATTTAAATTCGTCACTCGCAGCGAAAAATGATTTTGCTCTCTTGTATAACAAATAACTATTGTTCATTTAGTCGACTAATGACCAATTCGTAAAGTGACTACATAAGTAGTCGACAGTTGACCAATTCGCAAAATGGCTAATTTATTTTATTGTATGAAAATAGTACTTTTCTTTGTTACATATTGTTGAAGTTGAATAGCCGTGATGTGATAACATAACTTATAGTAACATAATTTTCTGAATGAACACGTTTTCATCAAAAGCAATCTTGACTCTAGTATGTACTTAAGCCTTATGAATGCTCGATCTAAATGTTTTTGCTCATGTCTCAGACATCCAATCTTGTTATACAAGGGTTTTGCATTAACTTGTCCAGTGTAATCATAATATGCGATCAACAGAGCGCGGTTGGAAATTGCCTCGATTTTTTAATATATCTTGGAGTTAGACTTACCTGTTGATTCGCATTGGTCACCGTAGGAGGGCTGTTTCCAATTTCATTTTCTTTTTATTCAAAATTTAGACGTTGAACAAGCAGGACGGCAATACAGGAAGTACGGCAACAGAATTCTTTAGGATTTAGGGCCATTTTCACCAAAACTTATGAATCGCCTAAGTCTTTGCTTAAATACTATCTGAAAAAGTTAACTCGGCGCCTGAGTGTAGGTAAGCGACGTTTTAGAGCCGGGTGCCGAGTATAGTTCGGGTAGTATTTTAGCAAAGACTTAGGCGATTCATAAGTTTTGGTAAAAACAGCCATTAGATTACTATCCTTTTATTATAACTATAAGTAAGACGTTCATAGGTAGCCTTACTAGCCCGAATTCTTTAATCGTACCTACTTCCTACATCTGCTGAAAAAATATTATTGTTGTTTTGGATATACGTGGTTAGTTATATCATTCTGATTATTGCAATATCTTAAAAAACCCTACCACTGTACAACTTCGCTAAGTAAATATGTTACAATAATATTATTCATTGACCACCACGAGCGTTTATAGCTAGTTCTATTCGAATCTGTATATAGTGAACCATGCCTCCATAACTCTCTTAAGCAATCATGTCGTACACAATAGAATTGCCTATTACATATGGAATCATATAAGAAGCTCAGAACCTTTTGAAATTCAGTTCAGATTCATTTATGATCTGCATGGACTTAATGTATGTGCAGTCAAGGTACACAAATTCCCTTACTACCTTATTGATAAACGTAGAGTAAAACGTGTAAATCAGTCTGTCTATCAATCTAATCAATTTGTATCTGACTAATTTTCAGCAAATCAAAGTGTCAGAATCAATTTGAAACTTGGTGATGATGATAGGAAGTTATAAACTTGGTCCAGGGAAAAGATCTAGATTCTATATCATTTATTCAGTCTAGGCTGCAACAAGCTGTTGTAAATGTCAAAGAAGCTACGCCATCAGTGTGCAAACCCTATGGTGGGAGATCTTGTAACAAAAAGAACCAGCAAGCCTTTTTTTCTCCTTGTTATTCAGAGTCGACAAATTAATAAATGACCTTAACCTGTTTATATTTTATGGTCCCTTTCCATCACAATTCAAAATTCAAAATCGTTTATTCAATTTAGGTTTGTTTAACAACACTTATGAACGTCATTGAAGCTACGCCATCGGTTCGCAAATCCTACGGCAGGAGACCTTGTAATTTGTTATTATTATTAAAGAGCTCAACCCTAGTTTGTACTGAAAGCCATGAAACCGCGATCCTCAAACTCATTCCCACAGTACAAGCGTCCATATCATTCCCGTGCGATATCTACGCGAATCAATTTACTCCGGTGAAGACATCTCAGACTGCAGATAAATCTAACATTAACGGCTTTATTTCTTCTTTATTATCAGGCACGTCGATATCTAAGCACGCTGCCATTATCGCTTAATGGACTTGAGATTTATTATTAACAAGAATAGCAAATAGAAATGGTTCTATCGGTTTGATAGGTTTGACATTTGTACATGAAGTTTGGTTGGTGGTAGTAGATCTTATGTAAATCTGACGACAACCATCTATTTAAGTCTAAACACATAGCAACGAGTTTTCCAGCTTTTTTGGTTTTCCGGCAGTTAGAGATAAGATAGCCTGTTCCTCATTGGTTGAAGATTCCGGGAGTAGTATCCACCTTCAGCCTTATTTTCACTAAGCAGCAGGTGTGATGAAGGCTAAGTGCTATACCCTTATTCAGTTACTCCGTGATCATGGCGTGGGCAACTGCGCCCAAATATCGGGAACTTGAAAACAAATATGAACATGGTAAAAATGTCGTATTTCATAATACTTAGTTATACCTAGTGATAATGACCATGTAAGTTGAAAATGTTATTTTATACCTTTGTGGTTTAAAAAAGTCTGTTAAATTAAACCCAAATCTTAAAGACTCAAGTCTTTGAGATTTGGGTTTAATCAAAGAACTAGGTACATGCGTTTCCGATCGGATTGTACAGATTTATCAAGACGTACAATTCTATCTTTCTTATTCGCGTAGTAGCTACTATAAATTCAGTTGTTTACTATCATAATTTATTATTATTGTTACAATTAACGTTTCTTCACCACCGCATCTGAATGCATCTACCGAGTCACCATAAGATTAGTATCACATATTAACAAGAGAAAATTATTAAGCTCCGTTCTCTCTCATACTTATCACATTACTTGCAAGTGACATATAAAACCTTCACGGCTTTATAAACGGAATTACCACTATCTTTTCGATCGGCTTTGGTATCGATTTCGGGCTTTCGACCAATTTGGTCGATTACATTCAGTGAGCGTGCATGCCTCGCTCATGTCATGACCGATGACCAATACTGTGTGCGCATGGGTGCGCATATCAATGTTTTTTCTTGTGATATGCTTAGTGATGTGACAGATAACATTCAATTAGTTTCGAGTAATCGATAGTGGATCAAGGAAATGCGAGTTTTACTCCGAAAACTTACATTTGGATATTTACACTGATCCAATCCAACACGTTTGGAATTAGCTTTTTGTTCTTTAAATCATATAGTTCGGAAACTCTAATTTTTTATTCAATAATTTCATCATTGTAATTTGTAATAGACTTTGGAGCTAGGTTTGAAATTCTTTGGTAGTATTCGTGCCTGTTATACCATAGCTCGTAGGGTCTATAATATTATCTGGTTTATTACTTTTCAACACACTTGCTCATAAAGTGAGCCTTATTACATCGATCTTAGGGCCATAAACCGAACTAGCGTGCATAATAATATTACAGTACTAGTTGCGTAATAGAATTATCCCTACAAAGTTAAGTAAGTACCTAACAGCAAATTATATGCGAGTAAACAGAGACTTTTCAATTTAACCGGGTAATACAGTATCCCTACAAAGTTAAGTTAGTACCTAACTGCAAGTTATATGCGAGTCAACAGAGCATTCAATTTCTGCGGGTAATAGATACAGTACCCCGAGTGTAAGTTTTTATGTCAAGCAAACGCAAACTATTTCGAATGCGTATTAATGTCAATTTGTATGAAAACTATATAAGCGCGCTACTCGCCGCTAGAGGCGCTAATACAGTTTTCATACAAATTGACATTAATACGCATTCGAAATAGTTTGCGTTTTTTGACATAAAAACTTACACTACGGGCACAGTTCTTTTTTTGTAACAACAAAGAGGTTTTATACGGCTGAAAATACATTTACGTTTTTAGAATAAATAAATGTGTCCCTAATTAAGACAAAAAACATAATTAAGTATATTATTATCAAATTATTTATAATTCACAATAATTTGTTATAAAACATTTGCATTTTATCACTATTATTATACTTAATTATTTTGAAGTAGGCTGTATGGCTGTATGTAATCAATCACCTCACATTTGGCGCGTGCAAAAAAAATCTTGTGCGCTTTTTCTCTTAGTTAATATTAGGTTAATACAATATGTATGCAATAAATGTTTGTTTTTCCTCGCAAGTGTGTTGAAAAAGTGCGTATGAAACTCGTGAGCAACTTACTCACTAGACACTCGGCTGATTTACGCCCACAGCCTCGTGTATAATGAGCAACCTAAGCTCACTTGTATCATAATATACTATTACTTTACTCTGCGGACAATGTTGTTGGTTACATAATAAGTACTATTTCTAACATTTGTCACATTAGTTAGCGTAATTATGTAATTGTTTTTGTTCCAAATAAATAGATAAAATAAAATTACAAATGTACTTGTAGCTCTAAGTATGTAGGTACTTAGGTTCTGAGACCCGTAAAAAATGTTTATGTTACTTAAAAGTTCAAAAGTTCAAAGTTCTTTATTGCATCATGTTGTTATAAAGATGTTACAATACATGTGTTACTTATCTTGGAAACAAAAATCATTCATTTAAAAATGTGAAAATAATAAACAATACTTTTAAATGGGTTTTGTTGTTATTGTATGAGTAAAAACGTTGTGACTTGTTTAACAATAATAAATCAATTTTGAAAACGTTACCCTCTCGATCAACACTATCCCAAATGTTCCTGCATTAGTTGTTACCATCCAGAATATTGAAAATTATTTTCAACGGAATCGTTCGCGGAAAAGCATAATTGAAGAATAAATTTTTGTCCAGTTCCATTGTATTTGGGAGTTTAAGTGTATTCCATATAAGTTTTAGGATTTGAATATATGAATACAAATAAGAAGCACGTAGGCCAAATTTTTTTAATGTCTGGCGCCTAGTTGGAATTGCCACACATTATTGTGTGTATTTAATGTTGGAATTTTTAAAAGTTTCTGATTTATTGTAAAACAGCTAACATTTTCTAGATAACGTAAGCCAAGTACGAAAAACTTATCGTTATCTTCAACATATTTTTGTATTAAACAAGGCAGAAACGCCTCGCAGGAAAAAAAATTTGCTGTTTCATGCGTTTTGATTAAATATTTTTGCTCTTTTGTATGGAACAGCTGTTCTTTTTCGCGATTTCAGTTTTGGTCCTGTAATAAAAGGTGTTTTATTACAGGACCAAAATTAATACAACCAAAGCCATTGTTTGTTTTCATGAGTAAAATTATCCGGGATGGTAAAAAATAACCCTGATAAGGAAAGCAGCAGCCTCAGCAGTAGTAGGGAGTACATTACCATCATCATCAGCCATTTAATAATGGTGATGCTGATGTTGCTGATGCTACCATGGGTCTCATAAGAAGGCTCAAAATCACACAGCGAGCAATGGAGAGAGCGATGCTTAGTATTTCCCTGCTCGATCGAATCAGAAATGATGAGATCCGCAGGAGAACTAAAACAACCGACATCGCTCGAAGGATTGCATCATTGAAGTGGCAGTGGGCGGGACACACAGCGCGAAGAACCGATGGCCGTTGGGGCGGAATGGTTCTCGAATGGCGACCGCGTACCGGACGACGTTCCGTGGGCAGGCCCCCTTCAAGGTGGAGCGACGATCTGGTCAAGGTCGCGAGAAGCCGCTGGATGCGGGCAGCGCAGGACCGATCGTTGTGGAGATCCTTGGGGGAGGCCTATGCCCAGCAGTGGGCGTCGTTCGGCTGACATGATGATGATGCTGATGATAATGATGTACGTGTCTGGACGTCATGTCGTAGGATTTTGGCCTGACATTGATCGTAATACCACACATTGGTTGTTATTACCATAATAATCTTAGCTGTATTACGATCAATGTCAGGCCAAAATCTTACGACATGACGTCCAGACACGTACTTACATCATTATCATCAGCATCGTTATGCTTCGTTTCTGATATCCATTTATTCTTATTGATGATTTTATGAACGCATACAATTTTGCCTATGGGCAAAAATTAACCAACTCAGTTCAAAAATCAAAGACTTGAACAATTTTCACGCATTACCACCGGCAAGTAGCGAATTAAATCATTACAGCAAAATTTGCACTCGTCGCACAATTTTGTTTTTTATTGCAACGCAGTAAATTACATATTCGCGCGCATAAATTACAATTTGACGGATGGTAAATTTATGCAGCGACAACCGTCTGAGGTAACGTCGTCGAGACGTCAGCGGGTAGTACGCACGTTTACACTAGGGTGACCATGATTAGTGCTTTTTTGTATCAAGAAGAGATTGCGATCTTTAGGCATACCAAACGGCATGTTGGACTCGGTCACACCGAGGGCATGTTCCTCGCCGCACCCAGCCCTCCCGTCAAGCTTAATGGGACACAATTTAGCTGAAAACATCATTGTTATGGCGTCAGATGTAGATAAGATTGTGGTAGCTAGCTAGGCGGACTAGAACAAGTCCTACCACCAACCAAACCGAATACAATATATACCCCCACTGGGAATCGAACCCGGGACCGCTGGCTCTGAAATCGGTGGGGAAAACCACTAGACCACAGAGGTGGTTAAAAAAATAAAGTCTTTATATAAAGTCCTGACTTCCTCAAAGTCACAGTTTCCCTCCACATATTAATGTTCCCGCCGAAAGCGAAAGTCGCCATCGAGCTGCTCCCGCGCATAAACTACGGATAATGCGCGAGATTAACATTTTAACGGCTGCAAACGGTCGACGTGATTACACGTTCGGATCGATAAAGCGATCGATTGTGAATCGGTAGAGCATTGGCGATTGGCGAACAAATCGATGGATGATACATGAGTACAAGTAGCAGCACGTAAGTCTAGCGGCACGTAAGAAAAGAGTCGACAAAATTTCTCGTGCTGAGAAGTCATGTCCAAGAACTAAGATTAACAAAATTGCTGTAGTAATTTGAATTCCAACTTTCAGACACTTAGAAAGTAGTGATTTACTTTAAGCTGGGCACAATTTCTCTAGCTTTCCAAATCAGATATTGTCATACAATTTATTCAGAATGCTTTTCGCTAATATTTGCTAATACTAGTAGTTGTTTTACTTGTACAGTCAACAGCTGTGATCTTACACATATACTGAGTCTAATTTTCTCAATCGATTGTAAACCGTAACCGGAAATATTATAAAAATTTATAAAATGTCATTGATAAAAACCGTAAAAAATCTATTTTAGGGTAAACTTTCCTAATTGTTGGCATCAGTCCTATTATGGGCACCCAAAAGTTTAGCTCGAAAACAAGTAAAAAATAAATCAAGTTCAATATGCATTTTAATGTGAAATAATCTATATATATAAAAATGAATCCCTATTTCCCTTGGTCACGACATCACGCGTGAACGGCTGGACCGATTTGGCTAATTTTGGTCTTGAAATGTTCGTGGAAGTCCAAGGAAGGTTCTTACGGTGAGAAAATAGGGGAGGAGGGGGTAAGTGGGGGTAGAGTAGAAGTAGGGTAGGGTATAGGTAGGGTAGGGTAGGGTAGGGGTAGGGGTAGGGTAGGGTAGGGTTAGGGTAGGGGTAGGGTAGGGGTAGGGTAGGGGTAGGGTAGGGGTAGGGGTAGGGTAGGGGTAGGGTAGGGGTAGGGTAGGGGTAGGGTAGGGGTAGGGTAGGGGTAGGGTAGGGGTAGGGTGGGGGTAGGGTAGGGGTAGAGTACGGGTAGGGTAGGGTGGAGTAGGGGGTAGGGCCACGGGAACGAAGTCGCGCTGGGTCAGCTAGTGTTATAATATTTTTCAAAATTGGCCTTTAGTTTTGGAATTTGAGCATTTGAGGTCTAGGGTGCCAACAATAAAGGCAGTTTACTCTAGTAACTTTTCTCTAACGTATGTTTCTAGCTTCTATAATAAAATATCTCTCATTACCTCTGATATATTTTCCAGACAAATGGTTTGACGCCTACACCAACATTCAGCAAATATTATTCAAAGTCCGTAGAAGCCTACCAAATTCACACCAAATAGCTTTTAAAATTTCAACATGGATACGTACGAACTTCACTTAACTAGCCGAACTTATGTTATTTAAACAACCACTAATCATTGATCAAATTGAAATTGTAGTGTTCTTTAATACAGCGTTGCTCAAACTTTAGCAACCCCGCCCCCAGCGATACGCCCTGTTCTCGTTGCCTTAATCACTAAATTACAGCACCGCATTATGCAAAATGTCAGAGCCCGAGCTTATTGGGAATCAGGTTAAAAATACATATTTAAGGCGCGTTTGGTACCTACATAAATGCGAATTTGCGAGTATATTACTGCAATAAATAAATTATTCATTATGATAGTTTCGGAAATATTTGGCTTTGATCTCATTCTTACCGTATTCATGGCTTCCGACTCCAACTCATGTGATTGATTTATAACAATCAACGAAGACTATCAAAGTAGAAAATTGTTTTATTTCAATTTCAATTTATTTGCATTCCAAAATGTTACAACGGTTATTTTTATTAAAATCAGCCGTTTTATCCTTCATTCGCAATTTATATTCACGAGGAGTTAATCTCTTCATGAATTAACTGCTTTTCGGATTCGCATTATAAAACTACGCCTTAAGGGATTTTTATGGAATTTTATTGGGAACGTTTCAGAGCTGGTTTGCAAGCGCCACTGCTTGATTGGATGATTGACGTCGTATAAGGCCAGAAAAAAAAACGCAAGCGCAGACCATGCAATTACCAGTTATCGAGATTGTAAACAAAATTATAAGCCATGAAATATTCACGTCTCGATTTTATGTCAAGCTAGCGTGCTTGTAATAATTTTCTTACTTCATTAATTTAGCCTTTTGCTATCGAGGATATCGATTTGGAAGCTATAGGCTAAAGTTTGAGAAGCACATAAATTATCTAATGCTAACTGATTTCGCATAAAGGCTTACTGATAATTTGCTTACT
The DNA here is from genome assembly GCA_949710035.1 of Crambus lathoniellus. Classification (NCBI taxonomy): domain Eukaryota; kingdom Metazoa; phylum Arthropoda; class Insecta; order Lepidoptera; family Crambidae; genus Crambus; species Crambus lathoniellus. Next base: position 21,379,632 of record OX453314.1, on the reverse strand, counting down.
TTATATGCGAATGAACGTAGAATTGCGCAGAGGTACATAATGAAATTTAGGCTCGGCTTTATGTCGATTTGAGCAAGCTAAGATTCAGATAGAGCTTCGAATTCAATACAAATGTCACCAATCTACCTGTTCAGTAATCTACAACGTGTTAATGAATAAGCGCAAAACCTCTTTTAGCTGGTGATTGTAACCATGAATATGAACAACTATTACTATGGGGCCAACTCTGCAACTCAAAAAAAAAACTGCTGTTTCATACAAATTGTCAATACCTACCTAGTCACCACCTAAGAGGTTTTGCGCTTATTCTTTAACACGTTGTATATCTAGGCTTTACAAATAAGCAACACTTAACTACATAACAAAGCTGAGACACGTACTTATTAATTTATAACCTTCGAGTATAATAGCGTGCATCCTTACTATCCTATAAATAAAAGCTGGTAATTTGCCTTCCTTATTTAATTTAATACTTCTCTAATACACTTAATGTATATAAGCTTCCCCTAGATTGTAAAATGAAATAAAAATGAAATCACAAAACTCCTAAATATTATTTTCCTAGGCTGCGCGTTTATCCAGTTCTTATTTTGTTACTCAACGTGTAAATTTGTTGCTTTATCTTTTCCCATCGCTCGCAGTTCTTGTTAACTAAAGAAAAGTAAAACTTACGAGTAATTGAATATGCAAATTGGCCAAAGTAATGCCGATCCGGCCGCGACCGAACCAGTATGGACGCTGTCAATGCAAAATTGTTTATCAGCAAAGAAATAATCGAACCAACAATTTATTATATCGGTCACCATCGCCATCATGGCTAATTGGCTTCTTAAGGTCGAGATGGTTATTCTGCCTATATTAAACTTTGATTGATCTATTGTATCGTAAATAATAAAGCCTTAATCATGTTCTTAGTGTTACGATGGCATTATTTCATCATTCGATGGTGTTCAGTTCAAGACTGAAATCCTATAAATAACTTACGTACCTTGACTCACAAGTAAACAAGTTATTTTGTGAAAAATAATGCTATTAATGTTGGCGCATAGTCATGACAACCAGAACATTCATGTTATTTTGTCATAAGATGTTGATGTAAAATGTAAAGAATGGACGTGCATAAAATGTAATGTGGCAGTGCCAGCTGTGTTGATTGAGTCTAACGATGGTGGAATAAAAACAGTGGTTCTCGAAACAGCGGTACTCGGAAATCCATGTTTACAGGCTGGAATTATTTCATGACACCTGCATCATGCAGGCTGCATGGAAAGTAGTCGAAAAAGTGGAATAACCAAACCCTCATAGTTCCTGAAAAGATTTTTGAGATGAAACAAAATTGCTTTAATTTTTTTTTATAAATTTGTCACATCCAGTTTCCAGTACCTGCCTACTTATCTAACCAGCTGAAATTCGAAAAAACAACACCTGTACTTTTATGAGATCAATCGATATGATAGGGCTCTTATGGATTACATCTCTCTTAGACACCATGATAAATTAAATGAATGATAAACAATGAAAGTATCATGGATTCGATAGCTAGGTAGTCGAGACGATGTGTACTTTTGTCTGGAAAATTGAGTTGAATAAAACCTGTACTGTAAATGTATAGTTTTGTTTCTTGTCAAAAATAAAACAATGGTTCCGTTTAGTGACCTATCTGTATCTTCATTATTTCGAGTGCTTTCCCTCTAAGTATCATGAAATAATTCCACCCTGTATGGACAACTCTAATTAACAATCACGATGTTTTATCTTATGTTTAATGTAAATACACTGTACTTACGTTATGATGAAGTCAACTGTAACTCTCGATTGCGTAAAGTTACGGAAACATTTCTCTCAATATCATAGTACTGTTAATAGCCAGTGCTTGCCTCAAACCGCTCTTAAATCTTTATTTTATTTAATTTCTTTCACTTCTTACGAGATTAAGATAAATTGAAGCCACGACGACGAAGGTAAACGACTTTCTTAATGTTTTCTCTTTTTATTTTCAGGTATGTAAACCCAACATTGAGTGCTCTTTAGCAGAGAACAGATGGCGTTACATCGAAGTATTCGAATGTTTGGGAGACGATCCCAAGTTGCTGAAGGCAATGAGGCTGTCGTTTCCCAGCGGGCACTCCTCCTTCTCAGCTTACACTATGATTTACTTCTCGGTAAGTTCATACTACACTAGTAATTGATAACAGCCATTTATAATTTTCCAAGCAAAATTAGCTGGAGCACCGACTTTCATTGTGAATGGATCCCCAACCCGTATTGATGAGTATTAATGACTGCAAAAGCAGCCGAGACCAACGGTTTAACGCGTCATCCGAAGCACGGAAGAGCTTGAATTTTGGTGGCCCATCCCGTAACCGAGCATTAAAAAAGATGCTAATTCATTATAATCGCAGACCGAACTATTATAATAGTAATGAATAATACTATCAGCATTACATAAATAGATCGTATCGTATGTCGAGATAAATAGCCCAACCATTTGCGTAACAGATATCAAAACCATCTGAAGAAGGTATTACTGATATATAATACTTACATTATGTATGTATAATAACATGACCTGAATTACAACGTGTTTCGTTTACTTATTGTAATCCGTAACAATTGTTTTATTTCAATGAATAGGAAGCGAGAAAACCGAAGACGTGTTTACTTGAACTGTACCTCACCTTATTCTCTACATGAAATATATTATACTATACAGTCAAATGCAAAATATATGTAAATAATAGAGTAAAAGAGATAAAAGTACATGATAACAATAACATTATATAATGTTTATGATATCTAAGCACACTGCACATATGCGTTGCCTTATTACCCAACAGGTATGACATGGTTCCGTAATTTAAAACATGATTGCTCGTTGTGTTTCAATTCATATAAAAGTGTTCCGATAAGTATGAAGGTACATGAAAGAAGATCACTATGATTTATTTAACGACTTTTATCAGGCAAAAATCTTATAAACAACATTTTTCTTTAAATCTTTTTCCAGATGTACATTCAAAAGAGGTTCACGTGGAAGGGCTCGAAGCTGTTCAAGCACGCGCTACAGATGCTGCTTATTCTGATGGCGTGGTACACCGTCATGACGAGGGTGTCGGACTACAAGCACCACTGGAGCGACGTGCTTGCTGGTTTTGCCATTGGAATGTTATTTGCTGTCCTTGTGGTGGGTATTGAAAGCAAATGATTATAGTGATTTCAGATTCGAAAGGTTCGAAGGAGATACTGACTTTAAAAATTTCTTACTTCTTGAGTGGAGAAACACTAAGCCTTCATCATCCATGATGCTAAATGATAATTAAGCAGATGGTGGAACGTGGAACCACAACTCTACTTTAATCCTCAATCACTGTGAATTAGAATCCCTTTAAAGATTTATTTCTTCTTGGGTGGAGAAACACTAAGCCTTCATCATCCATGCTGCTAAGTGATAATTAGACAGATAGTGGAACAACAATTCTAGTTTAATCCTCAATCACTGAGGAACCACACCAACCAACCATCACATAGAACCCCAGGTTTCTATTCACAGTACGTCAGGATTCTTAGAATTGGACCCTTTGTAACATAGTAGACAGAACAAGGAAAGATAGTTAAGGTAATCTTTTAGTTGGTAAGTAGACAGAAAATAACAATTATAAATCTGTATTTTGCAGTTCCTATTCATCTCAAACCTCCGAAAAACGCCGAGAATACGACAAACCCTGAACCACTTAGACGCTGAGCTGCACGCTACCAACGGCAACGCGCGGTCCAACACGCGCGTGCAGGTCTGACAGCCCTCGCCCACCAGCTCCCAGACCGGCAGCGACGAGGAGCCATGACACGAGTCGCCCAACGTCACCATATCGTGGATATCGCACGAGTATATCGACAAGTAACAGTGGACTAATTAAGTGTCTCTAAATCGCAAGATTTTTTAAATTTGAGCTTGAAATCTCTTGGGTTTGCGAGTTTCGGACTTATAAACGCGACAAAAAGGTTTAAGTGTCAAAAATTGGACTTTTAAATTTTGATGTAAGTAGATGAGTGATTTAAGGAATCTCCTCTAACAAATTGGACTGTAGCTGTTGAAATTTTGTTGTGATTACTTATGGCAACTATTTTTCGGATTTATATTTAACTAGAACTGCCTACTTTATTATTTTAAATATTGGTCGATATTATCGATGATCTACTTACTCGAAAGTGTTACTGAATAGTGCAATCTCTTAAATGGTATTAATAAGCTATGAATGAACCATTTACTCATAGGGAATTTAGTCGGGTACTAGTAGTATTATTACTAACGTATAGCAGCGTTCCTAGTACAACCTAATTGTAACAGAACATTGCAACTATTTGTCGAAATAGATAGTTAAGTTTTTTTAATAGTGTACATTTACATACATATTATTATACGTTACGATACCACCTTCAGTTATTTACACAAACAAAGATTGAAGGGTCTGGTTTCTTTAAGAGAACATGCAAATCGTCAATGCAGTTATTTTTAAGTAGATGTACAATTATATTTTTTACTTTGGCACACATCTAAACTGCTTAATATTGTTTTTATAATTTTAACTTATGTGGATGACATACTACTGTTGGAATTTTCTTCTGTTGCTCTTACTTCCTTTCCATCTTTCGTCTAAGTTGTGTGCAAATTTATAGTACAATTACTGAAGTAAATGTTAGATTATATTAAAATATATTTGTCAAAAATATCAAGTAAGTATATATTGAAGTATTTATTCTTATTCGAAAAGTCTAATGAGCCCATTTTTTAAAATTATATTTATATTAACACTTTCGGTGTCTGAAATGACAACGGAAGAATGTATTTTATATACTGTGATATAGAGTTGTAATATAAAAAGAACATTTTACCATTTTTCCAACTTCCCTAGTTTATAATTTAAGATTTTATTTTGTAAATAGTTTAAAATGCATTTAATTGCAAATATAAGTACTGATTATTCTCAGCTTAAAACCAGGGTTTCTGCTTTTATATTTATATTAATTTGATCTTAAATTATAAACTTTAGGTAGTTATATAATAATCAATTTAGGTGCTAGATAAGTGTAACTTATATTTTGAATTTAAATATTTATACTTAAGCGACACTTAGCGTGTTTTGTTTTTAAATAGAGACATAGTTATTTGATGAAATTTGAATATGTGTTAGGGATGTTAACAAGGCCAGATGGCACAATAGTTCGATACTTGGAGCAACTATTTTTGGTTGATAGGAGATATTCTTTATTATGTGACCTACTTCTTACTGTGTATTTATTTTAAACTTAAAGCTTTATTTTTAAATATAATAATTGCAGTTCTGTCAATAAGAAGACAAAAATGCTAAATTGGATCTTTCCTGTGTTATTTTCTACTTATGCTAAAATGTGCCACTGTGAATTTACATTTACAATGGAAAATTAAGAAAAAACAAACAATTGATTAAGATGCTAAATTATTTAAATGCTATTAATGATTTAGCTAGATCAAAAATGGTAATTTTAAGTGATGACTTATCATATTACTAAAATAAAAGTAAAGGAATGTCTTCTTGAAGTTCTTAAAATAAAAACTTATTTTCCAATTTTATTTTATGAATAACTTACTTAAGTATACTGTAATGCATATTGTTGTTTTTTTTTATTTAAGCAGACTTATTACTTTGATGAACTTTTCTACTATGTAGATTCTTATGATATCTTATACCAGCCTGTTATTAAGATCCTAAGTCTAAAATAAGATTTTCATAAAGTTAGATAATTTAAGTCGGATTCTTATTAAGGCATTCAATGCATTGCTTTCTTAGGCAACTACGTATATTTATTTACATTATTTATGTGTTGGTTAAACTAGTTACAAATATTGGAGCATAATAAATACCTGGTCTGATTTAAATGGTTATTTTATTTCCTAAGTGAATCCCAATGAAATTGCAAAGAGTGAAAAAATATATAAGTACCTACCTATTCAATGTACCTATACTAGCTATTCGTTAATTAAAACCTGAATATTCACATGAAAAAAAGGCTAGATCTAGGTAAAGTGCCCTAATTGTTGGCATCCATTCTATTATTGGCACCCTAAAGTTAAGCTCTAAAATCAACAAAATAAAAGATTACTCAAGTTCGGTATGCGTTTGTAAACTGGTAGGTATTATTATATTGTACAAAATTGACCCTTAATTGCGCCATCTGAGCTTAACTTTAGGGTGCCAATAATAATAGGATGGGTGTCAACAATAACGGTTTACCCTATATTTAAACCTTAGTTACGTTACATACATTTCGTTCATTTAATGTGTACCTACTCGCATAACTAACTTCAGAATGACTGCACCATCGTTTTTGTTGTTTGTTATTAAGTAGTGTACCTACTTATCAAGAAAAGGTTTATGAAAATAATTTACAAAAATTGTATTTGAAGACGTAGTGTAAGTACCCAAATAAAAAATATGATCTCTTTTTCTTCTTTATAACGGAAGGAAGATTATGTCTCATTTTTCATTAGGTTCATTCGCCAATTTGGGTTCACCACACAATCCGTGCGAAGCGGGGGGCCAGCTAGTCTAATAAAGTTGTAAATAGTATTAAGCGCCATCTATAAAAAGCTACCTAAACTAACAGCTGCAGCAGCAAAAGAACTTTGCTGTTCAAGGGCCTCCCATACGGTACGATCCGTCGTTTCAGACCGATCGAAACAACGAATCGACCGAATCGAATGTGAACGGTTTACATCGGAGATCGCAACGAAAACCTATGCGATCATGAATATCGTAACAAAGAATCGACGATGTATTGACTCGTTGCGATTAATGTTCGATTTTTGTCTTGAACCTTAGAGTTTATTTAAAAAAGTTGCATGCGAACAATGATTTCACGATAATAGACATTTTTTAACCCACACTTTTCTAGGTTTTCTTATTTCTTCTGTAGCCGAATCAAAGTTACCGTCACATCTTACACGGGCACGTATTAAATTATGTGAGTAGGTGTAGGTACTTTTTTATCGTTCCGTTTCAAATAAGTAAATAATCGATCGTAACGTAACGACCAATCGTTTCATGTACCTACTTATGTGCGGCATATTTGAAGCGATCGATCGTTACGATTAACGTCAGATTGATCGTAACGATGAATCGTACCGTATATGGTGCCCTGTAGCTGTAGTCACAAAATAATCAGTCACTTAGTTCCAGAGCTGTTCACAGGTAGCGCTGTGATCACTTATCAAGGTTGCAATATTTGCAAACGGTGAGGCAGCAATCTCTATACAACCATTTGCCAAAACCGCTCTCTATTTTATCAAATACAAAGGAGGAGGACAGAAAAACTTAATACCGCAGCAGACAGTTTCATTTCGATATCGCTAGAATGCACCCGCTATCGCTACTATCGTCTTGCGTTTCGCTTCACTACAAAATTCGTCGATGCTGATTTAGCATTTATTTCAAGAGCAAAAAATTCTAATAAAGTTATTATCTTTCGATAACGTATCTTGGTACTCTAGCTTTTGTTTTGGACACAATGAGTAAGCTACCCACTTTAATCTAGTCTACCTTTTATCAGTAGGTACCTAGTCAATGTCGTGAATCACAGGTGGTTAGTTAGAATTAGTTTTTTTTAATGATTGCATGTGTTTAATCGTGTTTAATAAACTAGTGTTTGAACTAAAATGGCTATAGATAGGGTTGTAGTGAAGATTGTGTTGGATTTCATAATTTTAGCATGTGGTAAGTAGTTTTTTGACCTTTTGTTTTACCGTAGGTACTATGCGATTATTATAAGAATAGGACGGGTTGTTGACAAACTTCACTCTGAAAAGGTACAGTCCGCAAGAAAGTGCAAAACAAAATGAAAATAGTTTTATTTTTATTTTGGCAGAACGTGGTTTGAGTATTGCCACTTTCAAAACGAAGTTTTTATTTTATTTTTTAAATCCACCTACTCGTTATGCCGGCGCCAGACATAGCACAAACATTTGAATAAATGTTTGGACACATTGTAGCACGGATTTGAGTATTTGTTCAAAGCTTTGATAAAATACTAGAGCATATTTCTACAGTACTTTGCAATGTCAGAAGGAAAAGTCTTCAATGTCTTTGTAGCAGTAGCAGCTGCAGTAGCAGTTCAGACCAGCGGGACGATGATTCTCAAATGAGTGGAATAGAAGAGGTGGAATAGCATTCGCAAGCATAATGTGTTTTGATTTACAATTGGCGGATTCACAAAAGGCGCCTCCCCGAGTGGCTTGATTGAATCGCTCCCCGTGATACCAATACCCGACTCACCCTGGTAACAGCTAGATTCTGCCGAATCTAACTTCAATCAACGTGCATAATCTAGCTGGCCAATCCTTTTGCCATGATAGACCAATACAATTTTTCACTAGACCCCCAATTTGCCAATTTTATTGTAAAGTTGATTATTAAATTATTTTCATAACTTGAATTCCTGTTTAATTTAAATATTAAACCAGTAAATAGAATCAACATTCAATTTATTCTGTGTTATTGAAGCATAGTATTAAAGTACCCCGCAGAACAATAAGTAAGAAAAAATGGGTTCAGCAGTTGACACAAAATTTTAATTTGATTGAGATTCAAATTACCTGATCATTTTCGTAAAAGCATACTTTCATGAGTCCTATACTTTTCGAAAAAATCAATTTAATGATTTGTATTTATCTGCAAATTATTCATATGTTTTGGTTTGCACGAACATAATTATTAATTTATCGTAAGCTATGACATGATCAGCCCCCTGATTCACGATTTAAATTTCTTTTTTGCACACCATACTGAAGTGAAGTGAAGTTAGTTTGACAGCACATTGACAGATTGACGTCACAACATGGCGGCGTCCCTATCCTATTCTTATAATAATCGCATAGTATAAGTTTATTTACGAATTTGAATGCATAGACAAATCAAATTTTTTTTTTCTTTCACTCTCGTTTTTTACTTAGCTGTCACAGTGTCGCTTCGGAGTACCTAAGTATGTAAAAGTTTGTAATGAAGGTACCGGTGGTGATATACTTGAAATAAAAAGTAGGTACTTACATAAGTACTTAAACATTACCATTTTCGTCAAAGATTCCTGATTTGATTTCCTAATTCAATAAGCAAGATATTTTCGTGTAGGTCAATGACGTTTTATTGATGTAGGTACTTAAATGTTTAAGGAAAACAGCTGTCCGGTAACCAAAAAACTGTCTGCACAAAAAAAATGAACTCAAAACAAGTTTGGATTAAATTATTGACCGGTTTGTTATTAAACTTTTTGGACGAAGGTCCCTTTATGAGAAGTCTGAGTACCTATCTAATTGTAAGTTTATTTGTGTTATCGATAAACTATTCCGTTAGATTAGAGTTGTTATGAAATTGGGTACCAAAAATAAAATAGGTAAGTACAAGTACAACACATCAAACAAAAAGAAACTGCAACAAAATGAAATCGATAAATGACATCGCTTTGGTATCAAATAGGCCTCCTCAGTATGTGATGACAGGCGTCATCACGGCACTGGAGGCCAAGTCTGCTAACGTTAGTCACACACAATCGTGTCAATCGTGTTTCGATTGTAGTTCAGTTGTAGTGCTTTTTTCCCACACTAGTTACAAGAAGTACCTATGTACTATTTTCACAGTACTATTGATAGTCACACCACACACTACATTCACATCACATCATACTGTCATAATTCTTGTTACTAGTGTTTAAAAAAGCACTACAACTGAACTACAATTGAAACACGATTAAGACACGATTGTGACTTAACGTTAGCAGGCTTGGCCCCCTGGTATTCTGCAGATACCTACCTTGCTAAATGGAAAGGTGCGTGATCTGACCAAACAACCAATTTAATTTAACAATGGCATACTTAATCAAATTAAAAAGAATTTCCTTATTATATTTGGTAGGTACCTACCTATCTACTATTGAGAAAGTTAAATAAATAAATATTAGACAGCATCACCTACCTACATTGTTCCAATACCATATTATAGTACCTTGAGCACTAAGTGTTATGGAAATTGGAAACAACGACGGGTATTACCACATACACCCAGACCCGAGGAAATATTGAAAAGTTCGTTTTCAATATTTACCTGACCGGGGATCGAACCCGGGACCTCTAGAGATAGCGGCACCTTGAAAACCGGTGCGTACACCACTCCGCCACGGAGGTCGTTAACAAAGGATCAATTTTTAAACGCGCTTCACAAATTTTTAAGATTGACTCGGAATCAGTACTTAAGGTGGTTCGATTAGCTCAGTAGCGCCACCAATGGAAATAAATCATTTATGTTTTATTAAAGGCTTAGATTAAAAGTTTCGGTTATTTTGCGCAAATAAAAGAGTAAAATGCATTTTATAAACATACTTTCAAGAACTGGGTCATTCCATGTAACGGGTGTTACAGGTCGTACATCTTTACTTGACGATTAATTAATGATGCAAAAAGAAAACATATCCTTTTTATTAGCTTAACACCCTCCACTTAGGTCTAAGTTTCGTCATCCGTATTAAAACTAACAGTAATAGCTAGCAGTAAAGAAATTAGGAACAATATATGTGCGTAACGGGCGTTACACGATTTTGCCTATGCTTTCCAGCTTACCCGCAACAAAAGCAAAAGTCTGCGAATTGTGTCTATTTTCGAAGGGGAAAAAAATGTTGACGCATTTCTAAATAAATTCTAAACATTATAGACTATTCATATTAAAACAAAAATACACATAGGATTTTTCATTGAAATTTAAAAATGTAACGGGTGTTACAGCTCAATGTAACGGGTGTTACGAGTACGAAATTAAACCAATATTTTGTAGTAATAAATGTTTATTTGATCAAATTTTTGGCATTAAACAATAAAGGAACTTAGTAGAACTTAGTATCATGCCTACTGCTCTCTAACATCAATATTTTTGGAAAAACTGTTATAGGTACGGTCCCCTTTTACAACACCGAAAAAAGAAAATAATTGTCAGATTGACATTGCGCCTTCTGCCGCCGCGCCGTAAGAAAGGAAAAGTTTTAAGCAGCCGCATTATTTGGTATGTTTAATAATTTCTTAAAACTTTTAAAGCATGCCTCGTCCGTGTAACACCCGTTACAAGAAAAGTGCATTTGTTTATTTAGCGACTGATTTAATGTACGCATCATAAAATGCATTGAAAGATTTTTAGATGCAACAACCATAAACCAGCCCAACCAACCTATTATTAGTCTTAATAAAGTCATATTAAAAATTGGTAACACCCGTTACGTAACGGGTGTTACCCATCATTCCCCACCAATATTTCACAAATAAATAAGCTGAACATCAAATAAATATAAAATATTAGCAGTTCTTTATCATATCCTTACTTTCTCAAATGCATTTTATGATGCGTGCATTAACTCAGTCGCTAAATGAACAAATGCTCTTTTTTTGTAACGGGTGTTACACGTAAGAGGCATACATTAAAGGTTAAATAAATCTAAGAAATTATTGAAGTATTCAAATAATATTTCAGGCACTGGTTGCTTAAAACTTTTCCTTTCTAACAGCGAAACGCGCAATGTCAATCTAACAGTAGTTTTCTTGTATTGGTGTTGAGAGTTTTGATAAAAATAAACTACCATCAATCGTATACAGTAACCTGACTTTGATATGTAAAAACAGAATAAATTCGAAAATAAATTAAGAAATTAAGGGTGGTCTATTAAAATATAGGCTTTTAAGATTATCCTAAGACACATTTTCTTTTAAAATCAGCATTTTAAGAAAATATGTTGCGGTAGCGTTTTCCATGGAATGACCCAACTCAAACTTAAGCAATAAGTCGCGAGTCTCAATAGTGCCAAAAGTGGCCACATTTAGCAATATCGAGATCCATAACTTAATGCTCATATTTGAGGCCATGAACAAATACTTAAAAATTGCACTTTACTCTTCTATTTGCGCAAAATAACCGAAACTTTTATTCTAAGCCCTTGATAAATCGTAAATCATTTATTTGCATTGGTGGCGCTACTGAGCTAATCGAACCACCTTAAGTGAAAAACTTTCTCCTAAAAACATGGGTCGAAATACGACAAAAATAGCGTGATCAGCCCCCTGATTCACGAACCATCGAAAACGGCAGCGGAATTTATGCCCTGTCTCTGTCACTCACTGTAGAAAAGACAAAGACAAAGCACAGAATTCGAATCCGATTCCGTTTCCGACGGGTTGTGAATCAGGCACTCGATCCTCTTAAATCCATTGCAAAGTAAAGTAAAGTAAACAAGTATTTATTCAGTATTTCATACATAATAAAAAATTACAAATGGTTCCTTATGGTGGTTCGTTGAGCTCAGTAGCGCCACCAATGGAAATAAATCATTTACGATTTATCAAGGGCTTAGAATAAAAGTTTCGCGCAAATAAAAGAGTAAAATGCAATTTTTTATTGTTTTTTCAGGGCCTCAAATATGAGCATTAAGTTATGGATGTCGATATTGCTAAATGTGGCCACTTTTGGCACCATTCACATTCACGACTTATTGCGTAAGTTTGAGTTCTTAAAAGTATATTTATAAAATGAATTTTACTCTTTTATTTGCGCAAAATAACCGAAACTTTTGATCTAAGCCTTTAATAAAGTGGCGCTACTAAGCTCAACGAACCACCTTAAATCTAGATATTAGAAACTACTGAAAGGGCTGACCGGCGGCCCCCCGATTCACAAACCGTCGGAAACGGAATCGGATTCGACTTCTGTGTTTTGTCTTTGTCTATTCTATAGTGATAGTGAGTGACAGAGACAGTGGAAACATTCCGCTGTCGGGAACGTTTCCGACGGTTCGTAAATCAGGGGGAAGCTCAGCTAATATTGCAGCTTGTAGCCACAACGTTGATTTTTTTGCACTCGGCACTCTAATGTCCACTTTAAGGTGCCGATTCCCCGAAATAGGGTATTTTAAATTATGGATTACTCGCAAATCACAAGTACTTAAAATTTGAAAAATATAATATGTTATTTTACAGTTATTTATCTAGTGCTTCCGGCCGTTTTTTTTCGACTTGTGATATTTTACTGTGTCAAATAAAATCCCAAACATCCGTCTAATAATAATTCAAATATCATATTATTTGCAGTACTTATACTTGGTTTTAATTAATGAAAAACATATGAAAATAATTGTCTTTGAATAGCCGAGGGATTCCGGCCGTCATAATTTTTTTTTATATTATTTAATTATTAATTGAATTTTAAGTGACTTTCGATTCGCGGGGCGCTCGCGTGTTCACAGTTCACTGCCGGCTGCCGCTGGGTCCGCGCGAAGTGTATAGAGCGCGGCCGAGCAAGCGTTAGCGTGCCTATTTCGGTCGGGATTCCTCGCCTTAATCCTTGATTTGGGATTTTTTACACTGTGGATTTTTTAGAACTAACGTGTGTCTGAAAATCCATGGGTGACACATGCAATCTTGAAAAATTTAAAATGAACCTTACGGGTCCGTGGACCTAATGATTTGACCTACTGGTAGGACCGCGGTATAACACTATGTAAACCTATAGCGGGTCTTATGTGTTTAGTTGAAACCTTTTATAAGGTGCCTATTTGCAGCATCTTTCTAACCATTCCTTTCTATGGCAATTTCAAAACTTGTGAACATATTGATTAACGTTGCTACTAGAAAAATATCCCTTGTTACCCGTACATAAACAATTTATATTACCAGCACTGGATGTTCATGTCTTAGGATTTATGTTGCACCGTTAGTACTTACCTTTTTTTTTATCTACTACGGGGTAGCACTTAGCCTTCATCACACCGCTGATGTTAAGTGGTGATAAGGCTGAAGGTGGAAGCGCACTACTCCCGGAATCCTCAATCACTGAGGACCTGGCTATCTTATCTGTAACTGCCGGAACACAATAATGCTGAAAACATCATTGTTATGGCGGCAGACTTAGATAAGATGGTGGTAGCTAGCCAGGCGGACTAAGAACAAGTCCTACCACCAACCAAACCGAATACAATATGTACCCCCACTGGGAATCGAACCCGGAACCTCTAGAGATAGTGGCACCTTAAAATCCGGCGCGTACACCACTCGGCCACAGAATAATATTTGTAGCAGAAGGCTCACTTCCGAAACACTTACAATGAATTATCAATCTTTTCCACGCGACAGTTAGGTCTAAAATAATTTGCACCCGCACGCCTGCCCAACTAATTTACCGTTCATTACAAGCGAAATTGAACCGTAGCTGTACGTAATACGGTTCTATTACTCGGAAACGCTTAAGCCCAATTGGTTTTGGGTGGTCTTGGTTGCCGCACTAGGGTCGACTCGACGGCAATGTAACGACGAAATAAGTAAAAGGAATAACAAATAGGTACCTAGCGCAAATGATTTTTAAATACAGAAAGCTTAGAATTTTTATTTTTACTTCTTTGCATTCACAGTTCAATTTTTGTTACTTACTTACTGAAAAAATTGAAAATGAAGTAGGTAGGTAGGTATTAGAAAATGTCGACCGTCTCACAACTAGCTTCGATGGGGACTCGAACCCACGACCTTTCACTGTCCGGGCAAATGCTCTAACCACTGAGCTACGGAGTCGCTAAAAAGTCGACCCGTCTCACAACTAGCCCCGATGGGACTCGAACCCACGACCTTTCTCTGTCCAGGCGAATACTCTAACGGCCTGGCAACGAACATGCGCGGCGGCGACGGCGACGAGCGAATTGCGCATCCGTTGGTGCGTCTCATTGACTTATTTGATAAGACACTGTTGCGAGCGCGCAATGATTGCGCAATTCGCTCGTCGCCGTGTCGCCACCGCGCAATTTCGTGGCCAGGCCAGGCCGTAATGACTCCGTAGCTCAGTGGTTATTAGAACATTCACAATTCACAATTATTATATTATTCTAAGACAGAAAATAGCTATATTTTGTAATTTGGTAGGTACCTATTTTAAAAGTGCTACAGCTACTCGAACGAAATACTTACTTATATTAAGTAGGTAGGTACCTACCTTAGTTTAGTGTACACTTATTGTTGATGTTAGCGTAGTTATTCGATAACGTCTATCGTGAAGTGAGAACAAGCTAAGGTAAGTAGGTAGGTAGTAACAGCGCGGACGCAGCGCGCGTCCGCGTAGTTCCTATGTGCGCCACGGCACGGTTGCCACGGCGATGAGCGCTAGCGTCACTCTGCAAAGCTAGAATCACTTTGTCGATTTTTATTTTCGTCGTAATTACCTATGCTAAGGTGGGGCGGGGTCCTTAAATCAAATATTCGGATCATTAAGTATTATAGATACTTATACAATAAGACAGTATGGTCACACAAAAAAAAACTTCTTTCAGGTTTTCTAAGAAGATTATGAAATTTTAAATCCGGTCTCTTTCTGTCGTTGTTAAGACAACCGAAGACCGCACAATAATAATGTTTAATATTACGCATTTTGCTATGGGTAAAACCACAAGGTAACACACTGTGTTTTGGCGCGAAAGTGTGCCGAAAGTAAACTACTTAGGTAACTTCTTTCTCGCGTGGCGTCGCATGCACAACTGAGCGCGCGTGACACCCGTGATTTCTCTACCTCGCGGTAGACAGCGCGTAGTCGATTGAATTGCGGAGTGAGCCCCCCCTGACTCGGCCACGGAGGTGGCCAAAAGTACATAATGTAACTGTTTAACGTAAATAAGTAAATACTTTTGTTATTGATGTTATTTTTTAAGGCTTTTAAACCACAATAAACCTTTTTCATCACGGAAACCCATAGAAAGAAGTTATATTCGAGAAAAATCGAGTGTTTTTCATAAGAAATTAACCTTGCAACTATAGGAAAAACCTGCTACAATACAGTTTACGAACTAAAAGCAAAATAATACGATTGAAACTATACTCATTATCCATTTTATATGGTGTTGATTTTATTTATTAGGTTGGTATTGTGTGCTATAGACTATAGTGGACGTGCCTCTACTGGGGTAGACACGGGGGAGACAAGTGCACGGACTGGTGCTTCAGTCTATCCTAAAAGACTTATTTATTGTCTGTTTTCCCATGCTTCAAGTCTGTTATTAAAGTACTGTTGTTAAAGTAATTGGCCAAAAATATGGCGTTCATAATATGATTTGGATAGATATTTTTATTCTTATTCTATTCATGCAAATCAATTAATCAATACCTATATGTACTTACTGGGTTATTTTTTGTCAGTACATACGCAAACTTTATAATGTTGTTCAGACCATGAAACTAAACAACTTTCCTGAAAAAAAGGGGTCCAGAATCCGGAACAGACAAAAAAAATTGCCAACTCTGACGCCAACTTAACACTTAGTACCTACGGAAGGTCCAACATATTTTTTTCATTTCGGAGTGATCACGTTTTTAACCGACTTCTAAATCAAAAAGGAGGAGGTTCTCTATTCGTCTGAATGTATGTTTTTTTTGTGTATGTCCACCGATTACTCGAAGACGGATGGACCGATTGAAATGATTGAAACGTTATTACATCAGCTAGATGTAAGACGGACGTTACTATGAAGTCTCCAAAAATCACGCTCTAAAAAGTATGAAACGCGATGAAACAAGTAGGAAATAAATATTCTCATCTGGAATTGCCGTGGTCATATGCTCCATTATAACGAAACAATATTCTCATTCGGGTTTTAGTTTTTGAACTTAATTTTTGTTTAGGTAAGTTACTATAACGAAACAATATTCTCATTCGGATTTTAGTTTTTGAATTTAATTTTTGTTTAGGTAAGTACCTACCTACATAAGTATATTTTTTTGGGGTATTTTCGTGTTAAAGTCAAAATTTGATTTATGCAAGCAAAGCCTCGCGGCAACAACTAGGTAATAAAGTATATATACATATATATTTTGAAACGTGCTTACCAAGAGCATTCTTTTGATACCAAACACGATATTCTTTAAAATAAAAAGTTTTTTAGTTTGCAGCTTTATGTCGTCTAGAGGGCGCTATATTCTATTTCATGTGACGTTTCGAGACGCTTTCAGCAGTTTTAGCGAGTTGTGATTGGTTGTTTGACCCACCATTTTTTGCTCAAGTTGTTTGCCACGATCTGTAAGAACAAGTGCGACGACATGGCACGATGATTAAAATCACTGCACTGTGAAAAATCATAATCCCTAACCATTGTGAAAAACGAAATATTATTTAGTAATTAAAATACCACAATATTTTAATAAAAAAAGAATAAATTGAAATAAATTGGAGATGATTTCCGATGAGAACTACTTAACTATAATAAGACATATGATTCGCAGCAGACACTGTGAAAGAAAGTAGTAGGTGTGACATGGTTGCAAGAATCATATGATTAATCACAACTGATTCATGATTTGTTCCATGCCTAATTTTAAGTCCATTTCATGTTTAACCTCCACCTTTCAATTTCAGTGGCGTTCCCGCTCCTGGCACTGCTGCTATGGGCCACCCCGTACGAACGAGGCTACTTCCAGAACGATGAGTCCATCCGGCTGCCGTTCAAACAGCAGACCATATCTGAAGGACTCCTGGCAGGGGTCGGGTTCGCGCTCATTGTCGTTACTGTAAGTATTGAAATGTTACGAGTTAAGTACCTAACCCTTAAGAGGTTCGCCCTCCTAGCACTGTTGCTATGGGCCACTCCGTACGAGCGAGGCAACTTCCAGAACGAGTCCAGTCCATCCGGCTGCCGTTCAAGCAGCAGACCATATCTGAAGGACTCCTGGCAGGGGTCGGGTTCGCGCTCATTGTCGTTACTGTAAGTATCTATCATCGGGTTTCTTCAGTTTTGGCTGGAACGGGTTCGAGCCTTTGCTCCTTCGCCGGGCGTCATCTCTAGGGACCACTCCCCATGGTGGTTGGATGCCGCTGCGAGCGGCCGTCTTTGACGAATAGAGTGCCCCCGCCGGAGGTTGCTGCGCGGCCCTCTGCGCGGTCTGCCGCACCAGGTGAGACCCCCATAGTGGGGGAGGCCCAGCGAGCGCCTACGAACGGGTCACGGCTTATGCAACGGGGTAGGGGTTATAATTGTAAGTACCTATTCCAATGTTACGAGTAAAGTACCTAACCCTTAAGAGGTTCCCTCTCCTGGCGTTGCTGCTATAGGCCCCCCCGTACGAGCGAGGCTACTTCCAGAACGAGTCCATCCGGCTGCCGTTCAAGCAGCAGACCGTATCGGAAGGACTCCTGGCAGTGGTCGGGTTCGCGCTCATTGTTGTTACTGTAAGTATTGAAATGTTACGAGCTAACCCTTAAGCCCTTTAATTCGAAAATGACCAGAGACGTCTTATCTGCCTAGGACTAGGTATTTAGTATTTTCAAAGTTGTGAATTCTTAATATGACGTGGTAAATTAATATATTTAGCTATCGGAACTGTTCTGGGTGCTAAACGACAAATCATGGGTCAATCCCATACTGGTTAGTAGTAGTCGACACTCGACAGTAATTATCAAGAAGCTACTCGGTTATTCGGGTATTTTCATTACTGTTTTACAGACTGTTTAACACATAATACTTAGGCTTTTTGGTGACAAATACTTAGTATGAAAGTTTACTTAAGACCTAAATTGTTTCATAATAAGTTATTGTTTATTAATTAAGACATAATAACACACCTTTACAAACAAACTTAAGTTAACTTAACTTAACAAAACTTAACCTACTAACACCAACAATCAACATTGCCACTTCTTTTATATTTAACAATCAATTATTGAGAATTGAGCTTTATATCAAAGACTTGACTGTCTAAATTAGACTGTCATAACTTCACAAAATTGTGCCAGATACCCCCCGTCCACTCCCTTTTGTGTCATTCCCTCCAAATATCAAGGTCTGTTGAGGCTTCACACTTAACTTGGCATGCTACCAAACTAGTAATCAATAGAAAGCAGACGTATTACACTAGGACAGTTGAAAGCACATTAAGCTACGAGTAGAAATCAGACTTTATTATAACTAAGACAGCCGAAAGCACATGAAACGTTGGAAATCTGATCTTTTTAGTACCTATTCAATAAGGGTCAAAGTTAGTACGAAAAACCTTATTGACTGAGGACTACTTATATGTACATACATACCTAGTAGGCGTTGTACCCGTTCCCCTGGGAATATCGGGATATAATAAAACAGTACAGGAAAAATTAAGCTTCCTAATGGTGAAAGAATTAAATCGGTTCAGCATTTTTTGAGTTTATCCATTACAAACAAAACAAATAAAAAAATCTAATCTTTCCTCTTCATAGTATTAGCACGTATTAGTAAATAGGTAGTACCGATAACTGATATATGTATATAAGTAACACGTGTTTGTATTTGTACAATGTGCTTCTATAAAAAATCAATGAATAGTGTAAGGGTAGTCGTGAAATACCTACAAAAAATACAAATACAAAAATCTTTCCATCACCTATATTAGAAAAATTCGTAGACACCATCACATGCATCGTTCCAATACCAAACTATATGTGACTATGAATGGATGTTTGGATGTTTGTTACTCTTTCACGCAAAAACTACTGAACGGATCTGGATGAAATTTGCAACAGAGATAGATTATTGGCTGGAATAACACATAGCATAAGTACTTTTATCCCGATATTTCCACGGGAACGGGAACCACGCAGTTGAAACTGCGGACGGCCGCTAGTATTAAATGCAGAACTTAGACAAAGAACTCTAATATTTCCAGGTGTTAATAGTGGAAGCAGTCCGTGACCGCAAGGGCATCGGGGTTGGCGACAAGTTCTTATCCAACTGCCTGATGCCGGGATGGGTGTGGGAGAGCTACTGCTCCATAGGAGCCTTCACCTTCGGCGCGGTCTGCCAGCAGCTCACCTCCAACCTCAGCAAATATGTCATCGGAAGATTAAGGCCTAACTTCTTTGACGTAAGAAGCATTTTTAAATAACCACTTCTTGCTACTTGAAGAAGTCTAGTTCCTATACAAGTGCTTGGTGCCAGGATGGGTGTGGGAGAGCTACTGCTTAATAGGAGCCCTCAACTTTGGCGTGGTCTGCCAGCAGCTCACCTCCAACCTCAGCAATTATACGTCATCGGAAAATTGAGGCCTAACTTTCTACTTGAAAGAAGTCAAGTTCCTATTTAAGTGCTTGGTGCCAGGATGGGTGTGGGAGAGCTACTGCTCCATAGGAGCCTTCACCTTCAGCGTGGTCTGCCAGCAGCTCATCTTCAACCTCAGCAGATACGTCATCGGAAGATTAAGGACTAACTTCTTTGTCGTAAGAACTATTTTGAATTAACTTCTTACTACTTGGAAGAAATCAAGTTCTTATCCAACTGCCTGATGCCGGGATGGGTGTGGGAGAGCTACTGCTCCATAGGAGCTTTCACATTCGGCGAGGTCTGCCAGCAGCTTACATCCAACCTCAGCAAATACGTAATCGGGAGATTGAGGCCTAACTTCTTTGACGTAAGAACTATTTTTAAATAACCACTTCTTGTTACTTGGAAGAAGTCAAGTCAACTGTCTAATGCCAAGTTCCATTCCAAGTGCTTGGTACCAGGATGGGTGTGGGAGAGCTACTGTTCCATAGGAGCCTTCACCTTCGGCGCGGTCTGCCAGCAGCTCACCTCCAACCTCAGCAAATATGTCATCGGGAGATTGAGACCTAACTTCTTTGACGTAAGAGCTATTTTTAAATAACCACTTCTAACTACTTGGAAGAAATCAAGTTCCTATCCAACTGCTTGGTACCAGGATAGGTGTAGGAGGGCTACTGCTCGATCGGGGCTTTTACATTCGGCGCGGTCTGACAGTATCTCACGTGTAACCTCAGCAAATACGTCATCGGGAGATTGAGGCCTAACTTTTTTGTCGTAAGAACTATTTTTAATTAACCACTTCTTACTACTTGGAAGAAGTCAAGTTCCTACCCAAGTGCTTGGTACCAGAATTGCTGTAGGAGAGCTAATGCTCAATAGGAGCCTTTACCTTCGGCGCGGTCTGCCAGCAGCTCACCTCTAACCTCAGCAAATACGTCATCGGGAGATTGAGGCCTAACTTCTTTGACGTAAGAACTATTTTTAAATAACCACTTCTTGCTACTTGAAGAAGTTTAGTTCCTGTACAAGTGCTTGGTGCCAGGATGGGTGTAGGAGAACTACTGCTCGATCGGGGCTTAAAATTTACGTCTGCCAGCAGCTCACCTCTAACCTCAGCAAATACGTCATCCAGAGATTGAGGCCTATCTTCTTTGACGTGAAAACTACTTTAAAAAATCACTTGTAGCTACTTGGAAGAAGTCAAGTCAACTGTCTAATGCCAGGCTGGGTGTGGGAGAGCTACTGCCAAATCGGTAGTTTGGCTGCACCTCACTTCCAACCTTGGCTAATACGTCATTGGAAGACACCCTAGCACTTTTTATCGACGTCATTGTAAGAAACTCTGATTTTAAAGCGGGACCTTTTTTGAGGAACCTTTTCCAATTTACAACAGTCTCTTTAGTTTCAATTTCAACAATGTACTTTCAATATTTTAATTCAATTGTGACGATCTACTGATCATTTTACAAGCATGCCATAATAGGGCGGATGCGTTATTGTTATTATACAATAATTTTAATAGTATTCATAATAGGATGTAAGTAGGTGTGATAAAGTACCTACTAAATGCTTTAAGTAGGTACCTACCAATATGGGTCCCACGGCTTGTTAGCCTAGAGGCAACAAAGCATCCTAAAAAGTTCCAAAGGTTTTTTACTCGTCGTATTGTGTGATTGTAATGCCTCACAATATTGTCATTGTATTTGATTTTCTGATTGTTTTACATAACCAGGTAGTAGGTACCTACTTGACTAGCTGCAAAACTTGAGTAGGTACTTAAGGTTTAGGAAAAAATATGCAATCGATATGATGTTGTGTCAAAATCTCTAATATTCACTGTTTTATTTGACGTCTGTAAGATAATAAATCAAATTAATCGCTGATAGAAAAACTCCAGTGGCCATGATTTAACACTCGACTTTATCAATATCCTTCATTCAGTACCATGATAACTCTGAAATGATATTTTTAGCAAATGGTTATAGGTAAATCAATAATCTGTCCACAATGTTTTCTACAGTATTTGAAGGTATATTTTAATATTTGTAAAATTAGAAGTCATCATCATCATCATCATCTAAGTACCTACTGTTAATCCAAAAATCGATATCTGGGGGGCAATTGCGTAAGCTAATCGTATTAATTTGACAGTTCATATCGTATTCAATCGGCTGCGATTTGTATGGATTGACATTTATAACGATACAATATGAACTGCCAAATGAATACGATTGACTTTACGCAATTCCATAGCAGGTATCCCTGTCGTCATTATCATCATTATCAGCATTTTAATGTCCCTACTGTTGGGTTCCTTATGTATGGATAAAGAGAATGTTACACCTTCGGTTAATAATTATTATGATTGCAGTTGAATTTTTCGTAATATCATATTTTCAAATAACCTTCTAAGTTACTTTATAATCAAGAAAGAGTTTTAGGTAAGTAGGTATCTAATCAGACGCAGGATTATATTCAAAGGGGCTAATAGATAATTTTAAAGAAGAATTAAGTAACATTTTTTGTTTATAAAACTGTGTGAGAACCATCCTGTTTTATTTACATAATTTAAACATATACCCCCTTATTACAAAACGTGGACTAAAATAGTCCTGTTTTAAAACTGGTACTTAACTGGTGCTGTCACTTTCATTTTCCAAATTAAAGACAGAATTAGCATCAATTTTAAACCAGGTCTAACTTTAGTCCACGTTTTGTAATACGGGGTTAAACGTCTATGAACGGATGTTGCTACCATTTCTCTATACATTCTATTAAAGGCAAATCTGAATCACAATCGCTCTCGAAATCTGTATCGGCTTCGGAAGCGATCACTTTCTCTGGTATATCTGCGTCTTCTTCTGCCACCCACTCCACCTTGTCAGGCGCCACCTGGCACAGTAGCTCTCCTTGACTGACACCGTGTGATAATAACCTAATCGCCTAATGGGGACTTTATTTGCCGAAGTTGATTTCGTATGAATCATTCTGTTGTGTTGTAGGTACAGCTGCTCTTTTAGACGCAAAATATAAGCCACAAATTTTGCAGGTTCTGTCATGCAGCTGGCTGAATATTGACGGACAGAAGAAATCATATGGCATCGCAGCGAATCCAACATGGTTTAGTTTTACTGTTTCCGTTAATCTCAGCAGAAGCGGAGCAAACTTATCGTTTCTGTCCCCTGTGGGTTGTGGAGCTTTAGAGCCGATGGCTGTTTGTACGAGAGAGTAAGGTGGAGGTAGAAATCCAACTGGCAGGATCCGGCGCAGGCCACTTCGAGCATGAAATCGTGCGTGACGTAACGCAAACCTTGACCCCTCCCCAAGCACGTACCCAGAATTTTTTGTCGGGGGGGGGTCCGTTTGGGGGGGGGGGGGGTAGCTTAGATGTTTGGATGTTTGTTGCTCTATCATGCCAAAACGGCTGAACGGATTTGGCAGAAATTTGGGACACAGATACTTTGTAGCCTGGAGTGGAACATAGGCTTCTTTTTTTCTTTTTATTCCGAAAGTATCACATTCCCGCGGGATAACGTCGTGTAGTTCACGCCCATCTCGCGGATTAATGGACACTTTCGGGGGGGGTCCAGACCCCCTGGACCCCCCCCCTGGGTACGTCCTTGCCCCTCCCCCAACGTAACGGGACCGTAACGTTTGACCGAACTCCCTCCCCCCTCCATGACGTGTTACGTAATTTGTGGACGACCCCTACCTAAGACGTGTATAATCTGGTTCCAGGTCTGCCGCCCAGTTCCCAACTACGACCCGGTCCTGAACCAGTTCAGCTACATCCAGAACTTCACCTGCACCGGGGACAAACAGGACCAAATCCTGGACTCTCGGTTGTCCTTCCCGAGCGCCCATTCCAGCTTTGCCATGTATACTGCTATTTTCTTCATTGTAAGTCTATGATCTTTAATTTGTTGACATATTTGTTTGACGACCGATTTGGCGCAGGGGTAAGCTACCTGCCTTCTGCGCCACAGGTCTCGGGTCGATTCCCGAACAAGACAAATATTTGTGCGCATGAACATGTCTATTTGTCTTGGTCTGGGTGTCTTTTATATATATTAAGTATGTTTTTACAAACAAAAAAGGATTTAAGTATATACTTATCCGTTATCAAGTTCACATAGACACAGATTCTTATGTACTTACCTACTATGTGCTTAAATAAACAGTTTATCTAAGCACATAGTTACTGGTGCGATTGCAAGAAAATATAAAATAAAATAAACTTTGTGTGTGGTTCTTACGGGTCAGTCGTGCGAGTATGCGTCTACTTGCTACACTACTATAGTCATCTATTATACTTAGCAGCGTTTCCCATGTAGTGGGTCGCGAACGCGACGCGGCACCGGGCCACGAAAGTAATATGCGGGGTCGCAGCATTGACGTAAAAAAATATAGAGCACAATAAATACATTATGCACTATGATGGTTATAAATCTTTTGGTGGGTCACTATCAAAAAAATTAAAATTATCGGGCCAGGCAGGACATAACAAAGTTTTGAAAACCTTGATCTATAGTAGGGCAGGGCACCGGTGCTGGTTTTGGCCACTGTACCGGTTTTGGCCACTTTTTGCTCTAAAAGTTTTCTAAACAACTTTTCGCCAGTATTGAATAAATTCGACGCTTCTCGTAACGACTCCGTAGCTCAGTGGTTAGAGCATTCGCCCGGAAAGCGAAAGGTCGTGGGTTCGAGTCCCATCGGAGCAGGTTGTGAGACGGGTCGATTTTTTCTAAATACTTCATTTTCCATTTTTCAAGTTTTCGCCATTATTGCTAAAGGAAATTAAAATTAGGTATTTTAAGGTAATAATAACAACCGTTAGAATTTTTTGTTTAATAAGATTTTTTTTCAATAAATTCCATTTTGTTTTGTATGAAAATTTTAAGAAATTTGTTTTGGATGAAAATATTAATTTAACCTGGGTTTGGTTTTGATTTTGCGCTATAAGTACTTACAAAATTTTAACTATCAATAAGTGGCCAATACCGGTACATTTGGCACCTCACGCATTTTGTGTTAAGTATACAAAAAACTATTTCACTTTTTTAAATTTGTATTATATTATGTACCTTTAAAGGTAGATAAATTACCTATAATTTAAGATATAATTTGTGTCTATACCTAAGGTCTGTACCTAAGACCATTTAGTATTTAATGCTCAAAAGTCAAAAAATCCTTACAGTGGCCACAAAGGGTACCTCTGTCCTACTCATTATACATACTTATTATCTGTATCTATCATTTATAAATATAGAAAAAAATATTTTAATCGAATTGGATTGCGTCCAGGGTCCAAAAAGATCCAATGAATTGAATAGTTTAAGAGCTAGCTTATTAGAAGAAATCAACACTAAATACAATGGCTGGTACAAAATTTACACGGATGGTTCAAAATTGGACGACGGGGGAGGCGCAGCGTTTTTCTGTCCTACTCAACAAATCAAAGCTGTGTTTAATATTTCGGCGAAAATAACTATAATGACCTTAGAACTAGTTGCGATCCATGAGGCAATCCTTTACGCTACAAGCATTAAGGTACGCAATGTTGTTATCTTTTCCGATAGCAGAAGTGCTTTGCAGCATATAGCTCGATGCGCCTCTGGCTATAGAGGTGTATCGATAGCATATAAAATTCTTGCAAAGCTTCATGAGCTTAACTGTGACGGAGTACATATGAGGCTACAGTGGGTTCCATCGCATATTGGCATAAGTGGGAACGAAGAGGCTGACAGACTAGCAAAACTAGGTGCTTCAGAAGGAAGGCAATACGACATTCTCCCTACATATTCGGAAGTCCTTCATGAATATAAACGCCTACATTGTGAGAACTGGAAAGAATATTTCAATTTAAGATCCCGGGATAAAGGAATATGGTATAAAACCATTCAATGTCATCCTCTTACAATCCCATGGTTTATACACTCCAAGCTGAACAGAATGTATATTGTAACAATGCTCCGGCTCCGATCCGGGCACGTTCCGACAAACAAATTTGGATTCTTAATGAAGAAGGTTAACTCCCCGAATTGTGACGTATGTGGAACGTTAGAAGATGTATATCATTTGCTGTCGGAGTGTGCCCGGAACGAAAGTGAACGCCAAATACTGATTCGCTCCTTAGGTATTAATCGTTTAGAAGTAGGAACCTTCCATGTCATCTTGGCTGAACCTCTGTCGGATGCAGCAAAGATGCTTTGTAAATTAGTAGTAACATAGGTAGTTTGTAAAATGTCAATAATATATAAAAAGGTTTATGATAGGACTGACATGTCTCCTTAAGATAAAAGTCCTTAAATTAAAAAAAGAGAAAAAAACAAAAAAAAAAAAGGTCGGTCAAGTGCAGTTGTACCTACTGATCCCGACTACTGCTAATGAGGCTTCATTCCATTGTAATAGTTTGATCTGCACGGATGTGGCCCCCGCCAAGACGAGCCAAGCGAAGCGAAAGGGCACTAAACTACATTCAGTGAAACAAAATAATTTTAGTACTTAAACAATCTTAATATGTCTCTATAACCACAGAATATAGTATAATAGTACTAACGTCTATAACTAAGAAATGCATTTTAAAATAAGAAAAATGTATTTTTATATTATATAAAAACAGTAAATTACTTTGAATAAATAAGTGTTTCATATTTTTATTATTGCATTTTAATTCTATAAATATCGAGGACTAACCTATACTATCGGACACACAGTTTAACATGTTACACCTATTAGAAGACACGTCAAGATTGATTTTACATAAAATCTTTTTGCTCCACTGGATAGACGTACATACCTACATACCTTTTTTCGATATTATATTTCTATTGTCTGGTATCCATAAAGACTCTGCTACTTTTCTACTACGGGGCTTTAGGGCTAGTAAACTATAGCACAATAGCAATCGAATGTTATCTTAGTAGTTTTACTATGTACTTAACAGTTTTGTATTGCAAACCTAAATACGGACTTTTCCAGTGCTACATCCAAGTGAAGGGTAAGTGGCGGGGCTCCAAGCTTCTGCGCCACGCGTGCCAGTTCGCGGTGTTACTGGGCGCCTGGTACACTGGGCTGTCGCGGGTGGTCGAACACAAGCACCACTGGAGCGACGTGGCGGCTGGTTTCTTCATAGGGGCGGCGTATGCTGTTCTGGTGGTGAGTATATTCAGATCCGTAAAAAAGTGTTGCAAACACTTGCGAATGTCAAAAATGTAAGCTAAATAAGCTACATATTCGGTTAAAGAAAACCGCTCAGAAATTCGTCAAGGGGCGTTTTTTCTCCCGATCCTATTGGAATTGGATACAGTCTTCAAATAATTTCTGGCATAATGAATCATGGGCCAACCTTAGCTCGGTTTAGCTCGGCATAAAATGGTTATGATGATGAATATGATCACTCGTTATTGAGCTTATAATTTTATTTAAAACTTACTGCTTACATTTTACATAGTATGTTGCAAATAGGCAATCAAAAGCTATTTTACAAGTTTTCACATATCGTATAACATAATATAAAATACAATCTATTATATAAGATGGTTTGAAACAAACTGCAAAACGAGCAGGGGGTGGTCAGTTTAAGTGTTTAGAACGTAAATACAATAGAAAAAAAAACCTAAAATAATTTTTTTATTTAATTTTGCTGTTGGACCGCCCGCGCCGGGGTTGATGACCGCGGCGCCCACCAGCCTGCGTGCGGTCTGAAATTACTTGTTTTATCGTAAAATGAAATAATTTTATTATAACGTTTGGTATTGTACATATTGAATTGATATCAAAAAATAATATTAGAATTTTTATGTAAAATCAAATACTATAAAAAAAATTTTGGGATATTTTTTTCTATTTTTTTATGTTCTATTCACTTGACCTGAACACCTCCTGCTCTATTTGCAGTTTGTTTTACACCATCTTATATTGTGCTTCCCAGTTCATCTTCGTGCTAAAGCCGAGGACCGACGAGTCGCCGGAGCCGTGGCGCGACCCCGAGGCGCCGCCGCCGCCGCAGCTGCCGCGCCCGGCGCTCGCGCGGTGACTGCCCGCTGACCACCAACCTATGATACACGACCTCTATGTTTCCGGGTAGTGCTATGGGATTAACTGTGTAGTACTTATGAGTTAGGAATATACTATGCGATTATTATAAGAATAGGACTGTCAAACGGCATTTTTTATCTTTGTTCCTTTTCTTGCACATCCTACACCCTGAAGTGGAAGCGAAACACAAACAAATATGGCCGTTTTGACAGTCCTATTCTTATAATAATCGCATAGTATATGCGACGGATTTTCAATCCAAGCCAGGCGTCCGTCACTCGCTTAAGGCTGCGATTCCCCAAAATAGGGTATGTTAAATTATGGATTACTCGCAAATCACAAGTACTCAAAACTTGGCAAAAATATATGTTATTTTACAGTTATTTATCTAGTGCTTCCGGCCGTTTTTTTTCGATTGGTGATATTTTACTGTGTCAAATAAAATCCCAAACATCCGACTAATCGTAATCCAAATATCGTATTACTTGCAGTATACTTGGTTTTAGTTAATGAAAAATATACGAAAATGATTGTCTTTGATCAGCCGAGGGATTCCGGCCGTCATAATTTAATTTTTTTATTAGTTAATTTTTAATTGAATTTTAAGTGATTTTCGATTCGCGGGGCGCTCGCGAGTTCACAGTTCACTGCCGGCTGCCGCTGCGTCCGCGTGAAGTGTATCGAGCGCGGCCGAGCAAGCGTTAGCGTGCCTATTTCGGCCAGGTATCCTCGCCTTAAAAACCCGAGATAAGTGCCTACCGCTTCGGGTGTATCTCGGGATACCAATTCAATACAATTTACATCGGTCCGCCCGCCTGCCCGAGCGCGATAGAATATAATATGCGAGAGAAAGAGATGCAACGACTAGCCGTTCGTAATTAGAGCCGTACAAGCTGAATTCTTCTTTATCGTGTTGACGTTAGAGTTGCTATTTGTTTAAATGGTCTCGCAGAGTGCAGGTTTCTGTTACTAGTAACTATTATTTATTCTGTGCCCAAGCAGCAAACAAAAATCATCGCCTCACACAAACAAGTGACGACTAGTGGTGGCGGCGGGCGTCTACCGTGTGCGGCAAGTTCTTAAAAAATGTATAAAAATTACAGAAAATTAATTAAATGGGTCGGTGGCAGCGTTTTGTGGTTATGGTCGGTGGCCCGTGTACGGAGAGGATTATAGCGATTCAATTTAAAATGTACGAGTATAAAGTATCTTAAGGAGGTGACCAAATAGTTTTTACCTACCGCTACTTAAGCAAATTAAGGATAACCAATACCTAACTAAGTGCTATTACAACTATTCTGTATTAAGAGTGCCTACAGTTAAATCTAAAGACTCTCTTTTACTGTTGTCAGATTATTTGAAGTCTTGCCTTGTGATTGCCTTAAAATCACTGCCGCACTCAGAGACGTCAATTAACTTTATTTTGCATTAAATTATCATTCCTACTTTATTCAACACTAGACATAAAAAAGAGACAGATATAGATTTAATTGTCAATTAAAGTTAATTGGCGTCTTTGAGTGCGGCAGCCAGATACTTAAAACTTTAACTTCAAAATAAAAATCGAGTGGCGATGGAGAAGTTTGACATGACAATGTTATATAATATAATCGGTTGACTGCGTAATAATTGTACTATTATACATATACAGATCGACAATCTTTTCTGTTCCGGTGAAAGCGGCGCTTATGGTTGACAGCAAAATGACATTATAAACAAAACACGTTAGTTCCAATTTTGCCCACCGGAACAGAAAACGTTGTCGCATTGTATTATGTGGTTAAGTATATAAATTGTAAGTCAGTTGCTATCATCAAAGAGGATTTTAGGTTCAGTGCGAGAATTGCGAGATACATTATTTTGTTTTTATAAGTTATTTTAATTTAAAGGTGGTTTAGTCTACGGTATAACATGTTACGGAAGAGCGGTGCTACCTAACACCAGCTGAATAGCTTAAAAGGGAGCACCAAACACTGTCAATGTATTTAGGCTAAGTTATTGTAAAATAAACATTTTGTATTTTGTATTTGTATTTTTTGTATTTTGTGTGATTTATTTGTATTGTTTAACCTTGTTGATTACTAAAGTGTTTGTCACGGTGCCGGTGATGGTAATCTATTAAATGTAATATGAAGCTTTGAATTGATCTAAAATCCCAACATCTTAAAGCTTTTAGCACCTCTATACTTAAATACTTTGTAATTTTAAAAAACTCAGGATCTGTAAAAACTAACAACTGAACTTTAAAAAAATTTACATTGACAAATAAACAAAAGGTAAAGCAGAAAATTATACCTAATAGGGAAAAAAAATTAGGGTTTGTTGAATAAGAAATGTAGTCAATTAAAAGAAGTGCTTTTTTATTATTTAAAAAAAGTTTTTCATTCCAATAGTACTTAGTTAAAGTGCATATTTTATACGCATACTTACGTGCAATATGCATAGATTAGGAATAAATAATAAACTATGTAGTATGTAAGTAGAACACTATTTAGTTAATTTATTTAAATTATATGAAGTCAATTATTTATTTTGAACTGACCAAAACGTTGTAAGTTACCGTGTTAAAAGTACAGCTTTGAATAAAATATTTTACAAAATCATTAATGGATTTATTTCGCCTCGTCAAAAATATATAAGTAAAAGAAGAAGAAGAAGTTTCTAATGACCGTTGTACGTTCTATAAGCATAGTTACGTGACGGTGGACAGAAATCATTAAAATCTTACTATTAGCACAGAATATATAATAGTACTAACCTTAATTAAATAAAGAAATCGCAGTAAGGAACAATAAAGTGACTTGGTTTCACTAACAAATTTCATCACTTCTATAGAGAGAAATAAGCAGCTGCAGCGAGATTTGGCTAGTTTTTTACATGATGTTTTTGATGGGATTTTAAACATCTTTTTTAGCAGAAAGCTTCACTTTCTTAAGTAATCATAAATGGAAGGGGCTCATCAAACTAAATAACATTTGTGGAAGCAACATTTACATTTCTCCCTAGTCTAACAGAGCTCTTAAGGGTTCTCCATCAGATAGTCCAGACCTTCAATTTTTGTTTCTCAAAAAAAAGGTCCAAACACGTTGAGTATATTTTGTAAAGACTGCTTACATGCCAATAACTGTAACGGTTTGGCTGGTCAGTTACGGTTTCTCCTCAGGTTAATCAGATCTCAGGTTTTTTTTTGCCCGTGGTACTACTGGTACCACGGGCAACAAAGGTCAGGCAGGATCTCCCATGATCCTAGTTTGATAATTTTCCTTTATGTGGACATTAAACCCTACCCATGTACCTTTCAGGTCTCTATGTTTATGTTATGGGAAGTCGGTAGGTACTTGTCTTATTTTGATGATCCGTGAGTCAGGGAATCAGTGAGTTAGTGTCGAATTAGCACAACTTTGCTTCCACATAACTTACGAAATAAATGAGCTACAAACTTGGTTCTGGTGTGTGTCTGGTGATCCTCAAATAGAGGCTTGAAAATACTATGAAATGGTTCCAGAAAAGAATGGTACGGCAGTGTTTTCTTTGCGCTCGACTGTATTATGTCTTTAAACTAAGGAGAGTATGGACGTATCAGAATGGCGGGTGTAATCTTAGATTGATCAAATTGCTAAGTAGGTACTTATCTGGATGTGAAATTACTACCGTAGCAATGTAAAAGGAATGAACTATAACAAAAGTGTGAAAAGGTCCAGTTAGTGGTTAAAGAGGAATCAAAAAATACAATTCTAATTCATACATACCTATCTACATTCTAGTTAATAGTAGTAATTTTAAGAATTTGATTGAATCAGGCGTCACTTGGCGGAAGTCCCTAACCATTGTGAAAAACGAAATATATGTAGCTTACTTCCGCAAAAAACACAATATGCAAAAAAATTTTTGGTGTTGGTTTTTCGCATGAACTAGCACGAACTATCTCCTGAGGATGCCCCGGGTTGGGGCGAAACACATGTAGAGTAGTCTAATCGGTGACGGTGCAAGGTGTATTGCTGTCTTGCTAGATGCAGGTATTGTGCACTGGTGTTTTCGTGGTGTGCATGAGCAATTTTTTGCGGGCGGGCGGGCGGTGCATTTTGCATATTGTGTTTTTTGCGGAAGTAAGCTACATATATTTCGTTTTTCACAATAGTAATTTTACATCCTTAGCAATTTGATCAAATTGCTAAGTTTAGCAATTTGATCAAATTACTTTTACCTACTTTTTTGCATTTAGGTACAATGCAATTTTTATTAGGTATTGAAAATGAAATGTGAGAAAAAAAACGACCCATCCTCCAAGTAGCTCCGCCGGGATCAATCTAAGATACACCCGCCAATCTGATATCAAGCAGCCAGCGGCTCACTTCGGTTTTACGAGGGATATTTGTAGGCTGATAAACTAATCTATGAACTCGAATCTGGATGATGAAATGCGTCCGATGGTGCAAACATCGTTTTATTTATGTCTCAAACGATAAGGCCCACTGTCGTCACAAGGAAGCGACCACGCCTCCCGAGATAAGCTATCAGTGTGGTGACCACGCGAACTGAATATTTCGAGTAATCCGATTAAATGATGTCTTCTAATCTACCACCATCATATATTTGTAGGTTGATTTGTTATACAAATATCAATCACCTTTTAAACACGTAAGTAGGTATTATCTCGCCCGAATTCAACTGGCCCGCATTTTTGTTTTTTAAAAGGTGGCTTCGTGAAACTGCTTATACGAGTACAGTCAAACCTATTGAATAACACACCATACAGTGCGACAACGCTTTCTGTTCCGGTGGGCAAAAATTTGAACTACTAACGTGTTTTTCTACTGTCATTTTGCTGTCAAGTTGTTGTCTGCGTACCATTACCATAGTGCTGCTGCCGGCTGAAGGTCTAGAAATCAGGTCCGGTTACCTAAATTGCACAAAAAGAAGAAAATTATACATAGCGCCGCTGTCACCGAAACAGAAAAGTTTGTCGATCTATACGTTCATTTTATAACAGTTAATGGAAAGCACTAAGGTCGAAATTCAAAATTGTTGACATATTGAACTTTAAAGTTTTGACGCTTTCAAACAATTTTTTTTAGCAAAATCGGTCGTGGTTCAATTGTTTCGACTGTTCCTAATGTAGCCCAGAGTGTCCAACTTAATGTTGTTACAAAATTAAGGCCCGGCGAGGCTAAGGCGAGGCAAACGTGTCTAGATTCTATGAAGCATTATCATTATCAAGGATTAAGAAAAGCGTGACTTAGACACGGTAAGTATGCATTACAAAAGTGTTTTTTAATCCACGACGGGGTAGGTAGCACTTAGTCGTGGGCCACACTGGAGCGGCACGTCTTGCGTCCGCGTTGAGCGGGAAAAACAAATATGTTGAGACGGACGGGAGGGGCCACACTGGCGCGTCCAGCGGTCGCCGCGACCGGCCGAGGGAATAGTACGTGTTCGCGCGTCCTGCGGATCCGCAGGTCGCCTCCGCGCCCCGCGGTCGCTCCAGTGTGGCCCACGACTTAGCCTTCGTCACATATGATGTTAAGTGATGATAAGCCTGAAGGTGGAACCGCACTACTCCCGGGATCCTCCATTACTAATGAATTGGTTATCTTATCTCAAACTGCCGGAATACAACAATGCTGAAATGTGCTGAAAACATCATTGTTCTAGCGTCAGACTTAGATTATGATGGTGGTAGCTAGCCAGGCGGACTTTGAGCAAACCCTACCACCAAACCAACCAAACCGAATACAATATGTAGGTACCTACGTACTCCAACTGGGAATTGAACCCGGGACCTCTGGGTCTGATTGTACCACTAGACAACAGATGCGGTTTAACCCTTAAATAGAGTCTTGTCGCATACCAAAATTTATTTATTCTTCGCCAATACCTGTTACAGATTCAATCATTTTAAGAAATGGGCAGATTTTTGAAAAATTATTTTACAGACTGGCGGCTGCTTTTTCTCATGATTTCAAGTGATCCCCAAATAACGCGATATAACCGGGTGATAACCGTTCTACTGTGGAATTGAATTCCAGCTCTTTGTCTTTCTCTATTCAGATGAAAATGACAGAGCCAATGCTTAAGTTTCCGAATGTTTATGATAAAATCCATACTTAAATTTAAAAAAGGGGAATCTATTTGTATTTTTGTTTCTTTTTTTTTTTGTTTTTTTTTTATTTTTTTTTGTAAAGAATAAACTCTAAAATTATGAGACCGATTTAAAAAAAAACTCTTTTAAAAACATACATTCTTCCTGAGTAACAAAGCCTATATTTGATTCGATATTCCCACGGGAACGGGTACCAGCGGGTGAAACCGCGGAGAGCTACTACTTATTTTATCGTTTAATTTTGAGGTCATCAAGTCGACCCAAAGAAATTATTGCCGTGAAATTCCACTGGGCCTGTAAACTTCCGCAGCTATCTTCACAGAATATGTTTTCGTTTATCAGTGCTGCAATAGTAGATTGTTTAGCAAGGGATGTATGGCCCCCATAACAGTCGAGTGTTTTGGCGCATGAACGAAGTGAGGGCGCCGATAGTTCGAGACTGTTATGGGTCCATACGCCCGAAGTAAACACTCTACTTTTCATTTTGAATATGAGGAAAGTAAAAATAATTTTGTTCATTTTCTCTGTTTTAAGGAAGGCAAGGGAAACTAAGTCCTGTTTAGTATATATACAGTCTTGTTTGGTGTTTGACCCGTACTCTATGCAATTCCATGAAATTAATAGCTTGATTTTTTGTTACAAATAACTTATTTGGTTTAATCTGTTTCTGAAAACGTATTCTTAAAAAAAACAATGTTTTAGATATTAAAATAATAATTCTACGATATTATTTATTTTATATAATAGCAAAACTTGGCTGTATAGGCTTCTGTGCCTTTACCTGTATACCTTTGGTAAATAAATGTCCTAAGAGATAAGACTCTACACACGTTCCTATCCGACCTCCGATCCGATTTGGTCTGCTCCCAGACCAAATCGGAACGTGTGTAGCGCAGATTTGTTCTGGGAGCAGACCAAATCGGCTGTCGGATCGGAACGTGTGTAGATGCTATTACAGATTTTGACATTCCCCTCCTATACCTTTTTTAAATTTCATAACGGCCCTAGGGCCGCCACATACCACTTTCAACCCGCATTTTAGGCAAGTTAGGAGTTACTTTCAGAATATGAGACATGAAAAACTATTTACACTTTGTACTATTGCACTATTACAAATATTCATGAGCTTTATAGAAATAGGACTTTAGTACTTTCTATTTTACAAGCTTCTTATACCTAGCCTTTTATTAACTTGCTATGTTAGTTTTCATATAGTTAGTGGGGGACAAATCTTGCAAGCTTAATTAGTCCACTTCCTAGTGTCCGATGAAGCTGAAATTTTGTATACACAGAGGCCGTACTCTGAAACGCAAATCCGAAACTTCGGTTAGCCCCGCCCCTTTCACTCGATTCTGTCATGATCAGAGCACAGTTTTAAGAGTGAGAGGGACGTGGTATAACGAAGTTTCGGGTTTTGCGTTTCAGAGTACTTAGGCCCTCTGGTTTGGTTTAGATGACAATACAATATTAAAGTACAGTCAGCAAAAAAGCTTGTCATAAAAATGTTTTTTTTACAAAAAACTTATTAAGTCATAATTTACTTCAAATAATAATGTTTTTACACTTATGCTCTGAAATGTTAATATTATATTTGAGAAAAGAATGCAGTACGTGGCACTTTTCCGAGGTAAACATTCTAAATTTGATAATCACTGCAGTAATGAAATTCATTACTGCAGTGATCTGCAATGGTACTACCAACTTTTTTTTCTTTATTTTTTCTTTCGTTATTCCTGTGTATAAAAACAGAAAAAGCAAAGGGACATTTGCACCATACAGCCACATTATTATTATTATTATATAGGTAATTATTATATCATAATTTGGTTAACTTTTTTTTAAATACGGTGCGCACAGAGTATATTACTTCGTATTGTACCACAAGCGCTATGTACCCTTAGCACGAACATCAATCGAAAAAACAAAATGAGATTTATCATAGACAAAATATCCTTTACGAGTAATTTTGTATGGGAAATATGTACAGCGCCATCTACCGCCCAGAAGCGGGTATTGAAGTTGCGCATTTTCGTAGGCTGTATGACCGTTCCACATGGCCCCACAAACCAATATTAAAAAAACGGCGGGAATGATTTTCAGCGGTTCATTTGATATCAATACAGCTTATATTGTGTAATAAATTATCAAACTGAGTTCTGCCAATGAAACATATATACAGACATTGTATGTACTTGTGTAATAAATTATCAAACTGAGTTCTGTCAATGAAACATAATTATATACAGACATTGTATTGTATGTACCTACTCCACCAAATTTGAGAGCAGAAGCAAAATTAATATCTAACAGAAAACTTACTGCCAGCAAAATCAAAAGAAAGATATATGAAAACCTACGATCTGATTTGGAAAAGTGAAAAAAATCTGTCTGAATCTGTGTTGTTGGCGTATTTTAATGATAAATCATTAATATTATTATGGGCGATTTATACATAAGTGTGCCCGTGAAAACAATAACATTTACATTTAATAATTGCCCGAACATGTGTGATATAAATTTTAATAAATATAATTTAGTTAAACAGTTTTTTTTATTTCCTCGCATTTCTTGAGAAAAGCACTATACAAGCCTTGTACGGTAAGCAAATTACCTTGCCTCGAATGATTAAAGCCCTCGGCTGCGGCTCGTGCTTCAAACCATCCTCGACAATGTAATTTCTTACTTACCTGTCCTCGGCTGTAATCACAGATAATATAATACTATGTCTGTAATGTACTATTAATACTATGTTCAAGTTATTGATATCTGTTGCAGTATAATCTCAAGGGTTAGTCTATATTATACGCTATCTGTTTAAGTAAATGGAATTTAATCCTTGTTACATATCTCGGTATCGAGAATAGTAAATTTTAACTAAAGTAAGTGCTTGTAATTTAAAACAATAACTGTCAAAACTGGTAGTGCCTGGTATAGGTATATTTAAAAATGTGCCTGTGATCCTGTTTAATATAATAATACTAATAATAATATTCTATTTTTTTGTGTTAAACATTGTAAAAAATTATAATGCTTAGAAATATAATTTTGTACTTAAGTATTTTTTTTTCTTTATTTGGGATAACAAACAGTTGTCACTAAGAAAATATTACAATAAATGAAATTATCTATTACTAAAGTTTTATAAAAGTGCAACCCACACCGCTATCCACAGATTGGTTTAAATGTAATAAAGGGAATAATAATAAAATACGCTTTATTGCACACAAAAGGAAATAAGTAAGTACTTACTTAAAGAAGAAAAACAGTCACAACAAAGAAAAGTATACAAAAGGCGGCCTTATTCCTAAATATATGACGTGTTATAGACCAAATTCACACCTATTACTGTTAGAATAATTGTTGCGGCCTGCGATCGTTGAGGTTAAGCAACTTTCGCAATGGTCGGTCACGGAATGGGTGACCAAAAACTTTTCATCTCGAGCTCCTCCGTGCTTCGGAAGGCACGTACGTTAAGCCGTGGTCCCGGCTGGACACTGTGAAGTGAAGCGTCTAAGTGAATGTACTTATTTTATGATCTGCTATATCAAAAATATATAGGGAAAAGTAGTGTAAAAGTAGGGACTATTATTTATTCTGTGGTAAGTATAAAACTAACGAGATAGTTCGATTTTATTTTTGAGAGAGAGAGAGAGAGATTTTTTATTTTATTTTCACAAAAGACTACACAATAAGGATATTAAAAAGACAACATAAAACTATAAGAGAAAATAAGTATGGACTTTGGGTCAATAAGGTCCCTGCCTCAGCATGAGTTACCATGACACTATAATGTGTCACGGGACGGCAACGCTGGTATTCTGGCAGGGCCTGTTGGTGCGCTAATTATATATGTAGGTAGGTATAAACTAAAACAGTTATACAATAAAAACACGGATTTTAAAATTACAAAATTTACAATAATTACTACCAGACAAACACAAAAAGAAAAAAAACAGGTTTCATTGGCTGGTACGGTCATTTACCAGTATGCCACATTATGTTGAAAAGTAGAAATAATTTTGCAAGTGACTATATTCAGTACCTACTTAGATAAGGACTTATTTGATAACATGATTCATGCAATCTTCTATTATTTAAGAAATTTCCACTAAAATTAGAACAAGTACTGTTATTTAAACACATTGTTATCTTTTAACACACATGACGAAACTATATTTGTTTCAATAAATCGTGAACGAAAACATCGCGGTGACAACAACCTGTTATCAATTTGAGACTCGGTTTGAACTTTTGATTTGCGATATTTTTTTCACAAAAAAAAAGTAGCAAAATAGAGTGTTGTTCAAATAAAAAAAGATAGCTTAATTATAAAAAAATAAAACCCCTTTCAAAAAATGCCACCAAAAAGTAATAAATACTTAATTCCTCTAATACTGTATTCAACCCGAATAAAATAATTTATATTTCAATCTTTTTAGTGCATCTTGCAGGCAATTTTCGTATATCTGGGTAAATAGGTTTTTTTTTGTCTACAACGGGTTAGCACTTAGCCTTCATCACACCTAATGTAAGTGGTGATAAGGCTGAAGATGGAAGCGCACTACTCCCTGAATCCTCAATCACTGAAGAACTGGCTATCTTAACTCTAACTGCCGGAACACAATAATGCTGAAAACATCATTGTTATGGCGTCAGACTTAGATAAGATGGTGGTAGCTAGTCAGGCAGACTAAGAACAAGTCCTACCACCAACCAAACCGAATACAATATGTACCCCCACTGGGAATCGAGCCCGCGGGACCTCTTGGTCTGAAATCGGTGGTGTGAACCATTAGACCACAGAGGCGGTTAAATTAGTTTAATTAATATGATAGGTAGGTATATTAGGATGTAAACAAAACGGGTCACTACCAAGGTTTTTTCGGTAGACAAATAAATTGCATTTAATATTTATAACTCCTAATCTATAAGAGGATCTATGGGCTTTGTCATCAATTCAGCAGTTAGAGTTAATGACTTTCAAATGCAAACACCTGGTACAGTAAATTTTCAGTCGACAATCGCAGTATTATCTCCCAACTCCTAAGCGTTAAGGAGTTCTGTGGCTTTAATCATCATCTCAGCAGCACGAGATGAT
Source organism: Crambus lathoniellus (assembly GCA_949710035.1). Lineage (NCBI taxonomy): Eukaryota > Metazoa > Arthropoda > Insecta > Lepidoptera > Crambidae > Crambus > Crambus lathoniellus. The sequence goes on along the minus strand of OX453314.1, from coordinate 21,340,303 downwards.
GAATTCCATACTAAAACCTTCTCCAGAATGCGACAAATACATTTCTGAAAACCGCATCAAAACCGGTGCAGCCAAACGCGAGATAATCGCGGACAAACAGACATAGGTACTTAGAAACGTACAGGTCAAAATTGAGAACCTTCTTTTTGAAGTCGGTTAAAAATGGATGAAGCCAACTAATAACAGGTTCGAATCCAGTCTAATAACTTTACTTTAAGGGTTCCGTAGCCGAATGTTAAAAACGGAACCCTTACAGATTCATGTCTGTCTGTCCGTCTGTCTGTATGTACGTCTGTCCGTCCGTATGTCACAGCCACTTTATTCCAAAGCTATTAATACTTGAGAGTCGAAACTTGGTAGGTAAATGAATCTAGTGAACCGCTTTACGATTTTAATCTATACATACAAATAAAGAAAACTGGAGTGTCTGTTTGTAATATTAAAATAACCGCTTTTTACTACATGCATATGAATAAATATACGGTACATAATACCAAAATAATAGTTTTTACAATTTTTGTCTGTCTGTCTGTCTGTTTGTTCCGGCTAATCTCTGAAACGACTGGACCGATTTTGACGGGACTTTCACTGGCAGGTAGCTGAAGTAATAAGGAGTAACTTAGGCAAATTTTTATCCCGATATTTCCACGGGAACGAGAACCACGCGGGCGGCCGCTAGTACAGAAATAATATAGTATATTAGTATATTATGATACAAGTGAGCTTAGGTTGCTCATTATACACGAGGCTGTGGGTTGCAGCCCGAGCCGCAGGCGAGGGCGTAAATCAGCCGAGTGTCTAGTGAGTAAGTTGCTCACGAGTTTCATACGCACTTTTTCAACACACTTGCGAGGAAAAACAAACATTTATTATTGCATACATATTGTAATAACCTAATATTAACTAAGGGAAAAAGCGCGCAAGTTTTTTTTTTTGCGCGCGCCAAATGTGAGGTGATTGATTACATACAGCCATACAGCCTACTTCAAAATAATTAAGTATAATAATAGTGATAAAATGCAAATGTTTTATAACAAATTATTGTGAATTATAAATAATTTGATAATAATATACTTAATTATGTTTTATGTCTTAATTAGGGGACACATTTATCACTACATAGTATAAAACAAAGTCGCTTTCTCTGTCCCTATGTCCCTTTGTATGCTTAAATCTTTGAAATTACGCAACGGATTTTGATGCGTTTTTTTTTAATAGATAGAGTGATTCAAGAGGGAGGTTTATATGTACGTTTTATCCCGATATTCCTACGGGAACGGGAACCACGCGGGTGAAACCGCGGGCGGCCGCTAGTTTATTCTAAAAACGTAAATGGATTTTCAGCCGTATAAAACCTCTTTGTTGTTACAAAAAAAGAACTGTATCTATTACCCGCTGAAATTGAAAATGCTCTGTTGACTCGCATATAACTTGCAATTAGGTACTAACTTAACTTTGTAGGGATACTGTATTACCCGGTTAAATTGAAAGGTCTCTGTTTACTCGCATATAATTTGCAGTTAGGTACTTACTTAACTTTGTAGGGATAATTCTATTACGCAACTAGTACTGTAATATTATTATGCACGCGTGGGTTATAGTTCGGTTTATGGCCCTAAGAGCGATGTAATAAGGCTCACTTTATGAACAAGTGTGTTGAAATAGTATATTATGATACAAGTGAGCTTAGGTTGCTCATTATACACGAGGCTGTGGGTTGCAGCCCGAGCCGCAGGCGAGGGCGTAAATCAGCCGAGTGTCTAGTGAGTAAGTTGCTCACGAGTTTCATACGCACTTTTTCAACACACTTGCGAGGAAAAACAAACATTTATTGCATACATATTGTATTAACCTAATATTAACTAAGGGAAAAAGCGCGCAAGTTTTTTTTTTTGCACGCGCCAAATGTGAGGTGATTGATTACATACAGCCATACAGCCTACTTCAAAATAATTAAGTATAATAATAGTGATAAAATGCAATTTTTTTATAACAAATTATTGTGAATTATAAATAATTTGATAATAATATACTTAATTATGTTTTTTGTCTTAATTAGGGACACATTTATTTATTCTAAAAACGTAAATGGATTTCCAGCCATATAAAACCTCTTTGTTGTTACAAAAAAAGATCTGTATCTATTACCCGCTGAAATTGAAAATGCTATGTTGACTCGCATATAACTTGCAGTTAGGTACTAACTTAACTTTGTAGGGATACTGTATTACCCGGTTAAATTGAAAAGTCTCTATTTACTCGCATATAATTTGCAGTTAGGTACTTACTTAACTTTGTAGGGATAATTCTATTACGCAACTAGTACTGTAATATTATTATGCACGCGTGGGTTATAGTTCGGTTTATGGCCCTAAGATCGATGTAATAAGGCTCACTTTATGAGCAAGTGTGTTGAAAAAAAAATTATGCACTTGGCAGATTTTTTACTACTTATTACAATTTTTCTAAAGGTAGTTACACTTTTAATGTATGTATTTTCGGTCCCAGGTTTGGACACGTTTTTCTTTCATATTTTTAATTGTTTTTTTTTGTAAAAGTGTTTAGTTAGGTATAATTGTATTATTAACAATATTATTGTAAGTTTACGAGATAATGTCCTGACGCGACTTGCAATGACGTAAAACGATGCGTTTACGTTATAGTGTAGATCATAAGTACGTTACATGTTATACTTTTGTATCAAAACAAACGTATTATTTTATTACTGCTTACATTAAAATTAAAGTAGATTCATACGTAAAAGATACAATAAAGTTCATTAAGTTGATGAACTTGTATAAATAACAGTTTACATTACATGCGTCGTTTGACAAATATTTTTTTTTTATATAAATAGTTATAATTAATTTTATTACACTACCTTTTAATAAAAAATCAGTCGTTGAACTAAGTGAACGGTGCTCAGTTTACAAAACACATTTCTTTAAGTAATTAATAAAATAATCCTTACATAATTAAAAAACGCGAAAGTTTGTATGTAAGATGTAAGAATGTTTGTTACTCTTTGCCACAAAAACTACTGAATAGATTTTAATGAAACTTTACAATAATACAGCTTATACATCAGAATAACACACAGAGGCGTATTTACCTAAGGGCCAAGGGGGCCATGGCCCAGGGCGGCAGGCTGCTAGGGGCGGCGCAAGCCGCCCCGCTCAGCTTGGCGGCGCCCGCTTGTCATCGGAAGTCGGAAGAAAATCAAAAACTTACTAATATTTTAATTGTCCACAACATCTAATACTCATAATCATCATCATCATGTTAGCCGAACGACGCCCACTGCTGGGCATAGGCCTCCCCTCCCCTATCACTCATAAATCTAGTAATAAATAATCATTGTCTGGTTATATCAAGTAGGGCGATCGATCGCTTCGTAGGACGAGGTAGGACGGCTCAGGCCGCCCCGCTCAGCTCTGCACGGCCACCTGTTTTGACCTTTACTTAAATGATTTTCTCTGATGAAATTCGACAGTTTACTAGGGCGGCTCATGCCGGCCGCCCCGCTAAACTTTTGGTGCCGATTGTTATGATTTTTACCTATATTTTATTTCTTATTTGTCTGATGTAATTCAAAAAGTTTACCAGGGTGGCTCGTGCCGCCCGCCCCGCTCAGCTTTGGGTTCCCGCCTGTTATGATCTTGACCTTTATTTTATTTCTCATTTGTCTGATTAAATTCAAAATGTATTATAGAACGACACTCAAATAGAGATCTCATCTCAAGTATAGTTAGCAAGGGATGAATGTTTTCGTTGAATGTATTGACATCCCTTTGCCTAAGACTTTCGTCAATTGCGCAAGTGCGAATTCTAAAAATGTATGGGTTTATCATCCGAAGCTAAAGTTCCCTATAAAGTTTGGTTGTACAAAGAAGAGTAGAAGGTAACACGTTCTTGCGACCGAACACCCACAAGATGGACAGATCCCATATCCCATCAAGTCATCTACCATTTTGTACCCTCACAGAATGTGCACGCAGTGCCACAAATAGAGAGAGGTCCTCCATCTCTTTCGAATATCGAGAAAGCCGCAACCAACATACCTGACGATCCATGACCACGAACACTCCGCCAGGAGTATAAAGTCATACACATGAAGAAGAAGAAGAAGAAAATCGAACCCAGGATCTCAGAGATAGCAGCACCTTGGAAACCGTACGGTGCGTATATCAACCTTTCGGCTAAGAAGGTCGTCAATAAAAAATAGACAAATCTATAATTTTGACTACCTACATTACATTTCACGATAATTAGTGTAATTACAGTCAGATAATAGGTCATTGTCACCTGCCGTGACCTGACTACCGATCTTTAACAGGTCACTGTGCTATCATTAGTACGGTTATTATCTTGGACAAGGATGAAAAATAAACAGGTTTGTTGTATGACTCACTTTTTACCGTTATCAAGCAAAACAATAATATAATTGCTCTATTTTTGTTGTGCTTTGCTTTCATGAATCTGTAATATGAAGTTTGGTTAGGGAAAAACAAAAACAAATGGTGGTTTGATGGTTTTGTACTTGTCACTGTCTTTTAGTCACAAAGTTATAAGTGATTACTTATTACACCTTTTATCTGTAAACTGTTTTACGATTTTTACACAATAATACAAAAAAAAATGGGGGGCTGACCATACATGAAACTGAATCTAAAAAAAAGAATAATCAAACCTCTACGAATGGGGTGTTTATGGATAGGTCTTTAAAATGACAAATATTATGAGGTTTCTGAAACCATTTTTTCTCAAAGTAGTCAAGGTAAAATGTGTACCTGCCTCCCCCCCTCCTATCCCCCCCCCTAAGTTTAAAGTTATAAAGTGAAAAATCTAGAATAAAAATATGATGTTAAATCTTCATTATCACTTTCAACGAAAATTACTTTGAACGAGATACAGTCAGCAGGTTTTGAGTAACTGTCATTCGTACAAACACTATGAACGACAAAGTTATTTTTCGATTGCAAAAAATTTGTAATATTTTGGCTGGTATAGTTTACGTTAAGTGGGTACGGAACCCTTCATGGGCGAGCCCGAATCGCACTAGGCCGATTTTTTTAGACCCAGGTCGGAATCACTACTCACAATCGCCACGGGCATGTTATACCCGTTTATTGTTGTTTATCCACAACAGCAACGGTAGCACACCAGGGGGCCAAGTCTGCTAACGTTAACTCTCAATCATGTCTCAAACGTGTTTCAATTGTAGTTCAGTGGTAGTGCTTTTTTACACACTAGTTACAAGAATTAGGACAGTATGATGTGATGTGAATGTATTGGGTGGTGTGACCATCCATAGTATTGTGAAAAAAGTACATATTTATTGTAACTAGTGTGTAAAAAAGCACTACAACTGAACTACAATTGATGCACGAATGAGAACGATTGTGACTTAACGTTAGCAGACTTGGCCCCCTGATGTTAAGTAAAGATAGGCTAATACTCCCGGAATCATCAATCACTGATAACAATTTCTTCATCTTTCTTAAGCCTTAGTTATGTAACCTTACATAACGTATATTTCTGTGTTGTGCTGTTATTAGATCCAAATTCCAGTAAAGATACAAATATTTACTAACCACCACGCATCGTCTTGATGTATTCCACGCCCTTTCAGGCTGGCCAGGTGTGTAAACACTGTTAGCAACAATTAAGCTTATCGCAGGATTAGCGATGTTGAAAATATTTATTTATTACTGAAAGTCCACTACCACTTCACTTGGATATCATCATACCCTAACGTGGTGCTTATCGGAACATTGTCTCGTTACCTGCATTTAATACTTACAGGTGGCGGTAATCTATTACAGACCTAACAACAAAAGTATTGAAAATGAAGTAATAGAAAAGTCGACCCGTCTCACAACTAGCTCTGACGGGACTCGAACCCATGACCTTTCACTGTCCGGGCGAATGTTCTAACCACGGACGTAGGTATAGCTTTGAAAAGGGGGGGTCCCCAAAGTAAAAAAACAGAGCTCTAACGCCAATTAAATCTAAACTAAGCTACTATCGTTTTCTACAATCGGCTCGGTACATGTATTTTTTTTCTGTTGGACAAGTAAGATGGATATGAATGGGGCGGGGGGTCCGGACCTCCCCCCCCCCCCTCTTATATACGTCTGTGGCGCTAACCACTGAACATGAGATCTTGAGCCATGCGGATCAAGGCGCTGGGTGACCTTTGCAAATGCAACCGGGAACAACCGATAAATGAACAGCGTGACTTCCGAAACATAGTCACCTTTCCCATGAACGATTGCAGCAAAAGTTGCTTGGCAGGCTTCGATCAACAATAGGATGAAGGCTCACGAACTAAATGAAAACTTTATATGGCCAGACTGACTTTTTTTTAAACGGAGAAAAAAGGTTACGAATGTTGCGACCTTACATTATAAATGACAAGAAACGTTCCAAGTTTGAAATAATCTAGTTATAATTAAACCAAAGATATTATAATATCTTTGAATTAAACTCTCAAGTCGGCTTATTATGAGGCTTGGACATATCTGTCACTCCAAGTGTGTATCTAGAACTAGGTGTTATTGTTGATCGAAGTTGGCAGGCCAAACGAGCCTGGCCGTACACACGCCACCGAAAAACGCCGCCACTTACCTACCTCTTTCATGCAGTTTTCATACAATTTTTATAAACGCCGATGCCGGTAGTCTTCACTTGTTTCTTCTTCTAGCTTCAAGCGTTTCTAGCGTTTGTGGTTCGTGCGGGGACGGTACGCGCCACGCTTGATTTACGAAAAGCTTTCGAATTCCATTCGCAGTGGCGATACTCGGAAAAATTGTGCTAAAGCGAGATAGCAATGCGAAAACGACGCGCGCGGGAGCGAGACCGATTTTGCTGATTAGGCAAATAAAAACACAAAATCGCTTCGTATTAAAAATTATAAGTAGCGATTTTTTTTAAATGCTTCACACGATCCTAAATATTATTGGTGTCCACTAATCAAACCAATTTTCAATAGTATATATGTAACACCATTTAAGAATAATATTGAATTTTTCGTATTTTTTAGAGGTCTTTTCGAAAAGAAAAAGTGTATTAAATTAATTAGATGTTAGAATTTTCTAAATCGGTACAGTAAATTTCAGCTTCATGCGCCCAGTAGTTTCGGCTGTGCGTTGTCTGTCAGTCAGTAACGCAAGAGTTTTATATATGTACAGATTATATTATATTGATTTTCATTGTAAAAAAATCTACTTTTAAGGAAATGGCACCTAATGTCATCACCACACACGCATCCTTATCATTCATGACGCGGGCCACGCGCGCGCACACCCCATCCACGCAACATAATCATGGATGATTAGATATATATTTGTATCTGTTTGTATGTTATCACTTCACTTGAGCATTATAAAGTTTACTACAAGTGGGCAGTACCGAGAGTAAAAAAAAATGGATGCGACAATGGATAGATAAATAAATCTACTTCTTGTTTTGTTTATACCTACATCACTGAATTGTTAATAGAACTAAGTTTCAGTTTATAGCATTATCAACCAAATGTAATGGCGATTCCTTATTAATTATCAAAAGATTATCTAAAAAATATTCTTATTAGCTGGAACCGCACCTAACGATCCATCTGGGATTGGCGATCCGCGATCCAGGATTGTGGACCATGGCTCGTGCCAACTATTATTTTATTCTGTGCTCGTGCATCGAGTTTGTTCACTTGGATCGCGCAAGGCATTTCCACACCAACGGCTTCTATGGAGCTCCAGTGGAACGTATACACGTTTTATTAAGGGCTGATTTTTTATGCCTCGTTATTATAACACCCGTTTTTTGTCGTATAATTATCGTCAAAAACTCATTGTCATCAATTCACTTCCTTTTGTGTTTAATAATATAACACATAGTTATAAATTTTTAAACTTTTAGTTTTATTTGACAATCAAAAAACTGGCCCTAAAATGATGATTTTCCGTTACAGACCTTAACTGGTGCTATTTATTAATGGGTGCATTTACCTTATTTCCTATTATTAAAAGAGCCATATCCATGCTTTCTTCATCATTGGTACCAAGTATACATAAGTAAGCATGGTTCCCAGTTTACAAGCAGAGTTGTGACGACCACACAAACGGACAGACGAGCAAACATATCGGTGCTACGGCACGAACAACTAGTTTTTATTTATTTTCTATTTACTATTTACATAAGTATTCAAAATGTCGAGGGACGAAGCTTCCATACATATATTGAGGAAAGTTGTCATCGACGGATTTTTAATATGTGGCCGTAAGTACTTTTGTTTATTATTAAGTAATTTTATAGTAAATACTTTAAATTATAATTTTACAATTAGATCTGTCTTAAAATAGGTATATTTTATTATTTTTTTGATGAGTGGCTTTTAAAACATTAAGGTTATGCCAGCCCCATAAAATAGGATTGTTAGGCTAATGTATTGTTTTTTTATTATTAATTAGACCTAAAGATTAAAATCTTAAAGAAATATAATATTTTATTCTATTAACAAATTAGTTTCAGCCTAATGAAATTTTAATTAAATGAACTACTGTGTGTTTCTTTTATTTCTATAAAATTTCAACTAAGTATTCGCTCTTAAGAGGAAAACTTTTTAACCGCCTTCGTGGTCTAGTGGTACACACCACCGGTATCAGACTCAGAGGTCAGGGGTTCGATTCCCAGTGGGGGTACATATTGTATTCGGTTTGGTTGGTGGTACAGCTTGTTCAAAGTCCGCCTGGCTAATTACCACCATCTTATCTAAGTCTGACGCCATAACAACAATGTTTTCAGCATTGTTGTGTTCCTCAGTAATTGAGGATTCCGGGAGTAGTACGCTTCCGCCTTCACCCTTATCATCACTTAACATCAGGTATGATGAGCGCTAAGTGCCACCCCGTTGAAGATAAGAAAAACATCGCGACCAAGAAAATTAAAAACTAGGTATGCGTTAAATAGTTTTAAAATGGGATTGAACCAAAAATAGCCACTTTTAACAGAATCTGGTTTTAAACTTGTTTGAATGATTTTTAAACTGTGTAAAATTGTTCAAATAAATATTAGACGTTATTCACAATTAAGACCTTGGCTAATTCCTTTGTTTAGAAATTGGGCATATTTAGAAAAAAATAAAATATTGCTCGGCGGCGCTAGTTGGCTCATGACAGCCCCTTATAAAATTCGTTATCATTGCCATAGTAGAAAGCGCTTACGGTTATATTCATATTTATCTTCTGTTTTAATTTATATAGGACACACGTGTGTTTATCAGTAATTAATGTTATTATTAATTTGCAAACACGCTTTTACACATGTGATCACATTGTGATTCTGTATTTTATTTTTTCCATGCCAAATATTATAATGCTAGTTATTTAATTACTTAACTACTATGTTTTTAAGAAACTGAATATTTTAATAAAATTGATGGATTCAATACATGTGTTGCAAGCAAAACGTGTAAATACAGAGTGTTAGCAAAAACCCTTGCAAAAACTTTAACCATGGCTTCAGACCGTCATGCTGAACAACATAACACAACAAAATTGGACTTTTCATACAAATTTACCAACTTATCGGGACATTTTGTATGGAGAGTCGAAATATTTTTGTCATTTCCGACAAAAAATCTTGCTGTACGTTGTCCAGCATGATGGCCTGAAGCCATGGTTTAAGTTTTTGCAACAGTACCTACCCCTAACACCCTGTATACTCTGTTCATACTACTCTAATAATTTTTTTAACGCCTTAAATTTTTTTTAAAAACCAAATAATTTTTTAACAATTCATGAATTTAACACTCAAAATAAATGAACAATGAGGAAAACATTTGTAGAACGTACAATATACAATATCAAAAATAAACGAGAACTTCCTTCAAAGAAAAAAAAAATTTTAGACGGTAGGTTAGGCTGCCTGTCTATTGACGCGGAGCGAGGCAGCGGAGAAACGAGGAAATATTAACCAATAGGATTGCATAAAACCTCAGCTCCGCAGATCTGATTTAATCCTATTGGTTAATATCCTTTCTCCGCTCCTCCCCGGCCCCGGGCCGCCTAGCTCTGCGTCAATGGACAGGCAGCCTAACCGCTGACCTACGCGGCAGCTATTTATCTTAACTATTCACTTTTAATGTATTTGAAACACATGACATTTAAAACATATTTACACCTTCTAATTAGTAATTAAAAATCATAGATGTCCCATATTTATTTCAATTTGTCTCGTTTGTGATTTTAAATCGAATTAAAATATTTTTTTCGGTACTCTAATACAAAATTAATTAATAAATGTAAAGTATTTTTTAACATTTTAAACTTTTTTTTTTTTCGTAGTCGTAGGTCGCTATTTACCATTAGTGGAACTATATTAAAATTATAAGATTAGATTTTCAGGCATTACTTTTTGCTACCGCGGTCCATATTTTTAAAAATCTTGTGTTATTTTATTATTTTTAATCAACTAATTATCCTAGCATTAGGTACAAAGTGCTATTTAACTTTGGGGTTCGTTTTTCCGACGTTTGATGAGTTTTAAAAAAAAAACCAATTTGCAAAATGACAATTTTATTTCAAGCAAATTGCAGAATTTATGGTAGGCCGATTTGGCGCAGGGGTACAGAAGGGGCCTTCTGCGCCAGAGGTCTCGGGTTCGATCCCCGAACAAGACAAATATTTGTGTGAACGAACATGTCTATTTGTCTTGGTCTGGGTGTTTTGTATGTATTTACAAACAAAAAGTATTTAAGTATAATTATTTATCCGTTATCAAGTTTTCATGACACAGTTTTTTAATGAAATTTACATTGGCTTAGATAAATTGGTGTGGTTGTAGAAAGTAATTTATTTATTTATATCACCTCAATTTATTTGACAACGTCCCTTCCCTTGTCCGCAGTGGTGCTATGCATCCTAGGCTGCAAGATGCTCCTGGACCCTTTCCAGAGGGGCTTCTTCTGTGGAGACGAGTCCCTGATGTTCCCGTACAAAGATGACACGGTGTCCACGCCAGTTCTGAGGCTGGTGGGCCTATTGCTGCCAGCTATCACTGTAAGTATTGTGGGGTACTATTTATTTTAATTTGTACAAAAAACAGGTTATGATCAAAACAATAAAGGGAGCATTCCATGAAAACATCATGTTTTGTCCCGTATGTAAGACGTATAGCAGCACCAAAAAGGGTATTTTAAAAACAGTGGCAGTGGAAAAAGATACTGATGGAATTAAATATGCTGATATCAATAGCAGTCCTTTTAAATAATCAGAAGTATACTAAAGCATCGTCTGTCTTGTGAGACATTTTGGTGGAATGCTCCAAAAGAAGAAACTTGTTTTGCGAAAGCATAAAAATTACAATCAATAACTATAAAAACTATTTTACTAAAGCACGTATGCCCTATTTGAACTTGGTTTGAGATTCAATGAACTGATATCGAGTAGTTCATTCAGAATTGGCTATTACACCGCCGGAACTGCGCGAGACGTTGCGTATTAAGTCAATTGCCGACAAAGATGCGCATTCCATGCATCAGGCCGGTACATACATCTTCTACCTATGTGTGTCCCGTAAATAATGGCCAACGAAAAAACTTTTACCTAGATAGGGCACATGATTCTGCAACTAATAATTTTGAAGCGAAGTGTTGTATTTTTTTAAATTAGGTTTTTTGATGCTGCAGATGCAAAAATCAATATCTTTCAAATCTTTTTTCGTCTAAATATAGCTAGATAGATTTCCTTTCAATTTTTGTACTATTCATGTCACTTATTTCCGTTGGACCATTATTTTCGGGACATCCTGTACAATAACCCACACAAGGTCCAAACAAACGAGATGACCATAGCATCAATATAAATCATATGAAATTGAAAGAAAAAATGTTTCTAATAAGTACATACTTCATTTTCAATAATAAAAATTGCATTGTGAATGCAAAAAAGTAAAAAAAAAACAAGAAAAATTACTAATAAATCAATTAACGAGCTAGTTAGTAAACGTTAACTAAGAAAATATTATGAATTCTATATATTAATTTAAATTCTACCATCCGACACAATATAAATACCTTGTAGTTATTTTTCAATCATCCCTTGATATTCATTGATATTTTCTATGACACCAACTCTCAAAAGTTTTTAATATGAACAGTGTCGTGAAAAAACAGGGAGTTAAATACTGATAACGATTACTATTGTATGGGTTTATCAATATTCCTTTATTTCCAGTTCTTGATCTGCGAGTGGGCCCTCCTGCGTAAGGAGCGCGAGGCTACGCCCTGCCTCGGCGTGCGTATACCGGCATGGTTGCGCGGCTTCTTCTGCGCTGTTGCCTCGTTCTGCCTCGGCTACTGCTTCGTGGAGCTCACCACGGAGACCGCTAAGCTCACTATCGGAAGGCCGAGGCCGCATTTCTTTGATGTGAGTACATTTTATAAAAAATACTGCCTTGGCTACTGCTTCGTGGAGCTCACCGCAGAGGTTTTTAAACTCACTATTGGGAAGCTGAAATCGCATTTCTGTGATGTGAGTACTTTTATCGATAGACAGGTGTACTGGTTATTTGAAAAATGAGATGCCGCGCCGTTGCCTCGGCGTGCGCATACATACCCGCACGGTTTCGCGGCTTCTACTGCGACACCGCCTACTCCTGCCTCTACCTGGGGTATTGCTTCGTGGAGATTGGCAGGGAGGTCGCTAAACACGCTATTGGGTGATGGAGGCCATATTTCTGTCAGTTGAGTTGGCCTTTTTAGGGTTCCGTAGCCGAATGGCAAAAAACGGAACCCTTATAGATTCGTCATGTCTGTCTGTCTGTCTGTCTGTCTGTCTGTCTGTCTGTCTGTCCGTCCGTCCGTATGTCACAGCTACTTTATTCCAAAACTATTAAGACTACACAGTTGAAACTTAATAGATAGATGTATTCTATGAACTGCTTTAAGATTTTAATACAAAAATTAAAATAAATAAAAAACTAAGGGGGGCTCTCCATACATAGAACTGAAACTTAAAAATATTTTTTTAATCAAATATATTCGTGTGGGGTGTCTATAGATAGGTCTTTAAAAATGACATAAAGGTATCTCAAATCATTTTTTCTCAAATTCAATATTTTGAAAGATAGAGTCTTCCAAAGTGGTAAAATGTGTGTCCCCCCCCCTCTAACTTTTGAAATAAAAAGTTTAAAAATCTAGAAAAAATATATGCTGTAGATCTTAATAAAAACTTTCAACGAAAATTGGTTTGAATGAGATATAGTGTGTATTTTTTGAGATATAACACATTTTCAAAAACTGCAAATGTAACTTTGTCATTCATACAAACTCTATGAAAAACAAAGTTATATTTTGCTGACGAAAAATTATAGTTGAATTTTGGCTAGGTTTAAGCAATAGGTACGTTAAGTGGGCACGGAACCCTTCATGGGCGAGTCCAACTCGCACTTGGCCGATTTTTAGGTTGTTAACTGGAAAACATTTACAACAAAGCTTATTAAACGTAATGGTTGCAATAGCAGCAGATTTTACTTAATATTAAGATTTTATTGGTAAAAAGTTGGTATTAAAGTAACCGCCTCTGTGGTCTAGTGGTACACACCACCGGTATCAAACCCAGAGTTCCCGGGTTCGATTCCCAGTGGGGGTACAAATTTTATTCGGTTTGGTTGGAGGTAGGGGATGTTCAAAGTCCGCCTGGCTAGCTACCACCACCTAATCTAAGTCTGACCCCATAACAACGATGTTTCCAGCATTGTTGTGTTCCGGCAGTGAGAGATAAGATAGCCAGTTCCTCAGTAATGGCGGATTCCGGGAGTAGTGCGGTTCCACCTTCACTTATCATCACTTAACATAAGGTGTGATGAAGGCTAAGTGCTATCCCGTTGTAAAAAAATAGTAGATTGTACAACAAGTGCATAAAACGTACCATTTTACCCGAGACGTATATATCCATCCGAGCCGTAGGCGAGGGTGGATAGTCAATTCGAGGGTAAAATGGGTTTTATGTTCGAGTTATACACTCTGCTTTTCACTTCGAGTGTGAGAAAAATAAATAACAATATTGCAAAAAAGAAAAAATAAAGAATTCGCCATATTGGCGGGAAAACATTCTTTTTTTTTTATACGTGGCATTAGCAGCACAGTGACTTTAGCATATAGATCGTAGTCCATAATGCTCTTGAAATACTTATTTCTTAGAACACTCATTAATTTTGCCTAGTTTTATTAATTTAGTAATTTAACATGGATTAAACATTGGATTTTGTACAAAATTTAAGAAACATAATGAAATACGTTAGGTATCAATAAAATTTATTTAACGAAGTTAAATTGCGTGTGTGACTGTTTACCTGACGACCTTTGTCTTAGAGTCTGAGACTTAGACGAAGATTTTATTTTATGCACTAGAGCATAAAAAGCGATTTTATGCAGCCTATACCCAACATAAACACGAACTTTACGAGCATGAGAAGTGAAAAAACTATAAACGTCGTAATATGTTAGGTGTGCAACCAGAATTCAAGGAGACCATGTAGTAGTGTAGTAGGTAGGTAAACAAAAACAACAATATACCTAATAGTAAATGTGTAGCAATACATACTAATGAACCCTCCATATCGCGGGGGTCCTCACGAGATAGCGATAAGAAGAAGCGGGGAGGTCAGTATTTGTATCACGTTTCTGCATCAGTACATACCCCTAGTGTAAGTTTTTATGTCAAGCAAACGCAAACTATTTTGATTCCGTATTTTTGTCAATTTGTATGAAAACTGTATAAGCGCGCTACTCGCCGCTAGAGGCGCTGATAGATACAGTTTTCATACAAATTGACATAAATACGGAATCGAAATAGTTTGCGTTTGCTTGACATAAAAACATACACTAGGGGTACTGTGCCCGTAGTGTAAGTTTTTATGTCAAAAAACGCAAACTATTTCGATTCCGTATTTATGTCAATTTGTATGAAAACTGTATTAGCGCCTCTAGCGGCGAGTAGCGCGCTTATATAGTTTTCATACAAATTGACATAAATACGAAATCGAAATAGTTTGCGTTTGCTTGACATGAAAACTTACACTAGGGGTACAGTAGTAAAGTTAAAGTGAGTGTGGATTGCTTTGACACGTAACTTGGCAAATTATTTTTAGATAATGAGTGGTATTTTTAGGGCTGCTTTTTCAATCCTAAGATAAAGTTATCAGTCAGTTAAAATAACCAACCAAAGTAAATGTCAATCTCAAAACAAGAGAAATATGAATAACAATACGGTATTTTACTGATTTTTTTTTATTTCTTTAAAATGTTTTTCGAAATATTAGCTACACAAAACAAGTTTTCATTTTGAATTATCTTGAATATTTTCAAAGATATAGGACTTCAAACTTTATAATTAGACAAGGACAGGACGCTATCTTAGTGACGTCAGTGGGTTAGTAGCGTCATAGTCACGCCATAGAAGATTTCGTTTTAGAAAGAGACAGCTATAGTCAAAATCAAACAGACTATAATTCTTTTATTATAAAAAAGATTCAAATTATTTTTTCACATTTGGTATTCTTAATTGCAATATTTTTTAACGTCATCATTAAATATCTACATTTCAACAACAGTAAAATACCCTATTGCTTTTCAATTTGGAGGTATTAAACGATATCAGACGAATAATTTTTATCCAGGCATTGAAAAATCGGCCCTTAGTGAAAGCAAATTGTGAAGTCGAATGAAAGCTCGATGGGATAAAGAAAATAAGTCTTGTGATAGTGTTTCTTTTTTGTTTGTTTGTCTGCGGAGCGTTCTCCGTCACATTCCCGCGGGATAACGTCGTGTAGGTAGTCTACGGCTAGTATATAAGTTGTTGAAGACGAGACCACATGCACCCAAACATGAGATATTATTAAAATTCGTCTTCAACATTTGCTCGACCGGGAATCGAACCCGGGACCTCAGAGATAGCGGCACCTTTAAAACCGGTGCTTTCACCACTCCGCCACTGAGGTCGTCAAACGAAAAGAATGGATACAAGAAAAAGTTAGAGGATAGTTGGAAAATAATAACAGAAAAGAAGTAGTTATATGAGAAAGAATAGCTCTGATAAAATATTTTGAGCAATGTGGCATGCGCACATGTTTGCTCAACAGTTCAGACACAGGCTGAAACACGCGTGGGTTTGTGTACCTTATGTGGGGTTTACACGGGCCGATTTTCGCCGTGCGGCTAGTCGCTTCAGAAATCGGCTCACCAAGCTGCATCACTAGCCCATTTAGACAGGTGACTAGAATCGCATGCGGCTCGGTCATTTCTTTCGTTTCGATTTCCAGCAGTTTGAGCAAGCGATCGCGTGCGACTGAGCATTTACACGGTCGATTTTAGTCACCAGCCGCATACGGCCGGTCGCCGCACGGTAAAAGGCGGATGCTACCCAACTTTGGGGCTTGCGGATTTAGTCACTTGCGGCCTAGCCGAATTGCCATTTAGACGGTGGATTTTCGCCGCGTTGCGGAGATCGTGCGCCTTTAGTCACCCGTGTAAACCCCACATTACCGTCTAAGCCTGACAGCACACAGGCCACCGAAAAACGCCGCCACCGAACGACTTCTTTTCTGTCCTCATTTTTTTCTTATATTTCATCAGTCACGAACACCGAAGCCGGTAGTCGTCACTTATTTCTTCTTCTAGCGCGGCGTTTGGGCCAGGAGTAATAATACGTAGTAGTTTATATTTACTCCTGTGGTTTGGGGCTCATATGCGGGGACGAAAACATTCGTTCTCACCTGTCCGCGCGGGTCTTCCAATCGCGCGGTTTCCACTGCCTGAATTAGCCTTTAGTTAAACTAAATAATTTAATGAAAATAACCTATACTTACAGAATTGCATTGTAAATGCGAGTCACATCAACACATCAAAATATGACTATAGAAATTACTGCATTTAATGCGCGAACTCGTGCAAGTACTAATAGTTTTTGTTTCATCGAAATCTGGCCAGGATTTCCAAAGATACAGCGTTGTAAAGTTTCACCAGCTTTTGAAAATTTGCTTTCCTTTCGCGCTATTGCGATGACGTCATGTCGCACTGATATCTCCGTTTGCGGCTGTTGCGGGTGATTTCCGTCTAACTGTACCTACATAGAGTTCGTCTGTGCGCAATCATCGCGCAACTCGTGCGTTATTGACGCTAGTTACAGTACATTTTCTTCGTTCTAAGGTTATGGTAAATGATTAGTATTCAATTTCGACCGCGCGCAGGCGCACTCTAAAACTGTCACCTACTGTCGATACCGAAAGACATTTATCCCACAAACTTATCTGACCCAGTGGTGGAGGCGCCACTAGCAGTATAAAATTATCGAAATGGCTGTCAGTTTTTAGGGTGCATATTTAACTACCAAGTCAGTTAAAGTTGTAAGTACATTTTGTTTTGACGGTTGCTATATGTATTGACAGAATTGGGTATTTGACTGAATTTTTTATTGACTTAAAATGTTCATCTAATTAGTAGCAACACAACATAGGTATTTATTTTCAAATATCTTGCATATTTTCAGCGATATAGAGCATCAAACTTTCTAATTAGACAAGGAGAGCGCTATAGAAACGTGACGTCACATTTCTATAGCGCCATACTCTCGCCATAGAAAATTTCGTTTTAGAAAGGGATAGCTAGAGTCACAGTTAAGTAGCTCATACTTCGCTTGTTATAGGTAATACCTATTTAATTTCTTTTTTCACATTTGTTATTCAATAATGTTATATTTCTGAATGTCATAATTTAATATCTACATTTCAACAACAGTCAAACACCCAATCCCGCCCGCCATTACGAAGGTTGATTTAATTTATTATTTACGAAAATAAAACATTATTTGAAGGTGTTTTTTCACATGGGCTCAATACAAAATAACTTAAACATTTCATTGATCGACTATAAGAAAAATAAATACATTTATTATGAAACCGTGAGAGCGCAACTATATAGCCAAAGGATTCTATGTAGGTATACGGAAGTGCGACGTAACGTCACACGTTAATGCCATTGGTTCACCCAAATTTTCCTCGGAGGCCGTACTTTAACGTTTAATATCTCGGTCATTTTTGAAGATAGGAAAAAAATAAAAACAGATTCTTTTTTCTCGAGTTACATATTTTTTAGATATGCTGATAACAAAAATCATTGGTGTGACTCAATCATCTTCTTCGATTGTGAAACATTTGTGAAAATGTTTCTTTCGGATGCGAGGGGTTTCTCGCATTGATGAAGCAACGCTGGCCTACAGCGTTAAAAAGTGATATCAAAATTCGACGAGTCGTGTAAGCCTTTCGGTAGCTTTGTTGATCAAAGCATCGCATCAGCCCGGATTCGAATCCCGCCTGAAAGCTACGTGCAGGACTCGTGGTTTTTTACTATCAATTTTTTTTCCTATTCTAACAGAATTACATTGTGTCTAAAAGAAATTGTTCTTCCTTCAGGTATGCCAGCCATCCATAGACTGTGAATCTCCTGAGTGGCAGCGCAGATATATCCAGTCACACGAGTACTCCTGCATGGGCCCCATGACGCACAGATTCAGGGAAATGCGCCTGTCTTTTTTGAGTGGGCATTCATCGTTAGCGGCTTACACCATGGTTTACTTAGCTGTAAGTATTCAACATCAGGCAATATTATTTCCCCTCTAAAATACGATTCCGCTCTTTCATAAGGATGGTCAATGTGGATTACAGATTTTGTACGATTTCAAATGGAACCGATGAATTATCATTTATTTTGAAGCGGAGGAGAAGAGGAGCGCTGGACTTTTGGTCGTCGGTCTCATTAATGACCTGACTCTAGTAAAATTGCTAAAGCACTAACCCACTGTGCCATCAAGGTCCTTAACTATCGGTTGCATTTAAGTATTTTCCAAAGTTCCAAACTCAAGATATATTTACAAATATCTTGAGTTTGGAAGTCTTCTTCTCCATTTAAATACATAAATACTGTACCATCTCATACATTGCTGCAATACCAGACTTTAGTAGCTAGAGCACTTAGTGTTATAGAAGTTGGAAACAACGACGGGTATTACTTCATATAGTCAGACCCGAGGAACATTGAGTAGATTGTTTTCAATATTTACCCAACCGGCAATCGAACCCTAGAGATAGGTTAAACTGCTTATCCTAGGACCTAGACTATAACAAAACTTAACAGCACAAATATTTGAGATTGTTCAAAAAACTTGTGTCTAAAATATTTGTTTACGTATTTTAAGCTTATAATTATATACGTTTCTCGGGTAAAACTAAAAACTTTATTTGGTGAAACCCAGTGCGTACGTTGAAAACCAGCGTGCGTACACCACTCGGCCACAGAGATCGTCAAAATTATTTTGTTGCCATTGCTTTCTTATTTGTTGATGCTCATGACTTTCTAACATTACAGCTGTACCTCGAGAAGCGCATGGTGTGGCGCACCACTCGCGCACTCCGCCATGTACTCCAGTTCCTGGCTCTGATGCTGAGCTGGTTCACCGCCCTGTCTAGAGTGTCGGACTTTAAGCATCACTGGAGTGATGTGCTCGCTGGCTACTCTCTGGGGCTCAGTGTTGCTGTCATTATGGTGAGGAACAGACTGATCTTCTTCTACTTTTGGTATCAACAATGGTAGACACTCGATTTTTTTTTATATATAACGCCCGAATTCTCGAACGCAAATCATCTTTGGGAGCGTCTCAAACATCATGGCATCTCTTTCATACGTTTGACATTTAAAGTGACAGGGCGATGTTTGAGACGCTCCTAAAGATAAGTAGCGTACGAGTATTCGGGCATAAATCAGGTGTGTCTAGTAGTAGTGCGCGATATTAAACAAATTGGCTCCACAGTCACACACGTCTTACTGCGTGCACACAGTGGTGAGTCTTGGGCAGCTGACCATATGTTCCATGGTTAGGATCGCTCCACAAGCGCATGCAGCGTTGGTAGTGAAGCCCCACTTTTTGCGATTCACGCGACATTTGCCTACTACAGTAAGACTTTCAGATTTCCCAAGGTAGACAGTGACCTGGGGGTAGACTTTCAGGCTTTAGACTAATTTAGGCACGTGCTACAGTTCTTGCCGCTAATGTTGCTCTCGAGGTAGAGCTGGTTTGAGTTCGTAGGTACCCTAACGGCTCATTCACACGAACGTTTGACACATTGTCTATTTTGTGAATGGTAATTTTTTGACTGCGATAATGCTTTTTATATGCGCGTGATCACACGATGACTAATTGTGAAAAGTGACGGATACGTCTTCTCCATACTTTTGACATTCGTGTTTTTACGAATCGTCAATGACAGACCCGTGTGAATGAGCCGTAAGAATTTTACGGACAGCATCTAGGAATATTTTCAGCAAGTGCCTTGCTCTTCATCATCATCATCCTCATCAGCCATTTAATGTCCCCTTGCTCTTGGCACAACAAAATTGGCAACGATTTTCAGTACTGTGACCACCTTACGATACCTTAGTTTGAACTGTAATTTTCTTTCGCAGTGGATATGGTGCACGGATTTAGTCCAGAAGAAACCGAAGCACATGGCTGTCCCACAACACGAAGTACCTTTAGAGAGCCAACCTGTACCAGTATAACACAACCAATCAACAATTTGATAGACAATATTCACCGGTAGTATTTGAATTCGGATTTAATAGAAATATGTAGATGTACCTTAATTTAATCAAACATTCAAGAAAACATCACTAAGGCAGTTGTCACACTGCTGAGCTGAGCGCGGGATTGCAGAGTATGCAAGTACATCAATAGCCTGCTGTACACGGATAGAGTAAACGGAAGAGTGAACTAGCATACTACTCTAACAGTTTTAGTAGAGTAACTGTATACACGGTAGAGTGAACTAGCATACTACTCTAACAGTTTTAGTAGAGTAACTGTATACACGGTAGAGTGAACTAGCATACTACTCTAACAGTTTTAGTAGAGTAACTGTATACACGGTAGAGTGAACTAGCATACTACTCTAACAGTTTTAGTAGAGTAACTGTATACACGGTAGAGTGAACTAGCATACTACTCTAACAGTTTTAGTAGAGTAACTGTATACACGGTAGAGTGAACTAGCATACTACTCTAACAGTTTTAGTAGAGTAACTGTATACACGGAAGAGTGAACTAGCATACTACTCTAACAGTTTTAGTAGAGTAACTGTATACACGGTAGAGTGAACTAGCATACTACTCTACCAGTTTTAGTATAGTAACTGTATACACGGTAGAGTGAACTAGCATACTACTCTACCAGTTTTAGTATAGTAACTGTATACACGGTAGAGTGAACTAGCATACTACTCTACCAGTTTTAGTAGAGTAACTGTATACACGGTAGAGTGAACTAGCATACTACTCTACCAGTTTTAGTAGAGTAACTGTATACACGGTAGAGTGAACTAGCATACTACTCTACTACTTCCCAGTACTCTACCAGTTTTAGTAGAGTAAGTATACACGTAAATTTTCATTTGGTTAGTAGAGTACCGCATAAATGTCACTCGGCAAGAAACGCTAGAACAAAATGAACGCCACTCATCGAGAAATTGTAAGGAACGCTCTAATTCTACTAGCCGTTTATATGAGTCGAGTAGTCGGTAGAGAGTCGAGTAGACGCTGGGGTGGGGGAAGGAAAGTGGTAGAGTAGACTGGCTTGCCCGCGGTGCTAGCTACTCTACTCTACCAATGAGTTATCTTATCTTATCTTATCTTAATGATGTCTACATTAGTATAGTTAGTAGGATAGTTAGTACTCTACCTACTCTAACGTTTAGTCTACCCGGCGCGGAAGCGCAGTATGAATATCTGCGCTCCGCGAAAGGGCGCGTCGTCTGTGTGAGAACCGCCTTACTATCAAAATTTTCAAAAGATATGACAATAAACTCGCAGGTATAACATTATAATATCAAATAGTTAACTCTTATTTCGTAGAGTTAATTTTAAAAATTGAGTAGGCGTATTCCACTGATTTAGCAACAAATAAAGTTTTTAGTTTCACAAGAAAAAGCATATAAGTTTACCTTCAAAATGCGAAATATCAAATTTTTTTACTTAATGTTTTTGAACAATCTCAAATATTTGTACTGTTAAGTTTTGTTATAGTCTAGGATAAGTTGTTTAGGTTAAGTCTGTGCTAGTCGAAGAATGAAACACGTTGTATCAATGTGTTTTAGTAATAATAACATTATCACTAAGAAATAAAACTTTATTTAATTACATGTCTTGATTTTTTCTACTCCAAGTTTACCTACCTATTATAATATAACAATAAATAAGGAATAAATAAATAAATATTTTCTTACAATTACACCAATTATTTAAGCCCGTAGTAAATTTCTTAGGAACCGTGTCTACGTGAACATGATAACGGATAAATATAATACTTAAATACTTATTGTTAGTAAATACATACTTAATTTACATAGAAAACACCCAGACCAAGACAAATAGACATGTTCATGCACACAAATATTTGTATTGTTCGGGAATCAAACCCGAGACCTCTGGCGCATAAGGCAGGTAGTTGCGCCAAATCGGTCGTCAAATCTATACTTAAATTATAAATATTTTTTATCCTATCTTGTTTTTGCACCCATTCCCCTTTTCTCCTAGCTATTTATTTCTTCTTTCACCCAAGGTTGCCTGGAAGAGAGATTGCCATTAGGCAAAAAGGCCGCCTATTGTCTGTTTACTATATTTTATTTTGTCTTCTTGTAACTGTATTTCTTTCGTTGTGTGCAATAAAGCTTTCTTTTATTTATTATCATTATTATAAATATTGAACATCATCACATACATTGTTCTAATACCAAACTTAAGAAGCTTGAGCACTAGTATTATGGAAATTGGAAACAACGACGGGATATTATGTGGGATATTACATACACCCAGACTCGAGGAAATATTGAAAAGTTCGTTTTTAATATTTAATCGACCGGAAATTGAACCCGGGACCTTCAGAGATAGCGGCACCTTGAAAACCGCTGCGTACACCACTCGGCCACGAAGTCGTCAAATATTTTGAAATATGTGATAAATTTAGAGTGCCTATTTGGCAGCATGAACACTAGCGCGTAAGAAGTATTTAAATTCGACGCTTCTCGTAACGACTCTGTAGCAGTGTCGCCCGGATAGCGAAAATTCATGGGTTCGAGTTCCATCGGAGCTGGTTGTGAGACGGGTCGATTTTTTCTAAATTACTTCATTTTCAATTTTTCAATAATACAAATTGCATTGCGAATGCAAAAAAAAAAAACTATATAGGGCAGGCGTACCGGTTTTGGCCTCTGTACCGGTTTTGGTCACTTTTCACTTTAAAGTTATATAAATAGGAAATTAAAAATTATTGCTTATATTTATTAATGGCGAATGTTTAGGGTAAAGGTTTTGTAAAATATTTTTTTTTTCTACAATAAAACTATTTTATGGTTATTTAATATTTTATATCATATTGGAATATGTTTCTTCTAGATGGATTAAGTGTTGTTTTTTCACTGTTCTTACAAAAAGTTGGGAAACAATAAGTGGCCAAAAGTGGGGCTAGAAATTTTAGCATTGTGCCACCTTTGGCCATTTTGGCATTAGTAGAAAGTTTCCAACCTATCATAAAGTTCATTTATTTTAAAAGACTCACAACTCACTTTTGTTAGCTAACGTACTAGAAAATTTGCGGATTGAGGCTAGTTTAGGCACTAGCCTACACTAGACTCAATCCGCTAATTTTCTTTTAATCAAGTGATAAAGGTATACTTATAAAATTGTAGTAAGGAGCTAGCTGTGATTGAATTCTATTTCATGTAGTGTTTTAGTCCAGAACTCTAATAAGACATCAATTAAGCATAAACTCAACTTATAAATATAGTAATTTTATGAAAGTGGCCAAAACCAATGCAAACGGTGTATTTGGCCCCCTCCGCAGAATTTGTTCTAAATAAAAAAAAAGGTCGATAAATTATCTATAACTCTACATTATAAATTTTCTCTAAAATACTTAAGATCATTAAGCACTAAGCGGTTAAACGTGAAAAAATCCTTAAACTGGCCAAAACCGATACGCCTGCCCTACCATGAACACTGTCTAGAGTAGGAATCAAACCCACGACCCTTATTTCAGTAGGCATGATCAAATTTCACTACACAATTTCGTCACTGAGAAAACATAAATAAAATTCAACTTTGTTCAAAGTGTCTAAATAGGTCGATATCGTTGATGTCTTTTGTACGGAGAAAAATAAAATGTAAGAGATTGTAGATTTTTATGTTTATTGTTGACGTTTGAAATATATTTCCCTTTTTTTAATTATATTATTTAACTTTGCTTATTATGGGACTAGACTGTTAATAATTTTTGTTTCATCCATTACATATGAGTGAAAAAGAAGAAAAAAAATTATAATGAGGTAGGTACTTAGGTGTTATTGTTGATCGAATATAAGTAGATAAGTAAAATTAAATTTAAATCAATCTTAGTATATTTTACACAGGTGTTTTTGGCTAAAATGTAATTTGCATAACTTATACAATTAAGGTAATATTTTAATGAATATTCAAAAGGTCTAAAAATCATAGGCCTTGATGACTAGTTTTTTTTAATGTGCCACTTGCTTACGCTACAATGACTTTACAAGTCACAATGCCACCTTGGCATAAGCATACTATTATTATCACTTATGTTGTTTGTGGATGTAATTATCTAAACAATCTGTTAATTATAAAGGTATATATTTCTTCTGTACTGAACTCCTAAATGACTGTACCGATTTTTTTATTTGACCGTGGATTCGAGAATGGTCTAGATTTACAATTGGACCCGGTAGGTGGCGTGCTGTCGATAAGGCGGTACGAAGTTCGCCGGATCAGCTAGTATCAATATAATTTTTTAAATCAACATTGTCAAGGTCTCAACTAAGTTTGTATCTTTAAGATTTTGTTCAAGTTTTATAATCAAATTTAATTATTATAATTTATCCCTTAATCTTATAATTTACATTCGACGTTATTATAATTTAACATTTAAGTGCAACTCAACAATTTAGCTTAAAGAAAAAGTTAAAATTTCAAATACTTGTTTTGACGTTTGTTGTTTTGAGGGTGGTAAGGTTTTGTTTCGGGTACGCGGTATCCGGTGATGGTGTTAAAGTAGTAAACTAATTTCATTTGAAAGCGATTCAACAACTAAAGATCGCGATGAAGTGGTAAAACGATTGTTTCGATGTTCGTAAGGGTTCAGTTCAGGTTTTCCCTAAACTAAGCATTTGAGGGCAATTCAACAATTGAAGATCGCATTGAAATATTTAAAATTTAAGGCGATACTCATAAAAATTAGGCTGAAGCGAGATAGCAATGAGAATACGACGCGCGCGGGAGCGAGACCGATTTTGCAGATTAGGCAAAAAAACACAAAATCACTGTGTTAAAAAACTATAGCGATTTAAAAAAAATGCTTCTACACGATCCTAAATATTATTGGTGTCCACTAATTAAACTAATTTCCAATAGTATATGTAACTCCATTTAAGAATAATCTTGATAATTCGTATTTTTCAGAGGACTTTTCGAAAATAAAAAGTGTCGAGCCAAAATCATAAAATCGTGTTTCTGAAACTATACGAATCTAGATAAAGGTATAAAGAATTTATTTATTTATTTATTTTATTTATTATACATATCTTATTACCAGATTTGTAAGAACTGTAATCGTCCTATAGTTTTATATCAAAAAGTCTATACTTTTTCCGAGTAGCGCCTTAAAAAAGCTTTACAGGATTTCGGCGCTTGTTTCGAGTGTGGGAAGGTCGTGTTTGGGTTGTATGGTATCCGGAGATGGTGTTGTAGTAAAGTTTACTTTCTCCGGTGGATATCGTCCGGAATGCCCCGATGCCGATGTGCCGACTGGCCGCGGCTCGTCTACCGCCTGTGAAGGCAAAGACTATGCAATAGTGCAGAAGGTATCATTTTTAAAGATTTTAGGAGACAATAAAAATAAGGTCTTGAAAATTAAAAAGTTTATTGAAATTGAGAAAAAAAGTATGGAGGCGGTTTGTTGAACTGTTGCATCATGTACCTATATTTCCAAGTCCCTGATGTTAATGGTAGTTAGATTTTGAAACAGAACTTTTTCTGTCATCATAATTCAATCAGATAAAAAAATAAAACCGCCTTCAAAAAAACCGCATAAAAAAAGTAAGAAATAATTCCTCACCAAATAAATAACGTAAGTACTTTGAAGTCGGGCGTGAAACATGTACAATTTTTTTGTTGTTTTTGTTAAAACCCTCCCGACTTCAAAGTACTTACGTTATTTATTTGGTGAGGAATTATTTCTTACTTTTTTGATGTGGTTTTTTAGAAGGCGGTTTAATTTTTTTATAAAAATAATTTTTATTTCACACTTTTTAGTGCATCGTGCAGGCAATTTACGTGTTTTCTGGTAAATAGGTATGTGATCAAACTGAAAACCTCCTTTTTCGAAGTCGGTTAAAATACCTTGAGTATCCCATTTTTAACAAAACAAGAATCATCTAAATCGGTTTATAAACAAAGGAGTTATACCTAAAGATACGTATTAAATTCACATTAAGTGGTAACGAAAACGACAGTATTTTCAAGATTTCCTGAAAACTACTGAACGGATTTCAAAATTTCAAAAAATGGGACCAACTTGGAAACCAACCTGATGTAATAACGTTTGAACCATTTCAATCGGTTCAGCCGTCTTCGAGTAATCGGTGGACACACACAAAAAAAAAAAAAAAGAGAAAAAACATACATACAGACGAATAGAGAACCTCCTCCTTTTTGATTTAGAAGTCGGTTAAAAATACTAATATTTTGCCAAGTCACGAAATACCAAATAGTTATTGGCTTATGCCAGGTATAAAGTTCTTCGAATACGGATTCGGTACGAGCTTAATATTTGATTGTTTTGTATTTTTATGCTGCTGAATTCAGAATACTCTACAATTTCTTTATAACATTATTCAGGCTTTTCAATCAAACCATGCTTCTAAGGGCCTTTGTGCACTACACTGAATTTTACCGATCCGGAAAAAACGGATGCTTGTATTTTAATAATTAATCATTTATAATAGTAAGAATTTATTTATTTCGTGTAGTTTTAATGTTTCATACCCTAAACTACACGAAATAAATAAATTTTACTATTATAAATGATTAATTATTAAAATACAAGCATCCGTTTTTTCCGGATCGGTAAAATTCAGTGTAGTGCACAAACGCGCTATCAGAGATGCCTTCCACACCCATGAGTCCATTACACAAGTTTTCCCACAAACGTGTAACTTGTTCTTTGCAAAGTCGACGCACGCCGACCGTAAACAATCGCGGGCAGTCCGCACCCGGCCCCCGCGAGCGCCGCGCGTCCTACCGCGTCCGACACGCGACTGACACCTGTTTTAACTTTACAAACAAAACTCAAATTCAAAAACAGAACGACAAGGTTCGTCCGTGTTCTAAACTCAAATTCAAAATCCAAGTGACACACGGTATAATAATATTAACAGTGTAGTGTTTTAACATTGTGTTGTGTGAAAGATGGACCGTTCATGGAAATGTTAATACAGTTGCACAGATTATGTTAGAAAAAGAAAAGTATATTCGCACAGGTTGTACGAAAGAGGTTTGAATGAGCCCCTGTAGGGTTGATGACCCTTGGACAAGTATCGGTGTTATATTTTCTGTGTACAGTTTAGGTATACAGTAAACTCTACATTATAGAGGTATAGCTTTATTTCTTTGGCATTACTGTTTTTGCCGCATATTTGAAGACAATTTAACTTAGACCCCAGACTATTTTTAAAGCGTTTTGATAATTTATTGTGTTATTCTAATTAGACTTTGAAAAAAACAATAGAAATAAAAAATTAAACATGTAAGTAAGTATTAACATCATGTCAAGTTCCTAGTAAAAAAATTATAATACGTTTATTAAGAATTTCATAATACATACCCACGTACATTTTATAGGTAATAAATTATTACCCAATAGTCATAATTTGTTACAAACTAGGCTCAAATTAAAATTATGAAACTAAAACTTAACAATAGTAAAGCTGTTTTAAATTGAAGCAAGCTACTCTAGGTAGAGATATAGACAGGACAATAAAATTCCAATGTATTATTAATTCATTAGGATTAGTATTCAATTTGTATGTAAAATTTACTAGAGAGATACTAATGTAGAACGTGAAATCTAATTTAATTTAGAAGGAACATCATTTAAATTTATGATGATAGAAATGGCAACCAAAACATGCATTCAAATAATATCTATTAACATATTTTTCATTACTACTTACCTACTACTACTGCCTATTCTTAGTGAAAACGTAGTCCTCTCGTCGAGGACACGAAAAAGCTCTAGGTACCTAAATACTGCAAATAACGAAAAGAAAAGAAAGATATCGTGCTTCGATCAAGTGTTATTGTTGATTGAAGATATCGTGTCAAAATATGACTTATGACAAGACACGTGATTCAGTGTATACCTACTTAGTGAAATGTTACCTTACTGAAAAGTTCATTTAAATATTATACTAATTCAAAACTGCAGTATGCATATAAGAAAAGTCGAAAACACAAAAAGCTTTACATAAAGCTCTTCTGCGCGACGTTAACATGTATGAAATAAGTCGGGCTGCCAACCGTACTCTAAAATAGAGTATTGTACTCTATTTCATGTAGGTGTACTCTATAATCTATAACACTAATAGAGTACGCTAAAGTAGTCTATTTGCATTTTAGCACATGCCAGTGCATGCCAGCCATGGCAGCCATGCCATAATATTTTTTTTTAAATTTAAATAAATGATACTCTTTTTTATAATTCTGTACTCTTTATTTAGGTACCCTCTCTGAAATCATATCTACTCTACTTCTACTTCTACTACTTCTAGAAATAGTTGGCAACCCTAGAAATAAGGCATGTTTTCGTAAAGCAACTGCTGAAGTTAATGTACCGTGACTGTACTGTACAGAAGTACCGACAGCAAATTCCGTTTGACAGCATGGCAAATGACAGGCAGGCCCCACGCAAATATGGATTACCCGTTCCCGTGGAAATCATCATCATCGCCCATTTAATGTCCACACTGCTGGGGCACTGGCCTTCGTTATGGATGAATGGGCCATGAATGGCCCAACGGCACAGAATAAATAATAGTAACAGAAGCTGCACTCTGCGAGACCATTTAAACAAATAGGAACTCTAACTTCAACACGATAAAGTAGAATTCAGCTTGTACAGCTCTAATTACGAACGGCTAGACGTTGCATCTCTTTCTATCGCATATATTCTATCGCGCTCGAGCGGACGGCCCGCTGTAAATAGTATTGAATTGTATCCCGAGATATACCCGAAGCGGTAGGCACTTATCTCGGGTCCTTGAGCGAGTGACGGACGCCTGCAAACGGATTATCGTGTCTTCCGAAGCACGGAGGAGCTCGAGCTAATTTTGGTCACCCATTTCGTGGCTGACCATTGCGAAAGTTGCTTAACTTCAACGATCGCAGGCAGAGCGCGCTACACCACGGGCTTTTCACACTTACTAAGTGCAATGCCATTGGGAAAAAAATTGGAATGCACCCAGGTACTAATATAAATTTTGGACCATTTATAAATAAAATATTAAGCATTACTGAAGAGTCCATTTAGGAATTTATAAAAGGCCTACATGTAAAACTCTCTGTGCCGTGACTGTATGTAAGTACCAACAACAAACGCCGTATTGAGAGCAGTGGCAAAGTGACAGGTCCCGCGCAAATATTATTGGGTAACCGAGCGGAATGCGGTCCAATGCCATTGGGAAAGTTATGGGAATGGACCACGAATAGACTAAAGAACTAATATTATGTTTGGACTATGAATAAATAAAATAATAATTTTAATGTAAGTACTTACAAATATTATTGGGTAACCGAGCGGAATGCGGCCCAATGCCATTGGGAAAGTAATGGGAATGGACCACGAATAGACTAAAGAACTAATATTATGTATGGACTATGGATAAACAAAATAATTATTTTAATGTAGAAAAATTATTGGGTAACTAAGCGGAATGCGGCCTGTGAAAGTAATCTCATCAAAAACATTAAATATGTGAAGTGAGAGCCAACTTCAATATTAGGAAATATAATGCCTTCGTTGTTGACTTCAACGACAAAAGATGTGAGATCTAAATGGGTGCCAAGTTTAACGGTCAGTCCTGAAAATTTAGTAGGTACATAAAATGTTTTATAACAACTTAAAATATAATTTCTTCTTATAACTTAGGATAATATATTGAAGCCTAAGGTCTGACTTGGCTAGTTCTTGTATACGAATTATTATTAGGTACTTACTGAAACAGTCATGGAAGAGCTCTAGTTTCTAGTCTACCAGCAAGCCAAATTTTCGGAAGAATACAATAAGAACTTCGGCTTTAGAGCTTGCGAAGGCTATAATATATGTATATATAATTCGTATATGAAAACTAGCCAAGTCAGACCTTAGGCTTCAATATATTATCCTAAGTTATAAGAAGAAATTATATTTTAAGTTGTTATAAAACATTTTATGTACTAAATTTTCAGGACTGACCGTTAAACTTGGCACCCATTTAGATCTCACATCTTTTGTCGTTGAAGTCAACAACGAAGGCATTATATTTCCTAATATTGAAGTTGGCTCTCACTTCACATATTTTATGTTTTTGATGAGATATCATTACTTTTTGTAGAGAAATTATTAGTAGGTACTTATTCATAATAAAATTAATACCAAATGTGTCAGTATATTTTATTTGGTCAGTTATATTACTTTGCCCTTGTGTATCAGCTACTGACAATGAAACAAATTTTATGCTCGTGTTTGGTGTGGACGTAGAAATATCATTTTTAACAGATTTTCCTATTTCCAACAGTTTATTTTTCATAGTCGTAATAGTGTATGGTGTTTTGCTTGACGAAATTGCAGTAGGTATTTATTGTTCCAGAGCAGATATTGCATTTCCATTTGCGTTTTGATTCTGGTTTCATTAGGCGATAAAGCTTTCCGGACAAACTCGTATCTTTTGCCGCACAATGCACTAATACAGAATACTTAGCAGTAGCAAAGAATACTATATAATTATTACTACCAGGGGGGTGTCACTCCGCAGTTTAGGTACGTTCGGCCGGCGCGCCTGCCGGGCAGGCGTATGGCATAAGGATGCCGCTCGGCTCGTACGCTCCACGTTCGCGCGTAGAACGATCGATCATTTCTGTGATTTTTGTGCACCGAACAATGACTTATAAATGTTCCTATAATCCGTATATAAGATACAGTTGTGTTTACGGGTGTCTAAATAAAAGAAATAACAAAAGAAACAACAAAACCGAACCCGCAAGTCGCTCGCAACCCTAACCAGCGAGCGAGCTGTTTGAGACATTCATAGAAATAAAAACGCTCGCGCGTAGATATTGGGTACAGTTTTGCTTGCATGCGTGAACTCTAGGTTATTATAACAATAGGTAAGCGATGACAAAGCAACCGGAATTGGACTTTATTTCCACGCAGAAAGATTTATTTTTATTTGAATGAGCTTGCAGAGTGAGTCTTCTGTGCCTTAGCACTTTTATTTATTCTGTGTTACTACGTAGCCACTGACCTCTATTATTTATACAATGGACAGGCTGTCTCCATACAAATTACAGCTAATTTTGTGTGGCAATTTAAAGCGCCGCCACTACAAGTGTCCCGAGAACTAATTTTGACACAATCATTATCGCAGTCGACGATATTTTATGTCAGCCAGTGCAGTGTGTAAATAATAGAGGTCAGTGTATATAGCAGTAGTTTGTCTTTTACATTTATCATTTAGCGCCATCTCTTGACAATTTATGGATATAGCCGTTTTTGTTGACATCTAATCTTGCTTCATCATCATCATCATCAGCCATTTAATGTCCCCACTGCTGGGGCACT
The DNA here is from genome assembly GCA_949710035.1 of Crambus lathoniellus. Lineage (NCBI taxonomy): Eukaryota > Metazoa > Arthropoda > Insecta > Lepidoptera > Crambidae > Crambus > Crambus lathoniellus. The sequence continues at coordinate 21,308,314 of OX453314.1, read as the reverse complement.
GGCCTTCCTTATGGATGAATAAGGATATATAATAATAATATTGCTTATTGATTCTTTATTTGCTAACTAGCTTAAGCTGACCCGGCAAACGTTGTTTTGTCATATAAATTATAGTGGACTAAAGTAGAATAAATATTAAGAAGACTATGTCTAATGTGTGTGTTTATACACCAAAAGTTTCCTACACCAGACGATAGATAGCGCTAGTTAGGTATACACTACCAATAAAAGGGCCAAGATTGGTCTCTACTTCCTACAATTATATAAATTAAACTGTAAAGTAGAGTGCGCGTCAGATAACTCTGCGCGCATGCGCGACTGGTGCATTTTTGGCGCTAGTTACAGTACATTATTTATGCTCGCTCAGCTTATGGAAAAGATTAGTTTTCGATTTTGACCGCGCGCAGACGTCAGTGATTACATACTCTTTGGAAGCGGCCATGGAAGAGATGACAGTTTTGCAGTTTTGTATCGAAGTTATAGTCTCACACTCCATTTGGTGCAATTTGGTGTATAAACACACACTATGCAAATTACAAAGGCATATAAACACAGACACACACATAGGCATAGTATACATATTATTTATTTATAAAGAAACTTAGTGTAAATGAAACATAGGTTAACAATGCACCCTTTATTAAGAATAAAACAACAAATATGCATCACTAAAGGCATTACCAATGTTCAAAGAAGTCTTTTTTCAAACACAGCACATCACCAAAGAATTCTATATAAATAACATCACACTCAACACAAACGAGTCTTTTTCTCAAAAAGCGGTACTCCGAGCAACGAAACTATGTAATTGCTAACGGAATTACGGATCTTTACGAAACAGAACATAGCAAATAACAAATTTAACAAACAAAAGTATAATTTAGATTATTTGACATTATTTTCCTTAAGTACACTTTACTCTCTTTAAAGTTTTTACCCTTCCATCAACTTTCAACAATATAGTATAGAAAAAAAGGATTTTTCTCTTCTTTTCTATACTGTGGGTGGGTGTATTAACTTGAAGCCATCTATCGTTGACTTTAGTGAACTATTTATGTGCAAAGTGTGCACCTACAGGGAAAACATAGCAACTTTCGCATTTTTTTGGCTTCTCGTTAGTTCCCATTTGAATGTATGAAGATTGCGCCCCCTGTAGGGCTAACATGACAGCAACGAGATAGTTTGTCGCATTACTTTCGACCAATCAGATCGCTCGTAGATAGCGCGCGTGACTGCTGATTGGTTGGAAGGCGCGCGACAAACTATCTCGTTGCCGTCATGTTAGCCCTACTGGTGGTCGGGTTATAAGTACTATGCTCCGTTTTGACGTGAAAGAAGGACAAACAAACAAACAAACACATTTTCACATTTATCATTACGACTCCGTAGCTCAGTGGTTAGAGCAGTCGCCCGGAAAGCGAAAGGTCATGGGTTCGAGTCCCATTGGAGATGGTTGTGAGATGATGGTCGATTTTTTCTAAATACTTCATTTTCCATTTTTCAATAATAAAAACTGGATTGTGAATGCAAAAAAGTAAAAATTTAAATAACTTTATAATTTATATTAATGTTAATAAATAATTTAAGCGAAAGGTCGTGGGTTCGAGTCCCATCGGAGCTGGTTGTGAGATGATGGTCGATTTTGTCTAAATACTTCATTTTCCATTTTTCAATAATAAAAATTGGATTGTGAATGCAAAAAAGTAAAAATTTCAATAACTTTTTAATTTATATTAATATTAATAATTAATAATATGGATATCGTGCAGCGTGCTAGATGGTGCAAGTTTGTATTTAATTTAACGCGAGGACAAAAAAAGTGTCTGGGTAATTTGGGGTTCGAACTTGGTTCTCACGAGTCCTCAATATTGAATAGCCACTACGCCATCAGCGCTAGCCGAACTTCAAGGGGTATGACGAATTATTGGTATATAACAGAATAAAAACTATCACAAACTTATATTTGTACTTTATCTTATACAAGATCTTATACAGGGTAAGTGCATAGGGAACGCAAATATAAGTTTGTCAACGTTTTATTTAAAAAAAATACTAGTTTCGGATTTTTTCCTTTGTATTCACCAGATTACCTGTCTGCATGCCAAATTTCAGCTTTCTAGGTCATCTGGAAGTGGGTTAGAGTTTTGATTATAGGTGAGTCAGTGATAAAAATAACGATTTTTGGACGTAAATATCTAAATAACCGTTTGAGGTGTGTATATAAAATTTGGAGCACATATTTATCTCGCTAGTCTCAATACATAAGCCAAATTTGACATGTTTCTGTGTAATAGTTTTTGAGTTATGAGGGGGTCAAAAGTGGCTCCAAATGGTTCGTGTTAAGATACACACGGTGCTGCTCGCCAGTTCTGTTTGCTTTTGAACTTGGCTTTGATACGCTCCCGCGTATCTAGATGTACCGAATGGACCCAACAACTAATGAGTTTGGTAAAATAAATAAACCATTAAAAAATATTGCCAAAAGGAAAAGAATGAGAAGCACAGAATATATATTAGTACCTTACGATGAGAAGCATAGGAACGCGCGTTAAAGAACATGTAGCTGACGTTAAATATACGCGCGATAAGAAATCTGCAGTGTGTGAGTGAACATACTTTTGAGGGAACCAGCCAACCAACCCTGAAAAGGTGCCGAAACGTCGGAAAAAGCTAAAAATCTTTTAAAAACGCAAGTGCTAAGAATTACCAATTATGTGTGCAATATACGCGTGATTGATTCAGTAAACAATGGTTTTATTTTAATGTATAGTTCGCGCAGAAATCTAAGATGAGCTTATGTATATTGGACAAAAGATATTAAATTAAAAAGTTTAAATCAAACTTTTTAATTTAATATCTTTTGTCCAATATTATCGCACTGAATATAGGTACGTTAAAGAAACTGAATCATTACATTTTAAACCAATTGAAAATATTTCTTAAAATATTATTTATTTTACGTTACCATTCTGAATGCTGAAAATTTATATACAGAAATACAGTATTAAGTAGCCGAGAATAAATTAATAGAAATGAGTAGTTATAATAAATGCAAAAGTTTCAATGAAATATAAACGAACAGGTAATCCATACTAATATTATAAATGTGAAAGTGTGTTTGTTTGTTTGTTTGTTTGTTTGTCCGTCTTTCACGTCAAAACGGAGCAACGGATCGACTCGATTTTTGGTATGGGGATAGTTTGGGAGCTGGAGCGTAATATAGGCTACTTTTTATTCCGGAAAATTATAAAATAAAAATGATTATTTTGTATAGAAAATCGATAAACTGTCGTACTATGCGATTATTATAAGAATAGGACGGGTTGTTGACAAACTTCACTCTGAAAAGGTACAGTTTGCAAGAAAGTGCAAAACAATATGAAAATAGTTTATTTTTTTATTTTGGCAGAAGGTGGTTTGGGTATTGCCACTTTCCAAACGAAGTTTTTTATTTTTTAAATCCACCTACTTCCCTTTTTCTTCGTACACAACTTTACTGCTCATGCCCTTCGTTATGCCGCCGGCGCCAGACATAGCACAAACATTTGAACTAATGTTTGGACACATGTGGTATTTGAGTATTTGTTCAAAGCTTTGATAAAAAACTAGAACATATTTCTACAGTACTTTGCAATGTCAAAAGGAAAAGTATTCAATGTCCTTGTAGCAGTAACAGCTGCAGTAGCAGCTCAGACCAGCGGGACGATGATTCTCAAATGAGTGGAATAGAAGAGGTGGAATAGCATTAGCAAGCATAATGTGTTGTGTTTTGATTTACAATTGGCGGATTCACGAAAGGCGCCTCCCCGAGTGGCTAGATTGAATCGTTCCCCGTGATACCGTACCGATACCCGGCGCACCCTGGTAACAGCTAGATTCTGACGAATCTAACTTCAATCAACGTGCAGACTCTAGCTGGCCAATTCTTTTACCATGATAGACCAATACAATTTTTCACGAGTCCCCCAATTTACCAATTTTATTGTAAAGTTGATTATTAAATTATTTTCATAACTTGAAATCCTGTTTTATTTAAATTCTTAAACCAGTAAATAGAATCAAAATTCAATTTATTCTGTGTTATTGAAGCATCAGAACAATGTATGAAAAAATGGTTTCAGTTAAATATCACAAAATTTTAATTTGATTGAGATTCAAATTACCTGATCATTTTCGTCAAAGCATACTTTCATGAGCCCTATACCTTCCGAAAAAATCAAGTTAATGATTTGTATAATTAATTATTATCTGCAAATTATTCATATGTTTTGGTTTGCACGAACATCATTATTTATCGTAAGTTATGACATGATCAGCCACGATAAATTTCTTTTTTGCACACCATACTGAAGTGAAGTGAAGTTAGTTTGACAGCACTTTGACAGCTTGACGTCACAACATGGCGGCGTCCCTATCCTATTCTTATTTTAATCGCATAGTACTATACAAAACTGTCATTTCTTCCATAGCCGCTTCCAAAGAGGTATGTCAAAGAGTATTGTAATCACTGACGTTTTAGCCGCTTTGGATTACCTGCTTTTTAATAAGTGACATTTGTTGCAGGCAGTGTATAAAACTTCTTCGCGATCATTTATTTTCATCTATCTATAATAGATGTTGGTGATACGAAGTTTACCGGGTCCACTATAATTAATATGGCAAAACAACGTTTGCCGGGTCAGCTAGTATTGCATAATTTTATGATTTTGCGTAACGTCGACATTTACGTGTCACCAACTAATATTCGGCAATGGGCATTATTTGGGGGAGGTCTATTCCCAGCAGTGGGCGTCGTATGGCTGATGATGATAAATGGGCATTATATGTAAGAAAGTGTTAAAATACAACAAAATAACTGAAGCAAATTCTATTTTTTTGTATTCTGTAAGTACTATTCGGACTAACGACCTCTTGATCATTTGTCCGCACTTGACCACTACTAGAGCAATGACCAAATTTCTGATTGCAATGCTAGATGCAGATGCTAGAGCATTGCAATCAGACATTTGGTCATATAGGTATGCAAATATAAAACATCAGGTTAAGAAATTATCAATTTCAGAACAATGTCATAACGTGTCAATAGGTTTGACACAATACAACATTTTTGAAGTAGAAAATATCCCATTTATTGTATTGCAATAAAATAATCAACTACTTATCATTTAATAGAGTTCTAAATCCAACTTATGCAAATTATTATAATTTGAACCCACCTGTTGATCTTCAGAGTTATCACTCTAGATTTCATTGAGTAACGCGAGTAAAAGTAGTTATATCAGCCCACAGCTTGCCCACGCTTCTGCATAATAAATACATAGACCGTTGGCCAACACTGCCCAAAACAATCACCTACATCCGACAATATAATATTTCCATTTAAAAAACAAACAACAGCTTTAAAACCTTTTTATTAAAACGCAATTTTAAAAATCGAACATCTCTTAAATAAAAAAATGAGTAATAAATTTCCTTTTTTGAAAATTGAGAAGTTCTTTTGTCCGCCTTTGGAGTTCCGTTCATATATGCAAATTGGAGTTATAACTATAATAAAAGACTTTCGAGTGACTAAATGAAGGTTTTAATGTTATGTATAATCTTTGACTATCATGATGTCATAATTTAACAGTTTGCCTTTTATTATCTACTGAAGTTTTTCGTTGGCAACTTTTTATGGTCACTTTAACTCTTCGCTTCTAAGGGTCATTTTATATTAGCTGACTCAAGGTGTCCTACCTATAATAGTGAATGATTCATTATATGCAAACACGTTTTTATTTTGTGTTTTGTCTTTTTACCTACCTTTTAACTACGTGAAATTTCAGTACACAAAATTCCAAAAGCTTAGATCATTTTGGTCGCCCAATTTAATGACTCTTTTTAAAAGATGCAAACAACTGTTCATTAAATGATCTTAGGACATCTAAGCGCATATTTAATCCAGTTCTCCGATGATTCAGTATTTCAAACGAGCGCTGTCTGTCAATAAATTTGCGAAGAAAGCTACGCGCGCAGATGAATAGCAAACAAAATATTTGCTTGGAGCAATCTAAAAATTAAAATGCCAATTCACATATCCAATTCTAATATCCAATATAACTACGCCGCTTGTCTATTTGGAATAATTTGCTGTTATTAAAATGTCTAATACTCTCAGACAATCGTTCTCCAACGCTCCAAATTAGTTTTACAAACAAGAGCTGGTTGTTAATGCAATGAAAGCAGCAACCAAGCTTTTTTGTAGTAATTATAAGCGATCTAACCCACCAAATAAAGTCGTTCTCCAACGCTTCAAATTAGTTTTTCAAACAAGAGCTGGTTGTTAATGCAATGAAAGCAGCAACCAAGCTTTTTTGTGGTAATTATAAGCGATCTAACCTACCAAATAAAGTAGTTCTCCAACGCTTCAAATTAGTTTTTCAAACAAGAGCTGGTTGTTAATGCAATGAAAGCTGCAACCAAGCTTTTTTGTAGTAATTATAAGCGATCTAACCTACCAAATATAATCGTTCTCCAACGCTCCAAATTAGTTTTTCAAACAAGAGCTGGTTGTTAATGCAATGAAAGCTGCAACCAAGCTTTTTTGTAATAATTATAAGCGATCTAACCCACCAAATAAAGTCGTTCTCCAACGCTTCAAATTAGTTTTTCAAACAAGAGCTGGTTGTTAATGCAATGAAAGCAGCAACCAAGCTTTTTTGTAGTAATTATAAGCGATCTAACCCACCAAATAAAGTCGTTCTCCAACGCTTCAAATTAGTTTTTCAAACAAGAGCTGGTTGTTAATGCAATGAAAGCTGCAACCAAGCTTTTTTGTAGTAATTATAAGCGATCTAACCTACCAAATAAAGTCGTTCTCCAACGCTTCAAATTAGTTTTTCAAACAAGAGCTGGTTGTTAATGCAATGAAAGCAGCAACCAAGCTTTTTTGTAGTAATTATAAGCGATCTAACCTACCAAATAAAGTCGTTCTCCAACGCTTCAAATTAGTTTTTCAAACAAAAGCTGGTTGTTAATGCAATGCAAGCTGCAACCAAGCTTTTTTGTAGTAATTATAAGCGATCTAACCTACCAAATATAGTCGTTCTCCAACGCTTCAAATTAGTTTTTCAAACAAGAGCTGGTTGTTAATGCAATGAAAGCTGCAACCAAGCTTTTTTGTAGTAATTATAAGCGATCTAACCTACCAAATATAGTCGTTCTCCAACGCTTCAAATTAGTTTTTCAAACAAGAGCTGGTTGTTAATGCAATGAAAGCTGCAACCAAGCTTTTTTGTAGTAATTATAAGCGATCTAACCCACCAAATAAAGTAGTTCTCCAACGCTTCAAATTAGTTTTTCAAACAAGAGCTGGTTGTTAATGCAATGCAAGCTGCAACCAAGCTTTTTTGTAGTAATTATAAGCGATCTAACCTACCAAATAAAGTCGTTCTCCAACGCTCCAAATTAGTTTTTCAAACAAGAGCTGGTTGTTAATGCAATGCAAGCTGCAACCAAGCTTTTATGTAGTAAGTATAAGCGATCTAACCTACCAAATAAAGTCGTTCTCCAACGCTCCAAATTAGTTTTTCAAACAAGAGCTGGTTGTTAATGCAATGCAAGCTGCAACCAAGCTTTTATGTAGTAAGTATAAGCGATCTAACCTACCAAATAAAGTCGTTCTCCAACGCTCCAAATTAGTTTTTCAAACAAGAGCTGGTTGTTAATGCAATGCAAGCTGCAACCAAGCTTTTTTGTAGTAATTATAAGCGATCTAACCTACCAAATAAAGTCGTTCTCCAACGCTCCAAATTAGTTTTTCAAACAAGAGCTGGTTGTTAATGCAATGCAAGCTGCAACCAAGATTTTATGTAGTAAGTATAAGCGATCTAACCTACCAAATAAAGTCGTTCTCCAACGCTTCAAATTAGTTTTTCAAACAAGAGCTGGTTGTTAATGCAATGAAAGCTGCAACCAAGCTTTTTTGTAGTAATTATAAGCGATCTAATCCACCAAATAAAGTCCTTTAATAATTGAAATATGATATCTATTTATTAAATTGCCACAAATGTATAAACCATTATTAATCCAGTTCTCCGACGCTGCAGATTAGTATTTCAAATAAGAGCTGGTTGTCAATAAACTGCAATGAAAGCTGCGCGATGAATAGCAAACAAAGCATTTGCTTGGGATAATTTAAATAGTTAAATGCCAATTCACACACCCAATAGACACCACAGTCTCTTACGTCTGTTTCGCTAGAATAGGTAAAAGTATAGAAAAGATAATAATGCTGTTATTAAAATGTCTATAAGTACTAACAGTCAATCGTTCTCCAACGATAGATTTAGATTATAGATAGACAGATTTAGATTTCAAACAAGGGCTGGCTGTCAATAAATCTGTGATGAAAATAGGAAGCAGGTTTTTTTATATTTTATAGAGTTCTCAGTAAAATGCCAATTCACAAATATGCCCCCTTAGTCTTGAAATAAATTCCAATAATGTCTTAAAGTCCAAAATAAGTAAAAATTTGTTTAGGTCATTTACTTATTTTAATGTTATTATTTAATGTAGTAGTTATTATTAAAGTGCCACTTATGTATAAACCATTATTAATCCAGTCCTCCAACGCTTCAGATTAGTATTTCAAACAAGAGCTGGCTGTCAATAAATCTGCGATGAAAGCTGCGCGCGCAGATGAATAGCAAAGACATCCGCGTTGTAGTTGTCGCGTCGACACCACGCGTACGGCCATAGCGCTTTCTCTGTACAGTCAGCGTTAAGGCGATACTCGGAAAAAATGTGCTGAAGCGAGATAGCAATGAGAAAACGACGCGCGCGGGAGCGAGACCGATTTTGCAGATTAGGCAAAAAAACGCAAAATCACTTCGTATTAAAAAACTACAGCGATTTAAAAAAAATGCTTCTATACGATCCTCAATATTATTGGTGTCCACTAATTAAACAAATTTCCAATAGTTTAAGTAACCCCATTTAAGAATAATCTTCACTTTTCGTATTTTTAAGAGGTCCTTTCGAAAGTAAAAAGTGTCGAGGCAAAATCATAAAATCGTGTTTTTGAAACTATACGATTCTAGATAAAGGTATGAAGAAATATATATCTTATTACCAGATTTTTAACAACTGTAACCATCCTATAGTTTTAAATCAAAAAGTCCATATTTTTCCGAGTAGCGCCTTAAGGCGATGAATCCCGACCGAAATAGGCACGCTAACGCTTGCTCGGCCGCGCGCGATACACTTCACGCGGAAGTAGCGGCAGCCAGCAGTGAACTGTGAACTCGCGAGCGCCCCGCGAATCGAAGATCACTTAAAATTCAATTAATAATTAAATAATGAAAATTTTACACTTATGACGGCCGAAATCCCTCGGCTAATCAAAGACAATTATTTTCGTATATTTTTCAATAACTAAAACAAAGTATACTGCAAGTAAAACAATATTTGGATTACGATTAGACGGATGTTTGGGATTTTATTTGACACAGTAAAATATCACCAATCGAAAAAATACGGCCGGAAGCACTAGATAAATAACTGCAAAATAACATATATTTTTTCCACGTATTAAGTACTTGTGAGTTGCTAGTAATCCATAATTTAAAATACCCTATTTTGGGGAATGCCCGCCTTAAATTGATTTAAGTGTCTAGTTTAAAGTAGTCAAAATCATTTGGGAAAACATAAAACCAATTTGATCTACGCAGTTCGAATCAAAGAAAGAACAAAGCTCTCAAAATATCTGTGCATAAATGGACAACACCATAATACACAGATAGTTTTGAGAGCTTTGTTTGCTTAGATAATTTTGAACACTCTGACTGCTCATATAAATATGAAACAATGAGTGCCAAGATATTTTGAACACCTTGCGTGCTTACAACAATTTGATGATTCGAACGGCTTAGATCAAATTGTGTTTATGTTTTTCAGATCTTTTCGACTACTCTAGACGCTTATATCAGTTTGACGCTGACTGTACGTTCGGTATTAATAACGTTTGGGAAGCTCGATTACTATGAGCATAGTTATTTGATAAGTACGATTCTGGTAATATTTGGTGATAGGTTTCATGTTACGTTAGACAGCATAAGAAAAAGCATAATTTCACTTTTACAAACGCTTAACAAGCTTGATAAAAATAGAGTTTTGATTTGGGTATTCCTCGATGTGTCATTTTGTTTCAATTTTGTGTTTTAATTGTCATTATCAATAAGCAATAGCTTTGATTGAGTCTCGATTATCTTATTACGTAACGTTAACCAAACAGACACATGCACTTTTTACTTCATAGTTCAAAGACTTCATTCATACAGTACAAGATTTATAGAGTGAGCAGATAGAGTGCACCAGATATCTAGGTACCTATGTATAATGAAGACCTAGCACCTATATTATCATTGCACCCATGTGAAGCCGGGAGGTTACATTACACTAGTATGTAATAATCAAATCCCAGCTATTAAACCACATTTCTACAAGTTTTACTTTAAATTATAAACAAGAACTCATTTAGTCTTGAACACCTACATGCGTGCATCTGTAAAGTTGCAGCTAGCGGTAGCACTTGCCGAGTGCACCAGATATGTAATAATCCCGAGGCATCGTTACATTGGCACGTTCCAATAGTTGCCGCTGTTTGCCCACGCAAGTTACAAGCGATCGCGGTTATGACATTTAATAAAATACTAGAGTTATGTGATGAGTTATTGATTTGTTCTTCGATTTTCGTATGAAAAAAAAACGCTTACCTAAATGTTAGTTTTGGCCAAGCATTTTTTTTAAGTGATCACTATTTTTTCAGCTTTCAGAAAAGTATAATTTCAATGTTTAGAGTGAAGTAGTTAATTCACAACTGAATGGTTCTTGGTAACAATTCTGAAAATTGTCTAAAAAATCGACGTCGGTAAAGTTATGACCCCTAGTTCACTGGACTTAATTAATTTATTGCTAATGACCTTCCCTTTCAACTGTCACCCTGTATAATACCTCTATGCTGACGCAGCGTTTTCCAATCTGATTACGCTATGCTAACAGAGGCAATTACTACTTCAATAGCTTTCTTCTGTTCAGAAGGCACATCACATTTCAATCAATTTAGATGCTTTAGAAATCAAGTCGCTATCTCTTCTTCTTTGTACCAATCCAACGCGTTGGCTGCACGCAACCATCGTTGCTTTGTTAAAACACCTCTTTACTCGCGCCGTACGGAACTAGTATTGTAAAGCGAAATTAACGGTCTGTCTTCTTGGAATTTGCAATTTATGACTTGATGTGTAAAAAGTTATGCAAAATCTGTGGGTGTAACCCCATTATAATGCGGGTTGATCACGAAACATCTTTACGTGATATTATAAGTAGTTAGTTCTGTTTTCTTGGTTTTCTTACGTTTATTTCAGTTAATTTTCGTTGGGTAAGATAGGTAACATTCTCAACTTAAAATAATTGCATTACTGCTATTAATAGCTGTATTTTTATATAGGTATGACATATTTCTAATATTTCTGTGTATGACTTTTGACAGCTAACCATCTTTTTAAAGGAGTTAAAAACTTATTGTTTTTTCCCGATGCAAAGCAGATCTTTCACTAAAGCATCACTATAATACCTATCCTGAATGTCCCAAAATAAAAAGGAATGACCAAAATTTATATACCAAGTGACCACTAAAAGCGAGGGTTGTTTTTGATCAATAAATCGCGTGACTTTGTTTGACTCATTCCTTTAAGTGAGAGTTTACTGCTTAAATAAGACTGCGATATTTTGTTACCGTGTAAAATAGGTAGGTACTTATTCAAGATGTGGTAAAGATAGATTTAAATACCTTTGCAGGAGCCGAAACGTTAAGGACAATAAAAGTAAACTAAGTAGGTACTTACCTATCTGTGTCTTAAAACTTTAATCTGTCATCATCTCGCGAAAATCTAACAACTGATTACTTCGATCAACAATAACACTTAGTTCTGTTGATCGAAGACTGATTATGAGTATTTAATGAATCACACGTTTAACACTTTTTTACATCAACATAGTGTAGTGTCAGGCTGTGTGGCATATAGGAGAGGGAGATATTATATCCAGCGGAGGGCGGGGAAATTGTTGCCAGGGAGATGGTGTGCGGTGTTCCACAGGGATCGGTACTGGGTCCGCTCCTGTGGAACATCGGATACGATTGGGTATTGAGAGGGGTTCTTTTGCCCCGGATGGCAGTCGTCTGCTATGCAGATGACACGCTAGTAGTGGTTCGCGGCAAGACATACGAGGACGTGAGGAGGCTGGCAGGAATTGGAGCCTCCCTAGTAACAGAGAGAATCCGCATATTAGGATTGAACGTGGCCATTGAGAAGACGGAAGCGGTGTTTTTTCATGCCCCACGGAGGCGGCCTCCAGCGGGGGCAAACATACGGGTGGATGGGGCGTGGATTCCTCTCCGCCCATGGATAAAATACCTGGGGCTAGTGCTTGACGGACGATGGAAGTTCGACGAGCACTTTCGTCAACTGGCCCCGAAGGTAACGAAGGCGGCAGGGGCATTAGGACGGTTGCTGCCTAACACCAGTGGCCCGGGGGACACATGCCGGAGGCTTTTCGCCGGAGCGCTGAGAAGCATGGCCCTGTACGGGGCGCCAGTCTGGGCTGACAAGCTCAACGATGAAAATCGGAGATGCTTACGTCGGCCACAGAGAGCGATCGCAATTAGGATTGCAAGGGGGTACAGGACCATGTCCTTCAACGCAGCGTGTGCGCTGGCAGGTACACCTCCCTGGGAGTTAGACGCCCAGCTGATGATGGAGGTGTACCAGCAAAGAAAAAGTGCCATAGCTAATGGGGACAGTATGGCCCCAGCAGAGTTGACGGCAGCTCGACGTCGTGCGGATGAGCAGTTGATGGTCCGGTGGGAGGGGCTACTGGATGCGGATCCAGCGGGCAGGCGGACAGCCGAGGCCATCCGCCCAGTATTGAGGCAATGGTGCAGCCGGAAGTACGGGTCGTTGACCTTCAGGCTGGCACAGGTGTTTTCTGGGCATGGATGCTTCGGAAAATACCTGTGTCGGATTGGAAGTGAGGCGACCACACGGTGTCACGATTGCGGCGCTGGGGTGGACAGTGCGGAGCACACCTTACAGGAGTGCCCTGTCTGGTCATCGCAGCGTAGTAATCTGTGCGCTGTGGTAGGAACAGACCTCTCGCTGCCAAGCATGGCTCGTGCCATGCTTGGTAGCGACAGGTCCTGGGATGCGGCAGTCTCCTTTTGCGAGGATGTCGTCTCGCAGAAGGAGGCATCGGAGCGGATCCGCGAGCAGGAAGCTCATGCGGATCGGCTCCGACGAAGACGGGTGGGACGGAGGATGCGGCGCTTTGCGCACCTCATTCCACTTTAGTGGGTGTTGGACCGTGCAGTGCGGGTGACGGCCTGTAGCCAGTCCAGCCGGGTAGTATGGGGGGATGGCCTCGCTTGGTCGGCCTCCTCCCGCCGCGTAGGGGCTCGGGATGCCGGGCCAGCCGTCGGGTCGCGGGAGGAGATTGTCACATCGGACCCTCCACAGTGCGGCTCCTACTGACGGCGGTGAGAGCAAGTAGTGAGGGGTTTAGTGGGTATTCCCCCTTTCTGACCCCCCATCGAGTCCCTGTCGCTGGATGGGGGGTCAGAAAGCGGATAGGTGAGTCCCACATAACCACCGCTCGCACATACCGTACGCGGGCGGGGTATGCGTAAACGCATTCCCCTCACTATAAAAAAAAAAAAAAAAAAAAAAAAAAGGCTGTGTGGCATATAGCAGGCTCATCTTATTAAAGTAATCCAGCGAGTTTTCTTATAAATCAAATAAATAACACTTGTAGTCTTTAATAACAACAGGGTCAAACGAATGACAAATATTATGTTGGACTTAATAATATAAAACATTGGAAACGTCTTTAAAGTAGTGGACTGTTAATCGAGAAAGGTTTTTATTGCGTTTGAAACGCAACAAATTACGAGAATTGATTAACAAATACAAAATGGCCGTCAAATTAACAGTTTCTTGGTATTTTCACGTGGTGAAGGGTGCTGATTCCACGCAGAAAACATTGACGACGTACATTTAAGAGCTTACTAGCTGATTTTACCGATATTGTATGCCTCAATGTGATTATGACGTCTTCTATTGATTGAGGATTTGTCGGCGTAGTAGCGTCTGATAAACTTTGATAGGGAATAATTAAAAAAAAAACGAAACTTTACAATCAAAAAGGCACAGGCGTGTCAGCATAATGTCAGTGAACAGAACGGAAGTTGGAAGCTAACGACGAAAGTGTTGTCTGTAGCACAAAAAATTGTTGCTCAGTAAAACAACAATTATATTATTCCTACTTAAAAATCCAAAAATGAACAGGAAATAGTTCTGGAGCGAAATTAATATCTGCACCATTTAAACTTTCTTTGTTTACGTACGTGATAGTAAACTTTATTAGAATTCAAAATTGTAGAGACAAAGTATTTTATGCTCGAGCTAATGCTATCGATAATTTAAAAGATCAAGTACATAAGTAGCTTCAAATAGTAATCAAAACTAAACAAATTTTAGTCCAAAAAGGTTATAAACTTGTATTAAAGACTTTTCACACAACACATTTTTTGCGACTATTAGCATCTTGCTAAACGTCACATTGACATTTTCGTTTGCTCACCAACGAACCTTGTCGTTACAAAAAGCACTCGTTACAGAGACCAGTGAAGTGAAGTGAAGTGGAGTGAAGTGTTTCCGAGCTATGGAGTGACACCGGCACCATGTACCGGCCGAACTTCTACGAAAGCACCTGTTTTCGGTGCAACGAAATCGTGTACCAGGTGGACCGGGTAGGCCCCCTGAAGGACTTTACGTTCTTCCATAGTGGATGTTTTAAGTGCGCTGTATGTGGGACCAAATTGACTTTAAAGGTAAGGGTTTATTTATATTTGGTCATTTTAGGCTAAGGCAGTAAAACTACCCTGTTTTCATTTAAATTCGTGGGTACTTAATAGAACAGGAGATCCCTTTGTAGCCTCTTTAAAGATTTTTCTCTTTTAAGCACTAAGTAGGTACTAAATGGGCTTAGGTATTTAAGGGCCGGCGGTAAGTGAAAAGCGTAAAACAGCTTCCAACGTTTTAAACTTTGAACATAGAATTAACGACAGATATTACTTTAAAAAATATGATAGTGAACAGGAATAGTTACTCTACAATAACACCGTGGAAAATTTTAAATATTTTACTCACGTTAATGGCAAAAAAAACGCAAACTTCACTAAAAACAGTGAAATCAACGTTTTTTGTTTTAAAGATATTGTTAAAGAAAAATAATCTTTTTAATAATATTTAATGTTAAATTAAATGACAATGAAACATAGAATTGATTCACCGCGCCATATTTTCCGTTTTTTATATAAATTGAGAACAATCTGGCGTCAAAGATTGACAATTTTGAAGCGCGCTTCGCTCATACATTTTCGTATAGAACGCGAAGATAAATAAAACATTGTTTATATACAAGCCACCCTAGCAGCAAAATTTAGTAAGCCCGCTGATTTCAAGGTGAGAGCACGTCGCTTTTTCTCAGCTTCTGACACTCGAAATCAGACTATCTGTACACAAACACTTTGAGCGGTGGTAAAGAAAAGGTAGGTAAAGTAAAATTTCCAAAAATCCGGAAAGCGATACAAATATCAGGACATAACTAGTTTTCCACTCAACAATTTGTTTGATACGTCATCACATCAGATATCTGGTCAAATGCTGGAGCCAGGAAGTGGCTGATGGAACTACTCACCAATTCAACGTACGTAACCACTTTGAATCGTCTAGATGAAAACTCTTGTGCAAAGTAGTTTCGAAAGTCTGATGCTGGAGTCAGGAGGTGGTTGATGGAACTCTTCAACGATCCAACGTAAACACTTCGAGTTTGGGCTTATTTGAATCGTCTTGATGAGAACTCTTGTGCCAAGTAGTTTCCAAGGTCAAATTCTGGAGCCAGTAAGTGGCTGATGGAACTCTTCATCAATTCAACGTAAACACTTCGAGTTTGGGCTTGTTTGAATAGTCTTGATGAGAATTCTTGTACCAAGTAGTTTCGAAAGTGTGATGCTGGAGTCAGGAGGTGGCTGATGGAACTCTTTATCAATTCAACGTAAACACTTCGAGTTTGGGCTCGTTTGAATCGTCTTGATGAGAACTCTTGTGCCTAGTAGTTTCGAAAGTCTGATGCTGGAGTCAGGAAGTAGTTGATGGAACTCTTTAACGATCCAACGTAAACATTTCGAGTTTGGGCTTATTTGAATCGTCTTGATGGAAACTCTAGTGCCAAGCAGTTTCGAAGGTAATGCTGGAGTCAGGAGGTGGTTGATGGAACTCTTTAACGACTCAACGTAACCACTTCGAGTTTGGGCTCGTTTGAATCGTCTTGATAAAAACTCATGTGCCAAGTAATTTCCAAGGTCAAATTCTAGAGCCAGTAAGTGGCTGATGGAACTCTTCATAAATTCAACGTAACTACTTTGAGTTTGGGCTCGTTTGAATTGTCTTGATAAGAACTCTTGAGCCAAGTTGTTTCCAAGGTCTATTGCTGGAGCCAGGAAATGGTTGATGGAACTCTTCAATGATTCAACGTAACCAGTTTGAATTGTCTTGATGAGAACTCTTGACAAGAAAACAGGAACGCAATGTTGAAAATTTAAAAAAATCCAAGATTGCGGCCCACTTTTTGTGTGTGGGGCCAATTTTGGCAAAACTTGGGTTTTGGTACTATTTTGTCAAAAAAACAGCAACGCAATGTTAAAAATATTAAAAAATTCAAGATGGCGGCCAACTTTTTTGTTTGTGGGCCGATTTTGATAAAACTCGGTTTTGGGTACTATTTTGACAAGAAAATAGGAACGCAATGTTAAAATTATTGAAAAGTCCAAGATGGCGGCCAACTTTTTTGTTTGTGGGCCGATTTAAATGAAACTCGGTTTTTGGTACTATTTTGACAAGAAAACAGCAACGCAATGTTAAAAATATTATAAAATCCAAGATGGCGGCCAACTTTTTTGTTTATGGGCCGATTTTGATGAAACCGGTTTATGGTATCATTTTGATAGGAAAACAGGAACGCAATTTTAAAATATAAAAAAATCCAAGATGGCGGCCAACTTTTTTGTTTGTGGGCCGATTTTGATAAAACTCGGTTTTGGGTACTATTTTGACAAGAAAACAGGAACGCAATGTTAAAATTATTGAAAAGTCCAAGATAGCGGCCAACTTTTTTGTTTGTGGGCCGATTTAAATGAAACTCGGTTTTTGGTACTATTTTGACAAGAAAACAGCAACGCAATGTTAAAAATATTATAAAATCTAAGACGGCGGCCAACATTTTTGTTTATGGGCCGATTTTGATGAAACACGGTTTATGGTATCATTTTGATAAGAAAACAGGAACGCAATTATAAAATATAAAAACATCCAAGATGGCGGCCAACGTTTTTGTTTGTTTATGGGCCGATTTTGATAAAAGTTGATTTTTGGAACTACTTAAACATGAAAACAGTAAAATTGACGCCAGACGAGAAAGCTCTTCAACAGTCAACAGCACTGACACGAAATTTTATGTATGCAAGTTATTTAAATTTTTACTTTTTTGCATTCACAATGCAGTTTTTATCATAGAAAAATGGAAAATAAAGTATTTAGAAAAAATTGACCCGTCTCACAACCAGCTCCGATGGGACTCGAACCCATTTCCATTTTTCTTTATATATGCATTCAATTATGGTGGGTGATCCTGCACGGTGCACCTAAGGTTGGCCCCGGACGCGAGAACTCTGCAACGGTCAATAGCAATGCCATGAAATTTTCTATAAGCAATCCTTTATGATGGCCTGTTAAGTTTCTGTTCGTCTCGATTTAGTTCAACAGTAAAAATTAAATAATTATAACTAAAAAAATTAAATAAACAAAAAAAAATATACAAGCTTTTATTAGTTAAAACTAAAAAGTTTAAAAAATATTTAATTCAGATTGGAAATATGCCGTTTTATATTTCTAAGCCACTAAAGCTCCTTCGTCAATATCAAAATAATCCCATATCGCAATTACATATTTTATAACCCTGAAACTTTATAAGTATCATTTACTTACTGTGCCCGCGACTTCGTCCGCGTGGTATGGTGACTTTCGGCAGCATTTTTTATTTTTTGGCATATTATTTTGCAAATACACTTAGGCATATTGCCCGTTCCCCCACATACGCTGCGCTACGCCGCCGCCGCTCATTGTGTATGGTGCGCGGCGTTTGGAAAGTTTCTTACTTCCGTTAATTTCAGTTTCACATTTTGTAATGACTCCGTAAATCTTTGTTTTTCTATTATCATTTTATTTTGTGGGCCGTAAGCTTTTTGTCGACGTCATTACACAAAAACTTCCATTCTCTATTTTTACCACCTGCTTAGTTTTCAATATTTACAGTAATTTTGCTCCACCAATTTTAAATTAAAAGTTAGAATCGCACCGTCCTCTTTTTTAATGCTCTTCTCTGTGCCATTTCTAGAAGCTACCGTGTAAATGCAATCTGTGACATGGTCGAATAAAAATGAAGATTTTTTGTGGCAGTAAAAATTTAGTTTTATTTATTCGAACGCATCGAATTAGTGGACACCACCTTTAGAGTAAAATTAATACAAACTTTGAATGTCGTATTTATTTGTATCTAATCAAAAGCCTAAATAATAAGTTTCAAGTTTCTAGCTTTAAAATTAACGTAATTTTCATACAAATTTTCGTCTCCTATTTCAACCCCTTACAGCCCTTTTTTCGCATTAAAAAGCAGCTTATGTTTTTTCTCAGGCTCTAGATTATCTCTGTACCAAATTTTATTGAAATCGGTTCAGTAGTTTAGGTGTGATTGCGTAACACACAGACAGACAGAGTTACTTTCGCATTAAAAACATTTGTGTACGTAGTATGTAATATATTTCAATTTATATTAATTGTGTACTAGTCACTGTTTCAAGCTTTCAAATAAAAGCGTGTTACATTTTAATAACGGCAAAAGAGAGAAAAAACTAAAGTTAACAACCTTTTTGACCTTTTGTAATTTTTTACACTGCGTTCTTGTTTTATTGTCAAAATAGTACCAAAAACCGAGTTTCATCGAAATCGGCTTATAAAAAAAAGAGTTGGCCGCTATCCTGGATTTTTTTATTTTTAACATTGCGTTTTAGTTTTCGTGTCAAAATAGTACCAAAAACCAAGTTTCATCGAATTCGGCCCACAAACAAAGAAGTTGGCCGCCATCTTAGATTTTTTAATATTTTTAATATTGCGTTGCTGTTTTCTTGACAAAATAGTACCAAAACCCAAGTTTCATCGAAATTGACCCACAAACAAAAAAGTTGGCCGCCATCTTGGATTTTTTAATATTTTTAATATTGCGTTGCTGTTTTCTTGGCAAAATAGTACCAAAACCCGAGTTTCATCGAAATTGACCCACAAACAGAAAAGATGGCCGCCATCTTGGATTTTTTTTATATTTTTAATATTGCGTTGCTGTTTTCTTGACAAAATAGTACCAAAACCCGAGTTTCATCGAAATTGACCCACAAACAAAAAAGTTGGCCGCCATCTTGGATTTTTTAATATTTTTAATATTGCGTTGCTGTTTTCTTGACAAAATAGTACCAAAACCCGAGTTTCATCGAAATTGACCCACAAACAAAAAAGTTGGCCGCCATCTTGGATTTTTTTATATTTTTAATATTGCGTTGCTATTTCCTTGACAAAATAGTACCAAAACCCGAGTTTCATCGAAATTGACCGACAAACAAAAAAGTTGGCCGCCATCTTGGATTTTTTAATATTTTTAATATTGCGTTGCTGTTTTCTTGACAAAAGAGTACCAAAACCCGAGTTTCATCGAAATTGACCCACAAACAAGAAAGTTGGCTGCCATCTTGGCTTTTTAATATTTTTGATATTGCGTTGCGTTGCTGTTTTTTTGGCAAATAGTACCAAAAACTGAGTTTCATTAAAATCAGCTAACCAACAAAAAGTTGGCCGCCATCTTGGATTTTTTAATAATTTTGACATTTTGTATCTGTTTTCTTGTCAAAATAGTACCAAACACCGAGTTCATCAAAATTGACCTTACAAAAGAGTTGGCCGCCATCTTGATTTTTTTAATATTTTTAACATTTCGTTGCTGTGTTCTTGTCAAAATAGTACCAAAAACCGAGTTTCATCTAAATCGGCCCACAAACAAAAAAGTTGGCCGCAATGAAGAGCTCTCATGAAGACAATTCAAACGAGCCCAAAAATGAACTTGTTACGTTAAACCGTTGAAGAGTTCCATCAGCCACTTCCTGGCTCCAGCAATAGAGCTTGGAAACTACTTGGCAAAAGAGTTCTCATCAAGACAATTCAAACGAGCCCAAACTCAAAGTGGTTACGTTTATTTGTTCAGGAGTGCCATCATCCACTTCCTGACTCCAGCATCAGACCTTCGAAACTACTTGGCACAAGAGTTCTCATCAAGACGATTCAAATAAGCCCAAACTCGAAATGTTTACGTTGGATCGTTGAAGAGTTCCATCAACCACCTCCTGACTCCAGCATCAGACTTTCGAAACTACTTGGCACAAGAGTTCTCATCAAGACGATTCAAACGAGCCAAAACTCGAAGTGTTTACGTTGAATTGATAAAGAGTTCCATCAGCCACTTACTGGCTCCAGAATTTGACCTTGGAAACTACTTGGCACAAGAGTTCTCATCAAGACGATTATAATAAGCCCAAACTCGAAGTGTTTACGTTGGATCGTTGAAGAGTTCCATCAACCACCTCCTGACTCCAGCATCAGACTTTCGAAACTACTTAGCAGAAGAGTTCTCATCAAGACTATTCAAAGAAGCCCAAACTAGAAGTGTTTACGTTGAATTGATGAAGAGTTCTATCAGCCACTTACTGGCTCCAGAACTGGACCTTGGAAACTTCTTGGCACCAAAGTTTCGATCAAGAACATTCAAATGAGCCCAAGCTCGAAGTGGTTACGTTGAATTGTTGAAGAGTTCCATCAACCACCTCCTGACTCCAGCATCAGACGTAGGAAACTACTTGGCACAAGAGTTCTCAGCAAGACTATTCAAATGAGCCCAAACTCCCAACTGGTTACGTTGAAATGTTGAGGAGTTCCTTTGACTGTCTGTAAGATGCTGTATCAGCCCCCAGATGTCAAACATGGCAAATCAAACGCATCAAATACGTAAAGTTACTTTCTGACAAAAAAACAGTTATTACTTTTTTAATTTTCTGAATTACATTTTTTCGTGCTAGGGCGGAGAAGTTTGTGTGAGTGAAGGCACACATATACAGATTAGCTTCGTCAATACCTACGCGCTGGCTTACAGCCGGCCCTTAAGACACAAATAATATCTTAAATTATAGAGAATTTATCTACATTTAAAGGTACATTTAAGCCACGGGGTACCACGGCCCGTAATAAATAAATTCTTACTATTATAAAATGATTATTATTTTATTAAAATACAAGCATCCGTTTTTTTCTGGATCGGTAAAATTCAGTGTTGTGCACAAACGGCCACCCGGACACGTTTTCCGTCCCGGAACGGAAGGCCCGCAATTGCCGCGATTGTACAACAAGTGCATAAAACATACCATTTTACCCGAGACGTATATATCCACCCGAGCCGTAGGCGAGGATGGATAGTCAATTCGAGGGTAAAATGGGTTTTATGTGCGAGTTATACACTCTGCTTTTCACTTCGAGTGTGAGGAAATTACAATATTGCAAAAAAGAAAAAATAAAGACTTCGCCATATTGGCGGGAAAACTTTCTTTTTCTTTTTTTTTATACGTGGAAGTGGCAGCACAGTTACTTAGCATAGATCGTAGTCCATAATGCTCTTGAAATACTTATTTCTTACAAAACTCATTAATTTTGCCTAGTTTTATTTATTTAGTAATTTAACATGGATTATGTACAAAATTTAAGAACCAGAATGTAACAACAAGTTTATTTAACGAAGTTTAATTGCGTGTGTGACTGTTTACCTGACGACCTTTGTCTTAGAGTCTGAGACTTTAGACGAAGATTTTACTTTACGCACGAGAGCATAAAAAGCGATTGTATGCAGCCTATACCCAACATAAACACGAACTTTACGAGCATGAGAAGTGAAATAGTATATTTCATTGCGAGTGCGGAAAGCCTGTCATTGCAAAGAGTTCCGAACGTGTACTGAACAACTATTTTTAATACAGTTGCGAAAAAATGAAGCAATTTAATAAAATAATAAAAACACAATAAACTCAACTAACTAATCGTAAAAGAATATAAGCAAGCAGAGATTTTTTTTGTTTTCTTCACCCATTCTGGGTAGGCAAAGGGAACTATGCCCATACAGC
Source organism: Crambus lathoniellus (assembly GCA_949710035.1). Lineage (NCBI taxonomy): Eukaryota > Metazoa > Arthropoda > Insecta > Lepidoptera > Crambidae > Crambus > Crambus lathoniellus. The sequence continues at coordinate 21,285,897 of OX453314.1, read as the reverse complement.
CAAGTCTTCAGTAGAAGTTTTTTATTGATATGAAATGAAAATGAAATTAAATGAGATGAAATGAAATGAAACCTAACCTTACAAAAGCAATTCTAATCCTACAGGAGCGCCTTTCTTTATTTCTCACTTTTACTATATCGTTTTCCATTAAAGGTACATTATTGCACTAATTCTACCAAACACCACAATAAAAACTAATTTAGAAAATTAAGAAATAAGGTCCGTCATTTTCTTTTCACTTACCCGCGCAAACTCCTATAAGCAGAGACTATGGCAGTGCACGTCATACAGCCAACTTTTTTAAATTTAGAAATTTAATTTGGCCGATACTAATATTAATTTAATGTTTAAATTTTAATTAAAATTACTTTTAAATCTGAAATTGAAACAAATTACCGAGTAGCTATTTTTTTGAAATATTTTCATGAATCATATAAACTTCTATGATTTTTTTTTAGTAAAAACTTCGTGGTTTGTTTTTTTCTTTTTATTATACTTTATTTTGACAGTTGGGAAAGAAAACGCACGAGTTCGGGAAAGGTAAAGAAAAAGCTCTAGTGTGTAATAGCCCACATCCCGAACGCTATACGTCCCTGCAATACGCCACTTTTTGAGCAACTGTATTAAAATAGTAGATTTCATTACAAGTGCGGAAAGCCTGTCATTGCAAAGAGTTCCGACAAATGTCTACCCGAGCCGAGGCGCAGCCGAAGGTGAGGGTTGACAGTCGGAACAAGTTGCAATGACGGTTCCGCACGTGTACTGAACAACTATTTTTAATACAGTTGCGAAAAAATTAAGCAATTTAATAAAATAATAAAACACAATAAACTCAACTAACTAATCGTAAAAGAATATAAGCAGAGACTTTTTTTGTTTTCTTCACCCATTCTGGGTTGGCAAAGGAAACTATGATCATACAGCCAAGGCTTCAGTAGAATTTTTTTATTAATATGAAATGAAAATTAAATTAAATGAGATGAAATGAAATGAAACCTAACAAAAGCAATCCGAATCCTACAGGAGCGCCTTTCCTTATTTCTCTCTTTTACCACATCGTTTTCCATTAAAGCCACATTATTGCACTAATTCCACCATACTAAGTACCTACCACAATAAAAACCAGAAAAAACTAATTTAGAAAATTAAGAAATAGGTCCCTCATTTTCTTTTCACTCAAACTCCTATAAGCAGATACTATGGTAAATAGTGCACGTCATACCATATTTAGTATCTGTGGTCATACAGCCAATTTTATGTATTTTTTATATTCATAAATTTAATTTGGCCGATACTAATATTAATTTAATGTATAATTAAAATTACTTTTAAATCTGATATTGAAATAAATTAGAAGCTTCTTTTTAGAAATTGCATGAATCATAAAAACTTCTATGATTTTTTTTTTGTAAAAACTTCGTGGTTGGTTTTTTTCTTTACATCATACTGCTCGGTAACTAGGATTTACTAGTATGGTAAGAGGCTGTGTAAGTTGGCATGTGCAACACAGTGTATTGTTTAGATAGAACGTTCCATTTTCAAATTACTTTGCAATTCAAGCAGGTGAATGCTTTAATTGTAAAGTAACTTTACCATTCAAGCTATGCAAAACTCCTTGGTCAAACAATATTTTTTACATCATACTGCTCGGTAACTAGGATTTACTAGTATGGTAAGAGGCTGTGTAAGTTGGCATGTGCAACACAGTGTATTGTTTAGATAGAACGTTCCATTTTCAAATTACTTTGCAATTCAAGCAGGTGAATGCTTTAATTGTAAAGTAACTTTACCATTCAAGCTATGCAAAACTCCTTGGTCAAACAATATTTTTTTCATAAAATGATAAGAAAACTATTTACTGTAGAGAACAATGAAAATGGCGGTTAAAATAAGTACATTTACAAGTTTTGGCAAATTTTGAATAAATATTTTCTCTCTTATAAAAGAATCATTTTGTCATAACAATATAAATGTTTTATTTACCTCGCATGAATGATGTAAAGTAGAATGCTTACCTCGGTTGCAAGTAGCTATTACACCCTCGAACTATATTCGCCCTCGCTCGTTTCGCTCGCTCGGGCGTCTAAATATCTCGGGTGCACTCGATCCTTTAGCGCCCTTTGCGAGCTGCGCTCGCACGGGCGCCAAATTGGATCTTGTTTTGTAATAGCTCACTTACGTTCCTTGTGTAACAAACTACTATTTCATAAAATGATAGGAAAACTATTTACTGTAGAGAACAATGAAAATGGCGGTTAAAATAAGTACATTTACAAGTTTTGGCAAATTTTAAATAAATATTTTCTCTCTTATAAAAGAATCATTTTGTCATAACAATATAAATGTTTTATTTACCTCGCATGAATGATGTAAAGTCGAATGCTTACCTCGGTTGCAAGTAGCTATTACACCCTCGAACTATATTCGCCCTCGCTCGTTTCGCTCGCTCGGGCGTCTAAATATCTCGGGTGCACTCGATCCTTTAGCGCCCTTTGCGAGCTGCGCTCGCACGGGCGCCAAATTGGATCTTGTTCTGTAATAGCTCGCTTACGTTCCTTGTGTAACAAACTACTATTTTGATAGACAATATTTTGACAGTTGGGAAAGAAAACGCACGAGTTCGGGAAAGGTAAAGAAAAAGTTCGAGTGTGTAATAGCCCACATCCCGAACGCTATACGTCCCTGCAATACGCCACTTTTTGAGCAACTGTATTAAAAAAATATTTATAACATTAGTTACATTGTGAAACCTTCACCTAATAATCCTGAGATTCAGACAGTACCAGAAACATTTTGTAAAACCACAAGACAGTTTTATTGTGGTAGGTATACATTATAACATTACAATCATATACAAAAATTAGACCGGCCGCAGCATCAACCGCATGTCTGATATACCTACACGATAAAAGCGCCCATTTATCTTATAAAAGAACTTTCAAAAAGAGCCGACGAACTTTCGAAGTCACATCGGGCGACCAAAAAACTCAATCACTTTTCAATCAAAGTCTACCTTTAACTGTATCACGTATTTCGGCGATTCTATTCGGAATAGCGTTAATGTCGAATTCGACAAAAACGATGTCTGTGACACCGACTTTTCGACAAAAAAATATGTTCGGTTGACGCAAGGTTCCGTTTAATTAACTAGTGTGCGTTTATTTAATAAGCCATTTTTTTTTTTACAATAATGTAAAAGATTTAATTTATTATCTAGAGCTTTTACTGTTCAATCAAAGTCTACTTTTAACTGTATAATAGTACTGCTATTTTATTCAGAAGCGTTATTGTTGAATTTGACAAAAACTAAAGCTAAAGTCTGTGACACCGACGCGAATAAACGGTGAATCGTAGGTGTAGTAGATTACTTATAGGTTAACTACTTATAGGTTGTGTTTAATTACCACATTAAACAAATACCATTGGTATTAGTTTTTTGTATACTTATATTAGAAAGGAATACTTAGATCTCAGTTATAGGTTAACACTTATAGGTTGCGTTTAATTACTACTCTTACACATTAAGCAAATACCATTGGTATTAGTTTTTGGTATATATTAGAAAGGAATACTTAGATCCACATTTTTATTAATTTTATTTAATATGCAACCTAGAATATTATCCGAATGAGATAATATAGGTACCTATGCAATAATATTTCGTTACACAATTCGCCATATTAACACGTATTTCATATACTTATCTACAAATACAATTTTTTTTTTTTTTTTCACCGGGCTAGTGAAATACTTTATCCAATCGAAAGATATCGTGCCTAACCCTAAAACAGCGGCGGCGAGGCAAGGTCGCTAAATGCCACGAAGACACCCGCCACAAGGTTGCCGCGACCAGTCTCAGCGCAGCAGGAAACGTGGCTAGTTCTAATCATATCCAGTATGCAAACTAAAATGTGATCTCAACGATTGACTATCGTAATTTTTGCGCATTTGTTCGTGTGTTTACTTTATGTAAGACGTAATGCGTAAAATTAATACCAAAGGACATTGGGTAATTTGCATGGACTCCGTGCATCATGCATGAACTATATCGCTTTTTAGTGCCGTCATCGCCGTCATAGAGTAGTTTAATCATTCTAATAAGCAGGTCTGAATATAATTAGAGAAAAAAGATATGAAGTTTTGAAAATTAATATATGTATGTACTTATGAAATTTAAATATTTTTATCTAACTTTCAAATGAATAGTAGGTAAATCTTTTTTGGACAAGTGAAAACGGCCTTACTATTTTAGAATTCTTAAACAAGTCATAGTCATACATTTTTATTCATTTAGATTAAATAAAATTAATACTTTATACGGCCCACAAAACCCGATATAAACTCATAATACTACAACTATTTTCGTGTCTGGGTAAGCCCTTTACCCATTGTCCTATCAAATAAGTAGACGAAATATATATACATAACTTTATTTATCGTTTTGGTTTTGGTTTTTTTTAATAATAAATTAATAGGTACCTACAGCACTCTCTCTAGTGTAGTCAACGAGCGGGTTAATTTTTATTTTCATAAATATAAGTAGATACGATACGCAACACGCAGCAAAAAGCTGGTAATTAAAATATCTTGTTATAAAATAAAAATAGCTACTAAATAATATAAAATGACACTTACAATTAAACTACCCTTCCGCCCGCGACTTCGCCCGCGTGGACTACACGACGTAATCCTGCGGGAATGTGATATTTTTCCAGGATAAAAAGTAACCTATGTATGTCACTCTCCAGCTCTCAAACTATTCCCATACCTAAAATCATCGATCCTTTGTTCCGTTTTTTCGTGAACAACGGACAAATAAACACACTTTCAGATTTATAATATTGGTATGGATTTCAATAAATACCTACCTACAATAGGTCGATTGCATAACATATCGCAAAGCCTTAAAATTACATTGGAATCGTGAAATATTTTATTTTGATAACGGTGGGCGGTGGTTCACCTCGCCTCTTTAATTCACTTGTGAATTGGATCACACGAGCGCGGAGGAAGAAAGTTTAGTAATTCAACCTTGACATTTTGGACTAACACTGATGTCAAGTTGCAAAAACTTTTGCAAAAGACATTTTTATTTTTATTTCCATAATTTGCTGCCATCTTGTAGCCGTGTTGTTATTTTCGTAAGCTTGTTCGTAGTATATTTAGTGGGTTAATAGTGTCTATACACGTTCCGATCCGACAGCCGATTTGGTCTGCTCCCAGACCAAATCTGCGCTACACACGTTCCGATTTGGTCTGGGAGCAGACCGAATCGGAGGTCGGATAGGAACGTGTGTAGATACTATTAATGAAATCGTATGGCATCTGAACACAAAGATATTATAATATTCTGAACATCAACCTCTATTATTTTAGTCTATGTTTAATTTAAGCAATTTACTTATGTGATGAAGTAGGTAGATAACAATGTCAAATTAGTACAGTAATTTTTTTATATCGTGTTCCTGCGTGTTTCTGATCAAATCGCAATAGTGATGGTAGTTAGACATGACATGACCAAGGTTGTTGTTAATAATTTAATAATAATAATAATTGATAATTTTAAGCAAGTAAAATAAATAAAAAATGGCAACCTCTTGAATATAAATACTTACTTGAAAGATATGACTCAATAAGTTTAAATGCTAACAATCTGCTGAAACCACACTATTTGCTTGCGACTTCAAATAATAAATAAACCTGATTCATGAAGAGATATTATCAACGTTTGTGACTCATACTTTTGTTTTTAATTGAAATTAAATTACTAAATGTAGTCTCTAACTGTACAATGCAGTGTGGGACAAAATAACTGTGCTCTTTATGTGAATCTCATTGTTTTGAATGTGAGGGAAATATGTGCCTCTCATGACAATGGGATGAGTTAACTTTCAAGTTTAAACATCTCAAAATTCTGCGTTTTGGCCGTATAATTTTAGCTAGGAACATATTTTGATGTACAATCGAGTGATTATCAAATTAAAACTTTTACATTACGAAAAGGTTGCTATCAAATTAGCATTTTACTTGAATTGGCTTTGGTTAAATGCGGTTAAGAAAATATTGCTAGGATTAGCATTTGATAGGAAACCAACAATGTATTATCTCTAGCTATACCTATGTGAATTGGAAGGAACGTTTAGATGTAAATCCCGGCAGCGTATGAAGTAGTTTCTTAAGAGACTTCGAATATGGACCACACGTCATCTGAACTACGATTGTCAACCTGCCTGCCAAGCGTATAAAAGCGATTAGAGTATAATACGATGGGCTAAACCTTTTTTTTTTTTATTAGAGTGAGGGCAAATACATTCTTTACGTATACCAGTGACATTCTGGCATGCTGGACTCGGTCAGCGCACAGGAAGCCGTACGTCCCGGTTATACCGGGACTCCTAGGCTGTCTCTCGCCGCCCCCAGCGCCCCCGTCGAGCCTGAGTAGAAGGCTCGGCGGGGGAGCCAGGGGGTTCTTACCTCTCCCCAGAAGGGGGGGAGGGAGAGAGCCTCCTCCCGATCCCCCCATAAGGTTACCCACTCAGGTGGGCAGACCAGATGGGGGTGATCGAGAGCAGGCACCACTACCAGCTAAACCCCTCACTACTTGCTCTCTCTCCGTCGATTGGTCACGGGGGATGTGGTGACAGTCTCCCCTCCGACCCGACGGGTGGCCTGGCTATCCGGGCCCCTACACGGCGGGAGATGACCGAGCAAGTGTGATCGTCAAATGCCGACGACAGAACGCTCCATCGCCGGCCAGCGACACTAAGGAATGCGGCGGTCGTACTGACGCCTTCTTCTCCCCAACCGTCTGCGGCGGATGAGGGCCGCCTGAGCGTCCTCCTCGCGCGCCCTCTCCGCTGCCTCCTTTTGAAAGAGCACGTCCTCGCAAAAGGAGACTGCCGCTTGCCAGCATCTGTCACTGTCCAGCATCCGGCTAACGATGCTGGGCAGCGAGAGATCCGGCCCTACCACTGCCACGAGGTCCCGACGCCGCGCTGCCCACGCAGGACACACCTCAAGTGTGTGCTGCGCGGTGTCCAGCGCCCCGTCGCACTCGTGGCATTCCGGCGTTTCCTCCCGCTGTATTCGGTGCAGAAACTTACCGAAGCATCCGTGTCCGGTAAGAATCTGCACCAGTCGGAACGTCAGCGTTCCATGACGCCGCTCCACCCACTCTGCCAGAAACGGGCGCACCGCCTCTACCGTCCGCACGCCCGCCGACGGAGTCTCCAGCTGGAGGCGCCACTCCACCAGTAGCTCCTCCTCCTCCCGCCGCCTAATCACAGCGACCTCAGCCGGGGCCAACCGTTCCCCTCGCCTGCTTGCTTCACTCTTCTCCAGGTACACCTTGCTGAGGACCCGTGCCTCCAGCTCCCACGGGGGTGTGCCTGCGAGCAAACATGCCGCCGTACCGGAGACCGTCTTATAGCCCCGTATGATGCGGGTGGCTATAGCCCGTTGCGGTCTTCTCAGGTGGCGGCAGTTCTCCTCGTTTAAGGAATCCGCCCAAACTGGCGCCCCGTACAGGGCCATGCTGCGCACCACCCCAGCAAACAGCTTGCGACAGCTGACGTTTGGGCCGCCAATATTCGGCAGAATACGCCCCATGGCCATCGCCACCCCCTCTAGTCTGGGTGCCAGTTGACGGAAGTGCTCCGTAAAGCGCCAGCGTCCGTCCAGTATGAGCTCCAAGTATTTGATGTGGGGCTTTAGAGGGATCTGCACCCTGCCCACGACTATATTGGCCCCGGCAGGAGGCCCTCTCCTGGGACCGTGGAACATGATGGCCTCTGTCTTGCGGACCGCCACCTCCAACCCCACCAACTGGATCCTCTCCATGACCAGCTGGGTTCCCACGCCAGCCAGCCGCCTCGCCTCCCAGTAGTCTTCCCCCCTCGCAGTGACTAGGGTGTCGTCCGCATAGCAGAGGAGGCTCATCTTCGGGAGTAGAACTCCGCGGAGAACCCAGTCGAAACCAAGGTTCCATAACAGCGGGCCCAATACCGAGCCTTGCGGCACCCCACGCGTCATACCCCGGCTCACTAACCGACCCTCAGCGTCCACAAAAATAACCTTGCGGTCCTCGAGGTATGACTCTAGAATCCTCCTTAGGTACGCCGGCACGCGGTGGTACCTAAGGGCATCCCTGATCACGGAGTAGGGGAGGGTGTTGAAAGCGTTTCGAATGTCGAGGGAAACCGCGACCACCTGCTCCCCTCTCCGGATCGCACGCTCCGTGACGTCCTTCAGTGTCACCAGCGCGTCAACGGTCGACCTATTCCTCCGGAACCCGAACTGGCTGGCCGACAAATCTGGGCCCACCTGCTCTAGGTGCTGGACGACTCGCTCTGCCAGGATTCTTTCCAGTGCCTTAGCGAGTTCGTCCAGCAGAACAATCGGGCGATACGCCTCAGGGGAATTTGCGGGTCTCCCTTCCTTCCGCAACGATGGGCTAAACCTAACTGTAGACCTATCACGACGAAAAATGATTATGATATTACGACGTTTACCATTTCAACTTAACAGCGAAGTTTTTTTATATTCTTTGTCATCTCCGGAAATTGGAACGAATGCCTTATTTTCAACACTGATCGAACTGTTATTATCTCATTTTAGTCTCTATTATGAAGTAACTAAGCATATCATAGCAGTATTATTTTGTTAGCCGTGTTATTCTAAAGCCAGTGCAAGCTGGCCCCGATGTATAATTCATTCTCTCTTCAACTCTCAATAATATAGGGGTCCAGTTAAATTGGCACAGTTTATATTGTGTGTGTGACAGGTTGTACTTAAATTATAATATAAACTAACTTAACAAATGCCTGCTTTTTTAATTTATCTGAGTATGAATAATGTTTACTAATAGAATAAAAGTAGCGAATATGTTTTGGAGAATTCAACTTGATAAGGACCCCGATATACCTACTGCGCGTATGTTTTTTTTTATCAAAAAAAATGCCACCATAAATTAAGAAATAATACCTCTAATACTTTATTCACATCAAATAACGTAAGTAGGTTCTTAAAAGTCTACTTCTCTTTTTGAAGTCGCTTAAAAAGACAGTTTTTTATTTTTATTAACTAAACTATAAATTGTCTCGTTTGAACGCGTTATTCTATAATAGAATTTCAAAGAGGTTGATTTTTCTTAAGGCGCTACTCGGAAAAATATGGACTTTTTGATTTAAAACTATAGGACGGTTACAGTTGTTACAAATCTGGTAATAAGATATATATTTCTTCATACCTTTATCTAGATTCGTATATTTCAAAAACACGATTTTATGATTTTGCCTTGACACTTTTTCTTTTCGAAAAGACCTCTAAAAAATACGAAAAGTCAAGATTATTCTTAAATAGGGTTACTTACACTATTGGAAATTGGTTAAATTAGTGGACACCAATAATATTGAGGATCGTATAGAAGCATTTTTCTAAAAATCGCTGTAGTTTTTAATACGAAGTGATTTTGTGTTTTTTTTTGTCTAATCTGCAAAATTGGTCTCGCTCCCGCGCGCGTCGTTTTCTCATTGCTATCTCGCTTCAGCACATTTTTTCCGAGTATCGCCTTAAGTATGGTATTATGTTGTTGTACGGCTGTAAAGAACCACTGACAATATTTATATCAGCAGCAGTTCAAATAAAATTGCAGCAAAGCAAAGTAATTGTTTAACAAGCCGATAAATACGCCGTTGCATTGTGTGCGCTCAAATGGATCGAAGGTCAATAATGATGACCATTTTTGTTGACAGTCACGTGAGAAAATCATGAATGAACAGTGGCCATCTCCCAGCTAACTAACATAGTTTCTTTTAACCCACAGACATACTACAACAACCAACACTGGACCGAAGACAAGGAAGTCTACTGCTCGAGTCACGTGCCCAAGATTGGCCCGGGCCATTTAGACAACTCGTCCGTGGGCATCCGCAGCGCGCTCAATGTGCCCAAAAGCAACAACTACGTAAACGAGCAGATCCGGGGCCTCGCCAGGAACAGCCATGACAGTGAACGTGAGTGTCTATTGTTACTAGCAGTTTCCTATGAGTTCTTCTGCTTTTTTTTTGTTTATAGTAAGAGCAAATCCTGTCTTTACGTATACCACACGGCATGTTAGACTCAGTCAGATACAGAGCCTGTCCCTCGCTGCACCCAGCCCTCCCACCAAACCTAATTAATAGGCTTCGCGTCAGGGCTTGGCGGTTCTAGCCCCTGCTCCGGCCCCCTAACGAAAGCTTGAGTGGAGGCCGGACTTCTGCCCTCCATTTTTTTAGGTAGCATACTAATAGCCTTCATCACACCTGATGGTAAGTGATAATAAGGCTAAGGTGGAAGCGCCCCACTCCCGGAATCCATAATCACTAAGGAACCCGCTATCTTGTCTTTGGCTGCCTGAACCCAATAATGCTGAAAATATCATTGTCATGGCTTCAGACTTAGATAAGAAGAACAAGTCCTATACTTACCACAAACCAAGTGAAGAACCACAAGACAAAAAGAAGACTAGAGAACTTCTGAAACAGAGTAGGAGAAATATAAGAACGATTGTAGGTGTACTTACTGGGCACTGCCCACTAAACAGACACCTATCAGTGATCAAACGGACAGAAAACCCTATCTGTCCGCAATGCAAAGAAAGAGAAGAAACAAGCTACCACTTCATGGCAGAGTGCCCGATGTACGCATCACTGCGCTGGGAGCTCTTTGGAACGGACAAGCTTAAGGAAGAGGATCTAAAGAAGTTAACGATAAGTCAACTCAACAGGTACTGTAAGCGCACAGGTAGGTTCGAGGGTCCGACGCCGGTGGGGTAAATGATAACCCGCCTCCCCCCTGATCTTTCAGCTTTTAGGGGACTTGGGGAACTGGGTGAAATGGTCCCGACCTAGGTGACTGATCACCCGTCCGGCTTCGCTGGCGTCCCCCCTATAAATAATAATAATAATACCACAAACCAAACCGAATACGAAATAACAGTGAACGTGAGTGGCATTTGTTCCCAACAGTCACACAACGAGTTACACTGTTACTCCATGAGACCAAAAAATCCCATCCAGTCACACTGTGACTCGTTGCGACAAAATTTTACCCAACGAGTGTTACAGTGTGACTGGAAAATTTGAAAAAAATCCCAACCCGAATTTGCCACATTATATATCATGCAAACCTCACAGTAGGACTACTGTGCCCCGGTAATGCATTCCAGACAGACAGCCTGAAGTATTGTCGTAAAACCTGGTTGAATGCATTGGTGTCTGTCTTTTTACCACACTTTTATAAGCTTCACCTGTAACTAAGTCACAATGTAAGAAAATCTTGGAATTCAATTTTAACCTACTTTTAATTGTCGTATTGTTCTGAAACTTTGCAAGTCTATATGAATCCGATGACAATACAATAATTCGCTACCATCGAGCTGATCTGATGATGGAGTCAAGAGGTGGGCAATAGAACTCTGTAATGGCTGCTAGGAAACCCCTCGAGTTAAGGCTCATTTATTTTGTTCTGATGAGACCTATTCGCTACACTTGGTGGTGTGGGTCTGATGATGGAGCAGGGAGGAAGCCAGTGGCACTCCTTAATGACCAATAGGAAACACCTAGATTTCTGGCTCATTTGTTTCGTTCTGATGAGACCTATTCGCTACACTTGGTGGCGAGAGTCTGATGATGGAGCAGGATGGAAGCCAGTTACACTCCTTAATGACCAATAGGAAACCCCACGAGTTTGGGCTCATTTGTTTCATTCAGATTCACTAGATGAGACCTATTCGCTACACTTGGTGGTGAGGGTCTGATGATGAAGCTAGGAGGCAGCCAGTGGCACTCCTTAATGACCACTAGGAAGCCCCTCGAGTTTGGGCTCATTTGTTTCGTTCAATGTTTAAGGGGTGGGCAGACATAATTGGACTGTAAAATCCATTACCATCCATTCATGGCTTGCCATTTCTTAAACTAAAAAGTAAAAAATAAATATGTAAGTAGTTTAAAAAACTAATAAAACCCACTTTTATAGAAACAGACTAAAAAGTACTAAAGAACCGTCTATTCAGTAACTGAAATAAAAAGGGTGGTGCGCCCTTTGCAAAGCATGCACTTCAAGTAGGTACTTAATATTGACATCGCGCACATCGCTTTTTAATTTCAGTTACTGAATAGACGGTTATTTAGTACTTTTTAACCGACTTCAAAAAAAGGAGGAGTTTTAAGTATTCGTTCTTGTTACTTTCGGCTTGACACCGACTTCAATCAGATCAGTAAGTTCAAGATTAATTAGAAAAAGTCCCGCACTTTCGTACTTTGAATTGAATGATTCAATTTATTTTTCACTTTTACGTGTTTTTGGGAAATGAGTTTTTGTTTGCATTTTGTTTTGAAGGCGGTTTAATTTTTTTGTCTGTCTGTTCCTATAAAAGTGGGTTTTATTAGTTTTTAAACTACATATTCTTGTGTTCTGTGCACATATCTAACACTCTCTCTTCTCTGTCTAGTCTCGACTCATCTCTTCTCCCTTCGTTCACCTTTAGTGCAGTTTCCGAAGCAGATGTTACGAAGAGTATCAAATCCATCTCCACAAAGGCTATTGGCAGTGATGGTCTCAGTCTGGATATGATTCTTCCGGTGCTGGAGGACATTGTGCCAGTCATCACTCACATTATAAATTTTTCACTGCAACACAATGTCTTTCCTTCATCATGGAAGAAGGCCCACGTTATTCCCCTACCTAAAACTGCTAATCCTTCATCGCCGTCACAATACCGTCCTATCTCTATCCTCCCCATCCTATCCAAAGTACTCGAATCTATTGTCCACCACCAATTATACTCCTTCTTCTCGTCCAATGCCTTACTATGCCCATACCAATCTGGTTTCCGTCCTTCCCACAGCCCAGTTAGTGCACTGCTAAATATAACTGAGGATATTCGCAGTGCGATGGATAACACCAGGCTTACAGCAATGGTCCTGCTTGACTTTAGTAGTGCATTCAACTGTGTTGACCCTGATCTCCTCCTTGGTACTCTTCGTTCTTTTAACGTCTCTGTCCCCGTGATTGAATGGTTTCAATCTTATCTTTCTGAGCGTTTCCAGTGTGTAGTTTATAATGATTCTTTCTCCGATTGGTCATGTATCAGCTGGTGTGCCACAAGGTGGTGTTCTCTCTCCTTTGCTATTTTCAATTTTTATTAACGGTATTTCTAAAGTAATCTCCTCTCCTTTCCACCTCTATGCTGATGACCTACAAATTTACAGACATTTTTGCATTGATGAAGTTTCAAACGTTATTGACTCCTTAAATCAAGATCTGTCTTCCATTCGTGACTGGGCTTCTTCATTTGGGCTTATGGTTAACCCAGATAAGAGTCAAGCTTTGATTGTCGGTAGCAGCCGACTTAGGAGCAAACTCGTCTGGGAATCTGTTCCTCCACTTGTTTATGACAATGTTACCATCCCCTATACCGATAAGGTCAAAAACCTTGGACTCGTTGTCGACTGTACTCTGTCTTGGTCTCAGCATATTAATGAAGTCAGCAAACGGATTCACTTTACTTCTCACTCCCTCAAGCGTCTTCAATACTTCCTCCCTTTCAAAACAAAATTGCTGCTAGCACAATCTCTCCTCCTTCCACTTCTGGACTACGCCGATGTTTGCTATCTGGACGTGACAGAAGAACAGCTGAACAAGTTGGAGCGCCTTTAAAATCTGGCGATACGTTTTATTTTTGGATTACGCAAATATGACCATGTGTCATCATTTCGTAATCAACTACAATGGCTCCCAATACGACTGCGCCGTGATATGCACATCCTTTGCACCCTATTTAAAATCCTCAATCACCCGAACTCACCCCAGTACCTTGTTTCGCGCTTCCAGATGCTTCCTCCTCCCTCTCGCTCTAGGCGGCCTTGTATCACCAAGATGCTTGAGCTACCTAGAAGCAACACCAACTTCCTCCATAACTCCTTTTCCGTTAGAGCTGCAATGCTCTGGAACAAACTCCCGTCAAACATTCAGACCTCTCCGAGTTCCAACTCGTTTAAATGGAAATTAAAAAAACACTTTCTAGCACAGTTGTCAAATGTATAGAAATCATCTGATAACATTTAAAATCATATTTTATATATGTATTATATAAAATATATATTTTATATAAGTATGTATTTTATTATTTTATGTATGTAGGTATATTTTACTATTGTATTATGTATGTAGGTATATGAATTTTTTATTTTAGTAGGTTTTTGTCTTTCTTTTTATTTTTTTATTTTTTGCACTTTGCATCTCCTACTTTCATTCTCTCACACGTCCTGGGTTGGCTGGAAGAGATCTCTTTTAGAGATAAGCTCTCCCTTGCATACTCCATTTCTAAAATTGTATTTTTACTGTGTTTATTGAGTGCAATAAAGAGTATAATAATAGGCCCGGGCCAACGTGAGTATCTTGTAACCCAAATCAACTGTTAGGTACTCTACCTCGCAGTATGGAAGCGCAGTATACTCGACCCGTACCGACAGCTTCGGAAGTTGGACAGCATTCCGCGCATTTATTTATGTCATGCGCGGTGACAGACGCGGTAACGGCACGGGCCATTATACTCCTGTATAGGGCTGCCACCGCTAATGCGACTGCTATTAACGCGGGCGAGGTAAAAAGTTTTTATGTTTATTAAAATCCTTGTCGATACTCGAGGCCAAGGAGATCCCACAACACAAGAAGAAGAATTTTTCCTCTGTGGGCTAGTTCTCGTTCACATATTGTACTCGGTTTGGTTGGTGGACTTGTTCTTAGTCTGCCTGGCTAGTTAACACCATCTTATCTAAATCTGACTGCCTTAACAATGATGTTTTCAGCATTATTGTGTTCCGGCAGTTAGAGATAAGATGCCAGTTCGTCAGTGATTGAGGATTCCGGGAGTAGTGCGCTTCCACCTTCAGCCTTATCTCCACATAACATCAGATGCGATGAAGGCTAAGTGCTACCCTGTTGTGTATAAAATAAGGAGTAAAAGCAGAGGGCGCGAGGAAGCCTCTTTGCTCAAAATACGACCACGAGTCCACGAGCATACACTTTGATGACCTCCGTGATCAAGTTGCGTACGATCTGGTTTTCAAGGTATCTCTGAGATCCCGGGTTCGATTCTCTGTCGGGCAAATGTTGAAAACGAACTTTTTAATATATTTTTTGTGTCTGGATGTATATGGTAATGCTCGTTGTAGTTCCCAACCTTAACACATGTACTTACTTAAAGGTGGGTCCACATTATCGTAACGTGAAAGGACCGGACTGCGTAACATTTGCACAGGGCTTGCTACAATTAATGTGGACAAGCAAATTGACGAGTGTGACATTGCCACGCCACTCTGTAGATTATACCGTATATTTTTTTTTCTTTATACGCTACTACTAACAAGCCTAGTCCATTGTGAACACACACATGTCATGTCATCGGAAATCCCCGGATTTTGGGGAATTCCCCACAGGTTGGCAACGCTGCATGCCAGTTGCGCCCGCTCAGTGGTGAGACTCTGGCGGCAGGGGATTCGATCCATCAGTACCTTAGTACTATTATATAATCTGTGCCATCAGTACCCCGTGTCGATAGCTGTGACAGCGGCTGTGACCGAAGGGTGACATGTTATTCTAATTTATTTCTTTGTTTTTTAATACAAACACAAACAAATAAAATTTAAAAAAAATGCAAGGCAAACTTCAAATTGCTGGTTTCTACCAAACAACCTTTACATAACCCACCACTAATAAGTTAATAACATAATAATCTTATTTGTACGTCTGTATATAAATTGCCATGCCTTATGTAAGACTTTGAGTATTTGGACGTACGTAACGTATAATTACAAACCGTAATTTGTTTCAAGTATGTCATAATAAAGATAATCTTGAACCTCTAATAAAGATGATAATGATACAAACAGTATAATTGTATAAATATTCAATTAAATAAATCACATGGTCATTTAGATATTGGTTGTGTAATGACTGTTACAAGGATATCATTTAAATTACTAACTGGAATGGCATAAGTAGGCGAAGGATTTAATGGCTATCGAGAATGTCAACTATAGGCACAAACTTTTATTTTAACTTACAGTATCAAGTAGGTATGTATGTGTCGCAGGGATATGAGGAAATCAGAGATTTCACGAAATCCCTAGGGATATCACGAAATCACGGAAGATGTCCAATAGTCTTATTTACGACGTCTTCTTCCTAAACAAGTCCAGTGATATGTCATTTCACTAAACTAAATCTAGTGAAATGAAGAATGACTGAAGTAATAACAGTAAGCTCACGGCTGCAGGTGACAGGTATGAGCGAGTTTGTATTGTTTGTAAACAACTTATGGATTGTTTACAAACAAAACTTTCACAAAAAAAAATATCACGAAATTTAAGGCAATCGCTTCGCTACGCTTCGCGATCGCTTAAATGTCTAACCTATCACGTGTTCTACAGGACTTCCGAGGCAAAGTCTCACCTCTGAAATCCACTTTTCTGACTTTTCACTAGATTTAGTTTAGTGAAATGACATATCACTGAACTTGTTTAGGAAGAAGACGTCGTAAATAAGAATATTCGTCATCTTCCGTGATTTCGTGGTATCCCTAGGGATTTCGTGAAATCCCTGATTTCCTCATATCCCTGCGACATTTGTATGTCCGTTCGGGTCAATTCTTGCAAGCTAAATTTGACCCACTTCCCAAAGTCCGATTGAGCAGTTTTTTTTCGTACGGAGCCTCATTACCGCGAGCGGCGGGCAGCGTCAAGCATGTACGGCGAGTTTAATACCTATAAAATTTATGAAAACTACAGAAAATAGGTCGGTGGCGTCGTTTTGTGGTTGTGATTGGTATTTAGTGTGCGGCCGAGGTAATCCGTGTCTTTCTTATAAACAGGCTAACTTACAAACATCATGTAGGTGTGGTGCTGTTCCTCAGACCATGGAGCATCTGACATCGTGTCCTGCGTGTCCAACTAGGGGGGCGATTCTCAGATTTATAGAGATATCTCAAAATCGACATCGTCAAATTCGAATACTAATCTTTTCTATAAGCTTTGAACAAAAAAATGTACTGTAACCAGCGCCAAAAACGTCCCAGGCGCGCGCAGAGTTATCTGAAACTGAAAATGTCACAAAAAAGTCTATAGTTTTTAAAAATAAAGCTTTACGCGCGACATTCACGTCGACTGAGATTGACCAGTCGTTGCAAGTCGAGCGCTGGGCATAGACATTTCCATAATGTGATACGAAAATTCTGTTTCATTTGACATTGATTGACATCCACCATTTTATTTTGACAGTACGCGCCATATAACTTGGCCTGTGTTGTGTGCCAAGTTATGTGGCGTGAAATATCTCTAATTCGACATAATGTCTATTGCGCGAGAATCGCCCCCCAGCTGCACGCGGGAAGACCTAGTTTAGCTTTTGGTTTGCTATCGACTCGATAAGAAGAAGTGGGGAAATAATTAATTGCTTACATACATGTTTATTATTGTTTTTGGAAGTAAGTTTGAGTCTCTCAAAGTAGGTAGGAAACAAGCTAGTGTCAGAAAAATAGTATGTTTATCAGTTTACAGAATGTTTGTGATAGTAATAGATATTAACATTGGCCATTCATTCTCATGCAAGTCAACAAACATTTCTAGCGGTCATCAGCTTGTCTCTATATAATTGAGCAAAGGAACGAGAGGTTAAGAGTGAGCGGGAGGGTAGAACTTGTTGCAAAACAAGCCGCATTCCATTGGTGCAGCCCACTGACCTAAAGCTCGGGCATGCGCCTGCGCATATGGGCGTTAGATCATGGGTGCACACGGGCATTTTGAAAATAGATGAATTGCATGGGAAGATAAGAGCAGTTTGCATTTTTTTAACATAATTTTATTATCAAATTCAAAGTGTCATCATCACTCTCAAAGCAAAAGTCTCCAAAAGCACGATCAAATGAAAATGAATGAACTTTAGTACCTTAACTTTTCAAAAACTTTATGCTACTTCTACTTATTAAGGCTCTGGCGAACCATTTCGACAAACTATGAAGTCTTTTTACTTCGCATTTTTCTTCGTATAAGTATAATCAATTTTATTCTAAGTACAAAAAGCAGCTCCTTCACAAAACCTTCAATGTTCTTGAGAGTTGTGAATTTCCATATCTTATCAGAATTCTGTTTCTGGCTCTAACTCTTTTGATAAACTCTTCAATTTGTGAATTTCTCAGACTTTCACCACCCAGCTAGGGTCATCGTTGGGCAAGGCAAGCCAACACTCATACCAAGTGCTGGGTATCAAATCCTCCCACTGCCAACAGCTGTGACGTAATATCACTTCTCAGTTTGTACATTATTGACCAAACGCTGCAATTTTATAGAAATACTTTCGTTTCCCGTATACAAAAAAATACTGAGTAATTTCACACCGAGTCAAACAATGATACTAACTCTTTTGATATTGATTTCACAACAATATTTATTCCCACATAGGTACTACAAGAAGCAGCTCATATCTGTCAGTCAGATTGTCAGTCACTCAAAAAATATAATTATAATAAAAAAACTACTTTTAGTGGACATTTCTGGTGTTGTAAACGAAGCATGAGTTGTGAACTTCTCAGACTTTCACCACCCTGCTAGGGTCATCGTTGGGCAAGCCAACAATCACACCAAGTGCTGGGAATCAAATCGTCCCACCGCCAACAGCTGTGACGTAACATCACTTCACAGTTTGTACATTATTGACCAAACGCTACAATTTTATAGAAATACTTTCGTTTCCCGTAAACAAGAAAATATTGGGCAATTTCACTATCGAGTAAATAGGAAACTTATTTTTTTAATTATATTCTTTATTGCACAAATAACACGAGTACATTTAATAGTCTTAAAATGTATAAGACAAAGGTGGGCTTATCCCTGAAAGGGATCGCTTCCAGTCAACCTTGATCAATGAATAAAAAAAGTAGAAAATGAAGTATTTAGAAAAAATCGACCCGTCTCACAACTAGCTCCGATGAGACTCGAACCCACGACATTTCGCTATCCGGGCGAGACTGCTCTAACCTCTGAGCTATAATAATAACCATATTCTTAGGGCTGAACTTTTTAATCATTTTTTTAACCTAAACCACAGAGGAAAAAAAATACTACGTATCCTAAACCACAGATAATGTAATACTGCTGACCTGTCCTAAAGTAATCTAAATAACTCTTTCAATGGCTGAAAATATTTAACGTCTTCATCTATTATTTTCGATTAAATTTCAGCTTTGCAATTGACAACATTTCATAAAATTTATCATGTGTTTTTTTTTTGCCATTTAGAAATAACATTTAAAAAGACGAGACTCGTATTTTTTCCTTGGCCAAAATTTTTATTTTTAGTCATCGTAAAATTAATTTGAAAACTTACTCATTCAAAAAGAGCCTAAGTCCAGGAAGAAGGCAGGATGGCGGACATACCTTTGCAAATTATTTAAAAAAATACATTCTGACGTCGTCAAGTCAACGTGACACTAATGACGTTTGTTGTTTGTTGTTGTTACAGTTCTCGTTTGGTTTAAGTTGTTTTATTTGATGTTATTTCTCTTCATAACTTGTAAATTTAATTCATAATGGAAAAAAACTGTTCGTGAATTAGATCCCTTAATTTTATGTGTAGTTCCTGGCTGCAAAAATACAGTTCTGAAATGCCCAAAAAATCATTTTTTTACGTGCCCATGTCCACACGTTCACAGTGGTGTGCTGCTTTATATAAAAATAAAGTACCATGTGGTAGTGTGTACTAAATTACAGGGATTGGATGGAGAATAAAGTCACAAGACCTCGACTAAAACCCCAAGTACCAAGAAGGCTTCAAAATGTTATTAAAGATCCAACATTTCCTTCAACCACCGACCGCCCGCGTAGTTACTTTGTGCTTCAACATCAGGACATTTAAATCCCTTCCCAATTACACAAGAAAAAGGTGTTGTGTGTTTTTTTGCATTGGTTATGTCCCAGTTGTCTCTAATCCAACTGTTTTTTTCTGGAATATATTCAATGTACAGAAATTTTTATAGGTTTTAGTAGTTTAGAAAGATTGAAATAAACGCATATCAAAATGAAATTGTATTTTATTAAACAGACAAAACACGACTTCTTTTTAAATATTATCAAACACTTCTATTTTAAATAACAAAAATAAGTAGGTACCTACTTAAATACTAAACTATAGCACAAAATAAAGAGTTTACAGAAGGACCGCTCCCACCATTTTTGAAAATCTATACCTATCCTTGTCTGACTCACTAGGGTTGCTTCTGTATTGATTCTGAATTTAAAAAGGAGTAAGTAGTAAAAGTTAACAATCATACATAAATAAATTCGTTTATACATACATCGTAACAAGTTTACATGCCTTAGATGCTGCTTAGATGGTAAACAGAGCATCTAATATCCATTTAAAATCCCGACGCCACACACGACGAAGACAAGATCCTATTGTACCTATACCGTACCTATTATGTTGTAATGTATTCCATTCCTATATGTTATAATGTACTCTATGAACAAGATATAAATATGGTGTGATAGTTATCCCACTAAAAACATAAACGTGAAAAAGGCACTAAGTAAGTTCGACGAAAACATAAAGGTAAAAAAGGTGCCAAGTTCAGCGAAAAATAGTTGAAATCTAAATGGGTTACAAGTTCCATAAATTTTTTCGTTCAAGAACTTCAAATAATTAATATTTTCTTCAATGTTGAATTTATAACTTGTCATCTTCAAAAATTGAAAAACCTTTATAACGCAAGAACTGTATCAAGTAGTGGTAACTATTTTGAAAACAAGAAAGTGTATTTAAATACCTATGTTGTGTTTTTATCGTATATAGGTAAATAAAAAAATATAAGTAGTTTAATAGTCAAAGTCAAATTTGTTTATTCAATTTAGATTGGTTTTTACAATACTTGTGAACGTCATAGAAGCTACGCTATCGAGATGTAAACAGGTTCATATTTGTTTCTGGCGCATCTGTTTTTCATAGTCTTTTCTTGCACTCAAGAATATCGTTTTTCAGCTTTCTTATTCTGGGAGAATTTGCAGAAACGTGAGTTGCTATTTCTGAATTTGAGTCACATTTAACTTTTTCATATTGTGTACAAGATTCATTAGTCTCCACAGTTGCTTGCGATTCTTCATTTAAATTTTTTTTGACAGGTAGCAAAAGTTTGGGAACCGAACTGTCCTGAAAAAGGCATTAGTGCCTTTTTCAGGACAGTTCGGTTCGATGTCTTGATTATAGAATTGGTTTCGAAATGGGCCTCACAAACTCGAAGATATGTTGACCATTTGTTGCGTACATCTTCTCGATCAATTAAACTTATCCATAAGGTTCGTCTGAAAAAAAAAACATTTGATTTTTAAAATGAACTAGTTAGTTTTGCAACGAAAATAGCCTATGGCACTCCTACGATTAAGACGTTAAAATAAATAGGTATACGCATAATCGTGCGTGGTTCGTTTTCTCCTGAACTTGTCTTCTTGAACTCTCCGGCACACTGCCGTGCGTCAAAAAAAACTTTACTGCTAGTAAAATGTTATTTGGGGTAAGTATAATGACTGGCGTTCTCTCCCAAACTTGGCAGGCACACTGCCGTGCGCCTAGATAAAGAAAACTTTACTGCAAGTGAAATGTTATTTGGGATTTATTGATTGGCGTCCTTTCCTGAACTTGGCTGGCACACTGCCGTGCGCTTAGATGAAAAAAAATACTGCAAGTAAAATGTTATTTGGGGTTTAATGACTGAAGTCTCTAAAATGTCAGTAGGATTTCATAACACTGCTAAAATAAAAGAAAATGCAACGACAACTTTTACTTGAAAATTCGTCAACATGACTTGTGGCTGTGTTCGCTGAACCGCCAAGAAGTTTTGAGAATACTATAACATCTAAATAAGGACCATAGAACCCAATTACTGGCGTTTTACCACAACCAGTTAACTATAAGATGAATGTGTATGGTTCATCGTCGTTATACCTACCAACAAGAGAAAACAGTTTGACATAACTTACCTTTCAATATCGTTTGGAAATTTAAAGAACGTGTATGCACAGTTTTTAGTCGTATTTAGACAACCAAATACACTGCAACTGTAATAATATTGGTTATTAGTTTTTGTTAATTAATGGTAAAATAGGTATATAAGTGTCACAGTGACACGTAGCGGCGCGGACGTGAAGTGATCAATTAAATGCTCTTTGGATTGGAACTTGCGATCACTGACCTCTTTGCGATACTCGCGACTGAGTACTGTTCCAAACTGTCCCATTTTGCCTGTATATGTGACGTCTATGTGTGCGTGACGAAAATGGCACTTTGTTCTAAGCGGACTCTCTGCTAGGGCGACCGCCCGCCCGCGTAGTTACTTTGTGACTATAGCCTGACTCATTTTTGATCGAACTTTGTGTTCAGGAATTACTCTGCCCTTGATGGTACACATGGCTTGCTCTCGTCTTACTTCCACATAGCCTACAGAAGTTTGAAGTTTCTACGTAGGCTTCTCTCGATGAAAATAAAACTTCAGCTCTACTTATTTCCGCAACGTTAAATGAGTCATGTTCACGCATATTCCAATAACATCATCAAGTCAACTTTGGGAAGGTTGCGATGTCTGCCATAACAAATCCTTCAGCCACCTTCATAATTTTTAATTGTTAGTTTAGTAAAGTTATGATAAGTTAGCTTTGGTAATCTTCCTTCTGTAGGTGTAGGAGGCACAATATTATTTTTACTGATATTGCAAGTCCATAGTTCTATCAATGTCAAAATATGTCAATAAACAAAACAGGTTAGGTTTAGCGAAGAGTATCACTACAACTCGTATAACTTGACATCTGCAGTTTATACCCATCTCTGTCACTCTCCGGGCATGACAGAATTGAGTGAAAGAGGCGGGTATAATTTTTGTACTCATTACTCATCTTGGCAGCGACAGTTTTTTTTAATGAGAGGCGTTTTTTTATGTTATGCAAAGGAATGTCATTATAATGTTCCTTCATCAAGATAAAAGGGGCTTGTTTCCGGATATTTCAATAAATAAGTGATTTAAAAATCTGAAAAATATGTACAGTGTTAGAAATTGAAAAATCTCGAAATGGTTTTCGATTTAAGGTACCTTGTTAAAAATGAAAACATGTCAATTCTAAAATACAATCACCAATATTTCAGTGACTTTTCTAACTAGAGTTCGTCGGTTTCATGATATATAGACAAGTCATTATATAAAATATATGAGTGCCTTACTTAGTCACCTGAGGTTTTGCAACGTTTCTAATAAGCCCTAAATGGTGTGCAATACTTAACAACTTTAGGCAACAGCCATAAACATTTAACCACTTTACTCAGTAACTAGGATCGCAAAAAAACTTGCTTCTAGAACGTAACTAGTTAAGTGTAACGGCAGAACGAAATTCTGCAACTTTGTGACAATTTTATTATAGTTAATGGAAAAAGATAAAATACCTATATAAAAATACTACTGGCTTACCGCGGTTTTACCCGCGTGGTTCCCGTTCCCATGACTAGGTATAAGTATCGGGATAAAACATAGCTCTTGTTACTCGGGAATAATGTAGCTTTCTTATAGTAAAAGAATTTTTAAAATCGGTCTAGTAGTTTTTGAGTTTATTCATTACAAACAAACAATCATAAATCCCGTCTGAAAGCTACTTATAGGGCTCGTGGTTTTTTACTATCACATTTTTCGTATACTTACAAAATTGCATTGTGAATGCATAAAAATAATTTAAAACCCAAACTAAAATCTATTATTTTCTCTTTTTAATATTAGTAGTTTAGGTACTTAGTTAAATAGAGAGATGGTGATGAAAAGATGATAATTGAAATTCAGATAGAGTTATATTATTAACAAAACTGCTATCTCAATCGATGTTTAAGTAAGATCTGCAGTATTGATTCTATTGAATTAAAAAAATACTCACATATTAGGAGAAAAGCACTAAGCTGTAAGCGAAAACTAAAAAAATATGTCAATTTAATGAGCTGAAGCTCATTAAGACAAGACTCGGTAGCTCAAACGAAAGAGTAGCTCGCCGGATATTGCATATTATTATGTTGTGTTTCCTGAGAAAAGCAGTTCTAGTAGTATATAATGTATTTAAGAAAGCCTTGGAAAATTATTCTACAGATAATAAAATAGCTAGCTTTAATATATTTACTTACGATATTATAAACCTTATTAACAAAATTATATTTACTTACACTGTTATAAACCTTATTAACATACATAAGTACATTTACGCTGTTTCTACACCTTTTTACTAGAAAATGTCATTAAGCAATACAAGTGTTCCAAATAACATATATCTTACTATTATTTACTATGCAAACCGTGTCACTTTTTACAATTAAAGGGCTTAATTCAATAGGAATAAACACCAAATTTAAATATGTAATGACCTCTCGCACTGGCACTTTCGTGCCAGTGCGAGAGGTCATTGACACCATTCCAATACTTTTTCCGACCGGTTACGCTCTTAATCACCTGACAATAGAGTATTAATTTAAATAATGGCAGGTCGTTATGGTGTTTACGTAGAGCCTAATAAAATTAGGGTCATTGTGTGAAAACGTTTGGTACTGTGCAGGTTGGATTGAGAGATATTTACTTCCATAGGCTGTGATAGGTACAAAATGCACCAAAATAATTATTTTAATTATTGTTATTTAATTATTGCAAGTTGCTAAGGACGAAGTGTCGTTTCAGGTAAGAGTAACTTATAAATTTATTTAAGTTCTATCCAAATTCAAGTTCATTATTTAAATTATAACTATAGTACCTAGTTAACATATACATACCTAGTTACTCTCAACTTGTTTAAACTTATTTGTGGTTAAAGGTTACCTACATTATACTTTTCGATGTGTTACATTTTGTGAAACCGCTTCTTTGACCCCAATAAATGAAAAAAAATATGTTCCTAAAATTGTTGCCAATCTTTACTTCGGAAAATAAAACGTCATTGTCTGTATTATTTAAAACTTTTAAATTTAAAAGTTTTAAATAACTTATAAATTTAAAGGTTATTTAAAATTAAACAATTTTAATTTGAAAATTAAAATTGTTTAATTTTAAATAATCTTTAAATTAAAATTTTTAAATTAAATTGTTTAATTTAAAACGCCATTGATCGGAAACATGAATTTTGATATGTACTATATTTAATAAAAATTGTAGATCAAAGCATATTCAAGACGTAGGATAAAGTGCCTTCATTGTTGGCACCCATCTTATTATTGGCACCCTAGACTGTACGATTTACATCTACATAATTATATTACTTTTGCTAACTACGCAAACGTCACGCGGGCGCGTCATCGACCTGTAATGACCTACAATTTTATAACAATACATTTAATATTATCAGTCAGTGCAATATTATACGCCAACCAATTAACCACAAAACATTAGAGAAAAGAATTGCCTATTTAACTAACTTGTGATTGTGACATTTATCTAAATACAAACTATCTTTATATCTGGTGATCTTTTCATCCTGCACTCCAACTAACTACATCATTACTATCAAGAAGAGTGTACAAACAAACTGTACATTTTTTGGTCCTTCGAAAAAGGTACGTTTGCTTTCTTTTACACGGTAGCGAATCGGTTTGCCTGGCCTCCCACAAGCGGGTCTCACCAGGTAAATTGAGACAAGGACGCACATATCGTGTGAGGAGAGTTTTATGTGCCTGAACCACCACTCTGGGATTACGTCGTTCCGCCGTCAACTACGCTGAGCTGCGCAAGTCCTGTGGGAACCTTTGGATTAACCAGTACCTAACTGCATCCGAAACATCAACTTCAAAACGAAAACATGGATAAATTGGAATTTCAATCAACGTGTTTCGAGAACATCAAGAGCTTGTGTGTCAACTATCGCAAGGATGCGTCATCTCGAAAAACTGAAAAATATCTCAACATCCGTTTAGAGTCGCTGACGGAGCAGTGGAAGGATTTTGAGTCGAGACACGCTCTTTTGGTGTCGGAAATCGAAGATAAAACTATCAACTATTTTGCTGACGACGTCTTCAATAAAACTAAGGAGATGTATTTGTCAACTAAGACGGACATAAGAACTAAACTAGAACAACTGGAAGAACAAAGACGCAATGTGAAGTTTGACTTAAGTGAAAATTCCGAAAATACCTCTCAAGACGAAGAGGACAACAAAATTTCCCAAATTCAACATTTGCTGAATAAACAAGAATGCAATTTCAACGCAATTCATCGTGCTATGTCCAAAATTAACGTCACGAGCGACTCGGAAAAATGGGAGCTCGAAGATAACTTAAATATTTTGAAAACTAAGTGGGAACCCATTGACAAACTTCACTGGGAAATTGACTTCCAGCTGAAGGGGTCCAACAGTCATTATTACGAAATGTTCTCTAATACTGAAGAAAAATATGATGAACTGAGGAAACAACTTCATTCCAAAATTTGGTCGAGTGCCCATTACCAACAGTCAGTACCAAAGATGGAACTTCCAGAGTTTTCTGGGAACTACAGCAAGTGGATTTCTTTCAAGGACTTGTTCCTTGAAACCATCCATAACAACCCAGCTATAAACAAAGCGCAGAAAATGAAACATCTGAAAACTAAACTGAAAGGTGACGCCGAGAGTCTGGTCCAGCATCTTTCCGTCTGTGCTGAAAACTACAACTCCTGCTGGGAGATTTTGGAGCAACGCTATGATAACCGACGCTTGCAATTTTCATCGTTTTTCAACACAATGGTCCATCTTCCCGTCATACAGCATCCAGACTCCAACAACCTAAGGAAAATGCATGACGTCATAAAAGAATGCATGAACGGCATAGCTAACATTGGATTGGATACTACAACATGGGATCCAATGATTGTCCATTTAATGTTACCTAAACTGGATTCAACAACATTAAATGACTTTATGAATGATATACGAGATCACAGAGAGCTACAAAATCTACAAGATTTTTTATATTTTCTGGAATGCAAGTTCATGGCGTACGAAACAGCAAAATCTACAAAATCTGCTAAGGCGAATACTAGTTCAGAAAAAACATCTTTTTGGAAACCTGTGAACAAACAACCTATAAAGAGATTTACTTTCGACTTTAAGAAAACTTATCATACTACTTATGGAAAATGCCCCAACTGCAACGGAAGTCACGTTTTAATGCAATGCGATAAATTCATCGAAATGGATACGACGCAGCGTAACTACACAGTTACAAAACTGAAACTATGCAAAAACTGCCTGTTTAGTCATAATAACGAAGAATGCAAATCAACGAAAACTTGTAAGGAATGCAATATGAAACACCACACACTTTTGCATAATCCAAACTGGAAAATTTCTCCAAATAGAAAAACGAACTTTGGACAGCAATCATCAACATCTTCTCAGCAGCAAGCTTCCAATCATTTATCTTCAGAGAACACGGAGATTTTACTCACTACCATTCAGTTGAAGATAAAAAGTGCTGATGGAACTTATATCAAACTTCGGGCTCTTCTCGATCAAGGCTCGCAAGTTAACTTAATAACTGAGAACGCTGCCCAGCTGTTGCAATTACCCCGAAGGAAACTGGCCGCAACCATATCAGGCGTAGGTTCCGTCTCGGGAGATTGCCGGGGACAAATAACCTTGACCTGTAATTCACTTCACTCTGACTACATCTTTGAAACTCAAGCGCTTGTAATGAAGAGACTAACAAACAACTTACCAAACAACAGTTTTGAGAAAACTAACTGGCCTCATTTGGAAAACTTAGAACTAGCCGATCCTGATTTCAATATCTCACGCCCCATCGACTTACTACTAGGAGCCGATGTTTATTCAGAAATCATCCTTGATGGAGTCCTGAAAGGAAG
Organism: Crambus lathoniellus; assembly: GCA_949710035.1. NCBI lineage: Eukaryota > Metazoa > Arthropoda > Insecta > Lepidoptera > Crambidae > Crambus > Crambus lathoniellus. The sequence continues at coordinate 21,257,963 of OX453314.1, read as the reverse complement.
CCCTCAATCCCCTGTTGCACAACAAACGCACTTGGGATGGATCCTATGTGGGAAAATGCAAACTTTTAACTGTCATATCACATTGATTAACTTAGACGAACTAACAAAATATTGGGAAAGTGAAGAAATTCAAAACTCTGAAGACATCCCGAGAGATGACCAGTGTGAACTATTCTATGCAAAAACGGTGCAGAGGGATCCGGAAGGAAAATACATAGTGAAGATGCCCCTCATTCCTGACTATGAAGAAAAACTGGGATCATCAAAATCCATAGCAACTTCTCAATTTATTCAGTTGGAAAAACGACTTGCCAGAAACAAAAAACTATCAACTATGTATAAAGAATTTATGAATGAGTACGCAAATATGGGTCATATGGAAGCGGCGACTCATATTACACCTAACGACTGCTACTTACCCCATCACGGCGTTCTGAAAGAAAGTTCAACGACAACAAAATTGAGAGTTGTTTTCAACGCATCACAGAAAAACTCGAGCGGCTACAGTTTGAACAATCTCCTTGAAAAAGGACCTAACCTCCAAAAGGACATTCAAGGACTGATCCTAAAATGGCGAACATATAAATACGCCTTTACTGCCGACATCGAAAAGATGTATCGCTGTATTTGGATTCACAAAGATCAGCAAAACTTGCAAAAAATTATTTGGCGAAACTCGCCACACGAGGCACCACAAGAATACAACCTTTGTACTCTGACGTACGGTTTCAAACCCGCTCCGTGGCTCGCCCTACGTACCCTCAAACAACTTGCCATGGACGACGGCCACAAGCACCCCAGCGCTGCAAAGGTTCTGGAAAATGATTTTTTTGTTGATGACCTCGTCAGCGGCCACAACTCACTCGACGAAGCTAAAAAGTTACAACAGTCCCTGATCGCCTTACTGAAGGGTGCGGGCATGAATCTGCGCAAGTGGTCCAGCAACTGTCCGACATTACTTGAAACCTTACCTAAGGAGCAGATTTCAACTACAAACAATTTTAACTTCAAAACTGATGAACCATCAAAAACTTTGGGACTAAACTGGAATCCGGACACAGATACGTTCCATCTCAACTGGCCTGTGAAAGAAAATTCAGATCGTCTAACCAAACGACTGTTACTCTCGGAAATATCCAAGTTCTACGATCCGTTGGGATGGCTCGCCCCGGTAACGATCACTGCCAAACTGCTATTTCAAAAACTCTGGATGAGTAACATAAACTGGGATGAAAAAGTTCCTGACCATATTGAAACGGAGTGGTTGAAACTAAAAATAGAACTGAACCTCATTAAAAATATAACTTTGAGAAGATGGACCGGCGAAACAAAACAATGTATCGAATTATTGGGATTCTGTGACGCAAGCGAGAAAGCTTACGCCTGTGTTATTTACAGTCGTGTCATAGATGCAACTGGAGTTCCAATAATAACACTACTTACGTCTCGCACAAGAGTTGCCCCGATAGCACAAAAAACATCGTTGCCAAGACTTGAGCTTTGTGGCGCCTTACTGTTGGCCAAGCTTATGGAGAAAACTCAAGAAGCTTTATCTGAGTATCAACTAACAATACGAGCCTGGTGTGACTCACAGGTTGTTCTAGCTTGGCTCCAAGGCGAAACATCTAAGCGAGAAACATATGTAGCCAACAGAGTTACTCAGATCAAACGCGTTATACCTACAACACAATGGAGTTACGTCAAATCGGAACATAACCCAGCAGATTGTGCATCGAGAGGCATGCTACCAAGCAAACTAGCGAACTTTGAGTTATGGTTTCAAGGACCTGTATTTTTAAAGGAAGTTAAATCAGAACAAATCTTGAGCTGCAATACATTTTACACAAACTTTGGAAATAATAATCAACTATGCCAGAAAGAGAATTCGCAAAAGTGCGAAATTGATAATTTTATAACGACATTACTAAACAATTACAGTTCATTGACACGAGTATTACGAATAACAGCATGGATACTTCGCTGCATAACAAACATGCGCGCCAAAAGGAAACCTGAAACTCCATACTTATTGACGAGCGAAATAAATGCAGCAAATAAACTTATATTAAAACACGTGCAGCAAACTCATTTTAGTCACGAATACAAACAACTTTTAAACAACGAAACCGTGTCTAATCGAAGTGTGATTATGAAGCTGAGCCCTTACTTAGATGAAGACAAGGTCATACGTGTCGGTGGTCGCCTCCGGAACTCTAACTTGCCTGTGGAAATGAAGAACCCGATTATCGTGCCATATACAAGCCGATATACGCAACTTTTGATAGAACAATCACATTTAACAACATTGCACGGCGGAGCGCGACTAACGCTGACTCATATAAGGCAGCGATACTGGATTGTCGGCGGCAATAGGGCTGTCAAAACTCAACTACGGAAATGTGTACGCTGCCACCGATTTAGACAGACCGACAACCACCAGATAATGAGCCACCTACCACAACAAAGAGTGACGCCATGTCGCCCTTTCACTTTCACAGGGGTTGACTATACCGGGTTTATCGAAATCAAGATAAACAAAGGCCGAGGCGTAAAAACTTCGAAGGGGTACATCGCAATATTCATATGTATGACCACTAAAGCCGTACATATTGAACTCGTCTCGGACCTCAGCACAGAGACCTTCATTGCAGCCCTTCAACGGTTATGTGCAAGACGTGGCACCCCTAAGCACATGTATTCAGACTGTGGAACAAACTTTATTGGAGCTGCAAAAATGCTTAGCCAAGAATTCGAAGAATTTAAGAAAATGATGACTCCCGAATTTTTCAACCAACTAACTAAACTAGAAATCGAATGGCACTTCAACGCCCCTGCCTGGCCAACAGCTGGAGGATTGTGGGAATCATCTGTGAGGTCCATGAAGATGCATTTGCGACGAGTACTAGGCGACCAAAAACTCACCTATGAAGAGATGACCACTCTCCTGGCGAATATAGAAGCCTGTCTGAATTCGAGGCCCCTTTGTCAACTGACTGAGGACCCCGAAGAATTCTACAACTGTTTAACACCTGGTCACTTCCTCACTGGGACTCCAATAATGACTATGCCAATATCAGATTACAGTGATGTTTATATTGGAGTACGTCGCAGATGGCAACTTATTGAACAAATGTTCCAGCGATACTGGAAAACTTGGTCATGTGACTATCTTTCGCAACTTCAAACCCGTAGTAAGTGGAATAAGCCCACTACAAACATCAAGATCGGCGAGATAGTACTAGTGAAAGATAACAACTTACCCCCGGGAAAATGGGCCATGGGACGCGTCCTGGAAACTCACCCTGGTTCAGACGGATATGTTCGAGTTACAACTATCAAGACTCAAACGGGAATAATTAAGCGCCCTATAACTAAACTATCACCCCTTCCCTTGAGTACTGAGATTGAAAGCCAAGTACAAGATCCAGAAACTACAACTAAACAGGAAGAAAAACAAAACTTGAAAAATACAAGGAAGAAAGGAACGAGTAAAATGACAAGTGTTTTACTCACGATACTTACAATGTTTACGTTCTTATCGGGATCATATGGTTCCATTGACGGCGTGTCGCCAGGCGCTCAAATTACAAACTTAGAACGCGAGCGACCTATCTACTATGACGCAGTCGGCAAAATGCAAATGATGCACGATGAATGGATGCTAATTATGTATTATAACATAACATCTTATTGGGAAGGAACTCGTCGTATTGAAGATTATTTTAACACTGTGAGGAGATTATGCTACAGTTCTTACTTAGAACATTGTAGAACGACCACTGACCAACTAAGTCATGAGATGGAAATTCTGGACCACTACAACTCTATTTTAATGAATCCCCACAAACACTTAAGCAACAGAAAGAAACGAGGATTAATGGACGGAGGGGGCTACGTTGCGAATACCCTGTTTGGAATTTTAGACCAACGATTCGCTCAGAAATATGAAACGGATATTCAAGCTATCCAAGACAACGAGGACTATTTACTTGAGCTGATTAAAAATCAAACGAGCATCGTTGAATTGGAAAACAAGGTTTTGCAAAAAAGCGAAGACAATATTCAACGTCAATTCCAGATGATCGAACGCTTCGTTAACCAAACTGATTTAAATATTGGGACTTTGCAAACGGAAATGCAAGTACTTTCGGCCACTACCTACTTCAACTCCGCGTCGCTAACAGCGTTTTTACTTATTAACAGCTTGAGAACATTCCAAAATATGCTATTCGACGCACTAACCAACGTGTATCGAGGTCACATTGACGTGCACCTCATCCCCCCAGCTCATCTTATTCAACAACTAACCGAAATAACTGGGAGCATTCCGAAAGATTTATCTTTGCCAGTACAAAACTACAAAGAAAACATCAAGGATATTTACGCTTTAAGTTACGTTAAAGCTCGAGTTACTGAAAAGTACTTCCTATTTGAAATGCATATACCACTTATAACTAACGAAGATTTCAACTTATATCAAGCTTTTCCGCTGCCTGTGAAAATAGAAAAGACTTGGACATACGTTCTCACAACATCAAAGTACCTTGCAGTGAATTTGGAGAAAAACATCTATACTTCACTGAACGAAGATGACCTTGCTCAGTGTCAACAACAAAGAACGAATAAATATCTATGCAAAACAAACAAACCTATATTCGATTTGCATAGCAGCAACGCTCCGTGCGAAGCGAAACTGCTGTCGCATCAAAACGTCCAGCCCTGTGACGTTGAAAGCGCGCCATGCAAGGACGCGTGGATCGAATTACATTCACCGAACAAGTGGCTCGTCATATGTTGCGATACGTGTTCATTACGTACCATATGCGATAGTGAATTCACCTCTAACACCATGACGTCATCTGGAATAGTGACGCTGCCACAGGGATGTGTACTACAATCTAAGGACTTAACGATCTACTCGCACAACCACTTCAGCAGTCGCATAAAGATGAACTACAACGTCGCGCCTACAACATTAGATACATCTGTCAACAAAATAGTGAACTTGACTCATAACAGCATCCCACATACATTTCAGTCTACAGCAAGCGAAACAGAAAAAATCCAGGACGAAATAACTAACCTGAAGGAACACGAAACAAAACTACCTACTATATCAAGTCATGACATACATCAATACGTCATCAGTTACGGGTTAGTGACGTCAGCTGGTACAATTTTGCTTGTGTGGGTTGTGAGGAAATACTGCCCCCACTGTTGTAAGAAAATCAAGAAACCTGCAGTTTCGCGTCCACATCCTGTAGACATCGAACTTCAAACTTTCTACCGAAGGGATGCCAGACGACAGAGCGAAGATATTCGGGTGGCAGCGCCACCGCCGAAGCCACCTCGGAGCACCAACGCCGGAACCAGCAACATAGCGTTCAATTTCGAATAATCTTATAATTTACTTTGTGATGGCATTTCCTTCCTCTTTTCGTTTTATTATCTTTTTTGTTTTCTTGGGTCGCCAAGATGTACGATTTACATCTACATAATTATATTACTTTTGCTAACTACGCAAACGTCACGCGGGCGCGTCATCGACCTGTAATGACCTACAATTTTATAACAATACATTTAATATTATCAGTCAGTGCAATATTATACGCCAACCAATTAACCACAAAACATTAGAGAAAAGAATTGCCTATTTAACTAACTTGTGATTGTGACATTTATCTAAATACAAACTATCTTTATATCTGGTGATCTTTTCATCCTGCACTCCAACTAACTACATCATTACTATCAAGAAGAGTGTACAAACAAACTGTACACTGTTAAGCTCTAATGGCAGAACTTAGTGCCAATTTTGTACAATATATTATCGAACTATTTCACATTTAAACGTATCTATATCGAACTTGGGTAATATTTTTTTCCTTGATTTTCCAGATAAACTTTAGGAAGGAATAAAAGGAAGATGCCAACAATTAGGACCGTTTACCCAATAATGCAATGCAATTTAACTGCAATTTAATTGTGAATCTTATGTCGTAAACTCGACCTCTATAAAGTCGTGATACATGTGTTGTTGTCTAGGTAATTCAGAATGCAGGATTTGTTGTCCGCCTTGGGCATAATAGTATGTTAATTGAAGCTATAATTATACGAATTAGAATTGAGAATGTTTGTATACTTCTATTGAACGCAGAAGTCATACCTGTACATTGTTAAAAAGATGCTAAAGAATTCACGGTTCACAATGAATGACCGGGGCACTTTTTTTTAATTTCGCCACTAGCGCTCGTTTAGTAGTAATTTTCTTGTCAATTAAGAGTAAAATATGCGAAATATGAGTAGGTACTTACTAGCGGTCGAGCCCTCGACGCGAGTGGCGAAATTAAACAATAAGTCCCCAGGAGCCTTACTATAAACTGTTAGAGCAATGTTAAAGTAATATTGTGAAAGAGATGGCGCTATGCGCAGTGTATAGTTCCGTCTGTTAATTAACCTTACTTTTTTTTTATAAAAAAAAATATTGCGATATAACGGGCCGTGGTGTAGGGCTAGATCTTTTAGGGCTTGCTTGTGTTAAAATAAGGCTCTCCAAAACTTTGTGGTCAGCTTAAGTGTCTTTCATAACCTAGATCCAAAGTCGTACCACGTTAGGTTAATATTCAGATAATAAAACCCTTTGCAAGAAAAACGGATACTTGGTTAATTTTCTTACAAACACGAGTGGTGATTTCAATAAAACTGTCTGCAATGATTTCTGTGTTAAATGTGTTGTGTAAATGTTTGTTTTCCGATAATCATAAAAAAATACTACGTCAAAACTCAGTTCTAATATGGTTCTAATACTAATTGTTGTCCACAGTGTCCCCAATTCGCGCTACAAACGGCGGCAGTGTGCACGCTTCTCCCGCTCGCGAGATATCCCGCGACACTCCAGACTACCAGTATGGAAGGTTCGATGCCAGCGCGCTGCACATCGCACACGCGCTCAAACAGACCGAGCTGCAGAAAGCCTACCACCGGCCGAGGGAGAAGCCTATAGACGCCTACCTGGTAAGTGAGCGAGAGAGGCTGAGTTGCCAATGTTACATCCCTTCTTATTGGTATAAGATATGGCAGGTTCGACGCCAGCGCGCTGCAAGTTGGACAATTGTTCGCGCGGATGTTACACGATCATTGAATACGACAAAATGACAAAAACAACATATATTATTATGACTAATACCTAAATACAAAAAATTACGGGTCATAAACGAAAAAAAGGAACGCAAACTCGTGCAAACGGCATTCGTTTGATTTGGATCAAATATAAGGTGGAAACAATTTCGGGTGCAAATAGAGCAGGAGGTGGTTACGGGGGGCATAAAACTTAAAAAAACAGAAACATGTTTATTTATTTAAATACCTATTACAAAAATATACAATATTTTCACCAGCATCAGTACCACTGATGCTGGTGAACAATAATAATTGTTATATCTGATCCTGCTGATGCTGGTGAAAATTATTCATTATTAATTTGACAAAAAACTAAAATACCTTTGTCCAGCAAAACTTTTCCACGATTATTACCTATTGTAAATTTCTTTGGTAGACACTTAATGAATTTATTTAAAAAAATGAAAATTAATTGTTTATTGTGTAATTTCCAACTTGGACGGAGAAAATTGTTCGTTAGTTTGCTCGCTCCGCTCCACAAATCTAATTATGGTGTTTCGTAACAAGTTTTTAGACCATGATAATTTATTATTTTGAGTTTATTTCTAGTACCTATCACTTGGATAGGTACGTAGTTATTTTATCTTAAATCCAACATTACAAATTAAGAAAATTGACATTGCCATTATAAAAAAATTTATCTAGGAAAAACTTGTCTCTAGTTTTACTCAGACGGGAGGCAATTCCGAAAGATTCCATTATTAACTTTCCCCTGACGTTTTTAATGGTCCTTTGGGCAACAATACCACTAGATAACATGTTGGAGTGTAAGAAACGGCCGAGAAAATAAGAGCGCACTTCAAATGTGCGCTCTTCTTTCTTATGGCTTTCTGTCATTTCTGACGTAACGAACGTCGTAATACTCGTAACCTTTTTCTACGTAAAAAAAAGTCGGTGTCATATTTGTATTTTGTTTTTGTTCGAGAGACTTTCGGAATACTAGAAGTCGTGTGACTACTATTAATTACGATTACTTTAAAGGCTACTGTACACGGGTAGAGTAAGCGGTAGAGTAGAGCGGTCGAGTAGCTTGCCCGCGGTGCTAGCTACTCTACTCTACCAAATTTCAGTACCTACTCTACTCTACGAATGATGTCTAAATTAGTATAGTTTTTAGGTTAGTTAGTACTCTACCATTCTACTATACCGTTTACTCTACCCGTGTACTTGAAAAACACTTACTGACCCTCTCTGACACTTCCATCAATGCTTTCGTTAGTTAGCCAACTATCTAGATTATTTAAAACCTTTTTAATTATAAAATCTATCTATAAGTACATAACAAGTGCAATATCTGCGGCCACATCTCGCATTCCTGTCCTCCGGACTATAACAGATGGCGTGCGCTGCAAGAATGTGCGCGTGCGTGGCGCAAGCCAACCGCGACCGGCGAAATCTACACACACGTTGGTCGGTTTATCTGGACAACATCGGATTTTTAACATTACATCGAAATTTAGACGTTTCAGCTCAAAAATTTCACTGAATAAGTAATGAATGTTTGCTAACAAAAATGTTTAATTAACAAATGTATTGTTTTCGCTTAATGCGGTATTGCTTGGATAATAGCCGGCTTACAAGCCAGTTGCTGGCGCTGAAATCGCTGACAGTCCAGCTTCGTGTCCTTATACGTTTTTCCGTGCCGTTCCGTTCCGCTGGTGTCAGCCCTGGTATAGAGTAAAGCAACTGAATACTGGATGGCGTCGTAAAACTTGACGACAGCTACTGGCTTCATGTAAATCGGCCATTATGCCGATAATTATAAGAATTTTCACTAAAAAAATTATAATATTCTTCTTAGGGATATTCACACTGCACTTTTAAGTGTCTGTCTATACCTATGTGTAAAACGATAACCTCCATCGTTTTTCTCAACGATACTTGATAATATAGATTGAAACAAGTTTCAACTTCCTTCATATTGCATTGTACCATACACAAATACGGAACCCTAAAAAAAACGGAGTGGAATCGGAACCCATCGTTAGCCAGTTAGTAATCTGGATCGACCGTCCTATCTTTTTCAGGCGATATGGCTGATAGTACTGCAAGAGCTGCATTCTTCTTCATCACAGCACTTGTAGTCGAACCTCTGTGGGTCAAAACGTCATAGTTAACATCGCTGATCACGGCCTTAATAAACTACAGAGTAGGTACCTACTAACAAAGTACAAACAAATGTACTAGCCTTTTTAGACAATTAAAATTTTTAAAGACGCTTTATTTCAAATATTAGTTCAAACTTCTTACATAATAATCATTGTACCACCCATAAAGAAGTTGTGGAATCGGGATCCGACGCCAGCCAGTAATCGCGACCGGCTGATTGCAAGCGATGCGGCTGATAGTACTGTATGTAACAGCAGCATTCTTCGGCAGATCGCAGCACTTGTAGTCAGACCTGTGTGGTTCATGACATAGGTAATAGTTAAAAATAAAGTGGTCCACAGAGCACACATTATTGGTTATGTCAAGACTTTTTTAAGAAATTAAGTTTTTTACTAGAATCTAAAAAACGTACATTTTCTTTTGTACCATAGACAGTATAGGCAAGTTCGTTAGCTAGTCAGTATAATCTGGCGTGACCGGGTGATTGCAGCCGATAGGACAGATACTGCTGCATTCTTCGGAGATCGCGGCTACAGAGTAGTAGCTGTGGTAGTAATGAGTAGTGACCACAGAGGTATTAAACAAATTTTGTCAAGTTAAAAAAATGTTTGGTGAAAAATAGAGGTTTCATAATAGAACATGTTAGTGACTGGTTTGTAGTAGATCATTCTATTTATCTATAATCAAAACTCCTAGCTAGCTAGCTAATATTAGTAATAGTGCAATTTGTTTTTGATTAGTCTCATAAAACTTATCAGAATTTAATAAGTATCAACATAGTTATAAAAATGCCAACGTAATATGTTAATTCCCTAAATGTTCAACTTCATTAAAATATAAATTGATAAAGGTTCCTCATTTGCAAATAAATCGTCATAAATTTTTAAATGATTTCCTACAACTCAGTTGTATTTAAAATACTCATAATAATATGAAGAATTTTACATAATATCACACGAATCACGTATTTTTTTACTTAGTCTTACCGTCCTAATAACGTTATTATTATATTAACCTTCTGAAATAAAATTCTTAATTTCGATCTTTAGCTTTTTGAAACAGAATTGGAAAAGTGAAGGATTATCAAGTACTTATACTGGCTCTCACTATTTCGATAATGTTGTTGTTTTATCAGTATTTAAGTGATTGTGATCTAAATTAAATACCTAGATTCTTGTCACGTATAGGCCGTTAGTGTGTCAGGATCGCCCCTGCGCCAAACACAGTGAAAACCGGACGCGATCGTAGGTAGGTACTTACATATGACAGCACTTCCGAAGTAGGGCAGAAGCCCCGGTTTTTGCCACCGGACCGGTTTTGGCCACTGTACCGGTTTTGGCCACTGTACCGGTTTTGGCCACTTTTTGCTCTAAAAGTTTGCTAAACAACTTTTCGCCATTTTTGCTATAGGCAATTAAAATAAGGTATTTTAAGGTAATAGTAACAACAGTTAGAATTCCATAAGTCATACGATTTCTTTTCAATAAATCCCATTTTCTGTTTTAAAAAATGTTTTGTATGAAAATTTTAAGAAATTTGTTTTGGATGAAATACTTTATAAATCTTTGCTTTTTACAATTAAATTGTTGTTTTGCAATTGATCGGTTTCTAGTGCATTAGAATATATTGATTTAACCTGGGTTTGGTTTTGATTTTTCGCTATACTTACAAAAGTTGAACTATCAATAAGTGGCCAAAACCGGTACATTTGGCACCTCTCACACATTTTGTGTTATATACAAAAAACTATTTTGCTTTTTTAAATTTGAAAAATGTACTTTTAAAGGTAGATAGATTATCTATAATTTAAGATATAATTTGTCTTTTAAATACTTAAAATCATTTAGAATCCTTAAAGTGGCCACAAAGGGTACCTCTGCCCTACATACTGAAAGAAAGCGCCAACTCTGACGACCTCCGTAGCCGAGTGGTGTACCCACCGATTTCAAGGTACCGCTATCTCTGAGGACCCGGGTTCAGTTCCCGGTCGGGTAAATGTTGAAAACTTTTTAGTATTTCATCATGTCTCTTTTCATTTCCTATATATGTGGACCACCCAACGTTGTTTCCAATTGACACACAGAACACAGGGGCTTAGCTTAGCTACTTCGCTTGAGATTGCAGCAATTTATGTCATGGTATCTATTTCATTTTATTTCTATATGTTGTCATAAAAGATGTGACTCGAAACAGTATTTACAGTTCAAGCTAATTTAGGGTGAATAAAACCACAAGACTTATGCAGAAAGGTTTAATATTTTGGTCTACCTGTCTGTCCTCCTCCTCGCATAGTGTGCCTCATGTCTGAGGGTCGGGACCACCACCTTCTAGCAGACTTCTAAGAGGTGGTGGTGCTTTCTTTGCTGATGGCCTTCGATTGCCCCCTGTCACCGGCGGCATGCAGTGCGTCGTAGTCGTAGACTGACATTTCGAGAATGGTGCGAATCAGCGGGCCGATCTCCGTAATGAGTCACACCATTGATTTTTGTTATCAGCATATCTAAAAAATATGTAACTCGAGAAAAAAGAATCTGTTTTTATTTTTTTCCTATCTTCAAAAATGACTGAGATATTAAACGTTAAAGTACGGCCTCCGAAGAAAATTTGGGTGAACCAATGGCATTAACGTGTGACGTCACGTCGCACTTCCGTATACCTACATAGAATCCTTTGGCTATATAGTTGCGCTCTCACGGTATCGTAATAAATTTATTTATTTTTCTTATAGTCGATCAATGAAATGTTTAAGAAATTTTGTATTGAGCCACTGTGAAAAAACACCTTCAAATAATGTTTTATTTTCGTGAATAATAAATTAAATCAACTTTCGTAATGGCGGGCGGGATTCTGTCAATACATATAGCAACCGTCAAAACAAAATGTACTTACAACCTTAACTGACTTGGTAGTTAAATATGCACCCTAAAAACTGACAGCCATTTCGATAATTTTATACTGCTAGTGGCGCCTCCACCACTGGGTCAGATAAGTTTGTGGAATAAATGTCTTTCGGTATCGACAGTAGGTGACAGTTTTAGAGTGCGCCTGCGCGCGGTCGAAATTGAATACTAATAATTTACCATAACCTTAGAACGAAGAAAATGTACTGTAACTAGCGTCAAAAACGCACGAGTTGCGCGAAGATTGCGCACAGACGAACTCTATGTAGGTACAGTTAGACGGAAATCACCCGCAACAGCCACAAACGGAGATGTCAGTGCGACATGACGTCATCGCAATAGCGCGCATGGAAAGCAAATTTTCAAAAGCTGGTGAAACTTTACAACGCTGTATCTTTGGAAATCCTGGCCAGATTTCGATGAAACAAAAACTATTAGTACTTGCACGAGTACGCGCATTAAATGCAGTAATTTTTATAGTCATATTTTGATGTGTTGGTGTGACTCATTCTATGCAGCGCATCTTGATCACGTTTGCGTCATGACGTTTGACTTCGTATTGCCGTAATGACACAACGACGCAGACGTCACGCAAACCTATAGTCCCACACTCCTGTCTGTTCCGATGACATCCGTCACAGAGGAGCCACTTGCAATACGAAATAGCTGTCAAAATAGACTGTCGTATGAAAACTGTTTTAGTTCCAAAGATTATCACCGGAAAAGAAAACGTTGTCGCACTGTAAACGCCGCGCGTATCAAAAACGTTATTGCACTTTGCGTGAACGTCAACTGCACGTACACCTGAGTAATGCGTCATAAGATTACCGCGATCGGGGCGCTGGTCGGACCAACGCATCGGGCTGCGACCACGTGAGCTTTTGCCGTTATTCCTGTCACTATCAATTTCACCAGTTTGTTGCCGTCCTAGCAATGTGGCCAAAGTAGTCTATTGTCTGTCATCATCATCATCATTTCAGCCGTACGATGTCCTATTGTCTGTAAATGAACTTAATTTTTTATTTATCGTAGAAACTTCCTATTTGACTGTAAAATGTCAAGATAATGAAGTGCATATTTACTCAAGCGTGAGCCAAGTAAACCAAGTGCACTGCATGGTGAGGTGACTCGATGACGTTTCGCTGCATTGTACAAGCTTGGTCGGCTCGACAAGTGCCTTCAAAGATGCACTCATGTTTTGACCTCCTTTTGTCGCCTACACAAGACGTAATATAGTTATGTAGGTCATGTAGATAATGATATTTAATTTAAATAAACTTTAAAACCTAAATTAATGTTACCTATAAAGAGGCTTATTATTATATAGGTATATTTGTCTGGTACTTATAAAAATTAACTTTTTTTAGAAAGATATAAAGTTGTCATATAAATTTTACTAAACTTGGTGTGCATTTTGAATGGTAGGTATGTTTAGTTGCTGGATATATATAAAAATAAAAAATAGCAGAAAATTATTGAAAAATGGACGTTCGAGTAAAGAAACATCAAACAGTTTGTTGTTTCTTATATGTAATGTTAAGTTTGTTACGTACAAACATAACAAACAGTATTTTTTTGAGAATGGGGATCATCATCATCATCATCAGTCATTTAATGTCCCCACTGCTGCGGTACTGGCCTTCCTTATGGATGGATAAGGAAAATGGGTCATGATCCACCACGCGGGCCCAATGCGGATTGGTGGGCATTAACGACTGCAAATGCAGCTGGGACCAACGGCTTAACGTGCCTTCCGAAGCACGGAGGAGCTCGAGATGAAAAGTTTTTAGTCACCCATCCCGTGACAGATCATTGCGAAAGTTCCTCAACGATCGCAGTTCGAGCGCGCTAAACACTGCGTCACGGGCTCCTCTTGAATGGGAATTGCTTTGGAATGGCTCATATAACTTATAGTAATAAGTCTCGTATTTGGACTAAATGGACTGTTAATAATCGTCGCATAAGTACTAACTAAAATATAAAAGTAAGTACCTACCAAAGTTTGTACCTATATTGTTTGTATTGATGATATATAAAAGAAAAAGAAACATCTTTTTGAGGGTCCAATAATAATGAAAATAATGCGGTGTCATGTTGCACTGTGACAAGTGCATAGACAGCGCATTTATGAATGGGACCGGCGCGCGGCATCGGCACAAAATGTTCCAAGAATTAGTCAAATTATGCTAGTCAAATGGACTGCCAACTAGGTATCGTCGCAAACTTTAAATGACCCATGCCTGTACAAAATTTTAAAATACCAAAGTTCGTAACTGTATTATTATCATCTTTTTGAAGAACAGTAGAGTGAGTGTAATGTCAGGTAACTCTGCGCGTGACTGGAGCATTTTTGGCGCAGTTTCTTTGTTCTTAGGATAATGTAAAGATTAGGGGAAAGGTGTCCATAATGATCCCCCTAAGGGAAATCGGTTACTGTATCCAAAATATTATAGTAAGAGCAAACTTTGAATGAGTTTTGGGTAAGTCATATAAGTGTTGATAAACTGGCATGCCATTTATTGCAGTTTGATTTATATCTTTAGATTTATAAGAGATTTTCCAAACCTCTACTAAAGGATCATTTTGCACACCTGGGTGTCTAAAACGATCCCATACTATCTTGTTTGGTTAACCCATACATTTTTGGTTTAATATATTTTATGTGCTCAACGAGTTCTTTCTCATGCTTAGGTGTAAACACCGTTTGTTTACTGCCCAAAGTCTCAACTGCACCAACTGCGTTTTTGTTTTTTACACCATTACAGGTACAGAAAACTGTCTTGTCGTACAGAAAACACACTTCTAGTTTTGTCGGTAGGTTTTCTTTGATATGTACGTGTCAATGATCTGTAAAAAGTGCAAATAGATAGGAATACAAAAAAAAAACATACTTAACTAATTTTAAATTGTTTTTCAATATAATACAATAATTTTACCAAACAATTATTTCTGTGATCGTTTTATACCCACTAAAGGGGATCGTTTTACCCCGAATATTGAATTTACAAAAGTTGTCGAAGTATGACCTCAAAACATTATCTTGGTGAGATCAAAACGAGTTTCAAATATTACTGACTATCAATAAAAACTACCAAGAAAACTTTCATTCACATATCCACAAAAGAATTTCAACAATTTAACTTTGATTGCAGGCTTATCTTAGATCGAAGACAGCTATTTTCAATTTTTTGCAATAAATCAACGCACTGTACTCACACCGCCATCACACTTTATTGGGCTACTGTGTGGAGTACAAGGAAGACGTTAGCCAACAAATCACATAGATGGCACTAGTATTTTCGTTGAAACTGTAGGGAATCATTTTACCTCGAGGGATCATTTTGTACACCTTTCCCCTAGTCTTAGATTTTGACCGCACTCAGACTTATCTGGCACAAGAAAATTTCTTGATCTGACGCGCACTCATATAACTGATGGTTTTCATTTTTTATCGATATATTCAGAAGTCCAGGGATCAATCCCTTATGCCATGGGACCATGGGTAATTAAAATTACCCGTGGACCCGGTAATGGGTCGACCCACCGGGACCACGAGTAAACACTGACATTATGTAAATGAGGTAGCGCAAAAAAAAAAATATGGACTGTTAAAACACAACCTGTCATAATTTGCACCCAGCCTAATGACATGCAAAGTTAAATATCATCTTTGTGGGTCCAGTAGTGAATACAATGCGGTGTCATGTTGCACTGCGACAAGTGCATAAACAGTGCATTTGTGAATGGGAGCGGTGCGGCCTTGCGCCTACGCATCCGATCCGACTACGGACTAAAAGGATGACTATGCTTTCCTACTTTTGTGTAGGTACTTAAAATATATGTTATCGCTAATGTGCGTAAATCAGTTATAGTGCAGATTAACTTGTTAATCTGCAGATTATCTGGTTGTGTCCGTTAAAGACGAAAAAAGTGTTTAAACTCTTATATTAACGAGACTAGATAATCTGCAGACTTCCTAGATAATCTGTAAACTAACGGCTAAGCATACCTTCAAGTTAATAAAAAAGGTTCTTTGCTTGAATAAAACATTCGAATTCATTGTAATTATTTTAAAAAATCGGGATAGTGTGAGAGCTGGATAGTTAGGCTACTTTTAATCCCAGAAAAATATTACGTTCCCGCGGGATATCATCGTGTAGTCCACGCGGGCGAAGCCGCGGGCGGAAGGCTAGTCTCAAAATAATTTGTACCGATTACATCGTCATTTTGCAAGTGTATCGTAGTCGATACAAATTAATAATCTTTCTAGCAAATTTTGATTAATAATTTTACTTTTGATGCAGTATTGCAGTAAAGGCTCTAAACGAAATTCATTAGAACCGCTAATAGGCTTAAAGTACAGACTAACTAAACAATATTCTAATTAGTTTTATAACTATACCCTTATTGCATAACTATAATGATCTATTGTTTTTTTTAAAGTGGTTGTATAACTATGTTGCGTGTTCATTAGCTTACGCGCCGTGAATTAAATGTAGGTATGTACCAAAAAAGCCATTTACTTTATGAGATTGGTTTTCAAAACCCTTCAGTAGATGAATAGATGATCTATGTCATAATTTGTAAACACATGAATACTATTTTGATAAACGGACCACATTTAAAATAGTTAAAATACTAAAGTTGTTTCTGAATAGCATTGAACTGCAGGCTGCACCCGTGAATGAGTGTGACCGCAGCCTGCGCCTACGCAGCTTACACAAGTTATCTCATTTTACGCTTAATTTGAAATGTTTACATTGAATAATGTTCGGGTTTTAGTACTTGGGTAATTCAGCTTGGCTGTGTTGATGTTTTGAATGGTTGGGGAACTTTTGGTTTCTTTTGCGTAATGTTACTTGTAAGCTCGGTTTTGGAACTTAAGTAAGTAGGTTCCTACTATTTATTGATGCATAGATTTTAGTTTAGTTATATTTGACCTACCTACACTACACCTAGATAGGTTCTTATTTAAAAATAAATAGGTAATAGAATATTAAAAAACACAATCCAACGGCTATTAAAAAACACAATCCAACGGCACTGAACAAATTGTTATTTTTTTTTTAGTATTCAACTCATTTATACATAATTGAAACTTTACATTCGCAATGCAATTGATTCCAAAATTTATGTTATAGGTACTTAGTTAGGTACCTAAGTATAGAAAGAAAACAAATATAGTTGGCTCTCAATTATTTTTAAAAATAACTAGAAATAAATGTAATTTAGTAACGTACCTAGTGTTGTTGTAGTTAGTACGAGGATGCGTGCATAATACCTACATACTTACAGTATTGCCGTGAATTTTTTTATGAATATAGTTTATCTCAATACCTTTAGTCATAGCAAACCTAATAAAACTCGCGTGTTAGAAATATTATTTTGAATAATTACGTGAAAGTTGGTAGCACTCCATCTTTCGTGAGATGATCGATGTTGAATAATAAAACGCTAAATCATT
Organism: Crambus lathoniellus; assembly: GCA_949710035.1. Classification (NCBI taxonomy): domain Eukaryota; kingdom Metazoa; phylum Arthropoda; class Insecta; order Lepidoptera; family Crambidae; genus Crambus; species Crambus lathoniellus. The sequence continues at coordinate 21,240,311 of OX453314.1, read as the reverse complement.
GCCTTGTTTGGTAAATCACATATGAAACTGCCATAACTCACTGTAGGTATGTATTATTCAAGATTTAGACTCGATCTTTCACATTTATATGGCAGAGACGTGATTAACTTCGCTTTATAGTAAATATTAGAGAAAATGCTATAATTTATAATTCATTAAGCATGCTATGATTACCAATCATTCGTGTGATTACGCTTCCGTAAGGACAGAAATTGATAAGTCTCTATTCGGTAGAACCAGATAACTACACCACTCCACTCCACTACCACATTATACTGTGCCATTACTATACTTCAGATAAATAAAGGCTGAAGAATTACACGATGCAAGTTATTGCATACAATTTATTAAGTAAATAAAAATAGCTTTACTTCTAGATTTAATTTTTTAGTAATTACGCCGAGACTTCTCCTTCGTGAGTATTCAGAGATACTTACTCGTTTCAGGGATGTCAAAGTCAAAGTCAAATTTAGATTATTTACAATACAGTCTTGTGAACGTCACAGAAGCTACGCTATCGGTTCGCAAACCCTACGCTACGGCGGGAGACCTTTGAGAAGAACCGGCAAGAAACTCTTCTAGGGCTGTTTTTTCCTACGTGTTTTATTTCATACAGAGTCGTCAAATTGAAAAATAACCATAACATAGTATGATTACAATCAGTTTCCATCACAATTACACAATGGTTTATAATAAATACAGTTAAATATAGGCGAACTAATCACCATAGTGGTAAATAATTTTCAATTACTTGGGAACTCTAGTAAAAGCGATTAGTTATAAGCAAAAAGAAAATTCTACTATACACTGCAAGTTGCGCCATACATGTTTCAAACGTAATTCTTAATTAATTAAATAAAAACAAAAAAAACACATTTAAGGCAAGCATATAAGAGACCCATTCCCACTGGCAGCACCCGTTCACGAGCATGATGCATGAACCAGCCATCGCATATCGCTCAACCATATTTTAGGGAACGTAACGACCCGCCTCTCACGCAACCACCGCAGAAATGCGGTTTTAGTGAGCATGACATAATCTCTCATACACTGATGATTCGCAACTTCTCAATTAGATTACAATAATTTAATATGGTAGGTTAAGAACAAGCCCATTTATAGACCAAAAAACAAAGTAAAATAGTTGTACATTGCGATTGCTATGTGAGTTTGGACATGGCTATTTTACTTATCTACTTAGGCCCAATCTATACCGAGATGGCAGCGAAGACGCGAAAAACCCAGTAGTCTCATCATGGGAGTACCCCACTGGGACTAGTGGGAATACTCGGAGTCCTTGTGACTGGATGGGGGATCAGATCAGCGAGTCCCATATAATCACCGCCAGCACACTGTACGTGTGTGTGTCACTATTAAAAAAGTGGTATTTAGCCTATATTAAAACTGGCCGACAGTCAACGCAGAGGAAATTGCCATCAGTCGCTCCGTCTCGCAAACAGTCTTACGAAACGCAACGTCACCGATTGTCAGTTAAGATAGTTCGTCATTGTTACGAGGAAACGCGCGTTTATCGCTAGGAACAGCCAAACAATGGGAAAACGATGTACAGCCGCTTGTATAACGTGCTGAGCAAAATTTACGTCACAGAATAAAACTACCAGTATTTTCTTCAGTAAGTAACCATCTTCATAAAAAAAAGGTCGGAACGCGAGTTATGACTCATGTGTTTTTCTCACTGTCCCTGTCTCTCTTTATCTCTCTCTCTCTCTCAATCTCTGTATGCTTTTAATATACTATATCTATGCTGTATGCGCTTCATACCGAGGGAGAGATACAAGATACAAATGAGTCATAATTTGCGTTTCTTGCCGGTTCTTCTCGCTACAAGGTCAGCTTCATTGACGTTCATAAGTGTTGTTAAACAAACCTAAAGTGAATAAACGAAATTGTTTTTTTTTTACCTTTTATATGGAGATGAAGTACTGGCGGTACTATTTATTCTGTGACTACGTGCAAGAGTGAGGGACTACACGCGTAGTAGAACCTCATGTGGCAGAACATTGTCGTTCATTGTCTTTTCAACAACAGCGGCTGCCTACCATTTCATTCAAGTGATAATCTGTAACAGAATAGGTTTAGGGCGATACTCGGAAAAAATATGCTGAAGCGAGATAGCAATGAGAAAACGACGCGCGCGGGAGCGAGACCGATTTTGCAGATTAGGCAAAAAAAAACACAAAATCACTTCGTAAAAAACTACAGCGAAAAAATGCTTCTTTACGATCCTCAATATTATTGGTGTCCACTTATTAAACCAATTTCCAATAGTGTAAGTAACCCCATTTAAGAATAATCTTCACTATTCGTATTTTTTAGAGGTCTTTTCGAAAATAAAAAGTGTCGAGGCAAAATCATAAAATCGTGTTTTTGAAACTATACGATTCTAGATAAAGGTATGAAGAAATATATATCTTATTACCAGATTTTTAACAACTGTAACCGTCCTATAGTTTTAAATCAAAAAGTCCATATTTTTACGAGTAGCGCCTTAAGTTACCTTAGTTAAAATTGGTTAACGTCACTTGTTAACTTATTTATTTATTTATTTCTTTAAGGACAACACTATTTACATGCATAAGATCATACACTTACGTACATATTAAGAGCATTGACGCGGTCGAACGCCGTTTTGCCTCAAAATAGGCAGTTTTGCACGAGATATTTTCTATGAAAACGTAATCTTAGAAACATGCTAATTTCAAATTACTGTAAACAGTATCTTTGTCTAAAAAGTTAGTAAAAAACATTTTTCTTTTTATAGAGTATTTGTGAATACTGACAATTTTCCCGAACAGTGTTTTATAAACTTCACTTTTAAAATCAATTTAGAAGCTCTAATTTTTTAATACCATTGAAAAAAATAGGAAACAAAAATTTCTATGTATATCTACCTATCATTACGCAAATAGTTAGTAAGGAAATTAGTTTAATTTGTGATTATTTTCATACGAAATTAAAATCCAAACAAAGTGAAATTATAAAGAAATCACTGGTGGTAAACATGCAACATTTATCAATAAATTAAATTATTTTACAAAAAGTTATAGTCTAACGTAAAATAAGAACATATTATCTAAAGTTTGTATACAAAAAACCTATATAATGATGCATAATTTATTTTATACATATATTTTTAAAGTGCTATAAAACACTCTGCGCAAAACATTTCAAATTAGTCCGCCGCTAGGCTCTTCAGAGGGAGGACGTATCGCTCGGTGCTCTGCCGTCTGCCGTTCGCTGACCTTTGCAGTGTAATGCGTGGTGTGGTATAGTTTATAGTGCAACCGACACGTCTTAGCACTTTCGTCTTAGTATACTCATTAGATAGGTAATTGAAAATTGTTTACTTCTATGATCATTAGTTTACTCACACACCTAATTGTATTTATCATAATTGAATACGTATTTGTAATAGAAACTGACCCTGAAAATGATCTAACAAATAGTAATTTTTAAGGTCATTTTTTAATTTGACGACTCTGTATGAAGTAAATCAGGAGAAAAAATTAACCTTGACGAGTTTCTTGCCGGTACTTCTTCAAGGTCTCCTGTTCTAGGGTTTGCGAACCCATGGCGTAAATGACTGAATTATCCAAATGGGATGTTGACCTTCAAAACGGTGTATAGGCACATGAGTACTATCAGAGTGTTGACTTCATAGAGCGTGCAAAATTTTGGTAGGGTTGTTACAAGAAGTTAAAATTGTTAGCTTTCTATTAGGTACCTATTTTGAAATATTTATTTACAAATTACTTACTCTAATGTTTCTCTTTATACATTTTATTTTTATAATTATATTTTTTGGTACTATTTTAATAGAAAACAGCGACGCAATATCAAAAATGTAAAAAAAATTCAAGATAGCGGCCAACTTTTTTGTCTGTTGGCCGATTTCGATAAAACTCGATTTCTAGTACTATTTTTACAAGAAAACAGAAACCAATGTAAAAAATATAAAAAAATCCAAGATGGCGGCCAACTATTTTGATTGTGGGCCGATTTCGATGAAACTCGGTTTTTGGTACTATTTTGACAAGAAAATAGCAACGCAATGTCAAAAATGTAAAAAATCTAAGATGGCGCCCAATTTTTTTGTTTGTTGGCCGATTTCGATGAAACTCGATTTCTAGTACTATTTTGACAAGAAAACAGCAAAGCAATGTTAAAAATACTAATAAATTCAAGATGGCGGCCAACTTTTTTGTTTATTGGCCGATTTCGATGTAACTTAGTTTTTGGTACTATTTTGACAAGAAAATAGCAATGCAATATCAAAAATGTAAAAAAATTCAAGATGGCGCCCAAATTTTTTGTTTGTTGGCTGATTTCGATGAAAATCGATTTCTAGTACTATTTTGACAAGAAAACAGCAACGCAATGTAAAAAATATTAAAAAATCCAAGATGGCGGCAAACTTTTTTGATTGTGGGCCGATTTCGATGAAACTCGGTTTTTGACAAGAAAACAGAACTGCAATGTAAAAAATATTCAAAAAACCAAGATGGCGCCGAAATTTTTTGTTTGTTGGCCGATTTTGATGAAACGCGATTTCTAGTTCTATTTTTGACATTTTTGACATTGCGTTGCTATTTTCATGCCAAAATAGCAACGCAATGACAAAAACTTAAAAAAATCCAAGATGGCGCCCAAATTTTTGGTTTGTTGGCCGATTTCGATGAATCTCGATTTCTACTACTATTTTGACAAGAAAATAGCAACGCAATGTCAAAAATGTCAAAAATAGAACTAGAAATCGCGTTTCATCAAAATCGGCCAACAAACAAAAAATTTCGGCGCCATCTTGGTTTTTTGAATATTTTTTACATTGCAGTTCTGTTTTCTTGTCAAAATAGTACTAGAAATCGAGTTTCATCGAAATCGGCCAACAAACAAAAAATTGGGCGCCATCTTAGATTTTTTTACATTTTTGACATTGCGTTGCTATTTTCTTGTCAAAATAGTACTAGAAATCGAGTTTCATCAAAATCGGCCAACAAAAAAAAAATTCGGCGCCATCTTGGTTTTTTAATATTTTTTACATTGCAGTTCTGTTTTTTTGTCAAAATAGTACTAGAAATCGAGTTTCATCGAAATCGGCCAACAAACCAAAAATTTGGGCGCCATCTTGGATTTTTTTAAGTTTTTGACATTGCGTTGCTATTTTCTTGCCAAAATATTACCACAAACCGAGTTTTTTTTTTTATTGTAGGCTTGCAAAACTGGTTACAATCTTAAAGGTAGCTTATATAAACTTAAAATAATAACATGCTAGAATGCAACCTACTCGATGCAAGCACAGCATGCAATGAATAATTTAAACATAATTATTCTGAATACCCCAGTCCAGAGAAACCGATTTTAACAAATTATTAATTAAAATAAAATAAAATAAAATAAAAAATAAATAAAATAAAATAAAAGTTTCATCATTTCATCAAAATCGGCCTACAATCAAAAAAGTTGGCCGCCATCTTGGATTTTTAATAAAGATTGGTTAAATTCCAAATATATTTCGAGAGTTATTGAAAAGGCGTAGCCTGAAAACTGCTCATACGTGCTTTGCGTTGACCCTGAGCTTGTCCACTGGCTGAGCTGTCGTAAACCGGTTTTTCCAGACACGCCGTGTACGGACACGCCAGTGACAAGCAGCCAGTGGACACGCACACATGCCCAGCATGCTTGTAGTAGTGTAATCATTTCCCACCGTTCTATGAAGTCGTTTCTCTGTAATACGTAGTAGTATTTTTTTCCTGTGGTATAGGTCTACATCAGATTGTGATAAAAATGGTATTCTGAAATCGGTATTTTATTTCTAAATTAGCTTTCCGCCCGCGGCTTCGCCCGCGTGGACTACACGACGTTATCCCGCGGGAATGTGATATTTTCCGGGATAAAAAGTAGCCTATGTTCCTCTCCAGACTATAAAGTATCTATGTACCAAATTTTAGCCAAATCCGTTCAGCCGTTTTGGCGTGATTGAGTAACAAACATCCAAACATCTAAACATCCAAACATCCAAACATCCAAACTTTCACATTTATAATATTAGTAGGATATTATAGGAAGTAGGATAGGATTACGTATCGAATGGTCGGTCATACATGAATAACATAAGATGAGTAAGCAAGTACTTACATACACATTTGGGAATGTGGGGGGATTACTTTATTAGTATTAGTTGGTAAACTTTTAAAAAATCTACTTCATGTAAACAATAAAATATTGTCTATGTAGTAAACCCATTAGATTACAGCATACACTTATTATGATTATGTTAGGGTCAGTAAGGATATAATATAAAAACTAACACTAAATAATATTTAAACTTGAGTTAAAAGGATCGATGTGATTAGTTTGACTATAGCAGGACACCGCACGTTTGACCTTGAGCGCAGGTCTGATGCGAGTGAAAGTTATTCATTTACCTAAACTCGACGCGACGCATTTGGGTTTAACGCTCTTAAACATAAGTACCAAAATTGCTCCATACATATAGGGGATAAAAAACCATTCATCATACGACTTTGTACCTACGGACGAAATTTTACTGTTGAATACGACCTAGACAATTGAGTCAGTTACCAAATAAAATGCAGATGTTTTGTCTAGGTACATACCTACTTTCAGATGAATGCGTTGAAAAATTAAAAATCTCCAGCTTATTACATTTTAGTATTTCTATAAAGTCTTTGAGCGCTTTTATGCAAAAAAAAATAATATCTATCACATCTTAATGTGCTTCAAATTAACAAAAATCTAAACATTTCCCCTATCCACAATAGAATTATGGGAGAACTACGCTTATTCGACAGCGTGAACTAGTAACGTTACTTGCACAATTATTATTATTTCCATAATTTTGATGTGAGTTTTGCCTAACAATGCGCAAGTTTTTGGCTTGAAAAGTTAATATATCACTACATAGTATAAAACAAAGTCGCTTTCTCTGTCCCTATGTCCCTTTGTATGCTTAAATCTTTGAAACTACGCAACGGATTTTGATGCGTTTTTTTTAAATAGATAGAGTGATTCAAGAGGAAGGTTTATATGTACTTTTTATCCCGATATTCCCACGGGAACGGGAACCACGCGGGTGAAACCGCGGGCGACCGCTAGTTGTATATAAAATAGTGGAGAATGCTTAGCGGCGTGGGAATTATCACCTTTTGAACCACAGTGTGCCAGGTCAACGTGGATACCGTTCTAAAGCTATGATTACGAAGCAGAGTATAACCAAAATAGGAAACTGGGCCAGTAAGCTTGAAAGAATAGTACTTAACCGTACGTAGTTAGCTAGGGATGAAAATATATGAAGATCTGAAAAAGCGTTCTCTTGTTAGGAATCGCTGGCGAGCTACGTATAAAAATATTTAAAAAATAAAAAAAGTTGAAATAAGACCATCAAAAACCCAACAAACTAAAGACTTTTGAAAGGTGTTGCCTTCTATCCTACTTAATATTATAAATGTGAAAGTTTAGATGTTTGGATGTTTAGATGTTTGTATGTTTGTTACTCAATCACGCCAAAACGGCTGAACGGATTTGGCTGAAATTTGGGACACAGATACTTTATAGCCTGGAGAGGAAAATAGGCTACTTTTTATCCCGGAGAAACATCACACTCCCGCGGGATAACGTTGTGTAGTCCACGCGGGCGAAGCCGCGGGCGGAAAGCTATTTTAAAATAAAAAGACAAGTAAAGGTTACTTCAACCCGGAAAAACAAAATATAAATATGTAAATATTGAACACCATCACATACATTGTTTTCGCTTTCACTCCTGATTCTTAAACAGAATGAGAGAAAAAATCCTCCAAAGATCGAGTTACAATTTAATAACCAACTCAATTTGAAATGGCAATGCTCTCGAGCGGTTTAGTATACCTACCTAAAGTAATGTTCATCCAATAATTAAAATACATTGGCACTTATTAGAAAAATAATTCATTACCTACCATATTTATATACCTACTGCGGTGACATTATTGCTACACCTGCTATGAATAATTCCAACCAAATTTAAAATTATTAAAGGACCTCTACAAAAGTTGGTTATGAGTAGTAAATAGAAGGGAACTATAAAAGAAACTAAAGCGGTGCCATCGAATAAAAAATGTTTCTCACTAACTAGGACAAACAAACATATTATATAATAATACCATTAATTCTGTTTAATCCTAGAAGACAAAGCCAGCTAATAACTCGTTTTGAAATGGCAATGCGCTTGCGCGGTTATGCCTAAGCTCGCGGTTCAGGAAGTGAGCTTGTAAATCACCTGTTGCCATCAACAATGAGAGGGGACCAGCGCTCGGCTCGTGGGAACCTAGAACTGGTGTAGGAGAATGTAGGCGAACAGAGGGTAAAGTTGATTTCGATGACGATATTGCAGTTATCCTTTTTGCAAGAATACGTGCAATGGCTATTTTGGTATCAGGCGTATTTTCAAATAATGTAATATTTTATGTTATAAAATTATAAGCCGAAATACCTATGCATGCTAAAACAACGGGTTGCACTCCGGGAGTGAAAAGGGCTCCCTAGACATTTTCACCTAAAACAAGGAATGTGACAAAAAAAAACAAAAAAATAAAAACTGGATTTGAACCGAGGTCTCCTGGCTTCAATGCCGCCCATTTTCTAATAGCTCAGCTATTACAACTTTGGAAATGGTGGCGAAATTTGCCTTCATCTTCTTCTTCTTTTTAACATTACGGGCGGTTTCCGCAACTCGACGTCTATTGCGCCTATTTTGCGTCCGGAGGGTGCGCGGCCAGATCACTCCAGCCAGCCCAGCTCAGCCAGGAACGCTCCAAGAGCTTTCACATTAGTGATCGCTTCCTGGACGCTGCCCGGCGAGCCGAGGTACCTCGCCCGGTAGGGGGCCACCCCCCTGCATTCCAGCAGTACGTGGGCAGCTGTTTCTTCTTCCTCCATGCATCCTCTGCATAGGGGACTGTCGGTGACACCTAAATTAAAAAGATGTCTGTTAAATTGTCCATGACCAGTAATGGCACCTGTTACCAGACGAAGTTGCGGTCTGCACAGTTGTATCAGGGCCCACGCGCGGCAGTGCGAGCTTCGCCTGTCTGCACGAATCCAGCGAGATTCAGTTCTGTTGGTGTAATTCTGTAGTGCGTTCACGGATCTTATTTGCATACCAGCTCGTCGGGATGGGCGCGATCGGCTCTGGGCCAACAGGCGTCGAGCCGGATGCGCGTCTAGCCAGTTCGTCGGCTGCATCGTTTCCACGTGATCCGCTGTGACCTTTGATCTATTGGATAGTAATAGTATTAAGTGCACCTACTGTATTTAAGGCGTGGTGACACTCAAGTAAAAGGCTCGATGTGATGCGACTTCCCTGGAGAGCCTGTAGGACGGATTTACTGTCGGAGAGAATTAAGATGTCGCGGTCTTTTACCTCTCTTGTTTCGATTGCCCGAGCCGCCATTATTATGCCCATGCACTCGGCCTGAAAGACCGTGTTGTATGAGCCTAAGGGGGATGCAATTTGTATGTTGAGGTCCTCTGAGAAGACACCCGACGAGGTCTTGGAGCCGTCAGTGTAAATGAGGAGAGCCTTGTGTTTTTTCCCTGAGCTGATGTCGACTATCAGGTGTATTCTGTACTTTTTGTCGAAAATGAAGGTTGGCTTGACCTTGTCGCATACTGCTTCGATAAGAGGGTCATTTAGTCAGTCCTTCAGTAATACACTGAGATGTTTTACCCTTTCGAATTTTAGAGATCCCAGTTGTTTTAGTCTTAGAGCTGTTTTGGCTGCCTCCTGTTGAATGTGGAGATGCAGTGGTGTTAGGTTCAGCATTACCTCTAGAGCCGCTGTGGGAGCTGTGCTCATGCAACCTGTGAGGGCGCAGCAGGCCTGACGTTGTAGTCCTTGTAGTTTTTTTGCACCAGTGGTTTGAGCGGCCTTTGGCCACCATACTACAGATCCATAGCTTACCAGGGGTTTTATGATCGTGTTGTATAGCCAGAGGAATAGTTTGGGTGCTAGACCCCAGCGTTTGCCAATCATCTTCCGGCACTGCCATAGTATGACGCTGGCCGACTGCGTTTTATACTCCAAGTGGCTGTTCCAGTTTAGTTTGCTGTCTAGGATTATGCCTAGGTACTTTACCTCGTTAGATAGTTGTAGTGTAGTTCCAAACAGCTTCGGAACGGAAATCGCCTACCAGGCGCTTGTTCGTAAACATTACCATTTCCGTCTTCGTAGGGTTGACGGTCAGGTCTTGTCGTTGGCACCATTCTTCAACCTTTTTCAGGGCTGCTTGCATGGTGTTACAGGTTATGCCGGCCTCGTTACCTATGGTTAATATGGTAATGTCGTCCGCATATCCTATAGTATAGAAGTAGTTAGAGTTTAGATGTGATATCAGGTCGTCTACCACCAGGTTCCACAGAAGTGGAGAGAGCACACCTCCTTGGGGGCATCCCCTCGCCACCAGAGCCCTTTGGGTGACGTCTCCTGACACCTGTACCGTTCTATTGCGTAACATATTCACGATCCAGTCTATGAGTTGTTTATCAACACCGTGTCTCCCTAGTGCTGCCTCGATGCTGGTGAATGTAGTTTTATCGAAAGCGCCCTCTATGTCAATGAAGGTGCCTAAACAGATAAGTTTAATTTGCCTTCATATTCTAATGACATTGTAACAGCTTTTCGATCAGGTGACGTATTTCCGTAGCGTTTGCAATGAAAATTGTATACCTACTAATTGAAAACGTATACGCTAACCAGTCGTCTACGAAATCGAATTCTGTTACACCTGAAATCTGTATTTCCAATAAATTAATATTCTATAATTGTTTCAAAATCACACAGAAACTTTAAAAATATAGCAAAATGAAAACACAAACACTTGTCATATGATTGTCAGTGACGACATTTTGCGGCCAAAGACAAATAAAGATGATGAATTCTACTAGTAGAAATTCTGCAACGAGTGGTCAGACCCACTCAGAATTCATAGGTGTGATTATTCAAAAATACCGATGTTAGGAATTCGCATACAAATTTTTCAATTTCGAATGCGAATTCAAACTCGTGCGCTACGGAAAAACGTCTCGGTCACGTGTACGTCTTACGAATTTTCGATCTGACGGTCGCGTGTCCTGACGCGAGTTTAACATTTTTTACCTTTATCACAAAAAGTGCACAAAGCCGCTAAAGTTTTCATTTCATAAATAAAAAGCAATTATTCAGTAACATACAAGTTGTAACGTTACGTAGTTATCGTTACAAAACGTTTTCTTTAATTTCCTTTCTAAATATTGAAACAAGCTGCTTTTTTAAACATTTCTATCTTTACCATTCCAGTAAATTTGTTATATGTTTAAGTAAATAGTTAACGAAGCAGAAAATACAAGGGTATTTACAGAGTTTTATCTCTGCTGTATTATTTTACTCTACGCTAGCAGTCTCGGAAAACCCGCACACAATAGCTAGATCACTCGACACATGGTAGGGCAAAGTAAACTTTATCTGACTCGTCTTAAGGTCGAATGTGCTCAGTCTGAGTTACATCTAAAGGTAATTTGTGTTTATTTTTTAAGTCTAACCGATGCTCTTTGTGAGTCCATTTGCAAATATATAAAAGTTAATTTAAATTACTGAAGCTACTAGTTTTATTCCATGACTGCGTGGAAACTTGAGTGGGTTTTCACTTTCCGATGGAATTTTGGGTATAATAGTACATACATATTGGGTACATAGTTGAAACTTTAAGCTAACTCTTTACAATGATTATTAGAATACTAGAGTGCGTGTCAGATAACTTTGCGCGCGACTGGGCCGTTTTTGGCGCTAGTTACAGTACATTTTTTGTTGTAAGTATGGAAAAGATTAGTATTTGATTTTGACCGCGCGCAGACTTAGCTGGCACACACTCTACTTAATATAATTTTTCTTACTCTACATATACTCGTACATATAATATACCCATTGGTTGGGGTATATACCTACTTAAGTACGAGTATATGTATTGAGTATATGTACTGGTATTGACCAGCGGTTTTCTTGAAGAAAACTAGTAACGATTTTTGACTCTGTAGCTCTGTAGGTATTAATCTCTTATTACCACACTTTTATTAGCTTCACCTGTAACTAAGTCACAATGTAAGAAAATCTTGGAATTCAATTTTAACCTACTTCTAGTTGTCGTGTTGATTTGAAACTTTGCAAGTCTATATGAATCCGATGACAATACAATAATTTGCTACTATTGAGCTGATCTGATGATGGAGTCAAGAGGTGGGCAATAGAACTCTTCAATAGCTGCTAGGAAAGCCCTCGAGTTTAGGCTCATTTGTTTTGTTCTGATGAGACCTATTCGCTACACTTGATGGTAAGGGTCTGATGATGGAGCAGGGAGGAAGCCAGTACCACTTCTTAATGGCCACTAGGAAACCCCTCGAGTTTGGGCTCCGTTGTTTCGTTCTGGTGAGACTTATTCGATACACTTGGTGGTGAGGGTCTGATGATGGAGCAGTGAGGAAGCCAGTGGCACTCCTTTATCACCAATAGGAAACACCTCGAGTTCTGGCTCATTTGTTTTGTTCTGATGAGACCTATTCGCTACACTGGGTGGTGAGGGTCTGATGATGGAGCAGGAAGGAAGCCAGTGACACTCCTTAATGACCAATTGGAAACCCCTCGAGTTTGGGCTCATTTGTTTCGTTTTGATAAGATCTATTCGTTACACTTGGTGGTGAAGTTCTGATGATGGAGCTGCGAGGAAGCCAGTAAAACTCCTTAATGACCACAAGAAAACCCCTCGAGTTTTGGCTCACTTGTTTCGTTCTGATGAGACCTATTCGCTGCACTTGGTGGTGAGGGTCTGATTATGGATCAGGGAGAAAGCCAGTGGCACTCTTTAATGGCCAATAGGAAACCATTCGAATTCTGGCTCATTTGTTTTGTTCTAATGAGACCTATTCGTTACACTTGGTGGTGAGGGTCTGATGATGGAGCAGGGAGGAAGCCAGTGGCACTTCTTAATGACCACTAGGAAACCCCTCGAATTTAGGCTCATTTGTTTCATTCAGATGAGACCTATTCGCTACACTTGGTGGTGTTTTTTTTTTGCACGTATTTTTTTGTCCTCTGTGGTGAGGGTCTGTACCCCTAGTGTAAGTTTTTATGTAAAGCAAACGCAAACTATCGCGATACCGTATTTGTGTCAATTTGTATGAAAACTGTATAATCGCGCTACTCGCCGCTAGAGGCGCTGATACAGTTTTCATACAAATTGACATAAATACGGAATCGCTATAGTTAGCGTTTGCTTGACATAAAAACTTACACTAGATGTTGGAACAGGGAGGATTATATTAGTCTTATACTTTATAACATGTAATTATGTAATTTATTACATCTTATTAAGGAAGCCAGTGCCAATAATTAATGTTAAGTAATTTGTTTTGCCATTTCTTAAACTAAAAAGAAAAAAATAAATAAATAGTTTAAAAAACTAAACAAACACACTTTTAATAGAAACAGACTGAAAAGAACAAAATAACCGTCTATTCAGTAACTGAAATTAAAAAGCGTGGTGCGCGTTGTCAATATTACATAAGCACTTGAAATTCATGCTTTGCAAAGGGCGCACCACGCTTTTTAATTTCAGTTACTGAATAGACGGTTATTTTGTTCTTTTCAGTCTGTTTCTATTAAAAGTGTGTTTGTTTAGTTTTTTAAACTATTTATATCTATGAGAAATTTCAAAGTACGACCACTTAAACGATGTCGCAGGCAGCATAATGCATTACGAAATTATTTATAATCATGTGTAATGAATTAGTTTGTTATAAAATAACTTTGCATTACATATTTAATGTATAATTAATCCTACTTCTTACAAATGTTATAAAACTTATCAATGTTTTTAAACGCGGTTTAAACTACCTTCTTATTCGTTTAAAATATAATATACTACAAATTAAAACAGCTTATTCCACATCCACTAGTTTATATAACATGTAGGTTCGATTTCCTTATAGTGATTTTATAAACTGAATACTTACCTATTTATGGTGATGCATTTAGCACCTCGTAAATGCGGCTAGTAGACTGCTAGGGAAGTCATAAGATAGGGTACGTATCAACTACTCACTTTTTCTATAGAAATGGTATAAGTAATAAAACTTTTCTTTCATTTTCATGACAAGCTTTTTTGCTGACTGTACTTTAATATTGTATTGTCATCTAAACCAAACTTTTTTTTTTTTTGTTAACCCGGGGGATATGCCGTCGCATTCCCCCCCGCCCGGGGAGACGAGGGGGATATGTGGGGCCCGAACCCACTAAAACCCCCGGAGTGTTCTCGACCCACGCGGACGGAGGCTGCGGGGACGGTTTGTCACTCAATCCGCGCCTTCCGCCCCGTGTCAGCGTCCATGGGCGACGCTCCGACCTAGTCATGGGACGCCATTGCGTCCAACCTCCGGTATGGCGCGCCGAGAACACCAGGCGCGCTCCACCACCATCTAAACCAAACCTGTAACAGTGGGTTAAATTAAGCTTGCAAGATTTGTCCCCCACTAGCTTCGATATGATCGAAGCACACTAGTTAATAAAAAGCTTGTAAAAATATAACAATTGAAAGTGTTGAAACTACTTTACTACTTTACCTTATATTTACGAGTATTTTTCATCTTTACTGGAAAACAAAAAAAACATCTGAACCGAACTTGGTGTAGAAAGCAACCCAATAGCGAACAAGAATCAAAACTGCTTCATTCAAAATATATTTTACTAGTAGCTTCCCGCAGTTTTACTCGCACTGTATTTCCCGTGGTAATATCGGTATGAAATTAACTAGTGTTATCCCTTACAAACAGACAGACAAACAAAAATCAAATCTTTTCTCTTTGGTATAGATTTACGCGATTATTCGATTAAAAAACCTAATACTATATTATAATACTATATTTTGTTTTAAAATTACTCGCTTTCTCTGTTATTTTGTTTTTAATGTCTGTGTTGTTGACTTTTCATTTTTACGTTTTCTCTTTGCGTTCTCGATCCTTTCAGTCAACCTGTGGGTACTGTATTTATGTATTATTTTATTTGTATTATTTGTATTTGTTTTTAGTTTATGGATCTATCTCTTTTTAATAAAAGTGATGACCTTTTTCTATCCTGCTCATCTTCTAACTCGAGTTTCCAAAGTTTTGATTATCCTTTGAGTGAGTTTCTTGATGATACCTTTTTGGATGTTCCAAAGAACTTCAATGTTGTGCATATTAATGCACAAAGTATCCCTGCCCACTTTCCCGACTTCCTAACTTCCTTCAACTGCAAAAATATCCACGCCATCCTTGTCTCTGAAACCTTTCTTCATCCTTGTCTTTCTTCTACGTTATATTCAATTCCTGGGTTCCAATTGATACGTAACGACCGCGTAAGTTCCTCTCATGGAGGGGTGGCTATATTCCTGCGCTCACATATCCCCTTTTCTATCCTGAGTCGTTCTCCACAGCCCCTCCTCCCAATAGCGCCGAGCATCTTTTTATTGAGATATCTCTGTCCTTTTCTAAAGTCCTTCTAGGTGTCTTCTATAGCCATTCTCTTCGAGTTGATTACTTTGAGTCATTTGAACGGCTTCTTGAAAACCTCAGTCCTCAATACTCCCATACTATAATTATGGGAGATTTCAACACCTGTCTCATAAAAGACGATTCTCGTGCCCGTAAATTACTGTGAGTAGTCAACTTATCTAACCTGCATATTTTACCATTAACGGCCACTCACCACTTTCCCAAATGCACCCCCTCCCTTCTCGACCTCATGATTGTATCTTCTCCCACCTTAGCTTCTAAACATGGCCAACACTCTGCAGATGCGTTCTCATATCACGATCTGGTGTATCTCTCGTACCGAATCCGACCTCCTAAGTTAAAACCCACTATTCAGCTTCAGCGTAGTTTCAACCGCATTGATCACGACCAGCTACTTGCAGATGCTGCTAACATGGACTGGTCGGCAATATTTTCCTCTGACTCCGTTGACGAGCAGGTTAATATTTTTAACAGATTACTCTTAGAGCTTTATGATGTGCATGCACCGATAAGACCAGTCAAAATGAAACACCTACCTGCACCCTGGCTAACCGACGAGATCCGATCTCTCATGAATAAAAAGAACTCCACCAAAGCCAGGTTCAAGATGGATCCCTCGAAACGAAATGAAGAAAGAATGATTCGGGCGCGTAACCGGTGCAATATGGTGGATTAGGGACGCTCAAAGACGCCACATTCATAATTCTATAGAAAACGTTGATCCAACTAAAGTTTGGAAATTTCTAAAAACTCTTGGGGTTGGCAAATCTCATAATAATACTGTCACGGATACAAATGTCGATTTCAATCAACTAAATAGTTACTTCACATCGTCGGTGCCTATTGATGGTAACCTTAAACATTTAACCTTGCAACATCTTTCTAGCCTGCCAATGCCAACTAAAGTTTCCTCTTTTTCTTTTATTCAATTTTCAGAATGTGATGTAAAGAGAGCAATCCTGTCCATCAACTCAAGTGCTGTGGGTGCCGACTCTATTAGCCGTAAGATGATCCTTCCCATCCTCGATATCCTCACTCCTATAATTACCTTTATCCTCAACACATCCATATCCACTGGAACGTTTCCGACTTCCTGGAAGGAAGCAAACGTTATTCCACTGCCCAAAAAATCCAAACCAACCATGTTTTCAGATTTTCGTCCTATTTCTATCCTGCCGTTCCTTTCCAAAGTCCTTGAAAAACTCATTCACCACCAGCTTACTGACTATCTTAACATTAGCCATCTCCTTAATCCCCTTCAGTCTGGTTTCCGCAAAGGCCATAGCACATCTACAGCACTTGTGAAGATAACAGATGATATACGCTTGGGGATGGAAAATCGACAAAGTACTGACTTTACTAGATTTTAGCAATGCATTTAACTCAGTTGATTTTGATATCCTTCTCGGTGTTTTACGCTCTCTAAACATATCTCCATCTGTAATTGATTGGTTCGAAAGTTACCTGCTAGGGCGACGGCAGCGTATCCGCACTGGTGACACCTTCTCCTGGTGGTGTGATATCAATGCTGGTGTCCCTCAGGGTGGCGTCCTATCTCCACTTCTTTTTTCAAGTTTTATAAATTTAATCACTTATTTCCTTTCAAGTCCTTATCACCTCTACGCTGATGATCTTCAGATATACACTCAGGCACCATTATCAGAGCTCTCACGTGCAATTACAGCTACTAATAAAGATCTCGCTCAAATAAGCTCTTGGAGCAAGTCATTTGGTCTGACTGTTAACCCAGCCAAGACGCAGTGTATTATCATAGGCAGTAATCATTTTGTTTCGAGGATCGATTTTAACCAGCTTCCGGCAGTTTCCTTGGATGGTACTATTATTCCTTTTTCAAGTTCTGTTAAAAATCTAGGTGTTATCTTTGATCAGAATATGTCTTGGAGACCTCATATTGAGGAAACTAGGAAAAAGATATTTGCAGCATATAGCTCACTTAACCGGCTTCGTAACTTTTTGCCGAGCAGTACTAAAATCACTCTGTCACAATCGCTTCTGCTGTCTATCTTGGACTACGCTGATGTCTGCTTTACTGACCTGTCGGAGGGGTTACTTGATAAGTTGGAGCGTCTGCAGAACGTTGCCATCAGGTTTATATTTAATCTTCGTAAATATGACCATGTGTCTCACACCCGTAGCAAACTCCAATGGCTCCCAATTCGCCGGCGCAGGGACTTACACACACTTAAACTTCTCTATTCTATCCTTTTCATGCCTACTTCCCCTCCTTATCTTAAAGACTACTTCTCCTTTCACTCTTCATCTACGTCATGTACTTTGCGTTCCTCATCTAACCTCACCCTTGAAATTCCACGTCATTCTTCCGACTTTTTTTCCTACTCTTTCTCTGTCCATGCTGTCCGTTTGTGGAACGCGCTTCCTGAAGGTATCAGAAAAGCTCAGACTCTAAAATCCTTTAGAGATCAAGTTAGAAGTCATTTCCTCTCCCTTACTCATTAAAGTATATGTATTATCTTATTTTTCTCTATTTGTCATTCTAGACTTATTCTATCCTTTTTATGCACTCTCTCCCCTCTGTTCTTTTGATTTATTTTTTTCTTTCGCCCAAGGTTGCCTGGAAGAGATTGCTATTTAGCAATAAGGCCGCCTGTTGTCTGTTTTCTCATAACTATGTCTCTTTGTGTTATTGTTTCTTTCTTTGTGTGCAATAAAGCTTTTTTTATTTATTTATTTATTTTATTTACTATTAAAATTCGTGTACCTACCTAATAACCATTTCTGATATCAACAAGATAATACTTTTAAAGATATTTTAATTTTTAGTTTTTTGCATTCACAATGCAATTTTATTTACTTACTGAAAAATGGAAAATTAAGTATTTAGAAAAAATCGACCCGTCTCACAATCAGCTCAGAAAGCGAAAGGTCGTGGGTTCGTGACCCATCGGAGCTGATTGTGAGACGGGTCGATTTTTTCTAAATACTTCATTTTCCATTTTTCACGTTTAAAGTTTTAACACTTGTTTGATAAACGTAGGCAACCCTAAGGGTTACGATATAGCGATTACGGATAAAGTCTGCAACGCGTCATGTTTTCTCAAGGAAATTAAGGAAAACTGTTTTTTAATACAGTTGCTCAAAAAGTGGCGTATTGCAGGGACGTATAGCGTTCGGGATGTGGGCTATTACACACTCGAACTTTTTCTTTACCTTTCCCGAACTCGTGCGTTTTCTTTCCCAACTGTCAAAATATTGTCTATTAAAAAGAAAAAACCAACCACGAAGTTTTTACTAAAAAAAATCATAGAAGTTTTTATGATTCATGCAAATATTTCTAAAAAGAAGCTACTAATTTGTTTCAATATCAGATTTAAAAGTAATTTTAATTATACATATCGGCCAAATTAAATTTATGAATATAAAAAATACATAAAATTGGCTGTATGACCACAGATTACTAAATATGGTATGACGTGCACTATTTACCATAGTATAGGTATAGTAGGAGTTTGCGCAAGTAAGTGAAAAGAAAATGAGGGACCTTATTTCTTAATTTTCTAAATTAGTTTTTTCTGGTTTTTATTGTGGTAGGTACTTAGTATGGTGGAATTAGTGCTTTAATGGAAAACGATGTGGTAAAAGAGAGAAATAAGGAAAGGCGCTCCTGTAGGATTCGGATTGCTTTTGTTAGGTTTCATTTCATTTCATCTCATTTAATTTAATTTTCATTTCATATCAATAAAAAAATTCTACTGAAGCCTTGGCTGTATGATCATAGTTTCCTTTGCCAACCCAGAATGGGTGAAGAACACAAAAAAAGTATCTGCTTATATTCTTTTACGATTAGTTAGTCGAGTTAATTGTGTTTTATTATTTTATTAAATTGCTTAATTTTTTCGCAACTGTATTAAAAATAGTTGTTCAGTACACGTGCGGAACCGTCATTGCAACTTGTTCCGACTGTCAACCCTCACCTTCGGCTGCGCCTCGGCTCGGGTAGACATTTGTCGGAACTCTTTGCAATGACAGGCTTTCCGCACTTGTAATGAAATCTACTATTTTGCATCGGAGAAAGTTCAGAGATTCAGCAATGAGGTTTAATTTTACATTACAAAATAGCAGCCTAATAAAACTAGAGATCGGTATCATGTGGATCCTTATCCAAACAAAACTTTTTTACGTAGTTTTTTAGTAGGTACAAAATTTTTCGTATCAGCCCCTTCAAAATTCAAAATTCAAAATCATTTATTAATTTTAGGCTGATACAGCACTTGTGAACGTCAATGAAGCTACGCTATCGGTTCCCAAATCCTACGGCGGGAGGCCTTGTAACGAGAAGAACCGGCAAGAACCTTGATTCACGAACCATCGGAAACGCTCCCGACAGCGGAATGTATGCACTGTCTTTGTCACTCGCTATAGAATAGACAAAGACAAAGCACAGAATTCGAATCCGATTCCGTTTCTGACGATTTGTGAATAAGGGGGCATGTTGGGATTATTAAGTGCCAGCGCATGATTAACTTTGGTCTCCACAACTTATTTGTCTCTCACATCACAAGCTTAACTTCAGGGAGAGAAGATAAATAAAAAGCCTGTTTAAAAAAAAATAAGAGAAATGAAGATAAATATGTCCGATTTATTTTCATTTTGCATGCACGGTACGTGTCGATTGTATTTTTTAGCAACAAAGCTAAGAAAATCTCAAAGAGAGTGCTTTATTAAGGCGATACCTACTCGGAAAAATTATGCTGAAGCGAGATAGCAATGAGAAAACGACACGCGCGGGAGCGAGACCGATCTTGCAGATTCGGCTAAAAAAACACAAAATCACTGCGTACTAAAAAAACTACAGCGATTTAAAAAAAAATGCTTCTATACGATCCTAAATATTATTAGTGTCCACTAATTAAACCAATTTTTAATAGTGTAAGTAACCCCATTTACGAATAATCTTGAAGTTTTGTATTTTTTAGAGGTCTTTTCGAAAAGAAAAAGTGTCGAGGCAAAATTATAAAATCGTGTTTTTGAAACTATACGATTCTAGATAAAGGTATGAAGAAATATATATCTTAATACCAGATTTGTAACAACTGTAACCGTCCTATAGTTTTAAATCAAAAAGTCCATACTTTTTCCGAGTAGCGCCTTAAGTTCGCGCGGAAAAGTAGGCGTCGAATATCATGGCTCAATAAAGACTTTAAAGACAACCTATTTATATAACCTCCTCTGTTTTACATAACCGAGAAAACTTAGCTACCTACATGTTAATTTAAGCCGTTTAAGTAATCGTTAAGCCTACATCGTTCCCACACGGCCCTGCAAACAAATCATTGATAACTCGCTGTATATCTAATGACCCGTAGGTTGGAACATAGTTACTTTGTTGGTATTAGGTAGGTATTATGGTTGTGCCAAAACATGTTGAAATGTGATAGTGCTTGTGAAATATTTTCATAGAACTACCTAACTGCATTATTCATATAGAAATATAAGTTAAAGAAATGTTTAACTTAGACCTTAGACTTAATTAAACATTGTTTTGTCTCTTTTGCTCAAACTAGAAATTACATTTGTGTAACAAAGATAAAGCAATGTTTAAGTTAAACATAGCTTAAATATTTTTATGAATAAGGCAGTTAGTAGTTACTAACAAACGAAAACTTATTTTTTTATTAAAATAGATACTAGCTGCGCTCCGGGGCTACACTCCCGTGTAGTTTTGGGGAAAAATTGCCTAGATTTTTTGTGTATATTTGCTAGGTCTGAGAATATGTCGTAGGTACCTACAGTAGGCAAGCAATAAGGGATGGAGATTAGAACTGCAAGTGAACACGAAAAGAAGTAAAAGGTTATTCACCGAATTTGTCCCTTTTTGTTACTTTATTCCCAAACCTACCAAATATGCACAAAAAAAACAAAAAAATTGTTCAAGCCAATTAGATAACATTAACACACATTGGCACGAGTTGTTCTTTTTTTTGTTACTATTTTCCTAGAAAATCGAAAAAACAGGCAAAAGAATATTTTGATCGTCTATATTGTTTTGTATATCCAACGTACAATAAGTACCTAAGTAGCACTATGTATGATAGTTTTAAACAATAATTCACATGCAGATTTAGCTTTATTTTATTACACGTACGAAGACAAGTCTATTGGATTAACACAAAAATTTTACTATACCCACTGTACATTATACTAATACTCCAATCAATTCAATCATAACGTCTGCACCTGCAATTATAGCTTGTGAACGTTGAACAATTAGGTCGTAATTCAATTGCAAGTCACCCAGCCTGAACGGAACGGTGGATGCAGACGACTGCACCTTCCTTCGTCATTAGCATGCATGCGGTTATTGCAGTCGGTGCGGTACGGTTATACCTGGGGGGCTACCGCGTAACTTTATGGGTATGAACTTCATACGTTTTTGGGAACTTTAAGTCAATTTTATAAAGAAAATAGCCGCTATCAGTTCCTTGTTTTGTGACGTCGGGTATAACGATAACTAGCTAGCAACGTTCAACAGAACAAAGCAGCAAAAATCTATCAAGATAAGGAATTCAAATGACAGTTGAAGCCCATACCCATATCCATATTTCTTAGCCGGTAGCCCCCCTGGTTTGGTTGCCTACCGTCAACTATAAAAAAGCGATTCAAAACTGGTGCGTTCCAGAATAGGTTCCTAAAATGAATTGCTTTATTTCGTACCATGACCTTCTAAAAACTGAATCGCAAATGAATTGCTAAATGTGAATGAACGAACGATTTGTGTCCTTATTTCTTCTACCCATATCTTTCACTCGATTATGTCATGCCCGGAGAATGAGAGGGACGGGTATAACTTGCAGGTGTCATGTTAGCTCGCCCGAGTTATAAGTCAAATAAGAGCTCATGACAGCTAAGCGGCTGTGAAATGTCGCTGAATCGCTTGTCATTGACGCAAATGTCGCTGAATCGCTTGTCATTGACGCAATAGAATAAGCGAAGCAGATCAGTTTAGGTCCTAAACAAATCCGCAATAAGAGTTGATGGTAGGCACCCTGCACTGGAGCAATTTATTAGTTCTTCATATAAATAAATAAATGTTAGATAACAGTAAGTCAAAGTTATTTTTTTCTGTAATTTTTCTTTATTTGAATAATCTTTTGTTTTGAGTAAAGTGCTTTAGCCGATGCTCTAGCTCATCTTCTCTAGCTGAAATGAGAAGCAATAATAAGAGTAATATAATTTATCAATATTGATTGCAACACTTGTTGAACAAAGAGGACCATGGTAACCCCAAAAGTTAGCTAAATAGTTACATTTTGAATAAATATTTTTGGACTTTTGTATGGAACACCCTTATTTTTGCGATTTCAGTGTTGGTCCCATAGTAAAAGTTGTTTGTTTTCATGAGTAGAACAATCCCTAATTAATATTATGCGAGATGATAAAAAAAATACCGTGTATATGTAGACTGTCCCCGATGTCAAACCCCGTAACTAAGTAACAACCATTAGCTTGTACCTAGATTTTTTCCTACTCCTCCGGTCACGTCTTCTTTTGTCGCTAGTTACCTCAGACTCTCAGAGGAGTGATGACGTGACCACCTAGTCTCGCGCCAACCTTGAGAATGCCATAAAATACCTAATACGGACCAACAGCTACTAAGTATACAAACTTTTTTAGGAAATGACCTAAAGCGGCCAGTCCGTGGTCATTTGTAAGCTAAAACGGTTTATTTGAATATGATTTTGTTGCTGTAAACCTCTTATTACTTCCGTGGTCGCTTGAAATGGATGGCGGTTCAATCGATTCTTTTTTCGAAATATTCTGTATTTTCTGTAGACAACTTAGTGTAGTCAATGAAGCTAGTTGACCCCCACAGTAATTCCTCAGTCACAAAAAACTTTACAGCATGATAAAGTATCAATAAATTAAAAGTATGGTATAAATTTCCAAAAAATAATAATAATAGGTATTTTTTAATGAAATTCTTATTTCATTGATATCTTTTTTAGGATAAATGCTCCGTCTAAACTTTCTTCACCGGACATATTCATGTAACGTATAAAAACAATAATATGAAATATCCAAAAAAATATCCCAGCAGAAACACCAAATTTTAATAAAACAATTGGGGTGACTTGAACTGAAAAATGTCTCTGTCGAAGTTTTTAACGGAATTATACCATTTTGCCAAGCAAACTCATGATTGAAAAAAGTTTTGGATTTTTATCAAGTATCACATACTAGTTTAAATAACTCATTTGGTGAAATAAATTTGGACTGAGAAATTACTCGGTTCAATATATAAACAGATTTGTATATTTAGGTATAAATACCTAACTTCCGTGTGAGTTTTTTTTTTGGATAATCATTTAAAAGTTTATGGCTCATGCTATTTTATAACCCAGCAAAGTTTCATCGACTGAGGAATTAGTGTATGGGTCTCTATACAAAGAATCTGTTCATTGCCTACACTAACTGGTGCTGCGGGTGATTTGTTGTTAAAAAATTATTTACAGCTAAAGACTTTAATCTTATAGTCCATTTATTTTTAAGGCCACTGATATGCCTACTGTACACGGGTAGAGTAAAAGGTAGAGTACTAACTATCCTACTAACTATCATTGGTAGAGTAGAGTAGGTACCGAAATTTGGTAGAGTAGAGTAGCTAGCACCGCGGGCAAGCTACTCTACCGTTTACTCTACCCGTGTACAACAGCCTATAAAACTGAATCTTTTAGTCATTTTGATGGCAAGTTGCTGAAAAGTAGAATTTTATAGTCAACTTGTAACTGTCTACCAGATAACTTATGTAGGTAATTCCTCTATATATTTTTCCGGAAGTTCCATAGTTGATACGTAATGACGGCGGTAGGCGCGTGTAGCAAAAATCATGGTGTAGGTATGTATACAGGTGGATGGATTACAATACAACAACATGTATATGAGTAACCGGTTCTAGTATAGTACCTAATTCTACCTACCTAATACTAAAAAAGGAAGATTTTTAACCTTCTTCCAATCGTCGAACATAATATTCAGTATAAGTCATCATTAACGGTATAACTAAACTAACTAAAAAAAAAACAACCCTTGGAGTTTCTTGCCGGTTCTTCTCCAAGGCCTCCCGCTGTAGGGTTTGCGAACCGATGGCGTAGCTTCTATGACGTTTACAAGTATTGTAAATAACAATCTAAATTGAATAAACAAATTTGAATCTTGAATCTTGAATCTTGAACGACAAATAATAAAAATTAGCCTATGCAACTATGTACGCGAAATTAAATTAATAAAGGAACAAAACTTTTATGTTAAAAAAACTCGTGAAAAGAGTTCAGTTAACGATAAATTAAAGTCACATGTTAGTCAAACTCCTTTTTAATAAGTTTCGTACACAACAATAGCGGCCGCTGTTGGCGAACGTGTTCCCTCGCTTGTAATCAACTTTTTAATTATTTTTTTTTAATCGCAAGAGCCGCGATGGCGAAGTCAGTGATGCCGCGCAGCCTACCGCGTTCGTTGACTCGCTGCGCGGCATAGAGAGAAAGTTGTTAATTAAGAGCGCGGGTGATTGGCGATTGTGTAATGGAACGCAATAAGGATGGTATGCGGCGCATCTGTCGATCTCTTGTCGATCTTCAAACTATTTCGAACGAGAAGAAATGACAAATGAATGAGATGGTTTTTGTGTATCGAGATTAGGTTTTAATTTATTTGAACTGTCTGGTGTTTAATTTTTGACAATTAACTGGTGTTCTCAGAGACATAAATTTATTTTTAATGGCGATTTGTATGGTCTTCTTCTTCTTCTTCAGTACAATACAAAAAACAATATAGGGGCAACGGGGCAGAAGCCCCGGTTTTGACCACTGTACCGGTTTTTGCCACTTTTTGCTCTAAAAGTTTTCTAAACAACTTTTCGCCAATTTTGCTAAAGGCAATTAAAATAAGGTATTTTAAGGTAATAAGTAATAACAACCGTAAGAATTCCATAAACCATACTATTTTCTTTTCAATAAATTCCATTTTCTGTTATAAAAAATGTTTTGTATGAAAATTTTAAGAAATTTGTTGTGGATGAAATACTTTATAAACCTTCGTTTTTTACAATTAAATTGTAATTTTGCAATTGATTGGTTTCTAGTGTATTAGAATATATTGATTTAATCTGGGTTTGGTTTTGATTTTTCACTATAGGTACTTACAAAAGTTTAACTATCAATAAGTGGCCAAAACCGGTACATTTGGCACCTCTCACACATTTTGTGTTATGTACAAAAAACTATATATCTTTTTTAAATTTGAAAAATGTACCTTTATAGAAAGATAAATTATCTATAATTTGAGATATGATTTGTGTCTTAAATACTTAAGACCGTTTAGTACTTAGTGCTTAAAAGTCAAAAAATCCTTAAAGTGGCCACAACGGCTACCTCTGCCCTACTTATTTGCCACATAAGTTAATTGACATCTCTCATGACAGCAGCTAGTCTGGTCAACAAGTTCAAAAACGTATTAAACATAGATAAAGCTCCTAAGAATATGAACGATAGCTCATTGGATTCGGAATGATGTCTAGAAAAATGTATTCGAAGGATTTTTCAGTACGCAAAAAATTGCAAAAGTTATTAACAAAATAAGTTGAAAAAATGTCATTCCGGTTTTTGTTAAAAACTCTGCAACTATTAATAATTAAGAAATTTGAAGGTCCTTTAAGAGGAGGAAATTTCCAATAAAAAGTCCTGATTCCAGGAGTTCTATCTCTATTATTTATAATTTTAATTTATCACTGAAAATAGGGCTACGGGCGGGCATTACGGCATACGCGCGCCAAACCAAAAGCGAGTACCTAACCTACAATAGACCTATATATATGTCTGTGTACGCAACAGAAAATATGTTTTTTAAATATTAATTTATTATTACTTATTACTTCGAGAACTAAAACGACCGACATCGCTCGAAGGATTGCATCATTGAAGTGGCAGTGGGCGGGACACATAGCGCAGAGAACCGATGGCCGTTGGGGCGGAAAGGTTCTCGAATGGCGACCGCGAACCGGACGACGTTCCGTGGGTGGACGGACGATCTGGTCAAGGTCGCGGAAAGCCGCTGGATGCGGGCAGCGCAGGACCGATCGTTGTAGAGATCCTTGGGGGAGGCCTATGCCCAGCAGTGGGCGTCGTTCGGCTGACATGATGATGATGATGATTAAAAAAAATATTAAGGTGTATTCTATACCTACACTTGAATGAATGAATTCAAGTGTAGCAGCCGCAGGCGGAAGCTGTACCTACTTAATGTATTTGTCTAACTAAAGATCGATTTAAGTATGCTTAAGATTTCACGTAAGTACCTGCGTTCTTAAAAAAGATCGCTGGCCATTGGCCGAGGATGACCTTTAAAGGGACCCATACCAACTCATTCATCTTTCGAGTGACAACTGAATAGCATTCCATTTCAATATGGCGGCTATAGAAGGAAATATCTGCGACTCAAGAATGACGTAATTCGCGTAGTATTTGCCGATAAATCGATTTGATATGGTAAACCACAAAATTTATATTTCTATGTTTAGATTCCATCGATACAATAAAGTTTATGAACGAATGTGGGAAGGAAGTATTCTGACTTCTCGAAGGACCACTTATTACTGATGCACTGAGAGGTACGCACGAAATTAAACACACGAACGCTTTTTACTTACAACAGAAAAAAATAAGAAAAAAAAATCCTTTTGTTTTCTTTTCTGTTGTTTTTAAAAAAAAGGTAAAATTAATTATGTAGTAATTTGTATAAAGTTATTTTTAAGACCAACCGCAGTAAACGTAAACGTAATTTGTTGTGCTTAAACACTGATGTATCTTTAGGTATAACTGAGAATATTTTGACTTGAGTAGGTAGGTACTTAGGTATATGTAATTCGTAACGAAAATGAAGGTCTAAATATGAGCTAAAAACTGTAGCAGATTGTTATCTTTTAGGAGAAAGTCATGAATTTTTTCTCACGTTAATAAAACCTGTCTTCAGATAGTCTGATGAAAAGAATGAATTTCCACGCCTGCCTACGGAACCACAGGCAGGCACCGAATAAATAAGTACTACCACTGTTATAATATAATTGATTGTTATTTGTGCTGCTGTACCTTTTATGTTTATTTTATTTTTTTCATTGTTATTTTTCAATCTTAATTTTTGTTATTGTATTGTTTCGTGTCTGTGTCAAAATGAACATTTTTCTTTCTTCCTATGTATAGAAAAGGTCTGAACGCAAGCCATGACTCATCGCCTCGATTTCGGAATGATCTCAGAATGATTTATATGAAGCGCATTCCGGGATCCTTTTAAGATCATTACCATATCATAACTGACTCCATACTCGCGTTCCGGCCTTTTATATGAAGATGGAATACCGGACTTTGTATTGGTTCTGTGCCACAATCGTCTGCTAGACCTGCCCCTGTAGACAAGTGGCTTTCTATTAGCGAATTCGCCAGTCGAATAGAAAGAAAATGTATGGGATTGAAATTAGCGGTCACATGCTTTTCGATTGCTAATGTCAATCCCATACATTTTCTTCCTATTCGACTGGCGAATTCGCTAATAGAAAGCCCCAAGCCATTTGTCTAGGGGGCAGGTACTGTACCTTAATAAATAAATACTGAAACCTCATACGTATTCGCACAGTCTTAATTTCACATAAATAATACTTTAAACGCTCATAACTCACACTTAAAGCTGGCGCCAACAGCCACGCTCTTAACGGAAAATAAATTTAGCAATGCGATACTTATGTCAAGAACATTAAAGCAGATTAAATTTTATTGCGTGCTGTAACGACACACGTTGGTGGTTTAATTGATATAGTAAACGATATATTTGTTTACGGAATAACAGACTACAGCACCTCAAGGTTTTAATAATTTTAACCGCCTCGGTAGTCTATTGTACCACACCAGTGCGTATCAGACCCAGTGGTCCTTTTTTTACTGAGATCAGATACAGTGGACTCAGACAGACACAGTCTCTCGCCGCGCCCAGCCCAGCCCTCCCGCCAAGCCTAATAGGCTTCGCGTCAGGGCTTGCCGGTTCTAACCCCTGCCCCGCCCCTTGACGAGCTCGATACGTCGAGAGGTGGCCGGACAGAAGGAGAGAGCCTCTTCACAATCTCCACATAAGGTTACCTAGATTGTTAAGTGCCATAAAAAAAACTTTGACTCAAATAAACTATCTTAAATCATACACAAGCTTTATATTTAACCTATGAGCATATCAAAACGGAACTGCTAATAAATGCATACAAATTATGTCAGCCTCTAATTTTGGAGTCACGTTCACTGGCAACCTTTAATGTAAACAAAGAACATTTTTCTAAGTGACATATAAAACCAAACTTGGTTTGGTACAAAAAAAACCTTGATTATACTTTCAAAGTTAAGTTTAAAATAGCAGAGCGATCGGTATGAGAGGTGACTAATGTTCATCTAAAATGTTATAGTTTATTCATTTGAATACATAAATCAAATATCTTAAATATATCTTTTGTGTTTTTCATTCAACTTTTCACCCTCTTGAGACGAATTTTCACCTTTTGCAATTTTTTTCGTAAGTAATATCTACGTAGGTAGGTATATAAGGACTAACAAACATAAATTTCCAAGTAATGCATATATCATTTATGTTATTACTTATAATATAAATTAAAGAATTTGAAGTGTATTGTTTAGAATTAAGTAAGTGAGTAATCAAATATAACGAATGAAAATTAATATATAACCGACAATAACTTCTATTTATGTACAAGTAGATTTAGTTTTTAACATGAGGGTTAGAGGGAACCAATTAACAACTGCCTTAAACCTTGATTGATTGCGAAGAACGATGGTAGTCAAACATGATATAGCAATTGCAGCCAGTAAAAGAAAAACACTATCTTATCGTACCTCTTTAGAAAGTAGTCCTTAATTATTATTTAAAACTCTAAGGGTGGAGTTAAAGTCATCTTGTATATATTTACGTGCTCTCGACTGTACCTCTTTACGTATGCTAATTATTATAATAACCATAATTATATCAAAAGAAGGCCACAACTATTCACCATGGGTACACAATACTCATCATGCGTGCTATGTTTTATTTTTTTATATACTTACTGTAAGTATAATATTTATCATAATCAGGCCATCTTCGATAATTAAATCTGTTATTGGAGTGGCCAAGCATTTTCTTACGAAGAATGTGAGAAAAACTGCGCGTGCGACCACCGTGGTGGGAGGAAAGCGGAAAGTCTGACGTACGCATCTTCAAACCGCTTATTTGGTACGATATTTGGTCAGAAATTATGGGGAAACGAAAGTATGGTTAATTTGTAGTACTTATGTGTGTGTAGTATCTAAACTAGCGAAATGATGTATTCATAACGAAAAGTTAAAAAAACATTCTCTTTGATGAAAGAACTGGTAAAACAAAGCTTGCCAAATTGTTTTCCTTGTTAGTATTATATACTCATTCATTATATTTTCTTTCCTCTTAACTTTCCGAAAGGCAAAGTTGATGTAATCTTTGCATCAAGGGTCGCGGAAAATTTGATATATCTCAATTATGTTACTATAATCATCCTAGCACATGATTTTATGATTGAACAAGAACATGATTTAAACAAGAAAATATTTATAAAGAAATAAAATATATTACTTATTGTTTTTTTATAATTTAATGCGTTAACCAACCAAATAACCCACGGTTAACTTACCGTTACCGTTTGTTGGTGAACTCGGCCTAAGAATATTATATAATTATCTACTACTGGCCTTCTGCCCGCACCTTCGACCGCGTGGACTAAACGACAAAGTTATCCCGCGGGTATATGATATTTTTCCGGGATAAATAGTAACCTATGTCACTCGATCTCCAGTTCCATAACTATTTACATACTTACTAAAAATCACGACTATCCCTTGCTCCGTTTTGACGTAAAAGACGGTCAAACACACAGACACATTTTTACATTTATAATGTTAGTATGGATTCGTTAGGGTTTTTGCAAATTACCAACTTTGTATTCTATTAAATAATATTGTGAGTATAACACACGTGTTCGCCTAATGATCCCTAATTAAAGCAACCGCTAATCGATTCGATTAAAAGTAATCGTTAAATCTGGTTTTTACATTTTTGCCTCTGGCAATAAAACCGACTTAACAAACATAATCGAAATCACTACACTTCTAAAGTTAATTAAGATAAAAATTTAGATTAATTTATACTAATGTGATACATTTTAAATAGCTTTATATATTTTTATTTGACAGTTTTTTAACAGTAACATACCTCGGGTGAGGTCTGGGCCATTTTATTAATTTTGTAGATGATATTATTATCGACTGTTATTAACTTATTACTTACCTAAACTTTATTAAATTTTCTTTAAAATTTAAAAAATATATTATGGTATTATTACAAACTAGCGAATAAGTGGCTAGAATGAAAAGAACACTGAAAGGTTTCACCGGGACAGTGAAAGGTCGTGGGTTCGTGTCCCATCGGAGCTAGTTGTGAGGCGGGTCGATTTTTTCTAATACTTCATTTTCATAATAAAGAAAAATCATTCTGAATGCACAAAAGTAAAAACAAATAAGAACACTAAAGTACTATACATTACCTTGATATACCATATAGGTACCTAGATTTAGAGCTGGTACACTCTGGGCGCTCGTCGTTGCGTTTTATTGGCGAGCGTTGATAGCGTACACACTCAGCGCTCTGCATGGCGTTCATAGAGCGTTACTAGGGCGAGTATACTTCTGGCTTAGTGCGGATATGGGTTCCGAAGTAATTGTTTTGAGTGTGGCTCCTCTACAATCACTTCAAAAGACGACGACGATGGAGAAAAAATAACATTGGGTGCACCTAATACTAAAAGATAAAATAAACACATAGAATTTTTGTAACATTGTATCAAAACATGGACCTAACTTTTTCAATTGTTATAGAATTTGTATAAAACCATTTGATGAATTTCTGCATATTTTATAAACTGACATTACGGGCGATTCATAAAAATGTAGTGAGTCAATTTCCCTAAAATTTTCCTCAACGTGTGTCCACTCTACAGGAAAGCGCGCGATCACATGTACAGCCCCAAGGCGGCCCATGTATCTGAGAGCGCGCGGCTAACGCCAAAACTGACAGCTCGTGTCTGACGCGCGTCAGTCAAAAAGCGCGCGGTTCAATGTCTACGAAACATCAAAAATGTATGAGATGACAGGTTCTCAGAGCGCGCGTTACCAAAGCGCGCGCTCGAAAGCGCCCAGTGTGTACCAGCTCTTATGGAGTACCTACCTAAGGTACTCAATAAATTGACACACTTTTCATTATACTTACTTACTTATTTTATTGTTGTATCTGCAACTTTCATTAAGTTAGGTACTTAATCGTACCAAATAAGGAGTTTTCTAAAACGTTGCTTAAATTTTTTTTTCATATCAAATTTTAAATAGGGTATTTTACTGTTGTTGAAATGTAGATATTTAATGATGACGTTAAAAAACATTGCAATTAAGAATACCAAATGTGAAAAAATAATTTGAATCTGTTTTATAATAAAAGAATTGTCTGTTTGATTTTGACTATAGCTGTCTCTTTCTAAAACGAAATCTTCTATGGCGTGACTATGACGCTACTAACCCACTGACGTCACTAAGATAGCGTCCTGTCCTTGTCTAATTATAAAGTTTGAAGTCCTATATCTTTGAAAATATTCAAGATAATTCAAAATGAAAACTTGTTTTGTGTAGCTAATATTTCGAAAAACATTTTAAAGAAATAAAAAAAACAGTAAAATACCGTATTTTGTCGATAACAGACAAAAACTTGAAAGTCTTTTTACCACAATTTGCGTTTTAACCGCGATAGGGCGTTTGTGCACTACACTGAATTATACCGATCCGGAAAAAAACGGATGCTTGTATTTTAATAATTAATCATTTATAATAGTAAGAATTTATTTATTTCGTGTAGTTTCAATGTTTCAAACCCTAACTACACGAAATAAATAAAATTTTACTATTATAAGTAAATGATTAATTATTAAAAAACAAGCATCCGTTTTTTTCGGTAAAATTCAGTGTAGTGCACAAACGCCCATAGTCAGTTGACTCATTAAACTGATATAACTGCGATAACCACGCCAGGCAAAAAAACTAGTTTCAGTCAAACCTGTTTGGAACATTAAGGTCGTTTTTCCCGTTATGTATTTATGAGTTATCACTTTTATGAGAAGTTGTCCGACTGAACAGTTCCGCAAAAATTCCGTTGTATTTGTACGTTTTTTGGCCAAATAAGTTTTTTGTACAAAATATATATAATGACAAGCTTTTTTGCTAACTGTAACTTAATATTGTATTGTCATCCAAACCAAACCTGGAAACAAAATTTCAGCTCAATCGGACACTGGGAAGTGGGTCAAATTTAGCTTGCAAGATTTGACCCGAAAGGAGGTACATACACGGCAAGTTAAATAAAAGCTTGTAAAAATACATAAGGTTTATTCGTCATAAATGTTCTATAGAGTCTCGCCTAGTTTCCTTTAATTTTAAGTAGGTAGGTGTGTAGTGACAGCATTATGGGAAAAACTTCTTTCAGTGAATTTTTATCATTCGTCGACAAACTCTTGGCCTATTGTAAAAAAAAATGGATAATTTAACGCAAGATACCCAATTTAAATTATGTGGCATCTCAAAGTTTAAACAAGTAAAAACACTGGAAAAATATCTTGATAGCGTTATGTGCCTTTGCTTTGCAACGGCAAGTGTCCAAATCATTGGTTGATCTGACTCTTATTTTCTTTATCGATGAAAGGTTTTAGAAAATTTAAGTAAATGTTCAATGCTTCCTTGAATAACCAAATTCGAAATGTAACTTAGCTATTTGTTGAAATTTGGGGCTCGATGCATTGACATAATAATTTTTGCATGCTGTAGTACTATGGCTAAATAGATTTTAAGCGACATTTTTGTTTTCTTTTGACCATCTGTATTCTATGTACCCTATTTATGGCAAATAAAATATTTGTATTTGCCTACTTTCTGACGATAAACCATAGGAAAAGCAGCATCATTTCCTGGCCGAAGATATGCTTGCTCGTTATCTCTAAGGTCGAACTCACTAGCTAATGATCTTGACCTCCACTAGAGCCTAACATATCATTTGCTGAGCTTGAACCTGCCCGAGTCCTGGGGTCAATGGTTTCCGTTTACATAACAAAGAGTTGCAAGAGTGCCATTGTTTTAATTCATGAGAGTCACCTGGGTGTTTATTGTTTAATTATGTAGGTATATAATACACACTATGTGCAAAGTACGGCCCGCGGACCAGCTCCGGTCCGCGAAAGCAAATAATCTGGCCCGCCGAGACGGTCCTTTGAAATGAATAATACCAAATATGGCCTGCGATAATTATATTTTGTCGCTCCAAAAATATAAAGTAGAATAATAGATGCATAGGTAAAGGAGCCCGCTAGACTAGCCGCGTAGACCATAGTTATATTGTGGTTCAAGTTTCAAATAAAAATACCTACATAAACTCCTATAACTCAGACACTCCTCTGACTTCTACTTTCTGGCCCCCAATGAGAAACTTTGCGCACCACTGCACTAGTGCTTGTGGTGACTCCACTAGCGCTTGTGGTGGCTTTGTAATAAAAATCATTTGTTGTATACTAATGCATTTTTATAACTTTTTGCACTCGCAATGCATTTTTTCTAATAGACGCTTTATTTTTCCAAATATTTTTGTAAATAAATAATAGATAGGTAGTACCTGTATAATTTAGGTAAGTACCTATGTCGTGGAACTTAATTTAATGAAACAAATAGAATGTAAATAATTAAGACTGTTTAATTTTCTTATTTTATTCAAAAGTTAAATTACTTTTACAAGTCTTCAATAATGGCACAGTCTTATACTCCAACAAAATGTATAAATATAACAGTCCTTACGAGTACCTACCTACTATGACCTACTATCTCTTACGTTACAAGTTGCGTATTTTTTGTTCAAATATTTGAACAGTGGCACGCACACCTGTAGGAAAACATTGATATTAAGTCTTATATCTCAAAAAAAATAGGTGTAACGCTCATATTCTTATATAAAAGTAAAAAAATAATTACGTCATTTCATCCAATGGCCCCTCACGACATGTAAAGATAAATGAGTAATCAAAACGATATCATTAACTTTTTTTCTGTTAAATCTGAGTATCGTTCTCGATTACCGTTTATCGTGGTACAAACAAAAAATGGTACAAAACATGTAACGTTATTCAATAGCGTGTACGAAAGTAGAAAAGAAAACACTCGTATCGTAAATAAATCAAATCAGCGACTAGTAACAAAAACGTCACGCCCGCCGGCCGATAAGATAATTTCACAACATCATTATCAACTGTTATTACTTCACAACCAGTCTTTCGAGTCACTAATTAAGTTCGTTAAATTCATCACATTCTGAACACACCGAATTTGCTGTCTCTAAACGGAGCGTTTAATGCGGCTGACAAACTGAGTCCCAAAACCCTTCTCGTGTCTCTCGGAGCAACAATACCATCATCCCAAAGTCTCGCTGTACTGTAGTAAGGAACACCTTCCTGCTCAAATTTAGCTTCCAACGGCCCTCTAACCTTCTTCTCGTCTTCATCAGTCCACTGTCTACCTTCCCTCTGAGCCTTTTCTTTGGCCACTAACGACAATACAGTAGCAGCCTGAGGACCGCCCATCACTGATATCCTAGCATTAGGCCACATGTACATGAAACTAGGAGAATAAGCCCGTCCACACATGCCGTAGTTGCCAGCGCCGAAACTGCCGCCAACAATAACTGTAATCTTCGGGCCTTTGAAACAACTGACAGCAGTCACCATCTTCGCACCATTTTTAGCGATACCGCCCGCCTCAGCTTCCGGCCCGACCATGAATCCAGTTATGTTTTGTAAAAATATAAGCGGAATTTTCCTCGCAGCACACAACTGAATAAAATGAGACCCTTTTAAAGCTGATTCAGAGTGCAGCACTCCATTGTTTCCGATCACACCGACCGCGTGGCCATACAACGATGCAAATCCACACACTAGAGTATCGCCGTACAGTTGCTTGAACTCGTGAAACCTACTTCCATCTACTACTCTGGCGATTACTTCTCGGATGTCAAAAGGTCGCTGAATGTTGGCTCCAACTATCCCATGTAAATCTTCAATATCATACACAGGGTCGTCTGCTGTCTGACTATAAATCCTAGTCCTTTGATCATTATTCCAGTTCAAGTTTGCTACTACATTCCTCGCTAAATGCAAAGCATGCTCATCATCTTGAGCATAATGGTCAGTGACTCCAGAACGACGACAATGCAAATCCGCTCCTCCTAAGTCTTCAGCAGACACGGTTTCACCAGTGGCAGCCTTTACTAGAGGTGGACCAGCCAGGAAAATAGTTCCTTGATTTTTTATGATAATACTTTCATCAGACATACTAGGGATATAAGCGCCACCGGCTGTGCAGGAACCCATTACGACTGAAATCTGCGGAATTCCTTCCGCCGACATATTAGCTTGGTTATAGAAGATCCGACCGAAGTGTTCCCGATCAGGAAACACATCAGCTTGGTCCGGTAAGTGCGCGCCGCCGGAGTCGACGAGATAAATGCAAGGAAGCCGGCATTCCTGCGCGATCGCTTGTGCGCGCAAGTGCTTCTTCACAGTGATGGGAAAATATGTTCCTCCTTTAACTGTTGCGTCATTAGCCACTATCATGCAGTCGCGACCCTGAACTTTGCCGATTGCGGTGACGATGCCAGCGCTTGGCACTTGACCTTTGTACATGTCTGTTGCGGCGAGCGAGCTCAGTTCCATCACGTCGCTGCCTTCGTCCACTAACCGGTTGATCCTGTCTCTAACGAGTAGTTTCCCGCGGGCGGTGTGCCTCTTGACCGCGTCCTCGGGGCCTCCTTTGATAGCCGCTTCAGTTTTCTGTCGGAGCTCGTCGACAAGCTCGTCCATTCTCGCCTTATTCTCTTGGTAGTAGGGGTCGGCCCGGTTGGGCTCGCTGCCGACGACCGTCGCCGTGCCGAGGTGGCGGCATTGCGCGGTCAGCCGGCGTACTCCCCTGACTAGTTTGAGCATTATTGCTGTATAAATAACAAAGCGAAACACGACCGGTCGCCGACTCGCTGCCGCGCCACTGACGATAGCTTGTACCGTTATCAATACGATTAACTCGTACAAAAACAAATTCTTTACGCGTCCGGCCCCCGCTGATAAAAACTTCATTATGTATGAATGATAATGTGGCACCATTGTGTTCGATAATATACCTATGCAATATGGCAAGGTGTATCATCGAGATCTCTGTAGTCGTAAAAGTTGATTTCGTAATACACTGCACTAGATAAAGGACAATGATAGCTATTGAAGTACAGCCGCACTTACGTCTCAGTTTGGTAAGGTCGTGTTTTGAATACGTATTCAATCATTGTAGCACGACTTGACCCACTTACGGCAAATACTGCTGTGCTGAGCGATGAACAACTTAAGTACTAAATAAACCAACAGACGTTTATATCTGCTAAAGCCAGCCAGTACCTTTTTAAAATAACAGTTGCTAGTAACGGAATTGTACCTATATTTGGACCTAATGTATAATTTTACTAGCTTTCCGCCCGCGGCTTCGCCCGCGTGTACTACACGATGTTATCCCGCAGGAATGTGACATTTTTCCGGGATTAAAAGTAGCCTATGTTCCTCTCCAAGCTACAAAGTATCTGTGTCCCAAATTTCAGCCAAATCCGTTTAGCCGTTTTGGCGTGATTGAGTAACAAACATCCAAACATCTAAACATCCAAACATCTAAACTTTCACATTTATAATATTAGTAGGATTAAATCGAATAATGATTAGAAGTGTATAACATCGAAATAATAACGAAATAAATAAAAGAAAGAAAATCTATTACACCCAGAGAAATAAACATGACACAAAACCATTCATGTGTATAATTACGATACCGCAACTGAACAAACGAACAAAAAATCTGTCTCTTGATTATTATACTCACGTGTGTCGTGTTGCCAACTACCTATCAACCGATACTGTTATTTTATCAGTGAAATCAAAGTAATCAAACAAACGTGCCTTAAAAACATACGAACACTATCGCGTAAACGAACGATATTCACGTAAACTCAGTTTAATTTGAATTTTGATCAATCAATTGTCATTCTGTTTCTTATCATTTAAAATAACTGTTTTAGTGATACTACGTAGATACAATAGTTGTGTCTGTTTTAAGACGATATATTAATAAAAGCATACGCATTTAATAAATAATTTCAAATGAGACGACCACATTCCATAGTAAATGTTTCAACATCATCATCATCAGCTATTAATGTCAACTGCTGAACATGGGCCTCCTCTTTTGCGTCACAAAGTGCGGCTGTGGGCTATTTGCAGGCATCGGCTTCCCGGAATGTTTAATATCAAATAGTATAATAAGTTTTTATAAAAATATAACAAGCTTTTTTGCTGACCTTACTTTAATATTGTATTGTCATCCATACCAAACCTGTATGCAAAAATTTCAGCTCAATCAGACACTGGCAAGTGGGTCATATTTAGGTTGCAAGATTTGACCCAAACGGACATAATGCATACATACATACACTGCAAGTTAAATAAAAGCTTGTAAAAAACGACTTTACTTGTTCGTCAATTTGTCATTTTTCAACTATTTATTGAACGACAAGTTCGCAAGACTCGACCAAAACCTATTTATTAACAACTACACTTGGAATTCTTCTAGCCAGCTGTTCTGTGCGTCTTGTGACCGGACCTTGAAGTCCAAGTTTGGATTCGCAACTGATATTCCGTGCCCATCATAAGGACCAGGGGGGCTACCGCGTAACTTTATGGGTATGAACTTCATACGTTTTTTGGAACTTTAAGTCAATTTTATAAAAAAATTGCCACTATCAGTTCTTTGTTTTGTGACGACGGGTATAGCGATAGCTAGCTAGCAACGTTCAACAGAACAAAGCAGCAAAAATCTATCAAATTAAGGAATTCAAATGACAGTTGAAGCCCATACCCATATCCATATTTTTTTGCCGGTAGCCCCCCTGTTGAGCACGAAGAAGTCGCCGTCACCAGACACGGTGTGGAGGACATGATGATGATTGAAATTAACAACTAAAGCTTAAACAACTAGAACTAGTTAGTTATAAATAACTGAGTTTATTAGGCCATAAATTCATTCTTATATTAGGCTTTATTTCCACTTATAATCTAGAATTCTAAATCAACGATTCAACGCAGTAGAATATTTTTAATAATAAGTTACTATAAATCACCAGGCATAAAAAATCTTATGCTATGCATGGATAACCATGTTCAGTCTACGTAATCTGTGTCACTGCACTTCTCCTTGCAACTGCATTTAAATAGTTGCACATACAAGATGCAACAACCTAATGTTTTTGAAATGGGTCTGTATAATCTGCGCTTACGCAGACCAACTTATAGAAACTTTGTCATATTGTCGCATACTGCAAAAGGAAACGCGTTTTTTGTAACATATTTGTATTTCTTCCATCTTGGATCTTATTTTTAGGGTTTTATGTAGATTCTGAGCTCCTTTGTTTTTGTCTATCTTCTTTGCTGATGAATGTCGTGGCCTTCTGGTTTGTGTTTCCATCATTATAAAATTTATCTTCATTTTCCTTTTTTCTATTATAAAAATTGCATTGTGAATGCAAAAAAAAACTGAAAATTAAAATAACTATTTATCTTCAACTCATTTTGAGCCCTCTATTTCTCTCCTTGTCATATATATCAATGTTTTCATTAGCTTAAGTTAGGTATACGTGTTACGTGTATGTACATAGGTGCAATCTTGGTATTATTTTAATCTCGTTGGGTGAACGACACCGTTTCACTTTCGCGATGACCTGCCAGGTGGCAGCACTTTCTTTCCGATGACGTGTGATATGGACATTGACGGCATGCCATGTCTTCCTATTATTCCACTATTGTTATTATGTCAAACGTGTATGGACCTCATTAATTTAAAAATATTTATCAAACATCCTTAGAAATGTACAGCTACTTAACTCTTATATTAGCATACCCTGCCCTATTAATAGTAAAATAATTAAACCTTGTTCATTCTTATTAATACATTCAGTGAAAATCATCCAAACATCGTCCAAAAAGTAGTTAATAAAACGATGAGAATCAAATTTAAGACTCCGATTCAAGTTTAAAATTCCAAGAAAGCCGATCATAGAATGTCGCAAAACATCAATGTAATAAAAAGACGCTAACAAAATAGAGAACCCAGTAACGCTCAATTTGGTTTTACCATTAATCCGAGTCGCTAACCACCGAAATACCTAACAGTTAAATGATAATAGTTATCTAACGCAGACTGCTCAAAGCGTGTAATTGACACACAAAGCCAAACGCTACACTAACGAGTAGTTTATTACAGTTATAAAAGGCTAAATTATTACGTTTTAGTATTAAAAATTATTTAATCGTTATAGTTTTGTAATGCGCATATTCATTACGAGATTTCACACTCCAAATGTTCGATGTTTCGAGATACGATCTTTCGTGCGAAATGTAAATTCTTTCACATTTATTAAGTTTACATATTAAAAAGTTGGAAATTATGAGCAATAATTTTAGTTGTGTCTAATTATGTATAATTAATTAGCAACTTTTCGACATCTCACATACTTGTTTTACATTGCGTACGTGAATTTTAATGACTGCAAATAAACATGATGAAAAATAAACGTTGTTAAATGTAATTTTCTTGGAACTGTTCACTAATAGGTGATGTATTTTTTTGTTTCAGGATCGCGATGAACAAACCAAATTGGAGATGAAACATCGACAAGAAGAAGATGATCTGTACAGAAAATTCTCAAAGCACCGTGAAGAAGAGAACAGAAGGATAAGGGACGAAATACAGGTAATTTTACATAATACAACATAAAATTTCTATAGGTAGGTACCCAGACTTCTTAGTAACAAGGCAGAAACATGATTGTTGCCAACGAGTTAGACGAGTTACCCAGTAAACAAAAAGAGCCTATGATGCGACAAGGATCTTTTGGTACTCGGATGACGTTGACAAGAGTGCAAGTTGACTGATTGAATACCTAGCTAAAGTAACTTCACGATTTTGATCGCGCGCCAAAAGATCTTTGTCGCACTGTATCCTTAATACCAATCAGCTCCCGAGTTTGATTCCTGGTAATGAATTATACTGTTTCTTACAGAGCTGGTTTATGAGCTAGCTGGCTGCTTTAAAAAAAATATACCATCTACGACAGTCTTTAACTTCTTACGTTATATAGTTTTCCATGTTTTTTTCGATTACGCTGCCTGTCTATTTTTTCTAAAGAGTTTGCTGGCAAAACCAAGCACGGTTTGCCAAAAAATCTACCTGAAATCTATTTCAGAATGAATGGGAAAGAGAGCTAGAACGCCTGACGAGCCGGTTCCAGCAAGAGATGCAGGTGAAAAAGCGACGGCCGGACGCCGAGATCGGCGCACTGACGCTACGCCACCAGCAAGAAAGGGCAGACCTCGAGAAGAACATGACGCTAAGGAGGGACAAGAAGAAAGAGAGCCTTACCAGGAAGATGCTGGAGCATGAGAGGTTAGTGTATACTTTCAGTACCAACTCGAACTTATCTAGAATAAAGCTAGAAGAAGCAGCGGCCGGACGCCGAGATCAGCGCACTGGCGCTCCGGCCGTCTCCTGAGAGGTCAGACCTTGAGAAAAACATGACGCTAACGAGGGACAAAAAGGAGAGCTTTACCAGGAAGATGCGTGAGAATGAGAAAATATTAGTCACTAACCCTAGATGGTATTTACCAGGAAGATGTGAGAGGTGGTAAGTGGATACTACCTACAGTACTTCATCTAGTTATACACTGGCAGCCGCACTCAGAGATCGGTGCCCTGACGTTCCATTATCAGGAGCTGTGGGCGGAGATATTTGAGAAACTAATAGTATGATGTTCACTTGTCAATTACAAGTCATAAGCAAATTCCTAAAATGACAAACGTTTTGCAAATCATTCATACAATGCTTACTCATCTAATTGTGAACCTAATTGAAAACTGTCCGTTAAAAAAAATCTGCGACTGGTGCATTGTGTGATGGATGCGCAGCGCACAATAGAAGAGTAAATTTTACATGTTTCCACTGCTCAAACTAACCAGTATCTTATCACACCAGGGCTGCAACAGCAGCACTAGTGGAGAAGCAAAGTCACGAGATGATGGAGCTGATCCAGGAGCGTCGCTCGGAGTACATGGCGGAGTCCTCCTTATACCTTGACGGAGAGGAAGCCCCGCCGTACCCCTCCCGCGCGCCTGCCCCGCAGCCTCCCCTCGTGTCCAAGTTCCACATTTATACCGACCCCGCGGAGTTCGCTGATGTGGATAAAATTGCTATTTCGGTAAGTTTGAGAGCTCGTCAAAGGGCGAATCCACCGAATTCAACTGAGATTTTGATATACTGCAATCAATGTAAGTAAGTTATTGCTAATGCATAATGACTCTCCCTCTCTTTCTACTGAGAGAACTCAAACATAAAGATCAATGCATTACAATTTGCGCATTCCTCGCTTATTGTTTCGGACAGTGTATAATCATACGTGTTGTTGAGACTGATCCAAGAGTTCGTACTTGTATCTGAATGGTCAGCCAACCTCAAGCTGACTTTATAGAGACTTTTTAACGAGTGCAAGCAAATAGCGTTAACGCCGCCGGTTAATTTTATTAACGCACGTCAAGAATGATGATTAATTGAATAGATGAAACTCTGATGATGCTCTCTAAAGATTTATAACTACTTTCGGGGACGAATGAAAGGTACAAATAGCGGTATTTGTAAGAGAACAATCATTTTATAATTTTATGCACGCAACTTTCCATGTAATGTCCATTGATATTGTTCATATCTACTGTCAGTATTCTTTATAGTGCAATAAAAGTTATACCGTTCTACACAATTCACATTTTATATTTCAATTAAATGGCAGTTCTAATGCTTGAGCTAAGTACCCTTTCGGTTTCAAGGAAACGATAGAAGTTACGCTTTCGAATTACTTCATAAAATTGTTGAGAACATTCAATAATATTCATTTTGCAATTCTGAAGTATCTAGTAGGTAAGACTCGTTCGAAATAATTTTTTGATCAAGAAATGTAGATTTGCAAAATTTGCGATTTATAACGTTATCCAAAGACTACGAATCTTTAACCTTCCACTTTCAGCCTTCTCACCACTTAACATCAGCTATGATGAAGGCTTAGTGCTACACCGTTGTGGATAAAAAAAATTAAAAACCCCAATGGGTTTCAGTTAACACAAAGCGTTTTAATACTTCTTAAAATGTTTACAGGTAGCGCAAGAAGACCAAAAAACCTTCACCGACCTAGTCCGGCAGCTAGTGGGGCGGTGCGCGACGGACGTCGAGAAGGCGCGCACCATCTTCCGCTGGATCACAGTCAAGAACCTTAACAATATACAGTTCGACGACAACCTGCGAGGAGACTCGCCGCTGGGTCTTCTGAGAGGCATCAAGCACGGCACTGAGAGTTACCACGTACTGTTTAAGAGATTGTGCAGGTATGTTGAGCATAGATTGCTGCTAAACTCCCTATGATGTTAACTCCCTACACTTTTGTGTTATCCCAATACTTAATAGACACGATCCACACAATAAGTAAAATCCCAATTTTAGTTACCTATCGAAAAAATTCTCGAAATCAATAGGAGTAAAAAGATTTATTAATATTAGGAGTGTAGGAGTTAATATCCATTTTACAATACAATTAAATTGATTGGCAAACTATCAAAGCTGACATCGTTCTAGTCAAAGAGAATTCGTACAAACTTAAACTTAAACTTAGTCAACATCTAAGGACTCTCTTCTCTGCAGGAAAAATCCAGTTCTATTCTGCCAGCTTCTGAATGGCAAAGATGGCAAAGACCTGCAAGTAGAGATTTATCTATGTAAATACCTACTCTAAATGACTTGCCTTCCTTCTCTTCCACAGCTACGCAGGTCTCCACTGCGTAGTGATCAAGGGATACAGCAAGTCCGCTGGCTACCAGCCCGGCGTCCGGTTCGAGGACAACCGGTTCAGGAATTCCTGGAACGCTGTATACGTCGCGGGCGCCTGGCGGTTCGTCCAGTGCAACTGGGGCGCCAGGCATCTGGTCAACGCCAAGGACGCGCCTAAACCCGGGAACAGAGGGAAGAGTGATAGCCTCAGGTGAGCTTAGGGTTTGGTCTTGAAGGAATCATTATTTAAATTAAGTTTGCGACTCGACTAACGCAAGAAGCTTTCGTGCAGTGGTTGCCACGCGTCTCGTCATTACGAGGAACGCTCTCAAGCCCGAGAACGGAGGGGTTAAGAAATAGAAATAGAAGTTAAAAAAGGAAAGCAGGCGAAAAGGAGGTGGGGACCTCTAAAATACGCATAAAAGATTTCGCCGTAAAGTATACCTAAACTGCCTGCTATTGCATTCACAATGCAATTTTGTAAGTATAGGAAAGCTGCTTGCTGGGCTGATGGTTTTTAGTGTCCAGCTCAACTTGACGACGACCTTGGGTTTTCAAGATTTTGCTATCTCTAGACTTCTACAGGTCCCGGGATCGATTCCCGGTTGGGTAAATGTTGAAAATCTTAACTTTTCAATAATTCCTCGGTGTATGTGGTAATACCCGACACGACATTGCTTCCAGTTTCCATATAATACTAGTGCTTAAGCTACTAAGTTTTGGTATTGGAACAATGTATGTGATGGTGTCCAATATTTATTTATATTTAGCGATATCCATATCCATAACTGCTTAATTAATGACTTTGGTTTAGCAACACGTCCGCCGATTTACTGAACAGTCTGCCTGCTGATCTCTGAGCAATAGACAATTTTAGGATATTTCGCAATAAGCAATAAACACTACCTGAACATGCAGTAATGTAATTTGATAAATGTATGTACTTAACCTAACTAAGTAATACTTTTTGTAACTAGATTAATATAAGTATTGAACTTACCTATATGTCATATTAACACATAAATAAGATAAAATAATAAATAATATAATCTATACTAGTAATATTATAAAGAGGAAAGATTTGATTGTTTGTTTGTTTGTATGTTTGTTTGTTTGTTTGCATCGAATAGGCTCCGAAACTACTGGATCGATTTTGAAAATTC
The DNA here is from genome assembly GCA_949710035.1 of Crambus lathoniellus. Classification (NCBI taxonomy): domain Eukaryota; kingdom Metazoa; phylum Arthropoda; class Insecta; order Lepidoptera; family Crambidae; genus Crambus; species Crambus lathoniellus. The sequence continues at coordinate 21,195,438 of OX453314.1, read as the reverse complement.
TTTGACCATTAGAAAGCTACATTCTTCCCGAGTAACATAGGCTATATTTTATCCAGATATTCCCACGCGGGTGAAACCGCGAGGATCCGCTAGTATGATATAAGTAAATAACCTACCTACTAACTCGCAGACAAACTTATTATTAGGTTTTGCGAGGCAATTTGCTCCACTCAGCACAAACCATTAATACTAGATACCTACGCTGAATAAAGAATTCTTCATTCAACTTCCAGATACGAGTATGACGACCACTACTTCCTCACAGACCCGCGGGAGTTCATCTACGAGTTCTTCCCGCTGCAGGCGGACTGGCAGCTGCTGAAGACGCCCATCACACTGCACGACTTCGAGGAACTGCCCTTTGTGCGTTCGCTGTTCTTCCGCTACGGCCTCTACTTCAGCGACCCTAACACTAAGGCTGTCATGTACACTGACTCCACAGGTGAAAAATTATTAAAAAAAATACCTATTACTTATTTAATTTCTATCCTACACATCTTTCTTTCTATGATCATTGCCGTTTTAACATTTGTCAGGAGTGGCTTTCCTACTAGTTGGTAGGTTACACCGAATCAGGAGATTCAGGAGTAACCTTCCCACTGGTGGAAATGTTTGGTTGGAAGGTTGGTCCGAGAGAAATATTTTGATAGTTTCAAAATATTTTGGAAAGTTACACCTAACTGGAGTAGCCTTCCTACTGGTTGGTAGGTTACATTACACCTGATTGGGCGTAACCTTCCCACGGGTTGGTAACTCGTGAAAATGCTTGGTAGGAAGGTTGGTCCGAGAGAAATATTTTGATAGTTTCAAAATATTTCTATAATCTAGTGGATCATCACCAGTGTTTTGATTTACTGTCGCATGGTCGTCTCCACATTGTATATGAGCATAATAACACCCAGACACTAAACAAACTGCAATTTTCATCTCATAGAAGGGCTCTTTAGAAAAACAAGTTAGATTTAGCAAATTTTACAGGAGTAGAAAAAACGTTATTGTTGATCAAAGGTTAGGGACTGATCTGTTACTAATATTGTCTGAAAAACGTATTATTTTTACTATTTATTGCACTTAAAATACATAGCATACATAGAAAATAAATTCAAAGAAATATGTTCGAAACGGTGGACTTATCTCTAAAGAGATCTATTTCAACCAACCCAAGACATGGTGTAGGTAAGATTGAGAAAGAAGAAATAGAAGTTCTATAGCACTATATCTCATAGTCCCCTGGTACCTACCTAATAAACCTGTAATAAATCTTGTATCCCTGTGCCAGGTGCGGCGACTATGCGCATAGCCATGCCGGCACACATGCAGAGCTCTCTGATTTTCCACTACAACCTCAAGTTCTACGACACGGAAGGAGACGGCTTCGACGGAGTCAGTCTCAAGAGATTCGTGATGCAGGTAACACTGATATTTTACCCTTATTCCTTGGAGATAACCACGGCCAGATAACTGGTTATCTGTAAAGAATTTTTTTCTTCAGAGATAACTAGTTATCTCCGAAGAATGTTTTTTTCTTCGCAGATAACTATTTAAAAACAGTTATCTCTAAAGAAAAATTTATTCTTCGGAGATAACTAGTTATCTCACAGGATTTTAAATTTCCTCGCAGATAACTGTAAAAAAATAGTTATCTGGAAGGAAAATTTTATTCTTCGGAGATAACTGGTTATCTCAGAGGATTTTTTTATCAACTCTTTATTGCACATACAGCAAACGGCGGACTTAATGCCCTTAGGCACAACTCAAACTGCGAGAGAGACAAAATAATGAGATTATTTTACTAATAACACTACAATAAATATGTAGGCATTGTATTAAAAAAATAATTACTTTTAAACTTCAAAACTATGAAAAATCGTGGAACATGTATGTGGGTAAAATCAACAGGTATGGTACTAAGCTGTCAACTTGCACCTGCTTGACATCTTAAAAGAAACACCCTGTATATTGTCGATTGGCTGGTAAAGAATACCTACGGGCATTAAATCCGCCTTTTGCTGTACTGTACTGTATAAAGAGTTGATAAAAATAAAAAAATAAAAATAAAATGAGCTTTGCTGAGATAACCAGTTATCTCCGAAGAATATTATTTTCCTTCCAGATAACTATTTTGTTACAGTTATCTGCGAGGAAATTTAAAATCCTGTGAGATAACTAGTTATCTCCGAAGAATAAATTTTTCTTTACAGATAACTGCTTTTAAATAGTTATCTACGAAGAAAAAAACATTCTTCGGAGATAAATAGTTATCTCTGAAGAAAAAAAATCTTTACAGATAACCAGTTATCTGGCCGTGGTTATCTCCAAGGAATAAGGGATATTTTATTGTACAAATCATAAAATAATAAGTAGGTACACAATACAATTTATACCTACATAAACAAAATTATTATCCGCCCACTGACTGTGTAATTTTCATTAAAACTATTTTATCGCAAGCAAAATCAACACAAATATTTCGTTCTCGGGTTTTATTAAGTATCTTTCTTCATACAAATGAACTTAACATAAACTGACTAGAGGAATGAATGACCTATCCGCTTTGTAAGACTCATGTAAGAGGTCACTATTTCGTTTAAAGTAGGAAGGGTAGGTACTCAAAATGTGTTCACTAGTCCATCCATACTATTATCTGTGCTATTATTATAAACTTGAAAGTGTTTGTTTATTTGTTTGTTTGTTTGTCCGTCATTCACGTCAAAACGGAGCAACAGGTTGACGTGATTTTTGGTATGGGCATAGTTTGGGGGCTGGAGAGTGACTTTATGCTACTTTTAATCCCGGAAAAATATTATATTCCCGCGGGATAATGTCGTGTACTTAGTCGGAAAACTAGTAAAACATAAGACTGTATTGTTATTGCCGTTGGACCATTTGAATGACATGTATTTTACAAGCTTTTTATTAACTTGCCATGTTAGTTATAGTGGGGGACAAATCTTGCAAGCTTAATTTGACCCACTTCCCAGTGTCCGATGGAGCTGAAATTTTGTATGTACAGGTTTGGTTCAGATGACAATACAATATAAAAGTACAGTCAGCAAAAAAGCTTGTCATAAAAATGAAATTTTTACTTAAAACTTATTCTCGTTTTAGTCGGTGGTAGGCAACGTGGTGTCCTTCCGGGTGCACGCGCCGTGCAGCGGGGCCTTCCTGCTGGACATCTTCGCCAACGCCGTGACGCCGCGCGAGTACCTCACCGGCGAGCCCATGAAGTTCAAGAGTGTCTGCAAGTTCAAGGTCAGTCTCATCATCAGCCTATTAAGAGGAGTGTGTAGCAAACGGTCTCCATACAAACTAACTAAATGAATTTTCGATATGTTGTTGAAATGCGAAAGAACTAGAGCTGTACGTTTTGTTTTTTTTTTCAGTTTTTACATACCTATAAGTAATTTGAAATATTTGCACAAACAAAAACTTGCCAATATTTTCAAATTCACAATGTATATTTTAAAAAACAAAACGTACTTCCCTAGTTCTTCTTCGTAAAATAACCTTTTATTTGAACAAGGTTTTGAGGTCTATAAATTTACCCCCAACTTTTCGCTTCCAGATCTGCTGTGCAGAGCTGCAGACGGTGATGGTGCCGCTACCGGACTGCGCCAGCGGCGAGTGGGGGCCCACCAAGGCCACCCGGCTATTTGGACTCGTGCCCATCACGCACCAGGTAACATACACTGAGCAGGACTCGTGCCCATCACGCACCAGGTAACATACACTGTGCAGGACTCGTGCCCATCACGCACCAGGTAACATACACTGTGCAGGACTCGTGCCCATCACGCACCAGGTAACATACACTGAGCAGGACTCGTGCCCATCACGCACCAGGTAACATACACTGTGCAGGACTCGTGCCCATCACGCACCAGGTAACATACACTGAGCAGGACTCGTGCCCATCACGCACCAGGTAACATACACTGTGCAGGACTCGTGCCCATCACGCACCAGGTAAGATACACTGTGCAGGACTCGTGCCCATCACGCACCAGGTAAGATACACAGTGCAGGACTCGTGCCCATCACGCACCAGGTAACATACACTGTGCAGGACTCGTGCCCATCACGCATCAGGTAACATACACTGTGCAGGACTCGTGCCCATCACGCACCAGGTAACATACACTGTGCAGGACTCGTGCCCATCACGCACCAGGTAACATACACTGTGCAGGACTCGTGCCCATCACGCACCAGGTAACATACACTGTGCAGGACTCGTGCCCATCACGCACCAGGTAACATACACTGAGCAGGACTCGTGCCCATCACGCACCAGGTAACATACACTGAGCAGGACTCGTGCCCATCACGCACCAGGTAACATACACTGTGCAGGACTCGTGCCCATCACGCACCAGGTAACATACACTGTGCAGGACTCGTGCCCATCACGCACCAGGTAACATACACTGAGCAGGACTCGTGCCCATCACGCACCAGGTAACATACACTGTGCAGGACTCGTGCCCATCACGCACCAGGTAACATACACTGTGCAGGACTCGTGCCCATCACGCACCAGGTAACATACACTGAGCAGGACTCGTGCCCATCACGCACCAGGTAACATACACTGTGCAGGACTCGTGCCCATCACGCACCAGGTAAGATACACTGTGCAGGACTCGTGCCCATCACGCACCAGGTAAGATACACAGTGCAGGACTCGTGCCCATCACGCACCAGGTAACATACACTGTGCAGGACTCGTGCCCATCACGCACCAGGTAACATACACTGTGCAGGACTCGTGCCCATCACGCACCAGGTAACATACACTGTGCAGGACTCGTGCCCATCACGCACCAGGTAACATACACTGTGCAGGACTCGTGCCCATCACGCACCAGGTAACATACACTGTGCAGGACTCGTGCCCATCACGCACCAGGTAACATACACTGAGCAGGACTCGTGCCCATCACGCACCAGGTAACATACACTGTGCAGGACTCGTGCCCATCACGCACCAGGTAACATACACTGTGCAGGACTCGTGCCCATCACGCACCAGGTAAGATACACTGTGCAGGACTCGTGCCCATCACGCACCAGGTAAGATACACTGTGCAGGACTCGTACCCATCACGCACCAGATAACATACACTGTGCAAGACTCGTGCCCATCACGCACCAGGTAACATACACTGTGGAGGACTCGTGCCCATCACGCACCAGGTAACATACACTGTGCAGGACTCGTGCCCATCACGCACCAGGTAAGATACACTGTGCAGGACTCGTACCCATCACGCACCAGATAACATACACTGTGCAAGACTCGTGCCCATCACGCACCAGGTAACATACACTGTGGAGGACTCGTGCCCATCACGCACCAGGTAACATACACTGTGCAGAGCTGCAGGCGGTGATGGGGCCGCTACCGGACTGCGCCAGCGGCGAGTGGGGGCCCACCAAGGCCACCCGCCTGTTCGGAATCGTGCCCATCACGCACCAGGTAACATAATAAACATTCCCTATTATCAGGACTAGTTAGGTCAAAGTACATATTTCTGGCCTTTTTTAAGAAGCATTGCGACTTGGAGCCATTTTTTCCGAGAGCTAGTTTTTAATTTTAATCAGAAGCTAGTGTCAGTCGAGGTTAAGCAACTTCCGCATTGGTGGTCACGGGATGAGTGACCAAATCTCTTTCTCGATCTTCTCCGTGCTTTAGAAGACACGTTAAGCCGTTTTGGTCCCGGCTGCATTTGCAGTCTTTAATACCCACACCAGTCGGTGGTAGGTCATGGCCCATTCTCTTTATCCATCCGCAGTGGGGACAGTAAATGGCTGATGATGATGATGTGTTTAATATCGTCGTCCCAATGCATCTGGGGTCTTTTTGGAGGACCTCTTCGATCCTTTGGTAGCTTCTCGGGCAACCGTTTGCTCAACGACTAAGTATATCCTTTAGGCGCATTTGGTCCAATTCGCGATTGATCCAATTCACATTATTCGCGGTTGGTCCAATTCGCAGTTGGTCCTTAACTACGTTTTAGATTCCGTTCTACAACTTGGGAAACATTATCAATTTTGGCCCAACCGCGAATTGGACCAATTGCGAATCGGACGAACTGTGAACTGGATAAAGTGTGAATTTGACCAATTGCGAATTAGACTAAGTGCGAATTGGATTTTTTTTAATATGGGACCAATTGCGAATCGGACCAAAGGCGCCTAAAGGGACTATATAACCCACTCCACTTCAGTCTGGCTACGCGTTCAACGACATCAGTGTAGATTAATATTAGGTCCTTACCTATTTATTGCGTTTTGTATAAAGAACTTGAATTTGAAGAGAAGAGCACGAGAGCAATGAGTGGCAATTTCATAGAAAAGACCTAATAAAATAAATAAATATTTTCTCACCAATTTATCTAAGCCCTTTGTAAATTTCTTAAGAAACTGTGTCTACGTGAACTTGATAATAATTCCAAATTTCGTTGTAGGAGGCGCTAGTGTTCGCGGGGCGGGAACTCGAGATCCAGTTCCGCATGTCCCGCGCGCTGGCCGACTTCATGGCGACGCTGCACAAGAACGGCGTCGAAGAGAAGCGCCTCTCCAAATACGTGCAGCAGAACGTATCGGACGACATCGTGTCGTTCTACATCACGTTCCCTGAAGAAGGTATGGCTTTTAATAGTGTTTTATTACGTTGCTGAGTGAGTGAGCGTTATGGAGTCTACACACCCGCAAACCCGCCGACATGAGTCATCGGCTTTTTGACGGCGAGCTAGTCGACGACTTCACATCTCGTTCAGTATCCTTATTAAAAGCACAGAATAAATAATAGTGCTAAGGCGTAAAAGTTGATTTTAACCGAATTCTATCGGATGAACTGCTCATATCGGTAAAGCAGTCAAAGGACATGAAAGAGATAGAGCCATAGTTGTCGATTATGAATACAGTTTGCCAAACTCGTAAGTACTAGGGGTACCTACAGCTTTGTCGGCGGCACGAAATCAGCAACTTTTTGATAGTTTGTGCCATGTCGAGTATTGGCGGGCAAATGAGTCACCGGCATAATTCTGAAATAAAACCGCCGACTCCAAGCTGCCGGCCTGTGTCGACGGATGTCGACGGGCTTGGTGTGTAGACTTCTTTACCTACATAAGAGTAAAAGATATTTTCAGTCCATTAACGTACTAATGATTTGCAAACCGTATAAATTGGATAAGTTAAGGAGAATGACAACCAACTTGTTATAAACTGTCCAAATAAAATTCCCGGTTCTGCTCGGTCTAGTCAAAGTAGCTAGTTGTGAAATACAAATCTCACATAAACTTTGAATGTGGTAAGTTGCGACGTCACTATTTTGCCGCCTCAATAACTGTTTTAAAGATTTTTGATAAATTTTGTCTCGCTATTATTACATTATTAGTATCATAATGTAACCAAACGTAATGTGTTAAATATCAAACTGAATAAAATCATCGCAATCTATTATAACTTTTTTTTTTATTCCCAGGTCAATATGGCTTAGACATCTACACGAGGGAGCGCAACGGGCCCACAGCAATCCATCAAAATGGTTCTACAGAAAAAGAAAAACATCTCCTTACACACTGCTGTAAATACCTCATCAACAGTAGCAAAAGAAATTAAAATTATTTGAGAAAATAAAGGGAAATAATCCATATGTAAAAGTACATATTATGTCAGCAATGTAATATATTATTAACTACAATAAGTTAGTTTATAAAAGAGTTATTTTTCTTTAAGTGTCGAATGTTAATAACCCAGAAACCAGATGATATTAAGCAGTCTTCCAACGAAACTGCCAAAGTAATATAAACCTTATGATTCGGGTGTTTGTGGCGTGAATCGGTTGCATTTTAATATTATTTTTAAAGTAATGTATTATTTTACACGAAATATACCCAAATGTAGATAAATAAAGGTATGTTAAGATAAATAAAAATCCGTCCAATTAAGATAAAATCCTTTTATTACATATTATAAAGTATGCTAATTCAATGTCATTGTAAATGAATAAATGACAGAATTAAATAGAATTTATATAAATCATATATATTTTAAGAATGAGAGGTTGTGTAGATGCAATTAAATTGCTATTTTAGATAAAGATTGCTTTATATTTGCTATTTTGTATAAATTTTATTGTATAAGTATTGTTCGAATAAGTATTTTGATGATTTTATATATATAATAAATTATAATACACCATCTATTCCACGGTGTGCATATAAAAGGAAATTAAATTACATCTCATACGCTTAAAACAAATATAAAACATAGATTGCTCTATTTTATTAGAACAGATAAAACGTCACACGCACAAAATGAAATACAGCAATTTATCATTTCTAGTATATAGATAGTAACGCAAACACTAAACACCTAATTTATAATGTATTTTTATATGAGACGCGGCAATATAATAATGTAAATTTTATAAAATATATGGCATGTTATTTTTCTAAACTTATTTTTTATTTCAGATCTTAATAATAGTCTTTAACATTATTATTTGAGCACCAACATCAGTGGGACGGCACATATTTATGAATCCTTATAAACTAGGTTTAGACATAACTATTTTGTGTCATTTCTCATAATACACATTAATATTTAAGACAAGAGTGCCACAACAGCAGTGCTCCTGCACTTTGCATTGTAAAAATCATAGTACTTACATAATTATTATACGTTTTCAACACACTTGCTCATAAAGTGAGCCTTATTACATCGATCTTAGGGCCATAAACCGAACTATAACCCACGCGTGCATAATAATATTACAGTACTAGTTGCGTAATAGAATTATCCCTACAAAGTTAAGTAAGTACCTAACTGCAAATTATATGCGAGTAAACAGAGACTTTTCAATTTAACCGGGTAATACAGTATCCCTACAAAGTTAAGTTAGTACCTAACTGCAAGTTATATGCGAGTCAACAGAGCATTTTCAATTTCAGCGGGTAATAGATACAGTTCTTTTTTTGTAACAACAAAGAGGTTTTATACGGCTGAAAATCCATTTACGTTTTTAGAATAAATAAATGTGTCCCTAATTAAGACAAAAAACATAATTAAGTATATTATTATCAAATTATTTATAATTCACAATAATTTGTTATAAAACATTTGCATTTTATCACTATTATTATACTTAATTATTTTGTAGTAGGCTGTATGGCTGTATGTAATCAATCAACTCACATATGGCGCGTGCAAAAAAAAACTTGCGCGCTTTTTCCCTTAATAAGGATAATACAATATGTATGCAATAAATGTTTGTTTTTCCTCGCAAGTGTGTTGAAAAAGTGCGTATGAAACTCGTGAGCAACTTACTCACTAGACACTCGGCTGATTTACGCCCTCGCCTGCGGCTCGGGCTGCAACCCACAGCCTCGTGTATAATGAGCAACCTAAGCTCACTTGTATCATAATATACTATTATCACGCATAACAACAGGATTAACTACTTACAACTGTCAAATTTCTATAAATATTATGAACCTTAAACGTCATCACATAAGGATCGAAGTTGATTAACTCCATACACTACTTACGGGTTTATTTCATAATGAGTAAAATGCAGTAGAAAGCCGTAATGGAACGACGAAAAAGACGAATGCATTTTATTCAATTTAGAATAGCTATATTTTTTTATATTTTTTCTTGCTTTATTTACTTTTACAAATATTGGTTTAAAGCACATTTAATCTTAAACTAAATAAAACATCATATAATTTTCCGGGAGCAAAATGTAACATACAGTTTCACAACCTTAATAATGCCGAATTGTTCAGAAAACCATACTGAATATTGGGTCATATTTAATTTACGTTATAGATTCAGTCTTCGAGTCAATCTTTTAGACATCACAACTATATCCGCTAAATCAACTAACCTAATTAATTATTTTATCACATGTGCAAAAAAAACATAGCCCTCCTTCTGTCGCAGTTGGGTAATTACAATGTACACTGACGCAATAAAAATCGTATCGATATTGTTGGGTGTGTAATATATGATATAACAACATTTCGTATAATACTCACAAAATATAACGACACATTACATAAAATCATTTCATATAACGTTCATTTTGTATAATCAACGAATGATATAAATTCAAAATATATAATTTTAAACCGTATAATGAACATTTGATACAAAAACGTTTCATATAATAAACATTTACTATAACACTTACATTGTATAATATTTAAAACACATAATGGTTATATAACATAACATCATTTCATATAACGTTCATTTAGTATAATCAACGAATAACTATTTCTGGCGCTTCGCCGGCCGCTGCCGCGGCACGCTCGCTTCGCTCGCTCGGCTCGCGCTTTGTTTTGTTCATAGTTCTAACCTAACCTATTATAAATTGTTTTGTCACGGTTGTGGCTTTTTATGGCGAGCCCCCCTTTCGAGCGCACTGTACCCCCCGTGTCCCCTGCTCCTTTGCCTACACTATACATTTAATTGACTAAATTGATAATTATATAAAACAAAATTATATCAAATGAAATTATTACATATGATGATTATATGAAATAAAATTATATCAAATGACCGTTATAGCAAATGAGTTTTATATAAAATATTTTTATTTAAAATGAGCGTTATGTTAAATGATATTATACAAAATGATGATTATATGAAATAAACATTATGTAAAATTAAATTGCTTGAAGTGTTGTTATGACAAACGTTTATTATGTCATATGAACGTTATTGAAATGAAATTATACCAAATGAAATTATATCATTCATTACGCACCCGATATTGTTCAGGAGAATATTAATGTTCAGTTAGCCAAAACTTTGAAATCGTCACATTTGATTACACAAGTGGGCGGGGCGTAGAAATGGGCTTTGCTTAAAACAACAAACTCTCTATACATTTAACCGTACGATTTTTAATTTCTTTAAATAGGGGACCGGACTGTTATTGATACGTTAATATTTTAACAATCAAAAATATAACATTGAAAAATAACAAAGGTATAAAAAATTTAATATGTTTAAAAGCAAGTAATGAGTTGGCTGAATACGGTATTTTACTGTTTTTTTTTATTTCTTTAAAATGTTTTTCGAAATATTAGCTACACAAAACAAGTTTTCATTTTGAATTATCTTGAATATTTTCAAAGATATAGGACTTCAAACTTTATAATTAGACAAGGACAGGACGCTATCTTAGTGACGTCAGTGGGTTAGTAGCGTCATAGTCACGCCATAGAAGATTTCGTTTTAGAAAGAGACAGCTATAGTCAAAATCAAACAGACTATAATTATTTTATTATAAAACAGATTCAAATTATTTTTTCACATTTGGTATTCTTAATTGCAATATTTTTTAACGTCATCATTAAATATCTACATTTCAACAACAGTAAAATACCCTATTGTGACCAACTGTTTCTCTAGCTATCTCTTCCTAAAGCGAAATTTTATATGGCGGAAGTATCGTGCTACCCACTTGTGACGTCACAAGTTAGTAGCGCTGTCCTTGTCTAATAAGAAAGTTTGATGCTCTATATCTCTTAAAATATTTCTAAATAAATACCTATGTTGTGTGGCTGATACTTCTAAAAACATTTTAAATAAATAAAAATAAAACAGTTCGGTCTACTATGTTGTGTTCGGTTCGCGCTTAATTCAGTACAAATTCGATCGATTATAAACTTTGTACGAAGGAGTTAAAGTTGAATATGGTTAGGACTTTCTAGACCAGTCCTTTAGTGGCGTTGAGCGTAGCCCGCTGCTCCACACCCCTTATCAAAGTGCCTAGTAGCCCTTCCATCTCGTTAGCGGTTTCCCGAAGCTGGGTGTTGTCAAAACACGAGTCTGGCAAATAAGAAATACATGAATAAATAAAGAGCCACTGTGTTTTATCAAACAAAATAAAAGTTATTTCATTAACATTCGATACAATACTGATCCACTGCGCGCAACTCCGCTAATCGGCGGATCAGCACGTGACAGAGATACGAGCGCCAGTGTAGAAATATGGAGGCATAAGAAAAAGTGGACTGTATCGAATTATAATGGAAAATATGTACAAAATCCTCAAACAATGAAAATGACGCTCACCCTACCATTGGCAAATACGCTGTTGGGCGACTATGACGAAGAAAGAAGGACAATGAAAAGGGATCAGTAGACTAGAAACCTGCACTAACCTGAGGGCCTACTCTGAAACGCAAAACCCGTTTAGGCGCATAATGTCCAATTCGCAAAATGTCCAGCGTTCGCAAAACGTCCAGTTCGCAGATTGTCCATTTCGCATAATGCCCAATTCGCATAATGCCTACTTCGCACAATGTCCAGTTCGCAGAACGTCCAGTTTGCGAAAATGTCCAATATTCATCATAATGTCACACAGCATCAATCAATAATTTTTAACAGATCAAATACTGAGAAATAGTTTATTTAAAAAAATATATTATATTTTTCAATGTTTGATCTTTTAAAAATTACAATCACCGAAGGATTTTTGATTTTTTATGTTGATTTAATTACTTTATGATTTACGTTACTTAAATAAAAATAAATTACAAAAATAAAAACAGATCTAATCATTAAAACCCAACGCTAAACTAATCAATAAACGTACTGATGATGGTGTGACGTTATGATGAATATTGGACATTTTCGCGAACTGGACGTTTTGCGAACTGGACATTGTGCGAATTGGGCATTATGCGAACTGGGCATTATGCGAAATGGACAATCTGCGAACTGGACATTGTGCGAACTGGACGTTTTGCGAACGCTGGACATTTTGCGAATTGGACATTATGCGCCTAAACGGAAAAACCAGGTTGGTATACCGAATCCCTCTCGTGTGAGATTAGAGTGTTCTAGTCGGAACAGAATCGAGTGAAAGGGGTGGGAGTGGGACTAATCGAAGTTTCGGATTAGCGTTTCGGAGTACGGTCCCTGGTCTGAAGTTTCCACATCCTTGCCATAGCAGTCTCGGACCCGAGATATCGTTCAAAATCAAATGGACACAAGCCTGTCACATTCGTATCTAAATAAGTTGGTCCTTCGAGCCAGATTTGCTACTAACAACGCCAATATATTTTATTGCCATCGATTCGGAAAACTTACCATCCACAACAAAGTTGTTGGTCAGTATCTGTAGCAGGCGATCCAGCACCGTGTCCAAATCCGCGTTGAGCTATTGAATCTTTTACTATTTGTATATGACTAAGGCCCGTATTCTAGAACGACAGATCTAGATCAGATCTCTTCTCAAGTATAGTTAGCAAAGGATTAATGTATTCGTTGCATGTATTTGCATCCCTTTTTAATTGTACTTGAGAAGAAATCTCCACTTAAGTGCCGTTCTAGAATACGGGCTTAGGCTTTAGGTTTTAGGGCCTCAAAGTTGGTCCTTTGAGCCGGATAATGATGTCATAACCTAGCACTTACCATCCACAGCAAAGTTGTTGGTCAGTATCTGTTGCAGGCGATCCAGCACCGTGTCCAAATCCGCGTTGAGCTCCTTCATCTTGTCGTTGCTTGACGCCACGCTGCGGATGTCGGCCGCGTACTTCCTCTCGGTCGCTGATATTGACTCATCATCATCATAGCCGAACGACGCCCACTGCTGGGCATAGGCCTCCCCCAAGGATCTCCACAGCGATCGGTCCTGCGCTGCCCGCATCCAGCGGCTTCTCGCGACCTTGACAAGATCGTCGGTCCATTTTGTAAGGGGCCTGCCCACGGAACGTCGTCCGGTACGCGGTCGCCATTCGATATTGATTGTGGAGGCGCAATTACCTCAGGGGCGCGGGACGATAATAAGTGAACTGTATTTTGTTTGATGGATGATAAATAATAGAAATAAAAATATAATATTGGCGGACGCTCACCTTACCATTGGCAAATACGCTGTTGGGCGACTATGACGAAGAAAAGGAATCAGTACTCTGTAGGAACATGCACTTACCTGGTCTGAAGTTTCCTCGTCCTTGCCATAGCATCTCGGACCCGAGATATCCTTCAAAATCAAATGGACACAAGCCTGTCACTTTCGTATCTAAATAAGTTGGTCCTTCGAACCGGATTTGCCACTAAAAAACCCTAATATTTAGTGCCATCTATCGGTAAACTTACCATCTACAGCAAAGTTATTCGTCAGTATCTGTTGCAGGCGATCCAGCACCGTGTCCAAATCCGCGTTGAGCTCCTTCATCTTGTCGTTGCTTGACGCCACGCTGCGGATGTCGGCCGCGTACTTCCTCTCGGTCGCTGATATCGACTGGTTTGTGTCCATTTGTTTGGCTAGTGGGTTGGGGACTTTGTTCGCAGGATCTGTGTCTGGAAGATGTTTATTGGAATTTGTACCGATATATGACCTTACTAATGTGTGAAGGTAATTTTTTTAATTTGACGACTATGTATGAAATATGACAGGGAGAAAAAGATTGCCCTTGACGAGTTTTTTGCCGGTTTTTCTCGCAAGGTCTCCCGCCGTAGGATTTGCGAACCGATGGCGTAGCTTCTTTGACGTTCATAAGTGTTGTTACCTCAACCAGAATTGAAATAAAAAAAATATTTGATTTGATTTATAGACTTTTACCGCACACGAGTCACAAACGCCGCCACTTGAAGTTAGACGAAACAAGTGACGACTAGCGACGACGGCAGGCGTCAACCGTTTGCGGCGAGTTCATATAAAATGTATGAAAACTACAAGAAATAGGTCGGTGGCGGCGTTTTGTGGTTGGTATAGTTTCTTATTCTGTTTTGTTATAAAAACGTAGTACTCGTTAAAAGTAAAATAGTTTATTTTGGAAATTCAAGTTAGAGCTTCTTATCTTCTCTTTTAAAGTGAAAGGGGATAATGGGGAGAACAGTCAAAATTCGGAATATCATATTTGCTGCTATATTTTATGTACGGTCGCCAGCACGTCGGGCTACTACAAAATGTCAAAATTCGTTATTGAAACTGACTCTATCGGTTGGACATAAGGTTGAATTTTGCTGAAAGAAATTTGACAGTTTGTTGTAACCTGACGTGCTGGCGACTGTACACAATAAAATAAGAATAGGTAAATGTTTTTAAATATTGGTTCATTCACTTAATGAAATAAAGTAAATACAATAATTTTACAAATTAAGTAAGATACTCACCAGTATACCAATGGCTAATATCATTCATAGAGACCGTAGATATACTATCCGAAGTGGCGTGGACCACCACGGGTCTCAACGCATCTCCAGACATAGTCATTAAGTTCTGACTGTCTGTCTGCTTGGAGACCACAGAGAAGTTTCCAGAGTCCAAACTTAGAACACGAGGTTGAGTTTTAAGGCTGTCGGTGACTTTTGATTGCTTTTCATCGAGTACAGGTATTGGACTAAAGAGGTCAAATGCTTGAGGTCGATCTACTTTATCTTGTTTCTGGCTTTCTGAAGGAAGGTTTTGTGAATTCGAGGATAGATTGTCCTGTAATGTGATTTAGTTGTTTAATTGGCATAAACAACGTTAGGCCTATATTTATTATTATTAATTATTTATTTCAGATAAATTGATCCATTAATTGGTACAGAGTGGTGTTAGTATGACTTAAAACTATGTTAGACTTAGACTTAGCAGTAGGTCAAGGACTATTAATGATTAATTGGAGTGGGTGGAGTAAATGGATGATTAAGTCTAGTATTAATTTTATATTGCAAAAATTGCTTAAAATAACTACTTTAAATTACTAAAAAAGGCAACACAGAAGTTTCATTAAATTGTACAAGACAATACAGACAGTAAAACATAAGTTATAAACAAGTAAAATTTTGGAATACCTTTAGTACTTTGAGTCTATTTATTTGCGTCGCTATTTGTGCCCAATGTGTGTCCACTTTTCTTTTGATTCCATCTTCTTCTGGAGCTTTTGCCACACTATGAATCTGGTTCGACAAGTCTTTAAGGGCCCTAAAACAGAAGCTTAGCTATAACAATGTATCAAAAGAGTATGGTTGAGTGCGAATGAAACTTAATGGCGGTCAAGCCGCTAGGCGCAGTAACGTATCCCATAACCTCACCTTTCCCACCTATAAACATTAATTGTTGTTGAAATGTAAATATTTAATGATGAAGTTAAAAAATATAACAAACTAGCTGCCCCGCCTCGGCTTCGCACGGATGGTGCCATCTATAAATTTCTTTTAAACAA
This sequence comes from Crambus lathoniellus, assembly GCA_949710035.1. Lineage (NCBI taxonomy): Eukaryota > Metazoa > Arthropoda > Insecta > Lepidoptera > Crambidae > Crambus > Crambus lathoniellus. Next base: position 21,179,251 of record OX453314.1, on the reverse strand, counting down.
ACCCTGTTCTGTTATTACCAGTGGTCGGAATAGGTAGTGCCATTTCGCGGGATTCATGAATGCTAGCATAACGTGGACATGTGCTTATTCCGTAATTTGATACTGATATCCGATATATTCGCATTTAATTATTAATTTAAAAGAAAACAAATTTGTTATGTACTTGATATTTAAACGAAAAATGGCCGATTGAAAACGGTTTGCGCAGACACAGTGGACATACCGTTTTTGTACCCGACAGCTGTGGCGGCCCTTCTGAAGAAGATGTGTTGTCTTTTAATTATTCCATAGCATCTATCCATATTTCTAAGGAGGACATAATCAAAAAGCTACTTACTTTATCCCCGAACAAGGGAGCCGGTCCAGATGGGATACCTCCATGTTTTATTAAACACTGTGCATCCGCTTTAGCTTTGCCCCTTTACATAATTTTTAATAAATCTTTGCATAGTGGTACTTTTCCAGCTGTTTGGAAACAGGCCCATATAGTACCCGTTCACAAGGCTGGTGACGCCAGCGATTGCACTAATTACAGACCAATAAGTATGTTGTCCTGCTTTGGTAAGGTACTGGAGTCTCTGATTTACGATCACCTCTTTCACCATGTCAAACCGTACCTGCATCAACAACAGCATGGTTTCGTTGAGGGAAAGTCAACCGTTAGCAATTTGATGGAGTACACCAACTACATTAGCAAAGTGTTTAATGTTCATGGCCAGGTTGACTCTATTTACACGGACTTTCAAAAAGCATTTGATAGAGTTAATCACAGAATTTTACTTTGTAAATTGGATTGGGTGGGCGTACACGGCTGTCTTCTTCGCTGGCTTAAGTCCTATATTTCAAACCGGAGTCAGTTGGTTGCCTTAAAGGGCTATCGTTCACAGCCAGTCTCTGTTGTGTCTGGTGTTCCTCAGGGTTCACACTTGGGACCTTTATTATTCGTTCTGTATATCAACGATCTAATCCCAAAGCTTCAAAACATCTCCTTATTGTATGCAGACGATCTTAAAATATTCAGTCGAATTGATTCTGTTAGGGATTGTGTGAAATTACAGAAAGATATCAATACTTTATATGACTGGTGTGGTGATAATGATATGCGCCTTAGTATTGCGAAATGCTTTGTTATTTCTTTTACTCGCAAGAAACTTCCTGTCATCTTTGATTACACTATTCAAAATACCATACTTGAGAGAAAGACAGTAGCGCGTGACTTAGGAGTAGTATTTGATGCTAAAATGAGCTTCAATCACCATTGTGAAATGATAAGTAAAAGATCTGCTAGACTAGTGGGGTTCATTTGTCGTGTGGCAAGGGAGTTTAGATCACCGAACAGTTTACTTTTGCTTTACAAGTCACTTGTTCTGAGCCAGTTGGAGTACGCCTCTGTGGTTTGGTCACCTCAATATAACATCTACATTGACTTGTTAGAGGCAACCCAAAGGCGATTTCTTAGGTGCTTGACATTGCGATTCGGACGCAAGAAAGAACTCACTACATACCTAGATCGTCTCCGCTTCTTTAATTTAAAGTCTCTTGAAGTCCGACGCAAAATTCATGACCTCAACTATCTTTATAAAATATTTAGAGGCTCAATAAGCACCAACCTTATCTCTGAGATGTTTATCAGAGTTCCCAATAGGTCAAACAGACGGGATTGCCTTTTCTCAGTTCCCCTATGTGACAATAACGTGTCTTTTCATAATCCTATACTTAGAATGTGCCGTGATTATAACGCACTAATAAGACGAATTGACGGAGTGCCTGACGTCTGCAGTTCATCCCTCAGAGGTTGGAAGTCCCAAATGAATAAAATTGTAATGTAATTCTTATAATTAATTTAATACTTTTATTTCAGTATAATTTTTAATAATCTTATTTACCTGACAGTTTTTTTTTTTTTTATTCTAATTCAATTTTTATGCAATTCTTTTTTATAATTTTGATGCTCCAATACTATTTAATTTAATTTGTGACATTATTATTTAATTATTTTTTTTACTGCAGCTTTTATTGTGTTTTTATTTTCATTTAGTTAAGTTAAGTGTTGCTTTTCCTGGTGCATGCTGTTTGCACAAATTAGTGGAGTTATAGCTTGCCCTTACTGTGTTAAATTGTATGTTGTTATATTGTATCCAGCTGTAAATCTGTGTGTGCATAAATAAATAATAATAATAATAATACCCTTATTCCGTGATTTGATACTGATATCCGATATATTCGCATTTAATTATTAATTTAAAAGAAAATAAATTTGTTATATAAGTACTTGATATTTAAACGAAAAATTGTCGATTGAAAACGGTTTGCGCAGACACATTGGACAAATCTAACACAAAAGGCACGAGTTGAGTGAGAAACCAATTGCGCCTTAAAACCAAGGCCAAGGTCTTAAAACGAAATTATATTACCTAATCCATATTATTGATAATGTTTGAGGTCATTCACCCCAAATGGCACTACCTATTCCGACCACTGGTTATTACCAAACACAACAAAAAAAGAATTATCTGATTTGGTGCAGTCGTTTTAAAGTTATGCGCTTACATACATTTCGGCGATTCATTTTTAGGGTTCCGTAGTCAATAAGGAACTCGTATAGTTTCGCATGTCGGTCTGTCCGTCCTGTGGTATCATATTGTTAGGATATGATACCTCCTTGCATTGTCTATGGTTGATTTATGTTTAAATCAGTATTCAAAATATCGAATGGATTGTCATTACCTACGCGAGTAGTTTGTTTGAGTCCAGACGATTCCGCGGTCGCGTGTTGTAGTAGATATAGAATATATCGGCCATGGTGCCGCAGTAAAGATTTATATCGAAATTACATTTATTATTTAATAGAATCCCAGTATAGGGCTTCTTATGGTGGAGGCGCAAATCTTCGCAGATCTATACTGTAGTTTCCATGTTTCAGACCCTTTGGTGAAGATGGAACCAAACAAATATGACGGAATACGAGGAAACGTCGAGGAGTTCCTCCGGAGCTACGAAGTCATGGCGGCTCTTCAGAAGTTTGATGACCCTACCAAAAAGCTCGTAGTCGGAGCATACTGCACGGGCCCGGCGCTCCATTTCTATACAAGGATCGTCGACACCGCCAAGGATTACAGCGAGTTTAAAAAATTATTTATTATAGAATTCAAAGGGCTATCGAACCCGATAGCCGCGTTCTATTCGAGGAAACAAGAAAGTAATGAGAACGCATTAGAATACTATTATGCACTGGATGCGTTATCTGCTCGTGCAGGGGTTTCAATTACTGACGAAATATTCGTCCAACAGTTCCTGAGGACAACGGATTATGTCACCAAAGGAAAATTAGCCCCACAGATCTATAAAGATAAAGCACATTTACGGGATGTGGTCCGTCAAGTGCATAATTTGGAAGAAACCCCAATACCGATTGAAACCCCCACCAATTCTTTCACGTATGACCCGCGTCTAAGACGTAACATAATGGAATATGAGAAAGCTCCAGTTCCAAATCATATTGCCTCTCGCACGCCAACCGAAAACCCCACCCCACGAACATTCTTCTCCCGCTCTAATTATAATTTTAGACCAAGACCAGCAGTCCCCATGGCAAGCAGATCAGCTTCAGTACCACAACTGGACCAGCAGTCTCGCCCAACCAACTCAAGACCAACAAGAATCCCGATGTCCCCAAACGCCAGGAGGCGGCCGATGTAGACGGTGGAAATCGACCAGCCGTAATCCAAGACGTCCACCTTTCAAGTAAGCAAAATCCGTTTATCAGTGTTGAATGTAGGGACAGAATAATCGTCGCGTTATTGGATACAGGCGCATCCGTATCTGTAATATCCGATGTGCTCATAAAGCCCTTGAAAATAAATGTCGTGAAAAGTGATATGAAAGTGAACAATGTGAGTGGAAAAACGCTTGCAACTGTAGGAAAAACCGAACTTAATATTTTAATAGATAACGTCGTGTTTAAACAGGAATTTTTAATTGTAAATAATATTTGCCAAGATATGATCTTAGGTTGTGATTTTTTGTATGATAATGCTATTAGTATTGATTTCTCGAAGTCGCGTTTATCCTGTAAGAGATTCGATTTAGATTTTTATCCCCGGAAAAAAATTGTTCGGATAAACGAAAATGTAGAATTTGTACAGTCGGATACAGAAGTGTTAAAGAAAAACGAGTATGCGTTTTTCCATGACCTAGTTGTTAAAAATGAAAATAATATGTATGAAGGATGCATGGTAGTGGAAAGTAAACCAGAATTTAATATTTCCCACTCGGTGTCTGTTGAACAAAATGATCTTTTGACAACATTATTACACAAATATAGATCGCGATTCGCATTTAATAAGAATGAATTAGGAAAGTGCGGTTTAGTCAAAGTAGCCATAAAAACAAGTGACGATATACCCACGCATCGAGCCCCGTACAGAGTATCCGGTGAGCAACATAAGGTAATTAGGGAACAGATTGAAGAAATGTTGGAAAATGGGATTATACGTGAATCCAAGAGTCCCTATGCATCTCCGGTAGTTCTGGTGAAGAAACCGGATGGTTCTTGGCGTTTCTGCGTGGACTACAGAAAATTGAATAAAAAGGTGATCACAGATTCGTACCCTTTGCCAATAATTGAGGATTTGATTTCACACCTAAATGGAGCAAAATATTTCGCTGATTTAGATTGTAATTCAGGATATTGGCAACTGGAAATAGAAGAAAAAGAGAAACACAAGACGGCGTTCATCACACCGTCAGGTCTGTACGAATTTAATGTTTTACCCTTTGGTCTGAAAACGAGTGGTGCCATTTTTCAGAGAACCATGGATAAGGCGTTAGCAGGGATTAAATACAAGAACGCCATCGTATACGTGGACAATATCATTGTCTATGGGAAGACGTTCGAGGAGTTTCACGACGCCATGGATCAAGTTCTGAAGCGGCTGGAAGAAGCCAACTTAACGTTGAAACCATCGAAGTGCAGTTTCGCCTATGAAGAAATTTCAGTACTCGGTCACAAGATTTCTGGCCGTGGTATTCTACCAGATGAAGAAAAAATCAAGAAATTGAAGTCTATTAAAGTCCCATCAAACACTCGAGAACTGAAGTCAGTTCTTGGTTTATTTTCGTATTATAGGAAATTTATTGATTGCTTTGCGAACACAACTGTACCTTTGAATAAATTGTTACGAAAAAATGTGAAGTTTGAGTGGTCAGAAATACAACAGAGGTCGTTTGACAAAATTTTGTCTATGATCTTAAATCCTCCGTTATTAAAACATTTTGACAACTCGGAAAATGTCATAACAAGATTGAATATCGACGCGAGTGACGTAGCCCTTGGAGCATGTATTTTGCAGGAAGAAGGTAAAAACATGATGCCAGTATCGTTCGCATCAAGGAAATTGTCCGCAGCAGAGAAAAAATACTCCATTACGGAAAAGGAGTGCCTCGCATTAGTATGGGCACTGAATTATTTCAGACCATATTTACATGGTCTAAAGTTTCAGGTCGTAACAGACCACAAGGCTTTATGCTGGCTAAGAGAACGCCGAGACATGAATGGGAGGTTAGCAAGATGGGCGTTAGCAATACAGGAACATGATTTCGAAATAGTGCATTGTTCGGGAAAACAGAACGTCATCGCGGATTTCTTGAGCAGAAATCCCTTGAAGGAGGATGATGAGGAAGAAACCACGGTCGCTCCAAGGACACAAGTGGAGGATGGACTACACTTGTATAGTATCGAAGCAACACAAGTCACGATGGCTCAGCAAACGGACGAGTTCTGTCAACGACAAGAACGAGAGCTTCGACAGAGGCGAAGGCCGATATACAAAGGATTCTTTATTCGAGATAATGTGTTGTATAAAAAATATACTGTACATGGTGTAAATAAAAACTTATTAGTGGTTCCTAGTGTATTATTTAATGAAGTGATGGATGACATACACGACAATCCTTTTATAGGAGGACATTTAGGTTTAACTAAGACTTTGGATAAATTTAGGTCTAGGTATTTTATGTATAAAGCAACGGAAAGGATTGAGAAGTATATAAAAAGCTGTGTTCAGTGTCAAGAGAAGAAGAAGAGAAATATAGTGGTTCCTTTACGACCCATTATAGTCGATAGGTTATTCCAAGCTATAGAGATAGACATTATCGGGCCCTTAAATAAATCTTCGCGTGGCAAACAGTATATCATCACTTGTATAGAGTCAATGTCGAAGTATGCGGTGTGTAAACCAGTGCGTAGGGCTACCGCGCGAACAGTTAGTAATTTTCTCATTCAGGAAGTGTTTTGTAGGTTTGGTGCTGTTCAAACAATTATCTCAGATAGAGGTTCAATTTTCACTTCAGAGATAGTAAGGGAAACTATAAGGCGGTTCGATTCTCGCCACGTTACAGCCACCACTATGCATCCGCAAACAGTAGGTTTAATAGAAAGATTTAACCAGACTCTATTACAGATGTTATCAAAGTATAGTGATCCATTACAGAGAAATTGGTGTATGCATGTCCCAATGGTGACACATGCATATAACTGTTCCAAGCAGGCCTCCACAAAATTTTCTCCTTACTTTGTAATGTTTTTAAAAGAACCCGAAAGTGTGTCGGACAGGAGTCTAAATATTAATTTTCCTGATTTAAGTTTGAGACAAAGGCAACGTATTAGACATAGCTGTGTTAATAAGGTTAATGAGAATTTGCGGAAGGCGCGTTTGGTTCAGAAGGTTCAGTATGACAAAAAGGCTAGACCAGTAAGATTTGCAGTAGGCCAATTAGTTTTGTTATTTTGTCCTAAAAGGATAGCAGGCATTAGTAAGAAGTTGAGTAGACCTTATAAGGGACCTTATAGAATAAAAAGGGTTAGGGAGCATGATAATTATATTATTAGTAAGCCCCATACAAGTAGGAAAATAAAAGTACATGCAAATAGGCTTAAACCCTTTAGATTGAGACTTTGATAGTTAATATGTCGATTCATTAATAATCCATGATCCATGCCAGCAAATTCCATATCTTAGGTCATGATGATTCCATGATCATAAGTCTGAAATAATTTTCATTTGTGACAATTTGCATTTAATTGTGACATCAGGTTACAAATGTGACATGGACTCGGTTGTCAGTCATAGTGATGACATTATTTAGTGAACCAAAAAGAGTTTGTTTTATTGTGGTGTAAATAAATATTTTTAGTAGTCACAGATCAGATTAAAATAACGAGTTACAGTTTGATTTTAAATGATAACTATGTTTTGGATTTTGTGGGCAAGAATTATTTGTAGTTTGTTAGGAAAGTAAAACTGCTAAAGTTAATAGTGTTATAATAATGGTAGGTTTTCGTTCATGAATTGTTTGTATTTTATAGAAATAGGATAGGATTTTAGGATGTTTTTTAGTAGTGATTGTTAGATAGTTGAAATGTATAATTGTGTGATTTGTATTAATATGTGTTTCTTTTTCATGTACGGAAATACTGCACCTGAAGCCCACGAAGTGTCCTGTGGTCCATTTATGATGTACTTATTTAATTATTTTTTTAATGTTTAATTTAATAAAACAATTATTTTTTTGCATTTTTACTAATTAGTAGACATCGTGTCGTGTCTCTTTACCTTCATGGGATAGGGCAGGAGGATGACCTATTATCTAATTAGGTGTGAGAATCCTCTGACCTTAACTTATGTTGATATTGACATCACGTTTCGTTAATGATCTGGACCACAAAAGTAACACTTCTGTGTTTCATTTTATTTCCGTTTTAGTTAGTTTGTAAGTTTTTTCGATGTCACTTAAGGAACGAGGTGACGTCAACATTTGTTGGTGAGGGGGGAGGAAACCCTGATGGTCCAATAAGGACCAGGGTCATATCCTGTTTGTTGCAGGATCCCTCTAACCCTGACTGGCAATGTTGTCGACACCACGCTACATAAACTGTGGTGGCCCCTAGTAGACAGTCTGCTTGAGGTTACCACAGGTTTATGAAGTTCCAAGCTTGTTGTCGGGCACCTTTTGAGATGAGGGTTATTTTTGGGTAATTTCGTAGTCAATATATTATTGGTGCTTGTCCGACATGTTTGATCTTGGAATTTCGACTTAGTTAATGCTTAAATGAGCTAGGGTTAGCTTTGATTGTAACTACATATGATGTATTAAGGTTAGGTTTAAGGCTGGGCAGACCTTTTCCCTTGGTTTTGGTATGTCAAGCCAATGCAATGGTTGGTTTGTTTTGATTTCAAGAAATTAATAATTATATCGACCATTGTCCTGGCTGTCCGTTAGTGAGGACCAGTCTTATTGATGTGATATCGTTCCAAGGTAGGCAGGGCCTTCGCTTTAGGGTAATCCATGTAGGAAAAAACATTTCCTTAGTAAGAAAGGTTTTTTTTGTTGCGGCGGCGGCATGTGGTATCATATTGTTAGGATATGATACCTCCTTGCATTGTCTATGGTTAATTTATGTTTAAATCAGTATTCAAAATATCGAATGGATTGTCATTACCTACGCGAGTAGTTTGTTTGAGTCCAGACGATTCCGCGGTCGCGTGTTGTAGTAGATATAGAATATATCGGCCATGGTGCCGCAGTAAAGATTTATATCGAAATTACATTTATTATTTAATAGAATCCCAGTATAGGGCTTCTTAGTCCCCAGCCTAGCTCATAGATTCTTAGTACGAGAAAGCTGTAATTTGGCATGAATATACATATTAATCACGCCAATAAACTGGTTAGTTAAAATAAAAAAAAAAAATGTTACCTCCCTTACACGTGAAGTGGAGATGTATATTTTTTTTCTTGTCTACCCCATAGTGTGGGGTGTCGTTGGATAGCAATTTCAAAAATATTGCGGGTGTCAAGACAGTTTATTGAGGCATCCATTTGTGAACTATTAAGCTTTAAAGTGCAAAATTTTGGTAGAGTTAAGTGTCCCCACCCCCTGCCAGCCAAATGGTTGTTTTTGAATACGTGAAAAAATCACGATAATTGTATATATCACGATGTTAAAAGGAAAACTATCACAGCTAAGTAGGATTTACAAGTTTTTGAGATAAACAACAATACCCCGCTTAACGCGACCCCGGTTTGCGCGATTTCGTTATTAGGCGATCTTCAAATACTTCGCTTTGCGCGAGTGTGTTGATTGGTTGTCATTCATCAATGAACGAAGTCGCACGCAACGCATTCAATTTTTAATTTAATGACGCTACCGTCATTAAATTTTATTATACATAACTAGCTTTCCGCGCGCGACTTCGCCCGCGTGGTCTACACGACGTTATACCGCGGGAATGTGATGTTTTTCCGGGATAAAAAGTAGCCTATGTTCCTCTCTAGGCTACAAAGTATCTGTGTCCCAAATTTCAGCTAAATCCGTTCAGCCGTTTTGGCGTGATTGAGTAACAAACATCCAAACATCTAAACTTTCATGCAGATGCAGTTAAGGTTTTCTATCGAATGAAAAAAAAATTGTCGTTTTTTTGTTGTTTTAAATACAAATTTGTTAATTTTTTTAAATAAAATACCCTATTGCACAGGGACTTATCCCTAATGTCACAAATGCCATCAAGTTTCAATCGACCCGTATCTGTTACTATTTTAGCACACCAAGTGTATCAACTTGATCTATCATGGTAATTGTATATTTTTACAGTATATTACTTACTTATTTTGAGTTTCCAACTGCGTGATAATGTCGTGTAATAAAGTAGCCGGACTATTATTGACACCGTTCCCAGAAGCTTTTCCCACTGTCGAAGTAAATATGGCTGGTTTGCCGTCTCCACTCTTTCTCCTCGCAGGACCTTGATTTTCATTCTTATCTATGCTCTTCTTCGAGGCCTTTTTCGTAATTTTCTTCTTTTTCGTTCGAGTACAAAAGAAGAACCGTTTCATTCCTTTTATGAAGCTAAGACATTCTGCTATCTTCACCTGCAAATTACAAAATTATTTTTTTGTCATTAAGTACTTAGTTAAATGCCATCACTTAATAATATTTACAGGACAACCAAAACACGAAAATTATAGCATACGACGGGTTCCGCGCAGTTTTACCCTCGTGGTATCCGTTCCCGTGGGAAGTATAGCCTACTTATGTCACCAAGGAAGAATCTAGCTTTCTAATGATGAAAGAATTTTTAAAATCGATTCAGTAATTTTTGAGTTTATCCATAAATAATAGGCGCCGTGGTTCGCCGAACGGGTGGCGCGTGCTGGGGGCCTACTCTGAAACGCTGAATTCGAAACTGCGTTATACCCGTCCCTATCACTCTTCAGTCATGGCAGTATCGAGTGAAAGAGGCGGGGCTAATCCAAGTTTCGGATTTGCGTTTTAGACTGTCCTACGGTCTCTGGCTAGGACAAAACGACTCGGCGCCCTTAAGAAGCCAGCAAATCAAATCATTTTTTTATTCCATTTAAGTTGAGGTAGCAACACTTATGAACGTCAAAGAAGCTACGCCATCGGTTCGCAAATCCTACGGCGGGAGATCTTGCGAGAACCGGCAAGAAACTCGTCAAGGGCAATCTTTTTCTTGGTAGCTTTGGCCAGCTTTGGAATAAAGGTAAGAAGAAACAAACATAGGCAATATATAGGAAAATGTGATAGTAAAAAACCACGAGCCCCATAGTAGTTTTACTATCACATTTTCCTATACTTACAAAAATTGCATTGTGAATGCATAAAAATAATTTAAAATCTTATAGGCAATATAGTTAGCAGTCATGAGAATATTCTTACCTCCCCATCAACAATTTCATTTATCACGTGGTTTCTCTTGTGTCCACTAACTGTAGTCAAATCCTTGTCATATAAGTAACACTTCTCACAAAAATATATTTCATCACATTTGGAGCATTTGAACTTTAACATCTGAAACAAGAATAGCATAATAATGTTTATCTACACTCATGTTATAATATTCGAATTATGAACTCATGCCTAAATGTATACTGATACACTTTATGCCATAGTCAACTTTAAAAAATAAAGCTGCTGTATCCGGGTGTTTCATAATGACCATTATGAAACACCCGGATACAGCTGTCACTCATTATAAAACACTTATATTTCTTAAATTTACAGTCTCCATGGCAACCGTAGGATTTACCGGCCCTGACTTCCAACTCATTCAAGCCCTTCTTTAGCCGGAACAATCAGAAACGTTTTTAAAATTAGAATTTTGAATTTAGAAGGAGTAGACCGTATAGACTCCTATGAGTGGGGTTTGGCACCAATTCACATTTCATAATTAATATTGATTTGCTTTATTTTTGAAATATATAATAAATGTAATGAGTGTAGATAAAGTAGTGTATGAGACTGCACATAACTCGGTATTAAAACACTCGTGGACTACTATTAAAAAACTCCCACTCATGTTTTAATACCCCTCATTATGCGACAGTCACATAAACTACTATTACAGTATATGGAGTTTGAATTGCTCAGAAGTTACAGCAGATTATATAGATACAGTGGCAAGTACATAGGCGAACACACATATTCGTTCCCGTATTAATCGGCAAAGCCGGGCGGTAACATCGAATATATGTACTTAACAGACCTTATTGCGACGTAATAAGGTCTGGTTTAGGAGTGCGGTGCGGTGATGCGAGGAGAGGTAACGGCCAACTCGAAGCAAACGCGTACCTAGATGTTCGAGAATCACAAACCTCTCGACTGTCGAACATAATCACTCGGCTTGGTAGTAAAAACATTACTCTCCTGGGAAGTCGTGTAAAAAACATCGAACAAAAAATAAAAGTAATCTATAATAGTGTAAACCTGTACAATAGGCTGGTTGCACACCGCGCAACTAACGCTCGCAGTGCCCATATGCCTGGTGGCCAGCACTCTCTACATGACGGGAACAATACTGCACGCCCCACTCCGCTACCGTACGAGAGCTGACGCCTAGCATACCTGCACTCTGTGTAGTAGAGACACCAAAGAGTACGCGCTACCAAAGAGACGCAGTGCGTTGAGCAGTCTTACAGTGCAAGGATGGCATTACATGGCAAGCTGTCGAAATCAGAACTAATTCTCCTCTAGCTATTTAATCAGTCAACTAGCGCTCCTGTCAAATGTCATCCAAGTGCCAAACGATCCTTGTCGATCTGACTAAACACCCTGCGTACTCTTTGGTACCGCATACTCTTTGGTACCGCGTACTCTTTGTGTCTCTGCCCTATGGGATAAACAATTAATGTACCTGTACAATAGGCTGGTTGCACACCGCGCAACTAACGCTCGCAGTGCCCACACGCCTGGTGGCCAGCACTCTCTGCATGACGGGAAGCCACCGCGCGCTGGCGCAATGCTGCACGCCCCACTCCGCTACCGTACGAGCGCTGACGCCTAGCATACCTGCACTCTGTATGAGAACAACGAATCAAATGAAATGTTATGTTCATTATATAGGTAATACGTCCTTAACTGTCGGTTCTTAAGGTGGACTTTCGAACTAAGCGTCACTGACGCCGCGACAGTGCGACAGTATAAGTTTCTCTGAAAATTGTGGTTCGGCGTTTGAGCACGGCCGCTGTGATGGCGCCACGTTCTATACATTTTACTACTGTCGCACTGTCGCCGCGGCCAAGAAAATCAGAGCGCACTTCAGATGCGCTCTTATTTCTTATCGCTTCTTATCATTTATGACAAAATCCGTAACCTTTTTCTCCGTTTATTAGTTGGTGCCATATCTGTGTTTTGTTTTAGTTAGTAAGGCATTAAGTGGTAATTATTGACCGAAGGCGGTACCGTGCGCTTGCTTAACATACCCGCACTCAACAATCCTAAAGATACAGTAGGTACAGCAAAAAAGAGATCGTAAGCGCTATCGCACACGGCAGGCAGGCTGTGTGGTTTTCTTCTCGCTCTTGAGTATGAGGTTTCTGAATCTGACACTCCCACACTCTTTGTAACATCCTTAAGTTAATAATCATCATTATAACAGCTATCATATCAGCCAATGACGGTGTTCAAAGTAAGTGCGCGCGCACACAAAGGTCGGCACTGTTTTCATATATTTGTTATGGCTTCTAAAATGTATAAAAACCACTGCAAGTCTGTAACTGTTTTGTGGCTGCATCGAGGCTCTTTTGTGCGCGCGCACTAATTTATAATTGTCCTCCATTGTTAACCTAAATAACAGGAAAAAAAAATGTCACATGTAGGTACTAAAATTATAAGCAAATACTCACCTTGTCAAAACAACTATTAACGTCAGCCTGCAAGTGCTCCGTAGTAGATCCAAGATACTGCGACATAGCAGTGACATATGCCAATAGGGCAGCGAGTCGACGCGGTGAGACACAACCATTGTGGTCCGCACTACAATTAGCTAATGCTGCCCATTTCTCTGAGGCAGGGTCTTCACTAAGTATTATTAGGAGTGTTTTGGCAGCTAGAACTCTGATAGGCTCTTTTCTATCCCTAAAACAATTGATTAACAATTTTCAATAAACCATTTTTGTTACAAAATTACTATAGGACATTATTAACAATTTCTCAATATAATAGTAAACTGTAGGCAAAATTTGTTTTGACCACAGGAATTTTCAATGAACAGAGTCAAATATACCAGCTCTTACATGTACAAAAACTTTAAATACTTCTATTCTGATTGGCACGTCACATTCTTAAGTAATTAAGTAATTTGCGTTTTCTTTTTTTTTTTACTAGTATTAAATAAATTTTACTACTTGCTACATACAGAATATGTTTGGATAACATTATCAGTTTATTTAATGTTATTTCAGTACCAATTGTAAACTGACAACATTTACCCATGCCAACATTTCCCATATAGTGGGTTGCAACCCGGCACCGGGCCACGAAAATAAAATGCCGGGTCGCAGCATTGACATAAAAACATACAGAGTACAAAAAATAAATGCACTATGATGGTTAAAAAGCTTTTGGTAGGTTACGATGGAGAAACATTAAAAATTACAGGGCCAGGGAATAACAAAGTTTGGGAAACCCTGACCTATGCTATGTTACACAATAATTAATCATTATGATCAAATATGTACTTACTTGTCATAAACATTCAAAAGTAGATTTATCAACAAATCTACAGTCAAGTCGACATCTCCATCAAAGAGGCCTTCTTTCTCTGCAGCAAAATAAATGTCAGCAAGAACGGCTTCCAGCTCTGCTGTGTCAAGCGACAGACTACTTTCTGAAAGACTGAGCTGGTGGCGGGAAAACACTCCAGAACTGATGCGGAGAGGAGGCACTAAAGAATTTTGATTCATATTAGACTTAACATTCATCATGAAATTGTTAATCCTAATCTTTATATACATTGTGTGTCTTCAGGCAGGGGGGCGTCACTCCGCAGCTTAGGTACGTTCGTCCGGCGCGCCTGCCGGGCAGGCGTATCGCAGAAGGATGCCGCTCGGCTCATACGCTCCAAGTTGCGCGTAAAACGATCGATCATTTCTGTGATTTTTGTGCACCGAAAAATGACTACTAAACGTTCTTATAATCCGTATAAAAGATACTGTTGTGTTTACGGGTGTCTAAATAAAATAAAGAACAAAAGAAACAACAAAACCGAACTCGCAAGTCGACGGCAAACCCTAACCAGCGAGCGAGCTGTTTGAGACTTTCATAGAAATAAGAACTCTCGCGCGTAGCTATTGGATACAGTTTTGCTTGCATGCGCGAACTTTAGGTTATTATAACAGTAGACAAGCGATGACAAAGCGACCGGAATTGGACTTTATTTTCATGCAGAAAGATTTATTTTTATTTGAATGAGTTTGCAGAGTACCTTAGTACTATTATATATTCTTTGCTTCAGGTGGATTTGAGAATGGTTTAGATTTTTAATATTGGAGCCAGTAGGTGGATAAGGCGGTACGAAGTTCGCCGGATCAGTTAGTCCTACTATTGTATCCTACTATATATTAATATTATAAATGTGAATGTTTACATGTTTGGATGTTTGTTACTCAATCACGCCAAAACGGCTGTACAGATATGGCTAAAATTTGGGACACAGATACTATGTAGCCTGGAGAGGAACATAGGCTACTTTTATCCCGGAAAAATATCACATTCCCGCGGGATAACGTAGTATAGTCCACGCGGGCGAAGCCGCAAGCAAAAAGCCGAAAAGCTAGTAATATTATAAATGTGAAAGTTTAGATGTTTGGATGTTTGTTACTCAATCACAACAAAACATCTGAATGGATTTGGCTGAAAATTTGGACACAGATACTTTGTAGCTTGGAGAAGAACATAGGATGTTATTTAAATTTTTACTTTTTTGCATTCACAATGCAATTTTTTTGGTTGTAAAATGGAAAACGAAGTATTTAGAAAAAATCAACCCGTCTCACAACCAGCTCCGATGGGACCGTTCGATGGGATCGTCCGTGTCCCATCGGAGCTGGTTGTGAGACGGGTTGATTTTTTCTAAATACTTCATTTTCCATTTTTCAGAACATAGAATACTATTTATCCCGGAAATCAATTCATCAATATTAGTAGGATTAAGGCAAGTAAGTAAACAGTAAGTTTTTGATAACACTCATGTCTATTCCTTACAAGTATTTGTGTATAGTAACAATGGAAATAAAAATGACAACTTAACACTTTGAATTACCTCTCCACTATGAAAAAACAATGTACTAAAATCTATTTAATAGAACAAAGTTCTTGCCAACAAACCAACTTACTTTAATAAATAAATAGCTTAAAATCTATTAAAAGCACTGGGTTTGCAATGCAGCAGGTTTCTAAAGCCAACCCAAATAGAAATCTGACAAAAACTGAAATCTCTTAAATAAAGAAAACCAATACTGGTAAACTGGGGTTACTTTGATTTGAGGGGTGACTTTGTTGACAACACTTGTTTACTGCATTATTATTGTTTTCCATTTTTTATTCGACTGACTTTTGGTAGCCTAAATTAAACTATCGATAGAATATCCATTTTTTTATTAATTACGAATAATATTGTTTTTATACTAAGTACATTATAAATTATCAAAGTAGCCCCATTTTTTCCTAAAGTAACCCCAATCTACGGTAGTGCTTTTCTGACTCCTAACACTGATATGTAACCCTATTTAAAGCAAATAAATGATTTGATTTGATTTGGACATACCTCTTATTTGATTTTGTAAAGCTGCTATCTTAAATGCTATCCTGTATGCACTGTATTTAATGCCCTCAAACTCTTCCAGAGACTGTATAATTTTTATGAATTGCGGGTGGTCATATTGCTGTTTACCAGTTGCATCGCTGAAAATAAAGTTTTTGTTTATCAAACACTGACTGTATGGTGCGGTGGCTATGGCTTTAAGTGGTTGTCAGTCATAAATTGCGTTGCGAGGCCCAAACATTATTTTACATTATTATGACTGGATTGATAATTGCAGAATAAAAAACAATACTTAAACCGAAAAAAGCTTATAAATTCCAGTAAAAGTACTCACTCAATATAACAAGGGTAGCCAACCTCGTTTTCAACTTTTCTCCAGTTTTTCAAAGCCATGGTTGATAATTAAATGACATTCATAGAAAAAATCACTGAACCATCGTATTTATGTATATAATTATTCAACAAAAACTTCTAAAGGTAAGTACCCAAATCATCACAAAACAAATAACTGCCATTGATATTCAAAACTCAACTCAACACGACATTTATTTTTTGTGCCTTTTTTTCGAAGATGTCTGCTGTCATCTGTCAATGTCAATGTGACACATTGTTGTAGTAGTAAAAAAATTCGTTCTTTTGGACAGGCGAAGACATTAAGCCATACTGCCAATTCTTGAGTATTAATTATGTATATTATTATAGTTTCTTATGTTTTTCATTAGAATGTAGGTGTGTTACATTCCAATGCTTCTTGGAGTATTTGGCATCAAGTACCTATGTCGAGTCGGTCTTCTCGGTAATTCTTGCTGAGGTAGTCACCACTACAATAAAACACTCGGCATCACGTTATCGAGATAGCGCATATTTTAATCATTCCACACATCGTCCAGTTGCGTAGACACTTGGGGCACAAAACCACACCTATCTTAATTCACAAAGTCCACTATGAAACAAATTGCGATTAATTAAAATATCCACTTAACCTAACCCGCCAAAATGGCGCCAAAAACTCTCTCTGGATTTCTTCCGCCGATGATGGCGGGTGCGGGTTCGAGCTTCTGCTCCTTCCCCGGGCTTCATCTCGTGGTGCTGCTGCCCCACGGTGCTTGGTGCCGCTTACGCGGCCGTCTTCTGACGAGTGACGAGAGGTATGCCCCACTGGATGTTTGCGGCCCTCGGCGCGGTCAGCCAGCCGGGTGAGACCCCATTGGGGGAGGCCCAGCTAGCGCCTGCGAGCGGGCGCGCAAACGGGGTAAAGGCTATAATTTAGGTGGGGGTATTGGGTAGGAAGTAGGAGTGGACAGAAAGGGCTAGGGAGATGGCGGGGGCACACTGTCACGCGGCAGCGCCCACTTCTTCTTGGCTCTGGTGTTGATGTTGGCGTTTGCGAAAGAAGGTGGATCTTCTGGGATCGGCGGCAGTGGTCTTGCGGGCGCGATGCCCTGCAGGTGCTGATGGGGGCCGTGGTCGGCGCAGTCGAACATTCGACGCGCCAGTCGGCCCACGAAGTTCTGTAGCGGCTCGATGTTGAGGTCCCGCGCAATGACCTCGTTGCGGACGTAGCGCCCCGCTTGAGTGATGATGCGGAGCGCCACGTTCTGCTGGGCTTGTAGCCGCTGCTTCCGTGTCTTCGAGCAGAGCGAGTACCACGCTGGCACAGCGTATGTGAGCCGAGACTGGACGTGGGATTTGTATATCGCGAGCTTCGCCCGCAGCGGCAGTCTGGAATTTAAAACAGGGCGCAGTATGGCCCGCGCGGCGCGGGCCGATGACGTGACATGCTCGAGTTGGGCGGCCATGGTCAGGCCGCGGTCAATATGGCAGCCTAGATATTTGATGGACGGCTGCCATTGAATGGACTCGCCCTTCAGTTCTAACTTGGGTGGCATCTTACGCTGCCTCCCAACGAGTATAGCGGTGGTTTTTTCCACGTTCACCGCGATCCTCCAGTTGTCCAGCCAGGGCGGGAGGAGGTCCAGCTGTATTTGCATCCGCGCCGCGGCAGTTCTGGGCCACGGGGAGGAAGTGAAGAAGGCGCTGTCGTCCGCAAATAGCGCCAGCTCGACCCGTGGCTCCGTCTCTCTCTCGCTGTCGTTTACAGAGGGCATGTCGTTGGTGTACACGGCGTACAAGGTGGGCGATAAGCAGCTGCCTTGTGGAACCCCCGCTCGTATGGGTCGCAGCTCGGACTCCTCTCTTTCCACCGCCAAAACTCCAAACTCCTGATGACAAATGACATGCACATGCATGACAGTCGACACCACAGAACACATTTACGTCGACGCAGGGGTGCGTTCTGTGGCTTCACTCGAGTGCACTTGAACGCACTCCGGCGCGCGCTCTAGCCGTTCCGTGGCTTGGTGAAATTTTACTCTGACAGCTGTCAGAGTGTAGTTTCACCCGTTCAGTGGCGATAAGTTGTCGAAGCTTCGGCACGCAGGTGTGGGATGCCTCTCTCACACCTGCGTGCCGAAGCTTCGACAACTTATCGCGCTAAAATTTGCGTCCAAAGTTTGCGCGATAAGCCTACGATAATGCCTCTCCTATACCTGCGTGCCGAAGCTTCGACAACTTGACAAAGTGCTAATGAGCGATTTTCTGAGAGGCCATTTAAAAAAAAAAAACTTCCAATTGCTTCACTAGATGGCGTTGAATAAGTATGTACATGTCTATGGTATATTTTGGTATGAAACATATCTAAATTAATTACTTTTTAAAAACCCAAAGGAAACTAATAATATATTAAATAAGTACTACTGTGAGGAACAGAAACGAAATAGGTAAATTTAAAGATTTAGGTAAATAAATAACATCTGTTTAACGTTCCGTTTTACGTAAAAAAGTCGCGTCAAAGTAAAATTTATAACGTTCCGTTCCTTCTGACTGCATAGGTGGGACAGCGCCATCTAGTGACTGAGCTTTCAGAAAATCGCCCATTTGAGAATTTTACTTTGACGCGACTTTTTTACGTAAAACGGAACGTCAGACAGATGTTATTTATTTATCTAAATCTTTAAATTTACCTATTTCGTTTCTGGTCCTCACAGTAGTACTTATTTAATATATTATTAGTTTCCTTTGGGTTTTTAAAAAGTAATTAATTTAAATATGTTTCATACCAAAATATACCATAGACATGTACATACTTATTCAACGCCATCTAGTGAAGCAATTGGAAGCTTTTTTTTTTAATGGCCTCTCAGAAAATCGCTCATTTGAGTTGACATAATGAGCGATTTTCTGAGAGGCCATTTAAAAAAAAAAGCTTCCAAAAGCTTCACTAGATGGCGTTGAACGAAGTATGTACATGTCTATGGTATGTTCTGGTATGAATCATATTTAAATTATTTACTTTTAAAAACCCAAAGGAAACTTATAATATATTAAATACTAGCGGCCGCCCGCGGTTTCACCCGCGTGGTTCCCGTTCCCGTGGGAATATCGGGATAAAAAGTACATATAAACCTTCCTCTTGAATCACTCTATCTATTAAAAAAAACCGCATCAAAATCCGTTGCGTAGTTTCAAAGATTTAAGCATACAAAGGGACATAGGGAAAGAGAAAGCGACTTTGTTTTATACTATGTAGTGATAGTGAAGTGATAGTGAAGTACTACTGTGAGGAACAGAAACGAAATAGGTAAATTTAAAGATTAAGGTAAATAAATAACATCTGTCTGACGTTCCGTTTTACGTAAAAAAGTCGCGTCAAAGTAAAATTAATAACGTTCCGTTCCTTCTAACTGCATAGGTGGGACAGCGCCATCTAGTGACTGAGCTTTCAGAAAATCGCCCATTCTTTAAGTGACATGCATGGCAGATGATGCAATAGCATTGTTTTACATGAGTACAAATAATTATATTTTGCACTAAACTTATTGCTTTATCAGTTGCTAAAAAAACTATTATATTATTAAATTGTTTTTGATGCGACGACGCCGAGCGTCGTTTATTAAGTTCTTTTTTTTGTGATTTTCGTTACGTGGAATCCATATAATTGGTTCATCTTCGTAAGTTTATACGTCCGTCTCGTACGACCACTTATAAAACACAACAACGTGCAGATGTAGGAGCTAATTCGATTTATCGTCCCGCTAAAATCTTTTGATGTGTGTTGAAAAACCGCCAGTCCAGGGGGGCTACCGCGTAACTTTATGGGTATGAACTTCATACGTTTTGGGAACTTTAAGTCAATTTTATAAAGAAAACAGCCGCTATCAGTTCCTTGTTATATGGTATAACGATAACTAGCTAGCAACGTTCAACAGAACTAAGCAGCAAAAATCTATCAAGATAAGGAATTCAAATGACAGTTGAAGCCCATACCCATATCCATATTTCTTAGCCGGTAGCCCCCCTGCTATCGTGTTGCGTCTATCGTCGCGCAGTCCAATACTTCGTGACGCGACTTCTTTAGGCGAAGCTTCGTGACGATAGACGCAGGTGTGGGAGAGGAGAGGCATAAAACAATGCTATTGCATCATCTGCAATGTCACATAAAGAATTAAGTCAACTCAAATTAGCGCTTTGTCAAGTTTTCGAAGCTTAGGCACGCAGGTATGGGAGAGGCATTATCGTAGGCTTATCGCGCAAACTTTGGACGGAAATTTTAGCGCGATATGTTGTCGAAGCTTCGGCACGCAGGTGTGGGAGAGGCATTGCGTCTATCGTCGCGCAGTTCGATACTTCGTGACGCATGACAATAATGAGCGATTTTCTGAGAGGCCATTTAAAAAAAAAAGCTTCCAATTGCTTCACTAGATGGCGTTGAACAAAGTATGTACATGTCTTTGGTATATTTTGGTATGAAACATATTTAAATTAATTACTTTTAAAAAACCCAAAGGAAACGAATAATATATTAAATAGGTACTACTGTGAGGAACAGAAACGAAATAGGTAAATTTAAAGATTAAGGTAAATAAATAACATCTGTCTGACGTTCCGTTTTACGTAAAAAAGTCGCGTCAAAGTAAAGTTTATAACGTTCCGTTCCTTCTAACTGCATAGGTGGGACAGCGCCATCTAGTGACTAAGCTTTCAGAAAATCGCCCATTCCTTCCCACACCTGCGTTTATTGCGTCTTTAGGCGAAGCTTCGTCACGACAGACGCAGGTGTGGGAGAGGCATTACAGCGCTGTTAGCGCGAATACGACCTAGTAGACACAAAATATATCACACAAAATAGGATTTTTGTACCTACTGCTTATACGTGGATTCGCGCTAACAGCACTTTTGGCGTATTTCGGAACTTAGCCTTAGTTGGAATTGGATTATGTTTGAGTATTAGCGTTCTTAAATAGAATGCATCCAAGCATCTGTGCTGAATTTCGTATTATGTATGTTAGTCCACGAATTCCGAAGAATCAGCTCCTTCCCCCAACATTACCACCAACACCAGAGCCACGAAGAAATGGGCGCTGCCCCGCGATATTGTGCTCCCGCCACTTCCCCAGCCCACCTCACCCAATCCTCACATCCCTTCTAACACCCCTACCTAAATTATAGCCCATACCCCGTTTGCACGCCCGCTCGCAGGCGCTAGCTGGGCCTCCCCCAAAGAGGTCTCACCCGGCTGGCTGACAGCGCCGAGGGCCGCAAACATCCGGTGGGTGGGGCACACCACTCGTCCCGAGGACGGCCGCGCAAAGCGGCTCCAAACGCCGTGGGGCAGTAGCCTCACGAGATGAAGCCCGGGGAAGGAGCAAAAGCTCAAACCCGAACCCGCCTTCGTCGGCGGAAGAAATCCATGATGATGCCTGCCTAGCATGACCATCATTTATAACTAGCAATGCTCAACAGAACAAAGCAGCAAATAACACTCCTCGCAGTCGTCACTGTAAAAATCTATCAAAATAAGGAATTCAAATGATAGATGAAGCCCATCTCCATATCCATATATTTTTACCGGTAGCCCCCCATGTCTGCTATGCTTGCCTCCGGAATACATCCGGAATAATGGAGATCCTTGGGGGAGGCCTATGCCCAGCAGTGGGCGTCTTACGGTTGAAATGATGATGATGATGATGATGAATACACATGTACGGCCAGAATGTAAACGGCATTCGAGCGCTTGTGAAGGGTCGTAGCGTGGCTCGTGTAGGCTCGCCGAGTCAAGGCCAACTGGCCAACATTATAAACGAGGCATTAAAATAATGCTAAAGCTCATTTATTATTTTAAAGTCCCAGTACAGGATGGCCGATCATGTTGGCCGACCATGATGGGCCATCGTGTACAGGGGTTGTTTGCGTGTGATGGCCGTCTGCGAGCTACGCAAACCGCCCCTGTACACGATGGCCCATCATGGTCGGCCAACATGATCGGCTAAAGCCCCCAGTACACGATGGCCGATCATGGTCGGCGATCATGACCAATACATCGTACATTGACACTTTTGAAAGACCTTTTTTAAACTTGTTCGTTCAAAAGTGTCAATGTACGATGTATTGGTCATGATCGCCGACCATGGTCGGCCAACCTGTACTGGGGGCTTAACATGATCGGCCATCATGTACTGGGGGCTTTCATCATGTCAGCCGAACGACGCCCACTGCTGGGCATAGGCCTCCCCCAAGGATCTCCACAACGAACGGTCCTGCGCTGCCCGCATCCAGCGGCTTCCCGCGACCTTGACCAGATCGTCGGTCCACCTTGTAGGGGGCCTGCCCACGGAACGTCGTCCGGCACGCGGTCGCCATTCAAGAACCTTTCCGCCCCAACGGCCATCGGTTCTCCGCGCTATGTGTCCCGCCCACTGCCACTTCAATGATGCAATCCTTCGAGCGACGTCGGTTGTTTTAGTTCTCCTGCGGATTTCATCATTTCTGATTCGATCGAGCAGGGAAATACCAAGCATCGCTCTCTCCATTGCTCGCTGGGTGACTTTGAGCCTTCTTATGAGACCCATAGTAAAAGACCACGTCTCACTTCCATAGGTCATTACTGGCAACACACACTGGTCAAAGACTTTCGTCTTGAGACATTGAGGTATTTCGGACGCGAATATATGTCGGAGCTTCCCAAACGCTGCCCATCCGAGCTGGATTCGACGAGAGATCTCTTTCTCAAAGTTGGACTTACCTAACTGGACCGTTTGACCTAGGTAAACATAGTGGTCAACAACTTCGAGTGTAATGTTCCCAACATTAACTGGAGCGGGTGCAACATGGGCATTGAACATGATTTTCGTCTTGTCCATGTTCATCTTAAGACCCACTCTTTGCGAAGCATTACCGAGATCTTCGAGCATTGTGTTTAGGTCTTCCAAGGTCTCAGCCATAAGAACTACATCATCGGCAAACCGTAGATGTGTTAGATACTCGCCATTGATGTTGATGCCGCATCCTTTCCAGTCTAGCAGCTTAAAAATATCCTCCAACGCAGCTGTGAACAGTTTGGGAGAGATGACATCTCCCTGTCTCACACCTCGCTGTAGTTGGATAGGATTAGAGCTCTGGTTCTGTAATCGGACCGACATGGTGGCGTTTTGGTATAGGTACCTCAGCACCTCGATGTACCTGTAGTCTATTTGGCACCTCTGGAGAGACTGCAGCACGGCCCAGGTCTCGATCGAATCAAAGGCTTTCTCATAGTCCACGAACGCCAAGCAAAGTGGCAAGTTATACTCTTCGGTCTTCTGTATAACTTGCCGCAGCGTATGAATGTGGTCTATGGTACTGTAGCCTTTCCGGAACCCGGCTTGTTCGGGAGGTTGGAAGTCGTCGAACCTGCGAGCGAGACGATTCGTAATGACTCTCGAAAACAACTTATAGATATGGCTCAGAAGCGAGATGGGTCTATAGTTCTTCAAGAGAGTTTTATCACCCTTCTTGAAAAACAGCATCACATCGCTTCTGCCCCATGCCTTTGGCGTTTTGCCCTCGAGGATGACAGAGTTGAAGAGCTTCTGGAGGACCTTAAGTATCGGCTTCCCGCCCGCTCTCAGAAGTTCTGTTGTGATTCCGTCATCACCCGCCGCCTTGTTGTTTTTGAGCTGCTTGAGAGCCATTCTAATCTCGTACAGGCTGACGTCCGGGATATCTTCGGTATAGTGTCGGGTAAGCTTGGCTCTAGGGTCTTTAGCCTTGCTTTAGACTTTTGTCTAAAACTAAAAACCTAATACAAAAAGTACAAAATGCCTGTGTCAGATTTTGTTTTACGATTCCTCCTAGAACTCATATATCGCCCTACATTAATGATGCAAATTTGTTAAACATGCAATCTAGAAGGGATGTACATTTATCTTTACTTTTGTTCGGTATTATAAAAACCTGTAAACCGCTATATTTATATGAAAGACTTGTGTGGTCTACTCGAACCCGCCTCGCTCAACTCATAATACCCACTCACCAGACCACTGCTTTCAAGGGTAGCTTCAAATATGCTGCTAGCAAGATGTGGAATAATATACCACCACCCATACGAAACATTTCTACGTTGTCATCATTTCGTAGACATGTAAGAGAATATTTTTTATGCCTGCAGCTTAATAAAGCTACATAACTTCTTTTGGTTCAATCTTGTTTAAATATGATTGTGTTTTAGTTAGTATTGTACTGCGATGTGTCTGTGTATTTACCTTGCCTACTTATATGTTTTTCTGATTTGGAAGTAGTTAATTATCTAATGTGTTTTTCTGCTTTGGAAATGAATAGTTTATCTGCAAAAACTGGATTTAAAATTTACGTCCCATACATTTGTTATTTCACTTTCTTGTATTAGTTTTATTTCATTTTGTTTATCGTGCTATGGAGAGTGCTATCTCTACATCTTGGACCCACCTGAAAATCAGCGTTACACTATTTGCTGTGGCATAAGCTGAGGTTGGGTCCATTTCGGCTAAAATGTTTGTTTTTGTTTATGTAAACAACCTTGTTTGTATGTTTTAGTCGAATAAACTATATTTCTTTCTTTCTTTCTTTCTTTCTTTCAACAGGTGTTTGCGAGGAATACCTGGGGGCTTTACTTTGATGTTTTTATCACCCAATATCTTATAACAATAAACAAATATCAGAGATTGCTAATATTTTTTTGTTATTTCATAAGTTTTTAATTTATTGCCATGAAGACTATAAAAATAAAGATCACGGAAAACAAAACGCTTTCGTAAACTTTACCGCGAAGTACGTTTTCACTGTTCGATTCGTATAAAAACTATCAAATTAGCCAATCCTAGCTGCGGGCGTAGTGTTTACAAGTTGAACTGACCAATCAGAGTAAAGTAAAATTTTGTAATTTGGGCTTCCATTTTCTCTTTGTAAAGGAGACGCCATTTTGCAAGCGTCACTTGGCGGCGTGTGGAGTTTCAGCATTTTAGTGAATTAGTTCATACACAAATCATAATATTGATTTGTTTTTGTGTAATATGTCTTATCAGTCCAGTGTAGCGCAAGATTCGTTAGCTGCGGCACAATTAGAAATGGCCGGTAACCCTAATGCATTGGCTTTACGACGGCCATTCGACCCAGTGGCCCACGATCTGGAAGCGAGTTTTCGCTTGACAAGATTTGCTGATTTAAAAGGAAGAAGCTGTAAAGTGCCCCAGGATGTGTTGGGGAAACTGGTGGAGTCGCTGCAGCAGGACTACTCGCAGCAGGATCAAGATCAATTCATGCATGTTGCGATACCGCGAATCGGCATTGGTTTGGATTGCTCCGTGACGCCGCTGAGACACGGCGGTCTTTGTTTGGTGCAAACTACTGACTTTTTCTATCCCCTAGTGGACGACCCCTACATGATGGGTAAAATCGCATGTGCCAACGTCCTGAGCGATTTATATGCCATGGGTGTAACCGAGTGTGATAATATGTTGATGTTGCTTGGAGTGTCTACGAAAATGACTGAGAAGGAGCGGGATGTTGTAATCCCTCTAATTATGAGAGGATTCAAAGACTCGGCTTTAGAAGCAGGCACCTCTGTGACTGGTGGGCAAACTGTTATCAATCCCTGGTGCACCATTGGGGGGGTTGCCACCACTATTTGCCAACCTAATGAATACATAGTACCAGATAATGCTGTTATGGGAGATGTTTTGGTATTGACCAAACCCTTGGGTACCCAAGTTGCAGTGAATGCACATCAATGGTTAGACCAACCCGAGCGCTGGAATCGTATAAAGTTGGTTGTATCGGAAGAAGATGTTCGCAAAGCTTATCACCGCGCAATGGATTCTATGAGTAGATTGAACCGCATCGCTGCTCGATTGATGCATAAATACAATGCTCACGGTTCTACTGATGTAACTGGATTTGGTCTCCTTGGACACGCTCAAAACTTAGCATCACACCAAAAGAATGAAGTGTCTTTTGTCATTCATAATCTGCCTGTGATTGCAAAGATGGCAGCTGTGGCTAAGGCTTGTGGAAATATGTTCCAGTTACTTCAAGGCCATGCCCCCGAGACATCTGGAGGACTCCTCATCTGTTTGCCGCGTGAACAGGCTGCTGCATACTGCAAAGATATTGAAAAACAAGAAGGCTATCAAGCTTGGATCATTGGAATTGTTGAGAAGGGAAACCGCACTGCTCGCATCATCGATAAGCCACGAGTGATCGAAGTACCAGCTAAAGATTAAGAAGTTTCAAATCGCGAGACATTTTAATGATAATACTTAAATATTTGATTATGACATTGGAGCTGGACAAATCTTACAATTTACTTCAGGAATTAGTTGTTCCCTAAATTTTTAAGAGAGTTTTATTTTGTCAAGACACTGTTCTGTATGATAATAAACCATTTAATAGTTTTATTAAGAATTGATGATGTAAGAAAGCTTTTAGTGAACTTTGTCTAGTGACTATTTGGTGTTTATATTTAGTTAAGATATCACTAATAAAATTAAGAACAATTCCATTAGGTACATTGTAAACCTAACATTTGTTTGCAGCTTGTAAACAATATCTGCAGATTGTGGGATAAGTATAATTATTAGAATAAAGTTATTTTCAGTCATCTGACATTGTTTCATTTGATTAACCTTTACATATATGACTTCAACCAGAATCCATATAGGTTTTCTTTATTTTTGTATAGGTATTTTACTGTTTCTGTCTCTTGGGGCTTTGTGCTTATCAACATCTACATAATATCACAATCGCTTTCAGTTTGACATCCATCACTTAGCTTGTTGCAGGCAGTTAAAAAAATTGTATTAGGTACTGCAGCAATGGTTGTAAAACATCTTACAAACTGAAAGAGATGGCGATAGATATTCAAGACAATCAAAAGGCAGAATTCTTGGCATAGTCTTATTATATAGTGTAGTTATGGGGTTTGTTAATAATAATAAATCATTACATTTTGATCTTAATTTATTCATAAAATGTAATCTAAAGTTACATTGTAGAGGATAACATGGAAACTCATCCAATTTAACCTGTAAATATGAAAAAATATGCCTATTTCTTGTTTATAAAATGCACTTACACCACAGTTACTGTTCACATTGAGGGCTGTCCTTCATATAGACCTTGACATTGCTAGCCATATAATTTATATGGAATTGTAAAATCACACAAATTGTGATGCGTTGGTGTGAACTGATTGGCTACATAGCTGGCCACGTCGCCACTACTGGCATCTGAAGGCGGACAGCTCATACATATATATTTTTAGTGAAGAGCAAAAAAAAATAATTTTCCAAGATAATAAATTATTGGTCTACAAAATGAATTTCAAGAATTCAGGATGGGGCGTAAGAGCATGTATGCTACCAAGCAACTGATTTATAAAATAATAAATTATGGACTTTCAATCAAGTTATTGCTTTTGGAATAAGGTTAAACTTATAACTAACATTTGCAGAGAAAACTTAAATTTAACACAACTCTTTCATGTATCAGTATGACAATCTTCTAGCTGCTACTTAAAAAAAAGTGTTGATGAGAACAGGATTGCACTACTGTATATTCATAAATAATTAAAACAATGTTTGCATTTGTAAAATCACCGATATCATAACTCAATCACTTAAATTACTGAACACATTTTAATTTGATTTTGCCATTACATTCATAAATTAATTTTGTACTAACTTTCCGCCCGCGGCTTCGCCCGCGTTGACTACACGACGTTATCCCACGGGAATGTGATATTTTTCCGGGATAAAAAGTAGCCTATGTGCCTCTCCAGGCTACAAAGTATCTGTGTCCCAGATTTTAGCCAAATCCGTTCAACCGTTTTAGCGTGATTGAGCAACAAACATCTAAACTTTCACATTTATGATATACTAGCTTTCCGCCCGCGGCTTCGCCCGCGTGGACTACACGACGTTATCCCGCGGGAATTTGATGTTTTTTCGGGATAAAAAGTAGCCTATGTTCCTCTCCAGGCTACAAAGTATCTGTGTCCAAAATTTCAGCCAAATCCGTTCAGCCGTTTTGGCGTGATTGAGTAACAAACATCCAAACATCCAAACATCCAAACATCCAAACATCTAAACTTTCACATTTATAATATTAGTAGGAAAAATAGGATATCAATAGGACTTTCAGGTGCATACAAGCAATTTACATATTATAATGAAATTGCAATGTAATTCTGATCAAAGACATATTAAAGTAAGGCTGGAAAGTATTCATACTAAAGTAGCCAACACAAACCAGAAAATAGGAAAGTTAAGAAATAATGTTTCGAAATACCAAATGGCACAATTAATGTCAATGGTCACCATTGAGCGAGTTCTGAAATCATAATATTTGATCTAAAATTTTATAAGTGTCATCACTGTTGAGTCTATAACCAAAGCACAAACTTTGTGGTGCAAGTGGATAATTTCAGTTGAGACAGGGTTTCTTGCGGGGTCTGCTGTCATCGCCATTCTGCTCGATATGGCTTTGATCGCGTTTCTTTGGAGAGCTATTGTTCTGAAAATACAAAATTAAATATGTTACGAAAATGTAATGTCTGAATAGAGAATGTCTGGAAAAAAATCTCATAGTAACAGCCATTTTGAAAATTTTTAGTTCAAATTGAATACTGCCCAATTAGTTAATAAGGTGTGGCACTGATAAGAGCAACAGGATAAATAAATTTGGTAATTAAATAACAATCTTATAATTTTTGCTATGAACATGATCAATTTATGGCATGGATAGAAATAATTTACCTTTTTTTCCCACTGTTGGTGTAGATATCTTAATAGTATGTTTGTCTTTTCCGTCACAATTACTGTAAGAGAGAAATAAATTTGTAAACATCACTTGCTTCAAATTAATAAATTATATTCTAGTTACAAATATTAAATTGACATTAGAGTAAGAGTAGGTATCCTATGAAATATGAAGGCATGGGTGAACATGGTCATTAAGTTTAAACAATGCCTTGAAATGTAATCCAATCTTGGTATAAGCTAATAGGTAGTTGAAGTACAAGGTAGGTAATTAACGAAACATATACTCAACTTTGTTCAGAAGGAATATCTTTAGTTTGAAGGTATATTGATGGCCTTTTTGAACAATTTCTAATTCCATGGTCTGTGTTGAATAGTGTGAAGTTGTGTTCGTCATACGAAGGCAGGTCCTTTAGAAACTCCATCACCGACTGTCGAAAATACGCAATTAATAGAAACAAGTAGAAAGGCTGCCATCACAAGGACTAAGCACGATTCACTTGACACTGCCACATGCACCCAAACTTATATAACTTACCATGTTTGTGAAAATTTACAATATATTTAGTGTTCCAATGAAATTATTTCAATCGAAAATGGTAATAGATTTTAATTAGAAATAAAAAGAAATCTCAACGATCGCCCACAATAGCAAGCAGCCAGATGAGAATGACAGTTTTTTTTTTCGTTCGATTTTTTTATAAAAAACGTTACGGTCCATTCTGGGTAGGCAAAGGGATCAATGCACATACAGCCTAGTTATCATTCTTGACTGAGTTCTTGACTTGAATTTAAGTATGTCGTCAGTTAAATTTTTTCTTTCGTTTTTCCTCAATAATTATGTCTTCAGTAATTTTATGATTAGCTTACCTAACATAACTCATATAAACTCATGTATATTTTAAAATAAATAATAAGTAAACTGGAGTGAAAATTTTCTGCGACAAGGCTGAACGAATCTAATTTGTCTTTGCTTTTCCAAGTCATAAAAACCACACAAATTAGGCGCGTAATTTAAAATATTCTGATTTCCAATCCAACGGTAGCACTAGCACGAAAATGTTAAATTTAATAAATTCAAACTTTAATAAAACCTACAATCCAAATGGAAAGCAAAATGCGCTCTCTGATATAAAAAGACTACTCACATCCCGACATACTGAGGCTCAAAATAAAGCGTGTGGATATTTGGTAGAGGTAATAAGTAGATACAACAAAATTTCCAAAGAAAGATCTCGAATGGTGGAATATTTACTGGATAACGATATAACTGTGTTCCTGTGTGAAGCAACGTCCAACTTGGATTTTTCACTTTTTAGGTTCGTAAAATAGCTCTGTAGGCATTCTGTAGGTATTATTTATTACAGCCAGGGGTGACATGTTCGCTGTCGAACAACAAACCCTTTCAACTAATAAAAAAAATGTTCTTTTAAAAACCGGCCGCTAGCACTAGTTAGGACATCCTCGTTCAGGGCTCCCACATCGCAAGAATCTACGATGCGTGTCAAGTTATCGACTGGCAATAATGTTTCTATTATCGCAGATTTTTGCGATGCGATGAGAAATTCGCAGTTTTGTGTGAGAGGGAACCCTCTAAGAGACCTCTTATTTTTCATTAAGAATATCGCACGTCTACTTTTACCTTTATCTTTTACTAAATTTACGCATATTAATAATAATAAATAATAAATTCTTACATTCACACCAATTATCTACCTCATAAGTAGTTTTCATTAAGAAACTGGGATAAATATAGGTACTTACTCATATACTTTTTTTTGTAAATACATACTTAATATACATAGATAACACCCAGATTAAGACAAATAGACATGTTCATGCAATGACGTTTGTTCATGTAGGTACTTACACAAAATATTTATCTTGTTCGGGAATCGAACCCCGAGACCTCTTGCGCAGAAAAGGCAGGCATCCTACCCCGGGTTATTCCACTTATCCCCATCGACTTCCCCCATCAATGGGGGATTGTGAACTTTTCTTCCACAAATCCCCATTCAGTACTAAACAAATTGTCAATGGGGATTTGTGGACAAAAACAGTTCACACAACCCCATCAGTTGAAAATAAAAAACGATTTATTAT
The DNA here is from genome assembly GCA_949710035.1 of Crambus lathoniellus. Taxonomy (NCBI): domain Eukaryota; kingdom Metazoa; phylum Arthropoda; class Insecta; order Lepidoptera; family Crambidae; genus Crambus; species Crambus lathoniellus. Next base: position 21,147,918 of record OX453314.1, on the reverse strand, counting down.
AATAATCAGATAAACAATAATGTTAATTACTTATATTGATGTTTGCTGCTGTGTATGCATTTAAAAACCATTTTAAATAATAAAATGAATAAATATATTTTGACACTCACATCAATTAGGTATCCAAATTTATTTCATGTGTAATTTACACGTTGTCTTTAAATTGTGCTTTAAATTAAAGAAAAAAAACATGGATACTAGACAACGGACGTTTTTAATTATAATAGAAGTATAAATATTTGAAAATATACTTAACCCGGCGTCATGGGGGTGGAAAATTGTAACATCGACGTGGGGGTTGGGGTCATTATTACCCATGTAGATACTGTTATAAGTAGCAGTATATATTTAAGAATATAGTAAATATTTGTTTTGGGCCTCATTTTAATTTTATTAAGGCAATAAAACACAGAAAAAATAAAATGATATATATGATACTATAGGAAACAAGGCTTTGAAACAAATACTCTAAAAATCAATAAAGTTTGCTTCATCTAGCTAACTCCAAGTTATTTCTTTGTATAAACTTCCATGACTCGTTTACACAAAATAATAATCTGTAATAATAACAGGTAAAAATACCGGCCCAGCCGTAACAATATGTCATAAATAAAGTAGCGACACTTTGAAATACTGATCTTAAGGTAATGACAATAAGTACCACAATTTCTGTACGAAACAGTTACTCCATGTAACTAATTTAATGTAAAATGGAAAATGAAGTATTTAGAAAAATCGACCCGTCTCACAACCAGCTCCGATGGGACTCGAACCCACGACCTTTTTTCTAATTACTTCATTTTCCATTTTTCAATAATAAAAATTGCATTGTGAATGCAAAAAACTAAAAATTAAATTAACTTGCAATAGTAATTTCATCTTTAGCGATTGCCAAATACCTGGAAAGGTATGTCTTTCGCGTGTGAGGTTAGTAATATCTCCACATTGATGAAAATAACGCTGACTATACAGCGCGTAAGAAGTATTCGATAAATTCGACGCTTCCCGTAACGATTCCGTAGCTCAGTGGTTAGAGCAGTCGCCCGGAAAGCGAAAGGTCGTGGGTTCGAGTCCCATCAGAGCTAGTTGTGAGACGGGTCGATTTTTAACCGACTTCTAAACCAAAAAGGAGGAGGTTCTCTATTCGTCTGTATGTATGTTTTTTTTTTTTTTTTTGTGTATGTCCACCGATTACTCGAAGACGGCTGAACCGATTGAAATGGTTCAAACGTTATTACATCAGGTTGGTTTCCAAGTTGGTCCCATTTTTTGAAATTTTGAAATCGGTTCAGTAGTTTTCAGGAAATCTTGAAAATACTGTCGTTTTCGTTACCACTTTATGTAAATTTAATACGTATCTTTAGGCATAACTCCTTTGTTTATAAACCGATTTAGATGATTCTTGTTTTGTTAAAAAGGGGATACCTCAAGGTATTATATTTCTAAATTACTTCATTTTCCATTTTTCAATAATAAAAATTGCATTGTGAATGCAAAAAACTAAAAATTAAAATAATTTTATGTATACTGATATGTATGTATGTGGCGCAGGGATTTTATCAAAGCCGTGATATTATAATTCCACTAGAGAAATTATAATTTCGCGTGATATTATAATTCCACTAGTTAAATTATGAATAGACAATGAAACAATCCATAAGTTGGATTGATACAAAAAAAAATAATCACGAAATTTAAGCGCAGCGAAGCGATCGCCTTAAATTTCTAACCTATCACGTGTTCTATATGACTTCCGAGGCTCACAGCCGTGTGCACACTGTCTCGTAATGTCTATTCATAATATCACGCGAAATTATAATTTCACTAGTGGAATTATAATATCACGACTTTGACAAAATCCCTGCGACATATGCATTGTATGATAAAATAAAAGAATACCTTTATTACTATTTATATAATATTATTTAATGTATTTCATATAAGAATATAATATAAAAGTAACACTTAAAAAATTCAAAGACTGGTTATTATAGAAATAACTTGGATTTAGCTAGATGAAGCAAACTTTATTGATTTTTAGAGTATTTGTTTCAAAGCCTTGTTTCCTATAGTATAAAGTGTCTTCATTTTATTTTTCCTGTGTTTTATTGCCTTAATAAAATTAAAATGAGGCCCAAAACAAATATTTACTATATTCTTAAATATATACTGACTTATAACAGTATCTACATGGGTAATAATGACCCAACCCCCACGTCCATGTTACAATTTTCCACCCCCATGACGCCGGGTTAAGTATATTTTCAAATATTTATACTTCTATTATAATTAAAAACGTCCGTTGTCTAGTATCCATGATTTTATTTTATTATTTAAAGCACAATTTCCAGACAACGTGTAAATTACACATGAAATAAATTTGGATATAATTGATGTGAGTGTCAAAATATATTTATTCATTTTATTATTTAAAATGTTTTTAAATGCATACACAGCAGCAAACATCAATTTAAGTAATTAAAATTATTGTTTATCTAATTATTATAATAAATCGTTTTTTATTTTCAACTGATGGGGTTGTGTGAACTGTTTTTGTCCACAAATCCCCATTGTCAATTTGTTTAGTACTGAATGGGGATTTGTGGAAGAAAAGTTCACAATCCCCCATTGATGGGGCAAGTCGATGGGGATAAGTGGAATAACCCCCTACCTACCCCTGCGCTAAATCGGTCGTTAAATATTTGCCGTTGTGATTGCTTCATTTTTGTCAAATCGCAAACTACTGGTACCTACTTATTGCTCATATGACCCATTTTTTTTATTGCCCGCTAAGCGCTTTACGAAGATAATGGAAATTAAATGTAGGTATAATACCTACTCACAAGAGAGAGAAAAACTAAAGTAAGTACTGATCTAGACTCCTACTTGGTCAGACGGGACACGGTTCGGTCCGGTTAAGTTATTGACTATTAGAGCGTTATTATAAAATTAATTTTGATGGTTCAGTTCTTTGTCTAATGAAAAGCCGTGAAAACGAGCAACACTTGAGTGGTTTAAAGTTCTAATTAACGCACTTCTAGGTCGATATTGTCCTGTTTGCGACTGCTATGGCGGGAGCGGCGATTCTTCGCCGAGGAGCACGCGTCACATTCCATGGCAGCAGTGCTTCGCGCTTTGGCGCACTATGCTGGCAGCGGCTCCTACGCTGCGGTGGAACTGTGCTTGTATTTCTTGTGTGATCTGCTTGATGGGTGAGACATGTTGTGTATATTCTGTAGTCAGAAGAATTCCGTTGCGGAAGAAAAGTTCTCGAGTGGCGACCACAAACTGGACGGCGAAGCGCGGGACGACCTCCAACTAGGTGAACCGATGACCTAGTGAAGGTTGCGGGCAGACGTTGGCTGCAAGTTGCCAGAAACCGCTCTTTGTAGCGCTCTAAGGAGGAGGCTTATGTCCAGCAGTGGACTACTGAAGGCTGACGATGAGAGTATGTATCTCTTATTAGTTCATTAGTCATACCAGCAAAGCCAAAGCCCACTATATAATATATATCTATGTCTTTGAGTTTTTTCCAGGATCAGCTCATTCGAAACAGTATCCCCCTTGTCCCATCAAAGCGCTTACAGCATAGAACAGCTTTTAGCTAGCCTGAACAGTCTCGCTGCAAATCTCAATACCAACCCTAAAGCAGTTCTATCAAGCGCTTTAGTGCTTCACGGTCTTGTCTCATACCAGCCTGAGGGCATCGCGCTTAGGGGTGCCACAGCTATGGCTTTGGTCGAGGTTATACAGAAGTGGTTCGGTTTGATCATGGGCGTGATGAACCATTCAGTGCTTATGGGAGATAATGAGGTGTCTGGAATGTCTTACGTCGTAGTGTGCCAGTTAGGAGTCGACGTGTTAAGGTGAGATCGGTTTCATTGTAATTCCTTGTTCGAGTCGTGATTCAAAGATTAAACACGTTTTCTTAATAATTCATTTCTATAATCTACAGCCTATTCCATTGTCAATTTTAGACTGACCAAGATATTGCTTCGAAACGAACACAAAATTGATTTTGTGCAGGTAATTTTAACTGATGATCATGAGATAAATTTGGTCAAAGAAAGTGCTTTTCAAATGCAAAAATCTATTCGGAGTATTATTTCGGAACTTGTAGTTTTCACGAAGGTAATATTTTTTTTTTAATATTGCTTTTTCATGGTAGGTAATATCTTTCCATTGATCTGGTAAAAGTTATCAAAATTGCGTGTAATTGATGGCTATTATCAGTTTTATTATAGCATTCATTATTGTCAATGAAGTATTAGAAAGAATCAACCCGTTTTACAACTAACTTCGATGGGACCTGAACCCACGACCTTTCACTGTCAGGGTGAATGCTCAATAAGTACTTCATTTTCAATAAAAAGTAAAAATCATTTGTAACATTCATTTTGTATAGGAAAATCAGTCTCAAATAAGCACAGAAGAATACAGCGTTTTTTTGAAGTTCCTGCTGATGTTCTTCCAAGAGAATGCGAGTCGAGATGTGCTGTTTGACTTCTGTGATGTTCTGTTTTCCAAAAACTACCTTTCCATGCTACCTCACGCACAAATTGTCAGGTATATTACCTGCCCCCTGATTCACGAACCGTCGGAAACGCTCCCGACAGCGGAATGTATGCCCTGTCTCTGTCACTCGCTATAGAATAGACAAAGACAAAGCACAGAATTCGAATCCGGATTCGCCGTTTCCGACGGTTTGTGAATCAGGGGGCTGATTATACAATAAATTATACCATTGTCCTTTGGATCCTTTAAATGTCATTTAATGTATTAGCCATTAAATGTCCTCACTGCTGGAGCACAGGTTTTCCTTATGGATGGATAACGAGAATTAGTCATGATGATAGCCTAGTAGGTACGTAACTCAAAAGTAAAAAAAAAATGAACAGAACACAATCAATATATATAAAATTCAAAGTCCTGACTGACTGATTGACTGACTGACTGACTGAGATATCAACGCACAGCCCAAACCGCTAAACCTAGAGACTTCAAATTTTGCACATAGATACGTTATACGGTGTAGGCATCCACTAAAAAAAGGATTTTTGGAAATTCCATTGAAGTTAGGATCTTCAAATTTTGTATTTAGGCTGGCAATTGAAAATTAATATTTTCCTGTGTCAGGGTTTTTGACTATTCCACTCCCGAAGGGGTGAAGAGGGGGATGAAATGCTGTATCTGGAAAGTCCTTCATTAAATTTATTATTTAGGCTTATGGTCGGTAAGTAAAACAAATAAGCAAACACCTATTTCGTATTTTTCTCGAAAATCAACCCCTTAGAGGTTAGATGGGATAAATAAACCTAAAAATCGATATGGATGTCGTTACTGAGGTTTTATGGGATGACGATTGCAAAAATGGCATTTATTTTGATGTTTAACACGCTGAACATGATTCAACCCGTAAAAGGTTGAAATAGGGGTGAAATTTTGAATGAAAAATCAGGGGTAAAAGAGACATTTCAACTTGAAACATTGTAGGCTTACTTCTTAAAACAAATAGGCAACCCATTTCGTAGTTTTTCGAAAATCAAACCCAGGGGGTAAATAGGGTATAGAAACCTAAATCATCTTAAGTACCCTAAAAGTTCTTGGTACCTAACAAGTTTTTGGTACCTAAGCTACTCAGAACTAACTTTTTGATGGTGAAACAGACACTTATTATTTACTAGCTTCCGCCCGCGACTTCGTCCGCGTTGACATTCGAGAAAATACTTAGGGGACCAATAACCAGGATAAAAAGTATTCTATGTTTTAATTTCATAAAAATCCGATCAGCCGTTTTTACATGATTAGGCGGGTCCTCCCTTACCAAGTGAACAGCCTCGTGCGAGGCCCGCCGCACGTGGCAAACGTTCTGCCTCGCGCGAGGCTGCTCGCTTGGTGAGGACCCGCCTAATCACGTAAAAACGGCTGATCGGATTTTTATGAAATTAAAACATAGAATACTTTTTATCCTGGTTATTGGTCCCCTAAGTATTTTCTCGAATGTCAACGCGGACGAAGTCGCGGGCGGAAGCTAGTGTTTATAATAATATAAGTACCTACTATAACTATCGAGAATGTGCCACATATAATATACAGGATATTTTTTTTATCAGTGCACAAATTTTTAAGATCAACTCAGAATCGGTAAGTGAACAACTTTCTCCTAGAAAAATAAGTCGAAATATGAAAAAAATATTGGACTCTCCATACAAATCGGACTGATCACGTGATCGATTTATATAGGAAGTCCAAAAATTTTTGTCGTATTTCGACCCATGTTTCTAAGAGAAAGTTGTTCACTTACCGATTCTGAGTTGAACTTAAAAATTTGTGCACTGATAAAAAAAAATATCCTGTATGTATGATGAATTGAGCTGGAGCCACACCAAACGATCCATCGCGCTCCAATGGGGTTAGTGGGGCGAGGCACGTCCTCGCGCGATCCAAACTAACAAATTCGATGCACGATTCATGATCCTGGATCGCGGACCATGGATCGCCGATCCAATATGGTTCGATTTATTTATTATTTATTTATTAGTTGTCTTAAATAAAGGATTCAATTTCAGAAACGATTTAGCAGTTCGCAAAATGAGCACCCTTGTTCTCGGCGAGATGTTAAAGGTGCTGGCTGATAAGTATCTCAGAGTGGATGAAGTTGGAGCCAGTGGTGACACGTGTGCTAGAGATATTCAGGCAAGTTAACATTGGTTTTTCATGTTTTTCAGGTCTAGGGCAGGTTAGGAATAAAAGAGCAGTGAGTTTCACCCGAGACAGCTGGTTCTACCACACTCTTGGGTTTAAAGTCGCAGTCATTAAGATTCCTGAAGAATGCTAACCGTGTTCTTATGGATTAGCTTGTCAGCTTACACTACACTCATCTCATAGGATAGTATTAATATTGTAGCCCAGAACTGACACGGCAAACAGCCTGATGGTATAAAAATAAAATAAAACATTTTAAGCAACCCCGACAAAAATCAATTAAATATAAAATTTGTCTCTCGGTCGAAGGAAATGAATGAATGGAAGGAATCAAAACGAATGAAAAATAAAATGAATGAAAAAAAATGAATGTTACATACACCCCTATAACATCACTCTATTTGCGGTCCTCCGACCGGATTTTGTCAGGGGTTCATTTTTTTTTCATTCGTTTTGATTTACACACACGTTTACGTAAAGAACTTACTTACCACCTAAGATCCCAATACCACAGCTAACAAAAAGAGGTGACGATCTATAAACGTCTGAACGGTCGTTCGATCGACGAAACGATCTTCACAAATAATAGCTAGGAACCATCTTGATCACCTCAGCTTCCAAACAAAACAAACCGCATCAAAATCGATCCCTTTCGTTCAGAAGCTACGATGCCACAGACAGACACGTCAAACTTATAACACCCCTCCTTTTTCAAGTTGGGGGTTAAAATACCTAAATTAAAGATACAGGCACGTTTTGTACAAAAATTCCCACTTCTTCCGCAGATGGGTTTAGTAGAGTTGCAGTATGGAATAGAGCAGCCGCAAAGCATCGGATCGCAGTTGCAGAAGAGCCAGCCCTACAGCCTCCTGATCTACATTTACTTCTACTGCCAGTCTTCAGAAAAGTATACTGAATTCAGTTTTCATCTATTTATATTTGTTTGGGTTTTAAGTCAATAAACATAACTGACGCCTTACTCCGTTTTTTAAATAATAATAATAAATAAATATCGGACAGCTTGAGTACTTAGTGTTATGGAAATCTGAAACAATGATGGGTATTTATTTACCACATATACGCCCAGACCCGAGGCAATATTAAAAAGTTCCGTTTCAATATTAACCCGACCAGAAATCGAACCCGGGACTTCAAGAGATAACAGCACCCTTAAAACCGGTGCGTACACCACTTGGCCACGGAGGTCTTCAAAATTATTTAAAAAAAAACAATCGTTTTTAATGAAAAATGGAAAATGAAGTATTTTTGAAAAAATCGACCCGTCTCACAACCGTTCATAAATCGTTTTTATCAGTAAGCTTCTTTTGTTAAATGTTTACAAAGCATTCATTGCAAAGCCTTGATTTTTCGAGGATTTCTAGAGAAGACTCAAAGATATTTCGGTTTCGTGTTACAATTAGGGCATCGAACCCGGGTTTACCCGGTCCGGAAAAACCCGGGTTTACCCGGGTTTTAAGGAATACAAAACACCCGGGTTTGATTTTTAAAACCCAGGTTTTTTCGGGTTTTTCGGTTATTTTTAATACTTTGTGAAAAACGAAATAAAGCTGAAATGTAGCTTACTTCCGCAAAAAAACAACCAACAAACCAACACCAAAATTTGGTGTTGGTTTTCGCACGAACTATCTCCTGAGGATGCCCCGGGTTGGGGCGAAACACGTGTAGAGTAGTCTAATCGGTGAAGGTGCAAGGTGTATTGCTGTCTTGCTAAATGCAGGTATTGTGCACTGGTATTTTAGTGGTGTGCATGTGCAATTTTTTGCGGGCGGGCGGGCGGCGCATCTTACATATTGTGTTTTTTGCGGAAGTAAGCTACATATTGTTCGTTTTTCACAATGTGTAGGGACTTCCGCCAAGTGACGCCTGATTCAATCAAATATTTTTAATACTTTTCTTTTTGTTATTTATTAAGTACAAGCCACTTCGAATCCAATAATACATGGAATAAAAACACACTTTGATAAATTATCACAATAAAAGATGCTTTGTTGCTGCGTTCGTACCATGAAAACAAGCAAAGCAAGTTAAATGGAACGCGCGCGGTGCGTCCATCTTAGGACATGGAGAGGGTAAAATGTGGACTCCACATTTCACCCTATGGAACCACATGGAATTAGAACTAATTCTCTGATCTTTTCGACTAGTTTGTCATTTATTGCTCATGAAGACGACCCCGAAAATATAGCATATTTTCGGTCTGTTTGCGTCTCTCTTTGCAGAGAATTCACGTCTAGATGTTACACGCCAAACTCCACCGAAGATACCTCGTGCTAGCTCTTCCATGGGTAATATTCACATTTGCCACAAAGAGGTTCTCAAAGCTCTCTGTGGTCTAGGAAATAAGGTTAGTGGTCCTAATGGAATCCCGGCAATAGTCCTGCGTAACTGTGCACCCTATTTGTCTCCTATCTTGGGTCGCCTCTCACTTGAGACAGGACTTGTCTTGTTCCTCTGTCGTGGAAGCGTGCCAATGTGCAGCCCATACCTAAAAAATATAGCCATGCCAACCCCTCTAACAACAGGCGGATTTAGTCACCTTCATACTCTGCAAGACTACGGAGCATTTACTGAATAAACATCTATAGGCGTAACTTGAAACTAACGAGCTCCCTAGTGACTTCCAGTATGGTTTTTGCCGCGGACGGTCGACTGGAGATCTTCTCGTGTACGCCACCCACCTTTGGAATCAAGCGTTCGATAGACATGGCGAAGCACTTGCTGTCTCGCTTGATATTTCCAAAGCATTTGATAGGGTCTGACATGATAGCCGAATTGGCAAGCTTCCCTCATATGGAATCTCTGACGGCCTCTGCATCTGGATCACCGACTTCCTTAGGAACCGTTCAATTCGAGTCGTTGTGGATGGTCAGACATCTGACTTGAAGAACATCAACGCTGGAGTTCCCCAAGTTACGGTATTATCTGCAACACTATTTCTTCTCCACATTAACGACTTGTTGGTGCCTGGTATATTTGGTTATGACGATGACACCAGTGTGTCTAGCAGATATCTTTTAGATGCAAGGGCTACTAGTGACGAAGTTCAGTCTTGTCGAGAGTCACTAGTTGAGCAAACGAACCTGGCACTTCAGGCACTTCCGATTGGGGAAATGCCAACCTTGTCAGTTTCAACGCCTCGCCACGCAGGCGTGTCTTTTCTCAGATAAACGGAGTCCCTTTCAACTAGCTCCGACTTTGCTGGGCGTATCCTTACCAGTAACCGAGAACCTGCAACTTGGCGTTACTCCATAATCGGCGCTGTCGACTAAATTGGTAAAACTGCTGCCAAAACACTGGGCGTCCTCTCAAAGTTCTTTACAAAGTACAAATTCATCCGAGCATGGAGTACTGCTGTCACCTTTGAGATGGCTCCGCTAAAGTTTTAGTAGTAGTTTTACATGTATCTTATTGCATTACCCGTGTTTTCAAGCAAAGAAACAATTTTGATTAGATTTTTGAAGTACCAACTGGCAGTTTTAGATGCGTTTGAAAACCACGCAAAGAAGTTCATTGGAGACACAACTTTAGAAAAAGCTAAACTTCAAAGTCTCAGTCATCGCCGTAGAGTTGCTGTTGCTGGTCTGTCGGTGTTTTACCTTTTTTCACTTTAGAGAGTGCGCACAGGAACTGCACAATCTTGTTCCTCCAGCCCCTTTCCACCATGGGGTTACCAGATGCAGGTCAGCTTACCATCCATACATCGTAGACATACCACCTGTCCGTACTAAGCGCTTCGCCAGTACTTTTTTAATGCGAGCTGCTAAAGATTGGAATGCGCTACCTTCGATTGCGTTCCCCGATCATTCTTCTTCTTCTTATCAATACGGGTGGTTTCTGCAACTCGACGTCTATTGCGCCAATTTTGCGTCTGGAGGGTGCGCGGCCAGATCACTCCAGCCAGCGCAGCTCAGCCAGGAACGCTCCAAGAGCTTTCACATTCGTGATCACTTCCTGGACGCTGCCCGGCGAGCCGAGGTACCTCGCCCGGTAGGAGCCACCCCCCTGCATTCCATCAGTACGTGGGCAGCTGTTTCTTCTTTCTCCATGCACCCTCTGCATAGGGGACTGTCGGTGACATCTAAATTAATAAGATGTCTGTTAGATTGTCCATGACCAGTAATAGCACCTGTTACCAAGCGAAGTTAAAGTCTGCACAGTTGTATCAGGGCCCTGGATAGACGCGCGTCCACGCGCGGTTGTGCGAGTTTCGCCTGTCTGCACGAATCCAGCGAGCTCCAGTTCAGTTGGTGTAATTCTATAGTGCGTTCACGGATCTTATTTGCAAACCAGCTTGTCGGGATAGGCGCGATCGGCTCTGGGCCAACAGGGGTCGAGCCGGATGCGCGTCTGGCCATTATAACCTTGGCCTTTTCAAAGCAAGAGTGAATGGGCACCTCCTAGGTAAGCATACAACATCCTAGACTGCATACTGTCTGCTATGCTGGATGGTGGTCAAATGCATGCATACTGCATACCCTGTACAAATATAAAAAAATAAAAAATCGTCTGCAACCAGTCCCGAAATTTATGATGGCCAGTCCTGCAAGTCTGTGAAGGCGCTAAGTTAGTAATCTTTACTTACTTAGTTTTAAGATATTCTGAAAAAATAAAAACCTTTAACTTTTTTATATTAGATAACTGTTTTTATTATTTAGTAAGTACTATTTCTCATTTATTTTAATCCTTCCACATTCTTAACATCTTGTACTCATTGTAAAAATTGATATAATAACACAGTTTCTTGTATTTAATAAAATTATAACAAAAAGATCGAAAAGCTCGAAAAACCCGGTCTACCCGGGTTTTGATTACACTTAGACCCGAAAACCCGGGTTTTCAAAATTGAACCGAGTTTCGAGGCCCTAGTTACAATAATGTGGTACTTGGTGGTACTTGGCTCACAAATAATATGGCAAAACCGGATAACAGCCTTAATTAGCTAGTTTAACTAGACTTATTCTTAATATACTGTTTTTTGATTATACAAACTTTGTTTTCCACTTCAGCCCTGAAGAAGCCACGGCTCAACTGCTACCGTATTTAGTGGAACACATCCTGAGACTGCCGCGAGGGTTCAAGCCACCGTCACACATAATCAAAGCTTTGTGGCTTGTGTTTGCTGTACGTGTAATGCTTTCATTACTTATCAAGAATAACCGAATAGTCGGAAGTTATTCAATTTAAACGTCACTTGCTGTGAGCTGTGGTTATGGCCGCGTACTTAAGCGTTACTTTCGCGATGAAATTTAATTTTGAGTTATTTGAAAAAGGTATAAAATACCGCATGAAACAGGATGCAAAATTAGGTAAAGTATTAGGTAGTATTTTGATATAAAAGGGTGAATGTATAATTCTTTCCCAATCCCCTATTCTCCCTTATATTTATTTATTCTTTCACCCAAGGTTGCCTGGAAGAGGTTGCTGTTTAGCAATAAGGCCGCCTTTTTTGTACCCTTCTGTGTTGTTACTGTTTTCGTTATGTATGCTACTCTGTGTGCAATAAAGTATACTGTTTTTTATGTATGTTTCTCTGTTTGTATGCAATAAAGTATCTTTTATTATTATTATGATTCGACTATAAATAGTCATTCAAGTTAGAAGATTTGCAAATACGATTTTTACATTTGTATATAAAAAAAATCATACAATCATTCAACACAGCGTTTATTAGTGTAATTACTTACCCAAGAAATGCAATAACGAAAATAAAAATACTAACCATTGTGAAAAAATAAATATTATGTAGCTTTCTTCCGCAAATAATCACAAAACTTGCACCTACACCGATCACACTACTCTACACGTATTTCGCCCCAACCCGGGGCATCTTCAGGAGATGTTTGACCGTATGCAATCCAGCACCGAATGATGGATTGGATATTTTTCACAATGGTAAGGGAGGGACTTCCGCCAGGTGTCGCCCGATTCAATCAAATAATAAGTTTTTGTAAGAAATTCATTTTACGACAAGCTTTTTTGCTAACTGTACTTTATTATTTGTATTGTCATCCAAACCAAACCTGTGTGCAAAATATCAGCTCAATCAGTCTCTGAGAAGTTGGTTAAATTAAAGTTGCAAGATTTGATCCGAACGGACATACATGCATAGGTACATACATACACTGCAAGTTAAATAAAAGCTTGTAAAAATACTAATTAAACCTACTACCCAGATGTCAGTGATTTCAAACGAATCCCTAAAATCGTTGGACGAGCGGGTATACCTGGAGAAAGCGACTGACCGCCTGGTGTCTATGCTGCACCCAGACCCGTCTGTGTTGTACACCCACAACCCCGCCATCTTGCTTTGGTGCTTCACTTCACAGAGGATACCGAACTACGTGCGCATACATGTCGTAAGTAAATAAACACAAAGAAGGCATTCATTTTAGTTTCGTCAACTTTGCACGCTTTTTAGCTATAGATACCTGTGCTATATTTATTTATACATGCAATGCAACATATCAAAAACCCTGAATACTTTGCATACTAGTTCCAAGTTGTATTAAAAAATTTATATTTTGGAAGGCAAAATAAAACTGAAAAAGAAAGTCAAGTTTCTGTACTTTTATGATAATACCCCTTCGGTACCTATATAAAAGAGGCTGAGTAGGAAGTATAGGTAAAGTAAAAGGGTATTTATTAGGCGTTTGATTTGCTAATTAGTAATTTTAACTACCTACTCTGCTGCACTCTAAATATACCTAGTGCTGTATTTTAACATCAAAGGTTTATACGAATTATTTCCTACAACTAAAATAAAACGAAATTTTCGTCTATGATCGCAAAACTTGAACCCCTTTTAGTTGTCCCAATGGTTACAAACCGAAGACTCTTTACCCTGTGACCTCACCACGGACCCTTCAGTATGGGAGCTGCTCCTGCACATCCTCATCCAGAACAGACACAAGTCTGTGGTCCTTAACTGCAAGGAGGCGCTGGAGCAGTGCTTGGACGATGGCACTGAAGATGACAGGCAGAGGTTTGCTAGGCTGGTGTGGGAAATGCTGCCGAATGTGCTGTCCAAGACGCTCATTGATTACGACTCTGAAATTGGTAAGAGATAATACAATTTATTATTATGCAACCTAACCACTGATCCTTCACTGAGGGAGCTACTCCTCAACATCCTCATACAGAACAGGCACAAGTCTGTGGTCCTTAACTGCAAGGAGGCTTTGGAGCAGTGCTTGGAAGATGGCACTGAAGATGACAGGCAGAGATTCGCAGGGCTGGTGTGGGACATGCTGCTACATGTATGTATATGCCTCAGACCAAATAAAAAACTTTTTTATTTGGTCTGAGGTATATGCGACCTCTCCAGAAACTCATCAGTATGGGAGCTGCTCCTGAACATTCTCATCCAGAACAGGCACAAATATACGGGCCTCAACTGCAAGGAGGCGCTGGAGCGGTGCTTGGAAGATGGCACTGTCCATGTGTGTTTGTTCGTATCGCATTATTTGGCTGTTTCCTTATAGGCCCACTAATTTGTCCCCTTAAGTGGGTCTACGAGGAATAGTCTTCCTCGTGGTCATGGTCCCAGCAGTGTGCCAGATTTGTGGCTCCAAGAAGTGCGTTTTCTTCAATCTGTAAATCTGCAAATATCACAAAACACTGTTGTAACTCCAAGAGTAATTTGCGCGTTTTTTTTATTTTTTATTTATTTTTCGCATCGCGGCCAGTCACCTATCATCGGCCAGTGACTTTTTCATACAATATTTTCGTGCATTCTTTTTGGTCACGGAGCACTAAGGAACGATGTTAATGTTCGAAATTCAAATCTCATTACTGCCCTGTGTAAAAGTCTCTTGGAGAAAAGACATTGTTTACTTTGCTCGGGCAAGGACGTACCTGGGGGGGGGGGGGGGGGGGTCCAGGGGGTCTGGACCCCCCCCCCCGAAAGTGTCCATTAATCCGCGGGAATGTGATATTCGGAATAAAAAGAAGCCTATGTTCCACTCCAGGCTACAAAGTATCTGTGTCCCAAATTTCTACCAAATCCGTTCAGCCGTTTTGGCATGATTGAGCAACAAACATCCAAACATCTAAGCTACCCCCCCCCCCCCCCAAACGGACCCCCCCGACAAAAAATCCTGGGTACGTGCTTGGCTCGGAGGCGAATCAACCAGCGTTTTTCGAATAGATGGGATGAAAAAAATATTAATTGTAATGTGTATCTATCGTTTTAGTGGCAATTCCATTAAAATGTTATTAGGTTTATGTTTCAGGATCTACCTACTTATAAGCAGCCGTACAGTTACTTTCCATTTCAGACACCAGCATCTGTCCTCTACTAGAACTGGCAACCACCCTGGTGCCGCCCGAAGTAGACCAGACCGTCTGCCTCAAGATAGCTGTTCTCATCACCACCATATTCTCGAAGAACCTGGTCCACTCCAACGAGAGTTTGGAGTCTAGGTTCTATTTCGAGTTCGTGTGCTTGAAACTGAGTTTGTACTTACTCGGTTTGGCGAACAACCAGAATGATAACAGAGGTATGTCTATGATCAAGGGCGTCGAGAGAGACTCAAAATTACCAAAATTTTTTTTGTAATACACTTTGTCTTCCGTAGTTTCAACTTGCCCCCCCTAGGACCATGACATAGAGTAACTGTTTATAGATGCCTTGAGCAAGAATAATCTTACCAAGGCTTTACCAAGTTCCACTGGAGTACACCTGTGTTTTCTTTTTTTTTATCCACAACGGTGTAGCACTTAGCCTTCATCACACCTGATGTTGGTGGTGGTGGGAAGTGGTGATAGGCTGAAGGTGGAAGCGCACTACTCCCAGAATCCTCAATCACTGAGGAACTGGCTATGTTATCTCTAACTGCCGGAACAAAATAATGCTGAAAACATCATGGGTATGGCGCCAGACTTAGATAAGATGGTGGTAGCTAGCCAGGAGGATTAAGAACAAGTTCTGCCACCAACCAAACCGAATACAATAGGTACCCCCACTGGGAATCGAACCCGGGACCTCTTGGTCTGAAATCGGTGGTGTGAACCACTAGACCACAGAGGCGGTTAATATTTTATTATTATACAGGGTGTTTTTCTCTAAGCGCAAAACCACTTAGGTGATGATTGTGCTCATGAATATGAACAACTTTTACTAAGGAGCCAACTCTGCAACTTTACAAAAAAAAACAGCTGATCCAAACATTCTGGTCGAGTTGGTATTGACAATTTGTATGAAACATTGATTTTTTTTGAGTTGCAGAGTTGGCCCCATTGTAAAAGTTGTCCATATTCATGAGCACAATCACCACTTAAGAGGTGTTGCGCTCATAGAAAAATACCCGTATATTTTATAATAGGCATGACATACATTACAGATCACCAAATAACGATTTGATGTAATTTTACAGGATATACTGATTATTATATAAGCACTCGTTTTTAGATTACATGCGAGTTCATTGTTATTTTTGTAAAAATAAAAATGCAAATTCCAACAATCCGCCATGTAAGATAGAACACCTATCAGAAGAGGGTGACGTCACGCTTTCGTAAATATTGCCAGTGCTGCCAATGCACAAAATATTGTAAACGAATCAACAAAGCAAACAATCTATCTTAGCACAAAAGTCACTATAAATATTTATACTAATTTAATTACGAAAAGGTGACGTCACAGGCAGACGCCATGACACTTTTAGCGTTTTAGTGGGAAATTTTAATTGTACTTTATTATTGTCAATTTTTACTTCAAAACCTTTAATTTAAACAAAAATATGAGTTATTTCGTATAAAATAGACCTGTACAAACATTTTGGAGTACTTTTTCAAAATCAGTCATCATGCCTATTCTCTATAGTATTGCTCACGTTCACCAACCGCGCCGGGTTCCTGCCACTGGCCTTGTCTGCTGCCAACAGCGCGGATGACAGGGTTGCGTGTGCGGCGCTACAGCTGCTTTCATATGTGGTGCACTACTTCACTAAGAACAAATATCAGGTGTGTGACCCTTTATAATATAGAGCTCTATCTCATTGGGATGCCATGGCAGCGACGCCAGCAGCTGACGCCAATCATAACATGACATGTGGTCTTCGATCAACAACAGTACTAGATGAAGGCTCACGAACTAAATTAAAACTTTAAATGGCACCTTTAAACGAAGAAAAAGGTTTATATATAATGTTACGATCTTACGTCATAAATGACAGGAACTATTTATAAATAGACGCGCTAGTGGCGCAAGTGGGCGTATATTTGCTCAACAATAACCTAGGTGTTATTGTTGATCGAAGTGTGTGGTAAGTTTTGTTTAGTCAGGCTAGAAATGTTTCTAGCCTAGTTACAAATTCCTAGCCCTCCTTCACTTGGTGGGCGGTGACGGCGCTAACAGCCGGCCATCGGCGACGGCTTGGTTGGAACGCTAAGCAGCCAAAAGTCAAGTAAATAGTGCAGCCTGCCTAGCATGACCATTATTATAACACGCGATATGATATGATACGTCATGCTGCCTTGCTTACCCAAATAAGGTGTAAGCAAGATATAGGCTCTTTAGCATGCGTCAATAGTCGATAAAAGCCGCTCATGCTAGGCCGGCTGGCGTCACTCCTATGGTGTCCCAATAATAATAATAATAATAATAATAATAAATAACTTCTTACATTCACACCAATTATCTAAGCCCCATTTTAATTTCATTACGAAACTGTATCATGGAAACTTGATAACGGATAAATATATACTTAAATACTTTTTGTTTGTAAATACATACTTAATATACATAGTAAACACCCAGACCAAGACAAATAGACAATAGACAAATAGAGCCCAATGAGATAGAGCTCTCAGTTTTGATACATTGTTTTATGCAAATACTCATAAATGTATGGTTGTTGTAATTGGGTATTTGACTGATTTTTTTTATTTACTTAAAATGTTCATTTAATTAGTAGCAAGACAACATAGGTATTTATTTTCAAATATCTTGCACATTTTCAGCGATATAGAGCATCAAACTTTCTAATTAAACAAGGAGAGCGCTATAGAAACGTGACGTCACATTTCTATAGTGCCATACTCTCGCCATAAAAAATTTCATTTTAGAAAGAGATAGCTAGAGTCACAATTATCTTGCTCATAATTCGCTTGTTATAATACATATTGAATTTCTTTTTGTCACATTTGTAGATATTTAATTATGACATTCAGAAATATAACATTATTGAATATAATGTTATATTATTATTATCTCCGAAGAATATTATTTTCCTTCCAGATAACTATTTTGTTACAGTTACCTGCGAGGAAATTTAAAATCCTGTGAGATGACTCTACACACGTTCCTAACCGACCTCCGATTCGGTCTGCTCCCATACCAAATCGAAACGTGTGTAGCGCAGATTTGGTCTGGGAGCAGACCAAATCGGCTGTCGGATCGGAACGTGTGTAGATGCTATTACAGATTTTGACATGACCCCTCCTATTCCTTTTTTAAATTTCATAACGGCCCTAGGGCCGCCACATACCACTTTCAACCCGCATGTTAGGCAAGTTAGGAGTTACTTTCAGAATGTGAGACATGAAATAGTAGATTGTATTACAAGGGAGCAAAATAATATATTTACGGCGAGGGCGCTATTTTGAATCCAGAGCGCAGTGAAGGATTCTAGAGTAGAATCTCGAGCGCAGCGAGGGATTCTAAAGTAGAATCCTGAACGCAGCGAGGGATTCAATATACGCCGCCCGAGGTGAAAATAATTTTGCGGCCGAGTAATACACTCTGCTTTTCATCCCCCTCTATAAGAAAAGCAGTAAAGACAACTCAAACTACCTACCTTTCTTTGTCGTTCGGATACATCATAGCGCTAGTCGGGCAAGAAAAAATTTGAGATTTGAAATAAAAAAAAAAAATGTCCATCAGATTCCTTATCTCCGGGGATGAGAGATGAGAGATTCCTTATCTTATTATCTCCGGGGATGCCGTAGGGGGGTTGAAAATTTTGTTAGATTTTAGCTACGACTCACCGTTTACGAGATATTCTCAATTTTATAAAATTCCGTTTTTGAAAATTTCTCGGTCCCGAACAAAATCTTAAATCTACAAAATACTTTGTTTTGGACCTTGTTATGAAGCTGTTCAAAATTCAAATCTCATTTATACCCTCTTGTCATAACAGGTAAACAATGAATCGTTTTGGACCCTGTTATTAGATAAACAATCATCGCTTTTCGAATCGATGGGATGAAAAAACATTTTGGTCATACAAAAGACATCAACGCAGTACTTAGAAAATGATTAAATTATAATATATTATAAGTTTGTTTCCTGAATAAAGTAAAATAAAATAAATAAAAAATAAAATAATAGAGAATAACTGCCGTACTAAGACATAGTTTAACTTTAATTAATTTGTCTCTTTTAGTTTTAATTTCCAATTAAATTTAACTGGCGTCTCTGAGGGCGGCGGGGCAAGCTAAACCATTCACAGTATTTTATTGTTTTTATTTTATCAAATTTCCGTAACCAGACAGAGGGCCTACTCTGAAACTCAAAACCCGAAACTTCGTAATACCCGTCTCTCGCACGCTCGAGTCATGACAGAATCGAGTGAAAGGGACGGGCTAACCGAAGTTTCGGATGTGCGTTTCAGAGTACGTTCCCAGAACACATTAGGTTACCGTATCTTAGAACCGTATCGGTAGATATGCTGATGTTTTCTATTTGAATTGACGCCATTGGCCATTGCCAGTGTTTTATACTAGAAACGATACTATAGAAATTATTTAATGAACTTTTTATACAAGTAAAAATATTTTTAAGTCCGTAACATATTGATCAGAGAAATGCTGCATATTTCTTTTCTACCTTTAAGAAAAAGCTTATTCCAGAACTAGGTCTTACCTACCCTAGTGACATAGGTTTTATTTATCCCGATATTTCCACGGGAAGGAGAACTACGATAAAACAGCGTTGCACTGCAACTTTAAAATAATTGTATAGTTAGTTGGTTATTTTTATCTTTATTTACAGCCTACATCAGTGTTACAAGTGGAAACCCACTCCATCATCAAATCTCTTCGCCGTGACAGTAACAGCGAGCGAGGGGCTTGCCTACTCCAACTTATATACACGGTTCTCAACTCCGGCACACATACACCGCTGGCTCTGGCTCTGGAGTTGGAAACATCGCCGTCACAAACGCAGCAATGTAACGCGCTGCGGGCGCTGATGTTTAGGATACAATTGATGCTGTGCTGCAGGGTGCGTTTGGTTTTTATTTGGCGTCAAGCTTTTATTTTCATCTTTTTTTTATTCACATAGGGGTAGCACTTAAGCCTTCATCACACCTGATGTTAATTAACATAAGTGGTGATAAGGCTGAAGGTGGAAGCGCACTACTCCCGGAATCCTCAATCACTGAGGAACTGGCTATCTTATCTGTAACTGCCGGTACACAATAATGCTGAAAACATTATTGCTATGGCGTCAGACTTAGATAAGATGGTGGTAGCTAGCCAGGCGGACTAAAAACAAGTCCTACCACCAACCAAACCGAATAGACCTCTGGGTCTGAAATCGGTGGTGCGAACCACTAGACCACAGAGGCGGTTAAATCGGCTAAAGCTTATTATAGTCAGCCATTTTAATATCCCCTTAGTTCGAGATTGATTTGAATAATCTTAAATCAACGTTAAGCGTTTTGTGTAGTCTAAAAGTTAATTTAACTATTGAAAAAATTACAGGAGGCTGACTCAATTTTTTTGATCTTGTGGTATAATTTATCTCCTCAGGAATCGGAAACTCAATCCTTAGCCGGTTGGAAGACATTATCGTCAATATTCAAATACGCCATCGTGTCCAAGAATGACACAAAGTTAGTTGCAACACTCACATCACAACCCTGGACTCATACTTTGATAAATTTCCAACTAACACAAAATGTGACATTAGAATTTTTGACCTTTACCCAAAATTGGTTGACGCTATTGAAAATAACTATGAAGAAAGGTACAGAGGAGAAGAAAAGACACTTGAATAAGGACAGTTTTATTGCAAAAACTATGTTTTCTTTAAAAAAGAACTTGCTCATTGAAGGCGACGATACCTTGAAAGAAGTAAAGCAGAAGATTTTAGCTATTGTAAAGGAAATTTTTGCAGAGTATGGAATCATTGAGAATAATACTAACTTTAAATAATTGTTACAGTAACTTGAGTTAATAAATTGTTTTTCTTTAATAAGTGCGTATGTTAGGTACGTTAGATTTTTAAAAAAAGGGGTAAGTAGGTACGTTATGTTTTCCATCAAATACTGAAACTATGAAGAGTAGATGAACGAGTAATATAATAATAAATATATTTAATTGTTTATTTTCCAGTAAGGATTTAATAAGTAAGGATTTACTTTTAAGTAAGTGGGCAAACAAATTGGAAATGGCCAATAGAATGATAAAGAGAAGTGAAAGAAAACTGTTTTTTTATAAGATAAAATTGCTTTCAGAATACTCTTAGAATAGTCACAGGTAACTTTATTAAAAACTTTAGACAACACCTACGCAGTGTTGATCGTACAAAGTATTTCAAACTACTTTATAAGCCACAGATTAGCTCTTTCGCGCTTGCATAACCACGTATATTATATTGATAACATTAACGACCTATGTAATCAACAATCAAATATGAAAAAGGATATCAATACCTATTGGTAATCGTTACGCAAACAATAAGTACTTTCTATTTTATAGATTGCCCAAAAATATGCCGTCACTTTCCATGCTTCACTTTCGAAAGGACGAGTGAAATTATATCGGAGGGACCTGCGTGGCGTGCCTACGCATTTTAATAGCAATGAAAGCACACAATAGATATTAATTTATTTATCGATTCGCCGCCGATGAACAATCACGTCGTTAAAATGTGATGCAGGTGTAATGAATAGGTAGACGTTTAAATTGTCATACGTTGTAATGTCTGAGCGGTTGCAAAAGAAATGTTAATTTCATCATAGAAAGGCTAGGTTTAAGGAAACATTCTTCTTAAAATACCGACTGTACCTACATGTGAGTCTGACATTATATTATAACTAAAAAGTATTTTATTGAATCTACATATTTAGTAAATTAGCTGCCCGTTGTTTTATATACCTACTTGGTTTTTCCATACTTATCTGTTAATTCAAAAACAAAAAGATTGCTTTTCATAAGGTCCAAATCTATCCCTAACTAAATCACAAAATTCATCATAATTATCATAGGTACCTACATACCTATGGTTTAGATGTTTTAGGACGCTTAAATACAATTAAAAAAGTCCAAAAACTTTCTCATATAGGTAGGTACTACTTTTATTAGAATCAACAAATTTCAATTTAACACTTCCAAGTGGTCCTTCGAAGATGGTTCATAACTGAGTGGCAGACTTTATATACCAGAGTTTATATATAGAAGGATTCCGTTCTGCAAACCCCTAAAACACCGAAATGAATTGCCATTATGTTGTTGCTTCATCTTAAATCGATCCATTACTTAAAGTACCTACCTACGAAGTTAGCACCGTAGTCGTGCGCTATGAAAATGACAGCACTGGTGTTTCCGGAAGCGTTCCAGGCCATTGCCATGTGATTACTGCCCGGCAGCTTACTGCAGTAATAGGATTGCAGAACTGAGTACCGGTATACAATTACGCAAGGGAAATCTCTCTGACGGAATGTTTGGGTATCTTACTAATAATATAAATGCGAATGTTTGGATCTTTGTTACTCCTATCACGACAAAATGACTGATCAGCCTCTTAACTCTTGAAACAAATTCCAATAGCTAATTATAAAATTGACTAGCGGATGCCCACGACTTCGACCGCGTTAATATTTTTCGTTACATATCTACATTGGCTAAATTTCAAACAACTTGAGCTTATAGTGCCAAGTACTAAATGCATTTACTTTACGTTTACGTTTCCATAAATGTTAGCTGATTCTTTCAAAAGTAAGGGGGCAGATCTGATTGAAATTCAGCACATGGTTGAAGTCTGGAATAAGCTATATTTAGGGCTCCGTACCTCAAAAGGAAAAAACGGAACCCTTATTCGGATCACTTTGTTGTCCGTCTGTCTGTCTGTCCGTCTTTCTGCCTGTCCGTCTGTCTGTCCGTCCGTCTGTCTGTCAATACCCTTTATCTCGGAAACACGTGGAGGTATCGAGTTGAAATTAAAACCATCTACTAAGGTCTACGGTCCCTTGAAGCTGTGAAAAAATCAAACTTCTAAGTTAACGTAGAAAAAAGATATGGCTGTTTATACCGCAAAAACGAATATTTCGACACTTTCAAGGGTATCAAAATTCATAGGGTATACTTCCCGTTGACCTAGAACATTGAAATTTGGCAAGTAATATTGTCTTATACTACAACTAGCTTTCCGCCCGCGGCTTCGCCCGCGTGGACTTTACGATGTTATCCCGCGGGAATGTAATACTTTTCCGGGATAAAAAGTAAACTTTCACATTTATAATATTAGTAGGATTACAGGGAAAAAGCTGATCACTATACATTGGTTATTAAATCATTAACTGTCTGTCTGTCTGTCCGTCTGTTAGTCAAGACCCTTTATCTCGGGAACGCTTGGAGGTATCGAGTTCAAATTAAAACCATATACTCAAGTTTACAGTCCCTTGAAGCTGTGAAAATATCAAACTTCTCAGTTAACTAAAAAAAAAGATACGGCCGTTTATGCCGCAAAAAACGCATATTTCGACACTCTCAAGGGTATTAAAATTCATAGGGTACCTACTTCCCGTTGCTCTAGACTAGAACTATGAAATTTGACAAGTATTATCGTCTTATATACACTACAATTAGAGGGAAAAATCTGAAAACCATACATTAGTAATTAAATCATTAAATATAATCTTTTTCAAAAAACATATTTGGACAGCTCGGTTGCGATAAGTTAACCCGGCCCGTTTAGTCAGCAAGATGGGAGAGGTGAACGTTTGTACGGAACCCTCGGTGCGTGAATCCGATTCGCACTTGGCCAGCTTTTTTATCCCAATTTTGCTACGAGAACGGGAACCATACACATACACAATAACGTCACAACATATTGATAACCGAATCCGAGATATAAAAGAATGAACGAAAGTATGTAGCTAACAAATATAAACAATCAAAACCAGAAAAACATAGGTGGAAACAACACAAATGAATAAAACCCTGATTCAGCGTCATGATCAATACTTATTTAAAGTCTAATAAAGTGAACTCTTTCAGATATTATAATTTACGAGTAGAAACTTCAGTTACACACACGCATTGATCACATCTCTAACAAACAGTTTTATCTTTGAATCTAGGAAGTACTATGCGATTATTATAAGAATAGGACTGTCAAACGGCATTTTTGATCTTTGTTCCTTTTCTTGCACATCCTACACCCTGAAGTGGAAGCGAAACGCAAACAAATATGGCCGTTTTGACAGTCCTATTCTTATAATAATCGCATTGTACAGTGGTGATCGGAGGCGTATAGAATTAGCAGACACAGTGCGAGAATTTATATTTTATTACTGAAAGCATTATAGACATCAGGAAAATGTCTCTAAAAAAAGTCTTTCATCATGTCAGCCGAACGACGCCCACTGCTGAGCATAGGCCTCCCCCAAGGATCTCCACAACGATCCGTCCTGCGCTGACCGCATCCAGCTGATTCCCGCGACTTTGACTAGATCGTCGGTCCACCTGCCCACGGAACGTAAAATTCCTTCTACATTACAAAACTAGTAATACTAGTTTTGTACCGGGAATATTTTATCCAGTACGGTCAATGCTGGTAATGTAAATTGGTTTTGTACGGGAAATAAGCGAAGGAAAGTCTTTAATCTCTACATTTTAGGTAGGTAGGGAACTGCTACCTGAGTTAAAGTACACTGCCATACAGCCCTACCTTAATCAGTACCGTCGCCATAGGGCCAATCTGCACGTTGTCACGATGTGTTACGAGCCGTTACACAACTCGTATCAAAACTTATACGTTGACGTTACGGACAAACTTTCGTCACGCCCGCCGCCGCGCGCCGCCCTTAAGTAATTGAAACTATGGTGACAAACGAATTTATTCAATGGTTTTCTGGCGCTTTCTCTCATTATGTTCGAATAGTTTTACTTACTTACTTAGGTTGGCTTAATGCACAATTTAAAAAAAATTATAAAAAATCTTGATGATTGTCTGTGTAGATTGTTATCGTTAAATACTAAGATATGAAAATTGTTTACACTTCAAAACAAAAACTAATTTTAAATAATATTTATGCCTTGCATTCACAATGCATGAAAAAAATGTTATTCCAAATTATTCCAGTGTCGCTATGTTTCGTAATGTTATAAGCTGTTTTAAGCAAAACGAGTACATAACAGCATATTAAAAACGACTAGGTAATTACTTCGACGAAGTCTGAGTTTAATGCGCTAATAAAACTTTATAAATAAGAGGTTGGACATTATTATTTCCGATTTTCTTTTTCTGGGTGAATGACATCGTTATGTCAAGCTTCTTCCCGAATAAATCGTGTTTGGAAAAGTACAAAAGTACTGTCCTGTATGTACTTAGAATAATTATGCAGTAATTATAAAATCTACTTTTAAAGTTTAATACTAAAAGGATGTCTGTTTACTTTAGTAAAAAAATTAAAAATGCTTAGTGAATTAATGGATAAAAAAATTCAAATTGGATTTTTGAATTTTACGTAAGTATTAAATGACTCTTTACACTAATATGTTTTTTAATAGTACATTACAGCCGAGGACAGGTAAGTAAGAAATTACATTGTCGAGGATGGTTTGAAGCACGAGCCGCAGGCGAGGGCTTTAATCATTCGAGGCAAGGTAATTTGCTTACCGTACAAGGCTTGTATAGTGCTTTTCTCAAGAAATGCGAGGAAATAAAAAAAACTATTTAACTAAATAATATTTATTAAAATTTATATCACACATGTTTTTTTCATGCAATTATTAAATGTAAATGTTATTGTTTTCCCGGGCACACTTATGTATAAATCGCCCATAATAATATTATTTTAATGATGTATCATTAAAATACGCCAACAACACAGATTCCGAAAACGTATGCGCCTTTTTTTCACTTTTCCAAATCAGATCGTAGGTTTTCATATAATTATCTTTCTTTTGATTTTGCTGGCAGTAAGTTTTCTGTTATTAATTTTGCTTCTGCTCTCAAATTTGGTGGAGTAGGTACATACAATGTCTGTATATCGTCGCTGCGCCTGACAAGTTCCACATGTGTTTTTTGTTAGGGTTTGGGAAACAACAAAAAACGTGTTATTGAATTAATTAACGGAAACATTGAAAAACCGTTAATGTAATATCATAGACATTTATTATAAACATATTACAATTACAAAGTTTTCCACAAATAATAGTTATTTAAGGCACTAGATTTTTTTTTCACCAAAATGTGCACATAACTGGTTTGAAACCGAATAAAATAATTATGTATGTGCATTATGCACATTAAAGAATTTGGCTTTCTGACACTTTTTGTTATTTGAGGTTGTATCATTGTGATCTGATGGTTTTCTTAGATCACAAAACCATCATCATCATCATCATGACGGCTGAACGATGCCCACTGCTGGGAATAGGCCTTCCTCAAGGATATTCACAACGATCGGTCCTGCGCTGCTCGCATCCTTTGGCTTCCCGCGACCTTGACTAGATTGTCAGCCTACCATGTAGGGGGCCTGCCCAGCTGCCCACGGAGCATCGTCTGGTACGCGGTCGCCATTCAAGAACCTTTTCACCCCAACAGCCATCGGTTCTCCGCACTATTTCGCGCCCACTGCCACTTAAACGATGCAATCCTTCGAACGATGTCGGTTGGTCTACTTCTCCTGCGGGAGCAGGAGAAATACCAAACATCGCTCAAACCATTGCTAGCTGGGTGACCTTAAACCTTCTTATGAGACCCATACTAAAATACCACGTCTTACTTCCATAGGTCATTACTGACAACACACACTGGTCAAAGACTGTCGTCTTGAGACATTGAGGTATTTCAGCGCGAATATATGCCGGAGCTTCCCGAACGCTGCCCATCCGAGCTGGGTTCAACGAGAGATTACTTTCTCGAAGTTGGACTTACCTAACTGGACCGTCTGTCTCAGGTAAACATAGTGGTCAACAACTTCGAGTGTAATGTTCCCAACATTTACTAAAGCGGGAGCAACATGGGCATTGGACATGATTTTCGTCTTATCCATGTTCATCTTAAAACCCACACTTTGAGAAGCATTACTGAGATCCTCGAGCATTGTGTTCTGGTCTTCCAAGGTTTTACCCATAAGAACTACATCCACGGCAAACCGTAGGTGTGTTAGGTACTCGCCATTGATGTTGATGGCGCATCCTTTCCAGTTCAGAAGCTTAAAAAATATCCTCCAACGCAGCTGTGAACAGGGACCCTACTCTGAAACGCACATCCGAAACTTCGGTTAGCCCCGTCCCTTTCACTTGATTCTGTCATGACTCGAGCGTGCGAGGGACGGGTATAACGAAGTTTCGGGTTTTGCGTTTCAGAGTAGGCCCTCAGTTTCGGAAAGATGTCGTCTCCTTGTCTCACAACTCGCTGTAGTTTGCATAGGATTAGAGCTCTGGTTCTGTAATCGGACTGACATGATGGCGTTGTGATATAAGTACCTCAGCACCTCGATGCTGAGGTACCTGTAGTCTATTTAACACCTCTGGAGAGCACCGCCGTCTCAATCGAATCAAAGGCTTTCTCATAGTCCACGAACGCCAAGCAAAGTGACAAGTTGTACTCTTCGGTCTTTTGTATAACTTGCCGCAGTGTATGAATGTGGTCTATGGTACTATAGCCTTTTAGGAACCCGGCTTGTTCGGGAGGTTGGAAGTCGTCAAACCTGCGAGCGAGACGATGCGTCATGTCTCTCGAAAACAACTTATAGATATGGCTCAGAAGCGAGATGGGTCTGTAGTTCTACAAGAGAGTTTTATCACCCTTCTTGAAAAACAGCATCACATCGCTTCTACCCCATGCCTTTGGCGTTTTGCCGTCGAGGATGACTGAATTGAAAGCCGTCTGGAGGACTTTAAGTATCGGCTTTCTGCACGCTCTCAGAAGCTCTGTTGTGATTCCGTCATCGCCCGCAGCCTTATTGTTTTTAAGATGCTTGAGGGCCATTCTAATCTCGTAAAGGCTAACGTCCGGGATATCTTCTATATAGTGTCGGGTAAGCTTGGCTCTAGAGTCTTTAGCCTTGCTTTCAACAGGTGTTTGCGTGGAATATAGCTGTCCATAGAAACTCGCAATCTCTGCTGTTTAGATCGTCCACATCTATGCTGTTCTCAAAGGCTGCAAAGCGGTTTTGGAGCTCGGGCTGAAAGCATTCGGAGTTTTGAATTTGAGCCGGTATTGGTCGGAGCGTGGGTTTTATCAGTCGCGATCTTTCAAGCTGGACGTTAATATTCAATGTGCCTCTCACCATGCGGTGATCGCTTTATATCTTAACAGCGTTCATCTCACTGACATCATTGAATTTGTGCCTCTTTGTCGGCATGATAAAATCGATCTCGTTTTTTACTTTACCGTCCGGACTAATCCAGGTCCATTTGCGGCTTACGGGCATGAAGTCTGTCAGCAACTGGCCCCTTTCGTTCCGTTGCCCAAATCCAAATTGCCCCACTCTCAACTCATCACCGCAACGTTGCCCCACTTCGCATTGAAATCCACCATCACAACCGTGTAGTGGGTTTTATAGCTATGCATAGTTTTAAAGATCTCTTCATACATAGCCCCCACTTCGACATCGTCGTGTTTCGAGGTTCAGTGAATATTATTTCGATATTCTGAGTATCAGGTACGCTACCCTGCTCGACACACTTCCGATGGCACCTAATCACGTTGTTAACAAGGAACTTGCTTGTGGACGATGAACCCGACACCACCAAGAGAATGTTGGTCGCCCTCTCGGTGGTAAAGTAAGTTACCGGATTGCAGGATAATCGAATCCTCCCCCTCTCTTCGGACTTCAGATAATCCAATAATATCCCAATGTTACTTACTAATTGCCTCTTCCAACTCTACGAGCTTTGCGTCGGGCCTCAATGTGTGCATGTTGTAGGTTGCCAGGTCGAGACGTCGTTGTTGGTAGTCGGATCTTACCCGGGGATTCTTAGCACCCCCTGCCCTTGTTATTAAAGAACATGAGACAATTAAATAAAAAACAACAACTATGCGGTAAATTCATAATGCACTTACCCATTTTACTATGCTTTATCTCCTAAAAACTATATTTTTATGTTGTTTACACCACAACTCTCACATCGCTGACACAGTTGGCGGGCGACTTAAGACGGAACGCAAATCCTTTATGTGCATTTCCGCACATACGGCTATTTCCCAACGGTCAAAACATATATGGAATTTGTTAGATTTGTTTCTATTTCGAATATCACAAAAATGATTTTATGAGCACATAGAGCATCAAACGGAGATTATTTTAAGTGCAAAAAACAAAAATCAAAAAAATGCACATATGGAATTTGTCACGCGCAGCGACGATATGTTTCATTGGCAGAACTCATTTTGATAATTTATTACACAATATAAACTGTATTGATATCTAATCAACCGCTGAAAATCATTCCCGCCGCTTTTTTAATATTGGTTTGTGAGGCCATGTCGAACGGTCATACAGTGCCACAACCTTTTCTGTGCCGGTGACAGCGGCGCTACGTACGTTTTTCTTTTTTTTGTAGTAATTGAACCGGCCCTGACTTCTAAGAACTTCAGCCGCCAGCAGCGCTATGGTTGGACATCAACTTGACAGCAAAATGACATTAAAAAAAATCACGTTAGTTTCACATTTTGGCCACCGGCACAGCAAAGTTTGTGGCACTGTACAGCCTAGTGATACTTACTACTTGCTACTAAAATGCGCAACTTCAATACCCGCTTCTGGGCGGTAGATGGCGCTGTATATATTTCCCATACAAAATTACTCGTAATAAAGGATATTTTGTCTATGATAAATCTCATTTTGTTTTTTCGATTGATGTTCGTGATAAGGGTACATAGCGCTTGTGGTACAATACGAAGTAATATACTCTGTGCGCACCGTATTTAAAAAAAAGTTAACCTAATTATGATATAATAATTACCTATATAATAATAATAATAATGTGGCTGTATGGTGCAAATGTCCCTTTGCTTTTTCTGTTTTTATACACAGGAATAACGAAAGAAAAAATTAAGAATAAAATTTGGTAATAATATCTTTGGGTAGTACTTTTCCGAGGTAAACATTCTAAATTTGAAAATCACTGCAGTAATGAATTTCAGTACTTACTTACTACACTAATTTTAGTGCAGTAAGTAAGTACTGAAATTCATTACTGCAGTGATTTTCAAATTTAGAATGTTTACCTCGGAAAAGTGCCACGTACTGCATTCTTTTCTCAAATATAATATTAACATTTCAGAGCATAAGTGTGAAAATAACTTTGTTGCATTCAGATTTTTTTCTAATACTTTATTTTTAATAGCTATACCTCTACCTAGTTTGTAAGGATATGGTAAACTCTGAAACTATTGAACCAACTATGAGAATCCTTTGACTAGGGAAATAAAGCGACATTATTCCCAAGTGACATAGTATATGCTATATTTTATCCCGATATTTCAACGAGAACTAATACCACGCGGGCAAAATCGCGGGGGTCAGATAGTACGATATAAACATATGTCACAAAAGTAGTTCAGCAACGGGTACTAATTTTCTTTTGACACTGGATATTCAAATTTCATTAGCCATCTATGTACATATATGTATCTGGAGAAAGTTAGCCAAAAATTGTCTTCCCCAGTGCACCCCTGTCACATTTCGGCAGCCCCCCTTTCCACCACGTTACGCACCACTCGCCGCGCAACAGTCGCCGCAACTAGTGCGCAGAAGTTGCTAGTTGGCCGTCGCATGCGCAGGCAGACATAGCTGAAGAACTACCGATACCTAGTGAAAATACATCGTGCTGTGACAGTGATGTGTGTTTGATTGGTGCTTTGTATTTTAATATGCGGACTGTTTATTGTGCGAGAATGTACGGTGAGTAAAATTTACAAAAAAAAAAACAATTAAAATGTCTGCTTTTATTTTTTATGTGAATATTATGCTAAAACTGTATATAAAGTGAAAATATTTAGACAAAAAAGATAGCACCATATAAAAATGCATAATATTCAGCTCGAAATTCTCTGTCATATTTACAATTTAAATTACAATTTGGATTTATTGTTAGAAAGTACTAAGCATTGATATGAAAGATGCAATTCATGTGAATTGACAAACAAACTATGAAACTCATGAACATTGTCAGAAGAAATAATAATTCGGCAAAACCTAAAATAGAAAATTAAAACTCGTATTTTAAGTATGCATACGTACCTTTATTATAGTCATTTTATCATTCAAATAACTTGCTAACTAACAAATATGTCGCTTAATTATCATCAATAAGAGTTAGGTACTACTATATAAACCAGTAAAGCTCCACATGCGGTCTCTTGTACCCCGTTAATGGTTCGTTCCGGAATCTGCGCAGGCAGTCATAACGAGGCAGTGCAGTGTTTAAATATTCATCGCCTAGATGATTAACTGCAATCTGCTGGTTGATGCACTAGATCTAGGCAGCGGAACTAGGTACATTAAAAGAGCATTTAGTCCTACATATGGAGACATTAACTTTAATAAGACATAAGAGAGAGCAAAAATAAACCCCAATGATGTGCGTTGGCTCATTTTTATTAGCAAGTGTGTCGAATACCTTATTAGACATAATATCTGAGAGCGCAAATTTTAAGTTAGTATTTCATAGCGTAGCAAACCTTATGAAAGGGAAAAGTACGAACGAGTATATTGGCAATTAACATTAATCATCATCTTCAGCAGTACTTTTTAATGTGGCACATGGTTCTTCCTAAATATATGAATTAGAATGAAGCCAACAAACTTAATGTGGATTGCAGGGTGTTAACGACAAATCCAAAAGGGACCAAACATCATTAACCTTCCGAAATATGGAGAAAAACGAAAACGAGCCAATAAGAATATTTCTAGCAAATTCTACAAGCATAAAAATATCTACATTCGTCAGCTTCCCGGATACGAAACTAGCTCATGCTCCCGACACTTCTTAATGTCAAACGGCGACACTTGTTGATAATGTGTGGTACATACCTAAGGCCCGGTTCACAGACCTTAGCGACCAGTTCTGCAACAGGTTTGATGCACCTACTGACCGAGTGGTGTTATTTTTAACCCTATTAAAGGAGTTAGAAAATATGATAAGGGTACTTCCCTTTGAAATACTTAGCAATAACGAGTCACGCGTTTATGTCTTTTGTATGGAACACTTGAATACTCGTATATTCAACCAAGAGATGGTGGATTTGAAATATCTATAAATTGCATGATTTTTTTTCGTTATCCCAAACTTTCAGCACCTTTACAGGAGAATGTCCATGATGCAATGAAATGTAATGCTGACAAGAAAATGACGACAAATGTTTAATTTGTGAGAATTTGTTAGCCAATAATTTTGTTGAGAAAGTTTTAACAACATTACTTAGACAATTTTTTACTCAAAAAGATAACTTAATTGGTCAGGGCCGGATTCCTGCCACCCTTTTCTAATTCGACGAAAAACGAAACTTCGTTATACCCGTCCCAATCACTCTCCGGGCATGAAAGAATCGTGTGAAAGCGGCGGGGCTAACGAAGTCTACTTTTTCGTTGAATTAGAATAGGGTGGCAGGAATCCGGCCCCATGCTCTGTCCAACTAAGTTATCTTTTTGAGTTAAAGGGAACTTCACGTACTTAGCAACACGTACTTATAAGCAAGATTTTTACTATCAAAATTTTTCCTTTATACAGATTAGCGCAGTGAATATAACGCTGAAAATATTAAAAAAAAAAAAAAAAAACTTTGTCTTGATCCATACCATTGTCTATCAATAGGAATCGTCAAAACTGTAGAAAGCTACCTAAACGTGATCGAATATTGAGTTTCACTTACATTGTTCTCTGATCGCTGCAAAATCTTTTGGAATCTCTCGATGAGACGCCATCTGCATTTAATCCATAAACGAATTCATTCACTGGATCTTTGCCTTGATAGTTTCATATAAGATCTAGTTGTTTACTATTTTGAGGCAAGAGTGATATTTTTGCGCTGTATTTTTTATATTTGAGTACATACATTACATTATATATTGGGATACGTGCGTGGCATTATTCCAAATCATGACAAATATCGTACCTAAGTACATGGTTTACAATATTTATTATTAAGTAGGTATTATCTCTAAGGTAGGTACTTTTTGTCAAGTAGATATCTTTTGAACATGGTCGAAGAAACTTTTAAATTATGAGGCAAGTTTCAAAGTTTATTACTAATCTGACTTGTCGCTAGGAAATTGCTATTTAAAAGTTTTATATTATATTTTTATAAATTAACTGTTCTATTTAGCGAATTTGATAATATCCAACAACAATTTGATAATGAAATTTAGAAAATAAGAAACATTCACCTAATACCTATCTACCTATCATTTGAGTCTTCCATTGATAAGTTTAAAATCTGTCCTCTAACACACTTTCTGATACTCTACTTTTCAGAATATTATGAGCGATCTATAGTTCAATATTTTGCGTTATAAAGGTGTTTGTACAGTCAGAGACAAATTTGGTCAACCACTTCTTATTTTTTTCGTGTGGCTGGAACTTCGCCATTCTCGCACAGACCGTTTTACTATTTGGTTATGTATTAAACTAGGGTAGTACCTACAATGGATAAACAATTAGGGATAGGGATTGCAAGCGAACGGTGAGACGCCATAAACACGAAAAGAAGTAAGTAAGAAGTGGTTCACCGAATTTGTCCCTGGTTGTACATACAAAATTATCATTAACGAATGTCAGAACTGATCTACAGTAACTTTATTTGTATTTATAAATAGTAGCAATAGCAAATTGCGATGCGACTACTATAAACCAATGCATGGCGTCAATGCGAATTGAAACATCAGTAGGTATATTTACTGGTACAATTCTTAGGTACGATAACCTACTTTTTTATGGTTATTTACTCATGAAATAAGAGGAACATTGATAAAAAGAAACAAAAGAGCTGTCTGGCTGTAATACCTACATTGCAAAAAACCTATGTAGTAAATAGTACCTATAATTCGCTCTAATCATTTTCTGAGTATTGCGTTGATGTCTTTTGTATGACGAAAAAGTTAATAAATCTCGAATAGCTCCGTTCGACATGTATCTATGGATCTATAGCTTAGTATTAATTTAAAATGTTTGTTAGTTTAATTTGATACCAAGAAGATATATACGACATTAAAGTACATATTATCTCTGACATAAACAGTTTAGTATCATAGCTAGTGAAGACAAGCCTAACATGCAATGCAGGACAACCGCATTTCTCCCAGTTGTAATAAACTTTTAGTACAATGTTTCTTGTTTGCTGTTTCTTCTTAGAATTGACACCTTAGATATTATTTAATTTATGAGTAGGTAAAGTGTGCATTTTGAAATTTGAGTTTTGTGCTACATATTACATTTAAATCATTTTAAAAATTAGAACTAACGCGAATTGTAGCGAATAGTTATGTGTAACTTTGAAATGAGATAATTCCATATAAAGATATAAAACCGTTTTTTAAATTTTGTGACTTGATTGATGGGTTGTAATTATTTAGTTGGGAGCATATTGCAATAGTCACCTGATATTACATTTGCGGAAACAATAACACACGCGAGCGAGTTATATGTTATGTTGTTTGCACGTTTCTAGTCGAGCGATAAATGTTTATGAATGGATGTAAGCTCTTAGGCAATCGATTATAGGGATGATCGTAATATACTTACTTATACGTAATATACTTATCTCTAGCAAAAACCATCGTAAGAATATCTTATTTAAGAGTAGGGGTAATCTATCAAAAACAATTTTGTAGGGCAACTAACTAAATGGTTGCCAATATAAAATTCTCATCCAGTCTTCTAATGCCAGGTTTCTATATTTGAAAAAAATCTGCCAAGTGCGAGTCGGACTCGCTCATGAAGGGTTTCGTACCTAATTAACGTACCGATTACGTACACCTAGCAAAAATACCACTGTCATTTTTTGCCTTCGTTTTTCATAGTATTCGTATGAATGACAAAGTTATATTTGTGCTTTCCGAAAATGTGTTATATCTCAAAAACTTGTAAAGCCTACTTGGCTGTGATAGTTTTCCTTTTAACTTCGTCATATGTGCTACTATCGTGAATTTTTCACGTATCCAGAAACAACCATTTGGCTGGTGGAAGGGGGGGGACACTTGACTCTAACAAAATTTTGCACTTTAGAACTTAATAATTCACAAACAGATGCCTCAATCAAAAAACTGTCTTCACGAACCCACAACGTTTTTGAAGTTGCTATCCAATGACATTCCACACTATGGGGTAGACAAGAAAAAAAAATTACATACCCACTTCACGTGTAGTGGGAGGTAACCTAAAAAAATATTTTTCAAATTTTTACTTTACCACTTTGTTGGCGTGATAAATATGTATATTCATGCCAAATTACAGCTTTCTAGTACTAAGAGTCTATGAGCTAGACTGGGGTCAGACGGACGGACGGACAGACGGACAGACGGACAGACGGACATGGCGAAACTATAACGGTTCCTTTTTGACTACGAAACCCTAAAAAAGGTTCAGTTTTGCTTACGAATGATAGTTTTAACTACGAGGCGAAATCGGTAGCAAGAAAAAAGGAACGTGTGACAACTCGTTGAAAATATTAACCATCACATGAACAGTAACTATATATAATATCAATAATAACACTGTCAAACAATTGTTAATTTTTTTGGAGTATTTTTATAGAACAATATCGTCGTATGTTTTTTATGCCCGAATACTCGTACGCTACTTATCTTTAGGAGCGTCTCACACATCGCCCTGTCACTTTTAATGTCAAACGTATGAAAGAGATGCCATGATGTTTGAGACGCTCCCAAAGATGATTTGCGTTCGATAATTCGGGCGTTAATTGTGTAAGGTAATTAGTGGGACCCCCAGTGAAATTTTCACTTACTAATTCTAAAAGGATGAATTTTCTAGACTTTTCCAGGATTTTCATTCACTCCAGACACGCTACCTTAAATGGTTACTTTGCATTTCTGCTCCAATAAAGAAAGTACCGTATCCAATGCGCACAAGTTTTTCTGCAAAAAGAAAACTGACGTAGCGAGCCTACTACCACTGCAATAAAAACGAGACGAAATGGTCACAAGTGCAGAGTACATTGCAGCGTGTATTGGGTTCGTTTATACAGCTTGCTTGTGTTGGAAGAGGCTTGGATAACGAATATAGGGATATGTATCTTTACATAATATGCCACGGTGAACGCACACGCATTTCATCGCGCTGTGCGATGTTAATCACCATCAAATGACCAAAGCGCTCCTTTTTCGGTCTTCTAATTAACTTTCACTGAGTGAAAAGTGTTAGTGTATTGCTAATACTGGGCACTGGACGTGTAGGGCCTGTGTTTCATAAGGTTCTATGACGAATCGTATCGTAATTCTGTCGCAATGGTAGTGTAAAGTGGCGTTACATAGTTTGGCGTGTCTGAGAACGTTTAATGTCTGTTACCCATTAGTTATGCTTTTGTTGAGTTGGACGTCGATTTCAATATAACATGGATCGTTTGGCAATGAAAGTTATGGTGTTCAAGTGGTTGTAGTAACTTTTTATCTATTTGTGATTTTTAGCTTTTTGCTTTATGATTGAGAATAGCCTATGAGTTAAATTAATTAAGGAAATACCGTCATGATGACATGAAACATAAAACACTTCGTAAAGGTCAAGAGAAAAGCTAGTAAGTATTTAAGTAGTATCACGATGAGAATTCTCCTTAGAAAATACTGCTTTATCATCATTATGTGGACATTTCTAGAATGCCTACCAGGGGATATTTGTACACGCATTTCTTTCTCAATGATATGACACATTCACAAATTGGTGATCTAAGCTTTTCCGCACACGGACCACCTGACCACAACCACAAAACAGCCCCGACCGACCTATTTCCTGTAGTTTTCATACATTTTATATGAACTCGCCGCACACGGTTGACGTCGCTAGTCGTCACTTGTTTCTTTTTCTAACTTCAAGTGGCGGCTTTTGTGACTGTCGCGTGTGGCTCGTGTGCAGAGACTATAACCCCCTGTACACACTGGGCGCTCGGCGAGCGTTTGGTGAGCGTACGCGAGATATTTTGTATGAGAATCTGTAGTTCTGCTACTGCCCGCTAGAGGCGCTGTACAGATTTGCATACAAAATACAAAATATCTCGCGTACGCTCACCAAACGCTCGCCGAGCGCCCAGTGTGTACAGGGGGTTACCCCCTGCACCCAATACTAAAAGATTAAATAGACGCATGGAATTTTTGTAATATTGTATCAAAATATGGACCTAACTTTTTCAATTGTTATAGCATTTGTATTAAACCATTTGATGAATTTGTGCATATTTTATAAACCGACATTACGGGCGATTCATAAACATAATTATGTAGAGAGTCAATTTCCCTAAAATTTTCCTCAACGTGTGTCCACTCTACAGGAAAGCGCGCGATCACATGTACAGTCACAAGGCAGCTCATGTATCCGGGAGCGCTCGGCTAACGCCAAATACTGACAGCTCGCATATAACGGGCGCTTGTCAAAAAGCGCGCGGTTCAGTGTGTACGAAACATCAAAAATTTATGAGATGACAGGTTCTCAGAGCGCGCGTTACCAAAGAGCGCGCTCGAAAGCGCCTAGTGTGTACAGGCTCTTAGTGATTGCGACCCGCCCTGGCTTCGCTCGGCACGATCGCTTTTTGTAAGTAGATGTAGTAACGCTCGTTCAAGGAGAGGTGGCGCGTCAGGCGGCGCTGGCAAATTGTGCATCAGTTGGTGCGTCAAATCGACTTATTTGACTAGACGTCTGTCACGAGCGCGCAATGATAGCACAAATTGCCAGCGCCGCGCGCCGCCCGTGACGATTGACGCGCCGCCTTTTCCCTGAACGAGCCCCTATCTCACAGATCACCTGTATGTAGCAAGCTACCCTACCTACACAAACCTTCTTCTTGAATCATTCTGTAATCTGTCGAATGATAAAACCGCATTAAAATTCGTTGCGTAGTTAGTGTGAAAGATCTAAGCGTAGAAGTGATTTTGTCTTATAATATGTAAAGTTAATGTAAATAGTCAAGATTTTTTTTTAAATTCGGAAATTTCGGAAGGATAATATCCTAAATCTGCCATTACTAACCCTTAAGTTTCTGAAGTAAATAAACGGTCACTGCAGTTTCGTAACCGTTGACTCACGCCCATGACCTTCGCCGCATCCCAATGACTACGAAGTCAGTCGTCACGCCGCTTTCCTCGACGTGCCGTGACTACGAAAATATGATCCGGACACACTCGCACTTTCGTTTTGTTTCGATTCTTTGAGCAAGGTTTTCTCTGTCTTTGTACTTGCTTGAGTAAAAGTTTATTGATCAGCTTGATTTTTATTTATAAGTTGTTAATTGAATGGCAATCATGGTCATTTATTTTACCGTAACAACCGTGCCCATGCTAGTTTCAAATAATAGTTCCTCATATAGCGTAGACCCTTTACGTAATATCTCACCTGTTGTAACTTATTATTCAGTTGAGTTTTGTCTATAATAACACAAGAATATATCTAACGTGATACCAATAAAACAATATAAAAAATCTTTTGTGAATGGGATTTTACAATGGCAACAAAATATTCACGAAAAACCTAACTAACAATGGTAACAAATTATTCACGAAAAACCTTAACTTCCCAAACCTTGATTTCAAGGAGCTCAATTTTAACAAAATACTTACAAAAACTTTGACTTCGCCATCCATCACTACATCATGAAAGTAAATTGAAACAAGCTAACTACCAAATAACAATGCTTACAAAATATGCACAACAAAAAAAAATTTCCCAACCATCACTCCACAAAGAAAAATAAATTGTAACAGGAGGAGCTCAATGTTAACAAAATATTCACAAAAACTTGAACTTCCCTGTCCATCACTCCATCAAGAAAATAAATTGTAACAACCACCCTAAAGAACCTTTTACACGCACCGAGATTACACAATGCCCGTAACCGCTTTTCCACAGGCAAAACATTGGCACATCACAATGGTCCCGTTCACACAGTGTTAGAACAGCAGCCTTTTTGCGTACCAATGAAAGTGATTTGTGAAGAACTGAACGTTGTAACTAATCAATCGTTACAATTAGCGTGTGAAGATTGATGGGTCATCGAACCTTTCGAAATGTTTGTTACGTAAAACGATTTTTTATGGAATGCGATAAATGAGGTAAAAATACTTGGATGGTATCAAAACAAACCAACTTTGATTGTATGAAGAGAAAGCTCGTGAAAATACTACACAAAACGTCTTATCCCTCAGCTGTTACTTGAAATAAGTCAAATGACACGCATAATAATATTACTTTTTTGTGACAAATTTTCGAAAACTGTTATTAATTCGTACATACAAAAAAATATGGACATTATCTAGCATAATATGTTCTTTAATGGAATAAAATTAAATAACAAATGAGGGTGTCCTTCTGGGTTCTTGGACTTATAAGAATTGTTATACCATCGCACAATAAACAAAAATACAAAATAACTACTTAAGTAAAAAACAATCAATATTGGACCTACGATAAGTAAGAGTACTCTAAAAATAATTATAAAATTGCGTAATAATAAGATAACTACACTTGTTCAGGAAATGCTGAGATTGACAGAACCTGTGCCTTTCTTAAGAACCCTTGGCATCTTGTATAGTTAGGAACTCTAGTAGGAAACGCACCAACAATAAAAAAAAATATTTCACT
Organism: Crambus lathoniellus; assembly: GCA_949710035.1. Taxonomy (NCBI): domain Eukaryota; kingdom Metazoa; phylum Arthropoda; class Insecta; order Lepidoptera; family Crambidae; genus Crambus; species Crambus lathoniellus. The sequence continues at coordinate 21,108,204 of OX453314.1, read as the reverse complement.
TAACAATCGTATTCATAGCAAATCATTCCTCATAACTTTTGTCATTATGAATGAAAATATAAAGGTACCTACATAAAACAAGTTGCATAAAGCTTCAGAAACAATAAACGAAAATATGCGGTTCATAATGCGGTTGGAGCCAAGTTATGCCATTGTAAAAGTATTAAGTAACTTTTAGTACCAATTTAAATATAACTTAACCCAAATATTTGGAATTGTAGTTAAAATAATGCGGAAACATTTCTCTGTATCTTACGTATCTCACTAAATTAAGAATTAGGGATATTCTGAGATTAACATCAAATTAACGTGTATAAAACAATAATATATAGAGTTTATATAAAAGAAAAAGTACCTACGAATACCTATTTATATCCAGTTATAGAAATACATGCTTACCTATTAATTTTTTTCCACAAATCATTTTTCATTATTTTTAAAATGCTACCTAACTATAAAATGTAGTGTAGGTTAGAATTTAAAATGCTTATTATCATAATAAAAAGTTGATTTATATAATCTATAAATAATAAACCTCTTAAAGTTTCACTTACAAATGTCTCTATTTTAAATAAACGTAATTTTCTAAGCTACTGATTTAAGTGGTACTTTGTTTGTTACTCTATAAAAAAAATCATAAGTCTCGCACTCGGCGCAAGTGGCACGCGGCTCTCTAACCGAAGAACTTTACTCGAACAGTGGAAAGTAAATATCAACAAACTACTGGATGACACTAATTTATTCAGAGCCGTGTCCACAGTAGTGTTTACAAATCTAGATCTTTTAATTCGATCGGCTTTCTTATTTTTAAGGTTGTACTTTTTAAACTGAAAAAAATCTTAAAGAATAATGGAATCAATCCAGTAAGTATATAAACATCTTTATTCTTTTGATGACCTTGCGTGAGCTCTAGAACAAATTATTTCGTTGCTCCAGTCTAGAATCATAAGAATTAGGAACATTAAGGTCTCTCTCATTTCGTTGCCCTCATAAGAATAATAATCATAAGAATTGGGAAAATTAAGGTCTCACAGCTCAAGCAAAGAAAATTAGATACCTAAACATTTTGTCTTATAATAATAATCATCATCACATTAATAACCGTCCTTATGGCGCAGTCGGGTAACTAGGCCCTGTTTCCGGTGTCCTCAGTACTCAACACTGTCTCCGGTCTCCTCAGTGCTCGAGACAGATAATATCCGTTCTTATATTCATTACTAGCTGACTGACGGGGCAAACGTTGTTTTGCCATATAAATAAACTAATAAGTAGGTACTTCATTGAAAATGTTTACAAATAAAAGTACCTAAGTTTCAATTTAAAAAAAAACTTTACCCAATTTACTTTATGGATGGCGGTTTTGTCCGACATAAAAGCAATTTGATCCGTCCATTGTCCACTTGTTAAGCTAACCAGCGTAAATGCAAATTTCACTTACTTTCAATTTATTTTTATGTGGCGCCAAGTTAGAAACTGGTGATTTAACTAATTTAGGGGAAGTGGCCGACAGCTGACCGGCAATCTTTTCCGCTATGGGACTTCCTGGGTTTTTTTTTCTTTATATATCCTAAAGAACTAAAACATGTATCATAACTTGAGAGCGGCAGACTTCCGAATTGGTTGCAACTTTGATGGTGTTTATAAATTTTTTTGTGTAGGTATATTTTACACGATACGTTCGTTGAAAAATTAAGCGAAAAGACTTTTTTGGATGAATACCATTTTAAAATTTGCGTTAAGCGTCATTCAGGGCGAGAAGCTAGTTTAAATCTAAATCAAGTCGAGTAACTTTAATTTAAGATGTGTTGTGATGTGAATTTATTGTGATTATACAGTGTGGAAAAAAAAGACCGTGGTTGGAGAAAAAGTACCCTTAATATTGATGATGGCCAATTTTACTGATAGGAAACATTCTTCTACTTTAAAAATAATTAAAGCTTTATAAAGATTTTTGAAAAGTTTGAGCCGAGAATCAAACCGGTAAAATGTGAAAAAAAAACATCCTGTATTTTATGATACCAACCGAAAGAGTCATTCATAATGATCAATTTCTTTTTAACAACATCGTATGTAAAATTAAAGAAAGACCTAGGATTATTTTTGAAAATAAAGATATGTTTTCTTTTAATATTTGCCACCATCATTGGGTACTTTTCCTCCAACCATGGTCTTTTTTTCCACCCTGTATAAAAGATAAACACCCAGTTTGTTTTTTTTTTACTTTACGACGCATGACATTGTCTTTCTTAAAATAAATTGAACTCTAGAATGGATATTAATGATACGTTTGTGTATTTATATAATGCGAATAGGCTAAACTGGTATCAGTCATAGGTGATAAAGTTTTTTTTTATACTAGATATTTCTTACTCTTAAAAGATTTTTTGTGTTTTAAACAAGGTAACTCAACTCAATAATGTTTACTCGGAACTAATTTTATTAGGTACAATTTACTAACTATAAAAAAGTTAGGTGGTTAAAGTTACTTTCAAGCGACTCAATTTATGTGTTTGCTTGTTAACATTACCTACGGCTCTTTCACATGGGATCCGTCATTGTCATCAAAAAACACGAAAGGCAAAAGCATCGATTTAGAATTTTTTCGCAAAAGTATAGGAAAGAAAGACGTATCCGTAATTTTTCACGATACGTGATCGTCAAAACGCGCATTTAAAAAGCATTATCAATGATTATCGCCGTCAAAAAAAATCACGATTCGTAAAGAAGATGATACGTCAAACGTAATCGTGTAAACGAGCCATTTGAAAATCCTTTCGGGAAAATAAGTTTGTTTCATTCTCGGGAGTTTTTATATTGAATATTTTGGCCGCACTATCGAGTTTGTATCGACAAATAAAAAATTTTAGTAACTAACATGCTAAGAATAAATTAAAATGTCTCCAACACTACAACAACTAACCGAACGTTAACCAAATTAACATTTAATCAGGAGCTTCGTGATCGAAATGCACATCGCCGTAAGCCCGGAGCTGTTTGTAAAAGCACTTTTATTTTCATACAGCATAAAGTTATTTTTACATTGACAGTGTATTGTTTTCTCAAGCGAGATGAGAATGTGGTAGTTTTCTCGAGGCGAATATCTGGAGTGAAACGAGCTGACGAGCCAGCCGTGACGTTACGTGTAGCCGAACCGAACCACCCTCGCACGATGTTAAATTAACTAACTCAAGTAATTTATCCGTTTAATAAGATAGATCACGAGAAGACGTGATGGCAGAGGTCAGTCGTGGCTGGCATTAGCAATTCAAATCTTTTAAAAGGTTTTTCGAGGCCTTTTAACTGTAACTGTAACGATATTTGTAGAATAAAATAATAATAAAAAAAATAAGTAAAATAGGAGAGTCTTGGTTAGAAGATAAGGAATGGTGAAAAGACACTGTGATATTGATGATGCATTTGCAGTTTGCAGATAACATTTTAATCATTTTCGTAATTTGGTATTTTTTATTATTATCTACAGTATATTTGTACATCGTGTGTAGGCGAACCACCCTCGAAAAAAATAAATTGACCTCTGGTAATTTATCCGTTAAATAAGATAGATCACGAGAAGACGTGACGTAGGTAATCATTTTTCGTAATTTGGTAGATTCCTTTTATTTCCTACAGTATATTTGTACATCGTGTGTAGGCGAACCACCCTCGCACGATGTTAAATTAACTAACTCGGGTAATTTATCCATTTAATAAGATAGATCACGAGAAGACGTGATGGCAGAGGTCAGCCGTGGCTAGGGCATTGGCAAGTCAACCCTTTTAATTAAAAGGTTTTTCATGCCTTTTTATAACATTGCTGGAACGGTATTTGTAGAATAAATAAATAATAATAAAAAATAAGAAAAATTAGATTGGTTAAAAATAAAGAACCCAATCAAATAAAATGATAGGCATACAGGTAATAATGAGTACGTTGGCTTAAACTGCAATCTCGCGTGATCTCGCCACCTGACAAATGGGTTTAATTATCAGCGTTTTAAATAGCAATATTTTGTTCAACACTATAACAATAATTTGCATAACGTCCAGTTATGCGTTAATTATTTAGTCCATTAAAAGCACTAACTGTTTCTTTAAATTTTTTTCTACTTTCAGTACCTGCCTCTTGCAATTGTAAATTCGATATGCTCGTAGAATTATCTTCTGTCTGTCACATCGGTATTTGAGAAAAGTGGAAATTTATTGTACATTACTGAGTCGCAAACAAAAATTGTAATCGTAATCTTTGAATGTAATCAAAATAGAAATGCGACATTTGGGGTATTTTATTCGATGCGCAGTTATAAAGATACAACCACAGAACACGGAAAGATTTTTTTCTCTTGGATACAACTAAGTACGGAACACATCTTTGGTGGTCATTCTTAAAAATTTTTTAGTAAAAATTTCATTTTCATGACAAGCTTTATGCTGGCTGTATTTAAATATTGTATTATCATCTAAACCAAACCTGTAAGTATACAAAATTTCAGCTCCATCGGACAGCGGGAAGTGGCTCAAATTAAGCTTGCAAGATTTGTCCCCTACTAACTAACTAACATGGTAAGTTAATAAAAAGCTTGTAATGATTCAGCAGCCCATGTTAATTTATTAAAAAAAACAATTGCATATCAATAGTGTGGGGTGTCGTTGGATAGCAATTTCAAAAATATTGCGGAATTATGAAGACAGTTTTTAGGGTTCCGTAGTCAACTAGGAACCCTTATAGTTTCGCCATGTCCGTCTGTCCGTCCGTCCGTCTGACCCCAGTCTAGCTCATAGACTCTTAGCACTAGAAAGCTGTAATTTGGCATGAATATACATATTTATTACGCCAAAAAAGTGGTAAAATAAAATTTTGAAAAATAATTTTGTTTAGGTTACCTCCCCTACAAGTGAAGTGGGTGTGTAATTTTTTTTTCTTGTCTACCCCATAGTGTGGGATGTTGTTGGATAGCAATTTCAAAAACGTTGTGGGTTCGAAAAGATAGTTTTTTGATTGAGGCATCTGTTTGTGAATTATTAAGCTTTAAAGTGCAAAATTTTGTTAGAGTTAAGTGTCCCCCCCCCCCCCCTCCCCCCCTACCAGCTAAATGGTTGTTTCTGGATACGTGAAAAAATTCACGATAGTAGTACATATGACGAAGTTAAAAGGAAAACTATCATAGCTAAGTAGGCTTTACAAGTTTTTGAGATATAACACATTTTCGAAAACCGCAAATATAACTTTGTCATTCATACGAATACTATGAAAAACAAGGTTATTTTTTTCTGGCAAAAAATGACAGAGTTTTTTTTGCTAGGTGTAGGTACGTAATCGGTACGTTAAGTGGGTACGGAATCCTTCATGAGCGAGTCCGACTCACACACACTAGGCCGATTTTTTTTAATTATGTCCCGCTTTCGACAAAAGAATCCCGCTTTTTTACTCAAAAGGTTTCTGAATCCCGTTTTGCCCGAAAAAAAAAACTGACAGCGCTGTGCCACTTCCTCATGACGTTTAGTTCCAGCACAGTTGTAACGTCGCCCTCAGTGGCTCAATTATTGTCTGCAGACTATTGTGATATGAGCTTTTCGACTTGCCTCACGGAAGTCACACTATTTTGCATAGAACACGGAAAGATTTTTTTTTACTTTCCATGTTCTGTGTTATTTTGTTTGTGAGAGATAAAGACATTGCAAAAGAAAATACACAGCAAAGGAAATGGTTGGTACTGGCACTGGGTACTGGTACTCCGTACGTAATGGGCACGAAGAGAAGACGAAGACTGAAGACTCAAATAATAATTGGACAAAAGGAAGCTGATACAACCCCTAATTCACCGTAGGTAGTTCTCTAAAAGAAAACAAGTCTGTACGCTTAGATCTTTCAAATTAGGTAGGTAGGTACCCAGCATTTACCTCAGGGTGGGGCAAATTTATTTCATTTACTTCAGGGTGGGGCAAAAGTATGGAATCTCGATATTTTGAGCACACTTTATAAGCTATTTAGTTTGAAGTCGGGTCGGAGGGTGGGGCAAACGCCCCACCCTGCCCCTTCCTGGGTACGCCCATGGTAGGTAGGTACCCGATGGATTTTGATGCGATATTCATCAATAGAGAAAGTTATTCAAGAGGAAGGTTATAATTAGTTACATTTATTATGGAAACTAGCTGTTGCCCGCGACTTCGTACGCGCGGTGTAGTGACTTTTGTGTTAGTTTAGTTTATGTGTGTTTGTTGCCCAGATTTCATAACGCTCTTCTTGAAATCCTGTTCTCTACTAAAAGGGTCTAAAGAATATCGAATATGCAGGCTAGGGTATGAACATGGTATGTTGTTATCAAATGCTGCATGAACATAAGTAGTTGAGCCCTCATTCATAGATCTGTCCGTCTACCTATCAAGAAACTTTTTCTCAAGTATGCGTGGGAGGTATCAAGCTAAAATTTATGTTCTTACTTAGTAATGCATAATATCAGGCCAATCATATTTTTACTATAAAATGAAAAAGAGATTGTGTGTATCCATACTAATATTATAAATGTGAAAGAGGGTTTGTTTGTTTATCCGTCTTTCACGTCAAAATTGATGCAACGGATCGACGTGACTTTTGGAATGGGAATAGTTTGGCAGCTGAAAAGTGACATACTTAGGCAGCCATTAGACAGTCAATCTGGATCGCGATCCGCGATCAAAATCAATGATCGCGATCCAGATTGACTGTGTACGAAGGTGATTGACGGTTTGCGATCTTGATCGCAAAATATCTACATAGTAAATCTCGATCGCGATCTGGATGGACTGTGTAATGGCTGCCTTAGACTACTTTTTATCCCTGAAAAATATCACATTCCCGCGGGATAACGTCGTCGTTTAGTCCGAGCTTGCGAAGTCGCGGGCGGAAGGCTAGTATTTTGATATGGAGACATTTCCTATTTGTGAGAGCTTGTAACTAACTTTCTTTAAGTAACAGGTATAAAATGTAATGATATACCTACCATTTAATTATTTAATTTAACATCATTTATGTAAGCTTTCCTAGTAAATAAATGAATAAATAAGTTAGATAGAAAACTATTTTTAATATTCCTTTATTTTATTGGATGGTACCTACGGCTGAAGGCCTAAGTAGCCAGAGCCGGTTAAATGACATTAAAAATGGTAGGTAGGTGTCGGTATCTACGTAGGTACTGGCTAGTTAGCGTTTATGAGCAAATTTTTCAAAATTACATTGGTGACATTTTGTCTACATTGCGACAAACTTATTTCACACAGTGGTTAGTTTTTGGTACTAAATATACTGTTGACTGCCGGCAGTCCATTTTGACAGTTAATTTTGTATTGCTAGTGGCTCCTCCACGACCACTGTCACCGGGTCAGATATATTTGTGGCACCACTACACTTACTGTAGCGACATCTAGCGTCGAGTGGAAATGCGAAATAGAAATATTACATCAATAGGGTGAAAACTTCAGTTTTGGCCACTGCCCCGAGTGCTTACTTAGCTTAAAACATTTCGTTAATAACTTTTGCTTGATAGTATACTTTTTATCTATGACTTTTAAGTCATAATAACAATAGTAATAATTCAGTTTACATCGAATTAGATGTTTCTTTTATTTTATCTAAGTTAGTTAAGTATTGATTTCTCGATGTATCTTTTAAAATTTGATTAACAAAAACACATCAATCGGCACCCTTCGCACATTTTAAGTTTAAGAAATAGGTTTTTAATTTACTAAAATAAAACTAAATTTCGTAAGTATATGAATACTTAGTTATATGTTTTTTACTATGTTTGTCCACGAATTTCTCGAAATCTTAAGGCATATCGAGATGGTTCTATTTGATTTAAATTAGGTGTATTCTAACTTTAGCAACAGTCTAAGATTCATCAATATCAGTTTAGTAGTTTCCGTGGGTATGTTATAGTACAATTCACTAAAACTTATTGTTATTGTACACTAAAACTTAAGAAATAAAAAGTAATTAAAAAAAATAAACTGACTGGCACCGACCTCAAAAAGGTACCTAAATTATAGATATTATATTTTTCCTTTTCAGTTGACAAATACTTTTTGGAGACTGTAAAATTTTTTTAAGTAGTTTTTTTGTATTGTAAGAATTTAAAAATGTAAAGAAAAGTATAAGATACATTCTTGACAATTTTAGATATAAATTTTGTATTTTATAGATACCTACTTAAGACCATAGGCGAAAGAAGTGAAAAACATCTTAAAGTGGCAACAGCGGGGGCTTTCATCCTACTTAATATAATCATTCGAATGTACATTTGTGAAAGGTATATCGTAATCTTACTGACTTCCTGCGCCATCTATTGCTTAGTAGTTATGATGCGAAAGAAGTGAAAAACATCTTAAAGTGGCAACAGAGAGGGCTTTCACCCTAATTAAAATAATCATTCGAATGTACTTTTGTGAGAGGTATATCTTACTGACTACCTGCGCCATCTATTGCTTAGTAGATATAATGACGTAAATAACATGAAATTATTTTTATGATTTTATATGTGCCTGGATGGGTTTCAATTTATATTATGTTTTGAAGCAGGTAAAAAAAAATAACATGATTCATTATTAATTGAGACAGCGATTAAATATAACGTATTTTCATAATCATGTGGCGCCATCTATTTTAGTAAGAATCAGTCTTTGTATTTTCCCGTAGGAATAAGGGGTTTTTATTAAATATAAAGTACCCTATATGTTGACCCGGGTTATAAGCTATTACTTCACAAAATTTGGTAAAAATCCGTCCAGTAGTTTTTGCGTGAAAAGCGAACATACAAACAGACAAACAGACAAACAGACAAACAGACAAAAATTTTAATAAATATCGTTTTGGGGTCTATATCCTGTACACATCACATAGCAGTAATTATTTTTTTTTAATCTTTCATGTACAGACTTTTTTTCCGTTTCTGTTTTATTATATGTATAGATTAGAAACGCCGGGTACATAATTACGTGTACCTAGAACCGAGGAAATATTGAAAAGTTTATTTTCAATATTTACTTGACCGGGAATCGAACCCGGGACCTCCAGAGATAGCGGCACCTTGAAAACCGGTACGTACACCACTCGGCCACTGAGGTCGTCTAAATTTAATATTTAGTAGTTTAATGTGAAAGAAGTGAGGGTGGCCAATACTATAAATCACGACACGACACATAAATATATAAGTAGGTAGATCAATGAACGAGTCTTAAAAATCACTGATAAGTACAATATACCTATAACTCTTTTTTGAATGATCGATAATTCGCTTAATCCTAAAATGCTATATTTTGAGTACGTCCGCAGTATTTTTACACAAATAGCTTCTTCCGTTATTCACAGAAATCCACTAGCGTCCCGAAGTGAAAGAAACACGGTTTTAGGAAAATATAATCAGCCCGTATCCTTCCACTGCTGGACATGGCCTCTCCTACTTCACGCCACAGCACGGTTTTCAGCGCGCATCCAGCTCCCACCTGCCACAGTGCCACCATAGCAGGTCCCGCGGGTCATCACTCCACCTGGTAGCAGGGCGCCCTACTACGTTTGCCTAAACGCGGTCTCCATTAGAGAACTCGTTTGCCCCAACGGCGGCCGTCGGTTCTTCACGCGATATGATGAGATAAGCCATTGCCACTTCAGCTTGCTTATTCTTTGGGCTATGTCAGTGACCTTGGATCTCTTCCGAATAACTTCGTTTCTTATCTTATATCCTTTAGATAAACGCCGAGCGTAGCCCTCTTCATCGCTCGCTGGGCGCAGGCTGTGCGACTTTAAATTTGTGGACTAGTCCCACCGTTTAGGAAAATATGCCCGGTGGAAACAGCAAGTTTATAGTTTCTTATCCTGATTTCTATAAACGCAAGTATGCAGTAATAGCTTATGTACAATTTGGCACTTTGTAACTTTGTGACGTAGAATTAAATGGTTACGAAATATAATAAAAACTTTCACTAGCTTGTCATAAATACATCGTAAACTGCCCGTAATGCTACGTTTAAATTACGTGTCGCACATTTTAGATTACATTATGTTATAATATACAGCTTTGTTTAGATTGAACAACATGATTGTGAAGCATATGGCGCCGATTTATACATAATTTTATATAGGTGTGTTACAAAGAGAACATCCTCTACAAGTTTTTCAAAATTTTCAACGCCTACGCGCGAGAAGATTAAGATTTATGTTCTTCCATAGTTCTTCCCCATATTTCAACTTCTATTTTTGCCAAAATCTTTGCAATACGATCGCTCTTTGATTAAAATTTTAACAAATATTCAGGATTAATTTAAAATATTATTAATAATAAATGTAAAGAGATTAACAAACCGCCTAGCTAGAATACCTACGGATCGGTTCGAAATAAACGCCAAAAAGTAACGAATTAGAATTTCAATATTTAATGTAATGCCCGGGCTTCATCTGCCACTAATGCCATTAATTAGCGCGCTATTTGATATAATACGCAGGTGTAGCCGGGTCTTAGCGCACTAATTTCATACAATAAGCGCGCTAAGACGCGCATGCCGTTATTAACGCCGTTAGGCGTCCGTCACGCAGGTGAAGCCCCACATAATAGAAATGTGGAAAGTTCTATGTGACTATGGCACGTTTAAAAACTAACATTTCAACGAGCATGTTAAACAAATTATAGAATCAAAACGTGGCTCCTGTTTCGCGTCGAAATGAAAATCATGTGCCGCGCGCACGCACGCGAAAGTAACGCCGGCCGCCTCCGTAAACCTTTCACAGTTTTCCAACACATGGGTGGATTTTTTTAAATGGAAACTATTGCGATTTATGGTTGCTCGATTGCCTTTTAACTTTGAAATTTTGACTACAAACGGTCGATAAACAGTCATAGTTTTAACGTTCTGTACAATTCACAAAAAAACAAGCACCACAATAAAATTGCAAAATGCATTAAGGAAATTTTCCCAAGCAATATCAGGGTTCTAATGTTAACCGTTAGGGCTTGACACGACTGAAGGATTTTTTAAATCCATTCGTCGTGCGTAAAGTTGAGAACACATTTTTCAACATGCAAATAGTAACATTCGTAGAGTTTCGAATGTTAGTTAAGTTAGGAATGATGTTAGGAAAACTGATATTTTCATAAAGATCTTGTCAGAACTACAAATTTTCGTTACTTTACATCTGCACCTACCTACGTAACCGTAAACTATACCATTAGTCAAAAGGCTAACAAAGCTGTCAAAGAGCTGCCTATTGGAGTTTAGTTCCGTAAACGGCGCTGCTCTGGTGTTAAATTTTTACCGCCTCTGTGGTTTAGTGGTTCACACCACCGATTTCAGACCAAGAGGTCCCGGGTTCGATTCCCAGTGGGGGTACATATTTGTATTCGGTTTGGTTGGTGGTAGGACTTGTTCTTAGTCCGCCTGGCTAGCTACCACCATCTTATCTAAGTCTGACGCCATAACAATGATGTTTTCAGCATTATTGTGTTCCGGCAGTTAGAGATAAGATAGCCAGTTCCTCAGGATTGAGGATTCCGGGAGTAGTGCGCTTCCATCTTCAGCCTTATCACCACTTAACATCAGGTGTGATGAAGGCTAAGTGCTACCCCGTTGTGGATAAAAAAAACTAATAAAGAGGTAAGTAGGTAAGTTTGTGAGGTTGTAAGGGCTAATCTTCGGAACTACTGAAACGATTTCAAAAATTCTTTCATCATTAGAATGCTACGTTATCCCTGAGTGACATGGGCTTCTTTTTATCCCACTGCTGGTCTTAGACCACGCGGGTGAAATCGCGCGCGGCAAGCTAGTCTAAACTAATATTATAAAGAGGAAAGATTTGATTTTTTGTTTGTTTGTATGTTTGTAATGTATAAAATAAAAAACTACTGAACCGATTTAAATAAATCTTTCACCATAAGAAAACTACATTATTCCCGAGTGACATAGGCAATATTTTATCCCGATACTCCCGCGGGAACGGGAACTGCGAGGGTCAAACCGCGGGGCCCCACTGGTACAAATAATACGATTAGTTTCAAACACGAGAGTTTTTCTAGTTTGGGGTAGGTACCTACTGTAGTCACGAGCAATAATTATGTAAATAACGTAAAACTTTGTCACATTGAAGCGTTCCGTGTCTCTCTTGTGCCACAAAAGACAAAATATGTTAAAATGTGACTTAGGTATTCCTACATTGTTAACACATATTGCTGGTGATTGTACCTATGATTATTTTTTCCGCTTTATTACTCGCACCATACCTTCCAATAGACCGATGTCAAGACTGCGGCGTGGGAATCCAATTTCTCGGTCAGCTGGCCGGTTCTGCTCTACATGTTTTTTACACTTTACCAGAGAAAAGTGCCCTTTCGCTTATCCGTATAAGTATGTTGGAGCCTAGTGTTTGAGCTGCCTATCAGCCTTTGAAGTTCAATATAACTTTTTCAGCTTCGCACGCACAATAGCATAATTACGTATGTTGATAATCACTCATTGTAAACGTTTCAACAGCAATAAAGTTTTAAATGTTTGTTAAACACTATTTCACTTCTCATGCTCTAAAAGTACGCCAATATAGCCCTACGAAGCGGGACTAAATAACCACTTTACTCCCTAGGGAGTAAAAAGTAATTACTTTTTTAATTTCCTTCATGTGACATTAGATAAACTCAAACAGCCAGTGAATATAGGTACTATTATTTGTGAAGTGTGGACTATCTTCATTGCGAAAATGTAAAGATGTTTTTTGTTTCATGGTTTTTCCGCAAAGAAGGTGGCGCCATGTGTTTTAAATTGTTAATTTGTGACTGGTTTAGAAGAAAAAATTGACCTCGAGTTTTTGGCGCCATTTTGGCGGGTTAGGTTAAGTGGATATTTTAATTAATCGCAATTTGTTTCATAGTGGACTTTGTGACTCAAGATGGTGTGGTTTTGTGCCCCAAGTGTCTACGCCATTGGACGATATGTGGTATGATTAAAATAGGCGCTATCTCGGTAAAGTGATGCCGAGTATTTTATTATTATAGTGGTGACTACCTCAGCAAGAATTATCGAGAAGGCTGGCTTGACACACTTGACGCCAAATACTTGGAGTATTTGGGGCATTGGAATGTAACACACCTACATTCTTATGAAAACATAAGAAACTATAATAATTTAATAATACTCAAGAATTGGCAGTATGGCTAAATGTCTTGGCCTGTCCTACAAAACGGCGAATATTTTTACTACTACTACTACTGAGTCAGTAGTAGTAGTAGTAAAAATATTCGTACTGACCGCGACAATTTCAGAATTTGTTAAATGTTTTTGTACAATTGGCTATTTTTCTCGCACTTGAAGTGAAAAGTACAGTTTGCACCTCGAGACTTAACGCCAAATCAATATACCCTCGGTTTCATTGACTCCCTCGCACGCTCGGGAGCCAACCCACCTCTGGTATATAATGGCTTCGTTTAGTCCCTCGTTATAAAATATACTATTAGATACCTACTTAATCATCTTAATATTATTTATAAAAAAATACTTACATATCAAATCTATTGCATGACAAGCAAATGGCGGACCCTATGCTAAACTAAGTAGGTGTTATTGTTGATCGAAGATGCTATATGCATTTTCCTACCACAATAATATAAACTTAAGGCGATACTCGGAAAAATCGTGCTGAAGCGAGATAGCAATTAGAAAACGACGCGCGCGGGAGCGAGACCAATTTTGCAGATTAGGCAAAAAAAACACAAAATCACTTCGTATTAAAAAACTATAGCGATTTTTTAAAAATGCTTCTATACGATCCTTAATATTATTGGTGTCCACTAATTAAACCAATTTCCAATAGTATTTGTAACCCCATTTAAGAATAATCTTGAATTTTCGTATTTTTAGAGGTATTTTCGAAAATAAAAAGTGTCGAGGCAAAATTGTTTATGGCATACATTAATGATCTCCCATCCACAGTACCACATAAAGTAGTTTTATTTGCAGACGATGCCACCATTTTAATAACATGTGATTACAAAAATATAAACTGCCTGAATAATGAAATTAATAATAGTTTGCATACAATCGAAACTCATTTGACAGAGATAGGACTGGCTTTGAACTTCGAAAAAACAAAGCTAATGCAGTTTAGGCCATACCAGAGAGCTGCATTATCGCTATCAGTATCACGACAGGGCCGACCAGTGGAAGAAGTCAAGTCCTTTAAGCTGTTAGGCATTACGATTGACTCCACACTTACCTGGAAGGAGCACGTTGAAAATGTAGTGACCAAATTAAGTAGCTTCGCATATGCACTACGGGAACTACGTAAAAACACAAACCAGGAGTGTGCCCTCACGGCGTACCACAGCCATGCCGCCGCTTGGATAAGATACGGTATTATTCTATGGGGGAACTCAACTGACGCGCACGCAGTGTCAGTTTTGCAGAAACGGTGTTTAAGAATAATTACTTTTACTGCACCAAGAGACTCCTGTCGAATGCTTTTTGTAAAGTTGGACTTACTAACAGTAACGTGCATCTATATATTCGAGCTATGCCGATTTATACGTTGCCACAACAAATATTTTAGCCAACGGTGATGTGCCCAAACGCTACGTTTCACGTCGCTGTAACGACCTCGTCCTTCCGACACCGCACCTCACCCTGTTTCAAAATGGCACCTATTACATGGCCATAAAAGTGTATAATCACTTACCCAACTCTAGACCCTCCACGGTAAAAAGTTTAAAATTGAATTAAAACGATTATTATCCAGAAAAGCCTTTTATAATCTTAAAGAATTTTTCGATGAAAAGTTTTAGTTGTAAGTTGTTGTTTTTTTTTAATTATTTTATTATAGTTTATTACTTATAGTTTATAATTTTTTTTTGTATTTGGTTATATTTTATGAAAGGTTGTTAAGGCTTTGTTATTTAAATTACTAGTGTTTTGTATATAACTAGCGGCCGCCCGCGGTTTCACCCGCGTGGTTCCCGTTCCCGTAGGAATATCGGGATAAAAAGTACATATAAACCTTCCTCTTGAATCACTCTATCTATTAAAAAAAAAACGCATCAAAATCCGTTGCGTAGTTTCAAAGATTTAAGCATACAAAGGGACATAGGGACAGAGAAAGCGACTTTGTTTTATACTATGTAGTGATTAAGCAACGTTTATAATAATTAAAGTGATTTTTTTTCCATTGTTACTAATTTAAATATGTAAATGTAATAATGTCACTAATACCTTATAAGAGGTCATGATGTAACGAATACAATTTGTAACATTATGTTGTGAATAAATGAATATGAATATGAATATGAATCATAAAATCATGTTTCTGAAACTATACGAATCTAGATAAAGGTATGAAGAAATATATATCTTATTACCATATTTGTAACAACTCTAACCGTCCTATACTTTTATATCAAAAAGTCCATATTTATCCGAGTAGCGCCTTAAGTAGGTAACTAAACATTGCGACAGTTTTTGAATTTGCATCATCTGCATATTTAACAAACTGCCTGATGACCTAAAAGGATTGACATTTTATAAATTTAAATTATTTAATTTAATGGATAAATTGTATTATGACATTACCTACTGAATTTTTTAATGATAAACTTTGACATATGTAGATACAAGCTGACCCGGCAAACGTTGTTTTGCCATATAATAGTGGACCCGGTCACCAACATCTTGTGTGTGTGTTTATACACCAAAAGTTGCCTACACCAGACAACAGATAGCGCTAGTTACACACTACCAATAAAGGGGCCCAAGCTCGGTCTCTATTACCTACATATAAAAAATTACTCTGTGAAGTAGAGTGAATGTCAGATAACTCTGCGCGACTGGGGCGTTTTTGGCGCTAGTTACAGTAATTTTTTTTATTCTAAGCTTATAGAAAAGATTAGTATTCGATTTTGACCGCGCAGACGTCAGTGATAACATACTCTTTGGAAACGGCAATGGAAGAAATGACAGTTTTGTATCGAAGGTACGACAGTTAAACGATTTTTCATAGAAAATTACAATTTTCACTCAATTTTCCGGAATAATAAGTAGCCTATGTTAGTCTCCAGCTCCCAAACTATCCCCATACCAATTATCATTTCGATCCGTTGCTCCGTTTTGGCGTGAAAGAAGGACAAACAAACAAACAAACAAACAAATAAACAAACAAACAAACACACTTTCACAATTATAATATTAGTATGGATATAAAATTATTACCAATGTACCTAGTTAACTAATAGTCTGTATTTTATTGGCGCTTAATTAGTTTATTGTTTTTGACATCCAATTTTAAAACAATGACATCTTATAATATTACTGACATTTGATAATTTTAACTTTTAGTATCAATGTAAATCAATCTAATTGAATATTTGCACATCGGCCTTGCACGATAGAATATTATGTTGGAGTAACTAGAATATGAACTTTATGTAACCGTATTGTTGCAAATAAATTATTTATTTATTTGACTAAAGTACAAACAACATTTTAAAGTCGATTGCTTTGTCATGAGATTTAATGGTCGTTAGGGTCTTCAATAAAGGACGAAATAGTCCCAATAAAATTTTAGTTTATGGTTCAAAATATGCACTGAACCTCAAATCAAGAATTCGTATTAG
This sequence comes from Crambus lathoniellus, assembly GCA_949710035.1. Classification (NCBI taxonomy): domain Eukaryota; kingdom Metazoa; phylum Arthropoda; class Insecta; order Lepidoptera; family Crambidae; genus Crambus; species Crambus lathoniellus. The sequence continues at coordinate 21,091,597 of OX453314.1, read as the reverse complement.
TAAATTTAAATAAGTACCAAGTTTCACGCATAATTCACAACAGTTGTTATTAGATTACGCTTGTACAGTCGTTCATTGATATCATGAGTCATGCGAGTTTAAGTCCAACACAATACTGCCGCTAATAAGAAGATTACTAGCTTTCTCACAATCTATAATCACTGCCTATTTACTCTACTGTGACTTGCGAATACTTTTTGTCCGTCTATCTAACTTATAATAGCACAAAACCATAGAAAGTGTGACAGAGGTAATGCGATAGCCACTGTTAATTTAAAAATTTGATACTAGAGAATTACGGAAAATTATTGTGGATTTTCTTCGCGCGTAATTTTGGTCAGGTGGGCTGGTATAATGACGCTTTCTATTATTATTTTTAGTTACAATAGTGACCGCACTTGCCGCTGGAATCAAGGTATAAGTACCTAATTTACTAACTGTACCTAACGACTCCGTAGCTCAGTGGTTAGAGCAGTCGCCCGGATAGCGAAAGGTCGTGGGTTCGAGTCCCATCGGAGCTGGTTGTGAGACGGGTCGATTTTTTCTAAATACTTTATTTTCCATTTTTCTATAACTGTACCTACTTTACTGACACTGCTAGTCTCACTAATTTAGCTCTAAATCATTATATTATTTACTAGCGGCCGCGTTTTACCCGCGTGGTTCGCGTTCCCGTGGGAATATCGGAATAAAAAGTAGCCTAAGTTACTCCTTATTACATCAGCTACCTACCAGTGAAAGTCCCGTCAAAATCGGTCCAGCCGTTTCACAGATTAGCCGGAACAAACAGACAGACAGACAGACCGACAGACAGACAGACAGACAAAAATTGTAAAAAAAAATATTTTGGTATATGTACAGTATATATAATCATATGCATGTAGTAAAAAGCGGTTATTTTAATATTACAAACAGACACTCCAATTTTATTTATTTGTATAGATTTATAAAAATTATGAAAGCAAAGTACCTACTATGACAATTACTATGATTTTTTATAGTGCCATGTCTTCACTATAAATTAATGTAGAGCAATCAATCAAAACAACCTATTTACTGTTAAGCTATCAACTTCAATAAGACGGTTTTTTTGATTTGCCATTGCCATTTAAGATGTTATTTTTTTAGAAAAACCGCAAAGCTCTTGTTCATAATAGAACATCACTATTGAAATCGTAATCTTGTCTATGGCAGACGATGTCCATGTGACAACCTCACGGGTTTGACAGCTGACGTGGGCTGTCACTCACTCACTCACTTGCCTCACGGACTCACGGACCTCTGGGTTATGGTCCCAGCACGCTTCCACTGCGCCTACAGCTCTTCTCTATATATAACTGTTTAGGAAGTAACGCTACAAGTAACAAGCCAGGGTTATAAAACACAACTCTACTTGTATTTAATGTTTGCAGGATTGCCTACCTTCAGATACAAATAGTTGTTTATTATTAACCGTGTTCGTAATGAATACCAGCCCCCTGATTCACGAACCGTCGGAAACGCTCCCGACAGCGCAATGTATGCCCTGTCTCGGTCACCCACTATAGAATAGACAAAGACAAAGCACAGAATTCGAATCCGATTCCGTTTCCGATGGTGCTTGAATCAGGGGACAGATACATACTTGCAATAAATAGTTTTGTCATTTAAATTAAGATTGTTTACGAGTGACGTTAATTTCCAGGGTGGCGGCTATGGGCGGTGGCGGCGTCGCTGCAGCTGCTGAGCGCGGCGGCCGTCGGCGCCAGGCACCACCGCCGCTCCATGCCCACGCAACAGGTGCGTCCTACCTTCATCCTAAACTCGTCTTAATCAAATCTCAACGTAAAGGGACACACGCAACAGGTGCGTCCTACCTTCATCCTAAACTCGTCTTAATCAAATCTCAACGTAAAGGGACATACGCAACAGGTGCGTCCTACCTTCATCCTAAACTCGTCTTAATCAAATCTCAACGTAAAGGGACATACGCAACAGGTGCGTCCTACCTTCATCCTAAACTCGTCTTAATCAAATCTCAACGTAAAGGGACATACGCAACAGGTGCGTCCTACCTTCATCCTAAACTCGTCTTAATCAAATCTCAACGTAAAGGGACATACGCAACAGGTGCGTCCTACTTCATCCTAAACTCGTCTTAATCAAAGCTCAACGTAAAGGGACATACGCAACAGGTGCGTCCTACCTTCATCCTAAACTCGTCTTAATCAAATCTCAACGTAAAGGGACATACGCAACAGGTGCGTCCTACCTTCATCCTAAACTCGTCTTAATCAAATCTCAACGTAAAGGGACATACGCAACAGGGGCGTCCTACCTTCATCCTAAACTCGTCTTAATCAAATCTCAACGTAAAGGGACATACGCAACAGGTGCGTCCTACCTTCATCCTAAACTCGTCTTAATCAAATCTCAACGTAAAGGGGCACATGCAACAGGTGCGTCCTACCTTCATCCTAAACTCTCGTCTTAACCAAATCTCAACGTAAAGGGACACACGCAACAGGTGCGTCCTACCTTCATCCTACTCTCCTCTTAATCAAATCTCAACGTAAAGGGACACACGCAACAGGTGCGTCCTACCTTCATCCTAAACTCTCGTCTTAATCAAATCTCAACGTAAAGGGGCACATGCAACAGGTGCGTCCTACCTTCATCCTAAACTCGTCTTAATCAAATCTCAACGTAAAGGGACATACGCAACAGGGGCGTCCTACCTTCATCCTAAACTCGTCTTAATCAAATCTACACGTAAAGGGACACACGCAACAGGTGCGTCCTACCTTCATCCTAAACTCTCGTCTTAATCAAATCTCAACGTAAAGGGGCACATGCAACAGGTGCGTCCTACCTTCATCCTAAACTCGTCTTAATCAAATCTCAACGTAAAGGGACATACGCAACAGGGGCGTCCTACCTTCATCCTAAACTCGTCTTAATCAAATCTCAACGTAAAGGGACATACGCAACAGGGGCGTCCTACCTTCATCCTAAACTCGTCTAAATCAAATCTCAACGTAAAGGGACATACGCAACAGGCGCGTCCTACCTTCATCCTAAACTCGTCTTAATCAAATCTCAACGTAAAGGGACACACGCAACAGGTGCGTCCTACCTTCATCCTACTCTCGTCTTAATCAAATCTCAACGTAAAGGGACATACGCAACAGGTGCGTCCTACCTTCATCCTAAACTCTCGTCTTAACCAAATCTCAACATAAAGGGACACACGCAACAGGTGCGTCCTACCTTCATCCTAAACTCTCGTCTTAACCAAATCTCAACATAAAGGGACACACGCAACAGGTGCGTCCTACCTTCATCCTACTCTCGTCTTAATCAAATCTCAACGTAAAGGGACACACGCAACAGGGACCGTACTCTGAAACGCTAATCCGAAACTTCGGTTAGCCCCGCCCCGTTCACTCGATTCTCTCCAGACTAGAGAGTGAGAGCGACGGGTATACCGAAGTTTCGGGATTTGCGTTTCAGAGTAGGCCCTCAGGTGCGTCCTACCTTCATCCTAAACTCGTCTTAATCAAATCTAAACGTAAAGGGACAGGACAAAGAACCAATCTTTACAACTACTGAACCAATTTACAAAGTCTTTCACCAGTAGAAAGCTACATTATTTCTGAATGATATCCAAGCGTGGTCGTAACCGATTTATTTTGTTGAGCGCTCACGAGCAAGGAGCACTGAAAAGCGTCCGTGTTTGGAAGTCACGTCAAGCCGTAAGTTCCAACTTCATTTGCCGGTGTTAGCACCCGCCAATCAGCAGAAACATTAATTATGATAGGTACTTTCAATTAGCTATGTTGACTTTTAGTAGAATTAGACTTTTAGGGAAACTGAAATATACAAATACTACCTGAGAATTTTGTGATTAGAAAGAAAGTCAAAACAGAATTATCACTGTTTCAGGCTATGCCGGTATCAAAAGGCGGTTGGAGACCAGTCGTCGGCTCGGGTGGCCTGGTATACAGCGGATCATACAACACCGCTCCACTGCACGCACCTTCATACAAAATCCCTGTGATAGACGGGTTCCCATCGTCGGCACGTCCGCTCGTCTCGAGAGACTCCGGGAAACTGACGACAATAGCGCAATCTTACAGGCCGACTACCCTCCGAACTGTGTCGGCAGCGCCACCCGCTCCTCCCGCCAACCAACCCATCAACTCATACCACAATCCCTTCGCTTTCAACAACAACTTGTCCTACAAGTTCATCCAAAGCTTTCCCGTAGAAAACATTGTTATCAGAAACCCCCAGAACCCTTACGCCGCTCGGCCAGTCTACTCCAAATACCCGAATAAAGTAAAACAGCAGAGTACACTAATCCAACAACTCCCGAACGTCCAACCGATACAGTACGGACAATTCCAGACCGGCAAACCTATCGTTTTCGCAAAACCATTAGAAAGTTACGCGAGACCTATTGACAAGCAAGCGAATTCGGGGACTGAAATCTATAAGCAAGAGCTATATAAGCTCCAAGACAGCGATACTGCACCGCAATCAATAAGTCAAACGGTGAAGACAGCTCAGCAGCAACAAGCTCAGCAGCAACAGCACCGGCAGCAACAACAACACCAACAACAGCATCAACATCAGCAACAACACCAGCAACAACATCAGCAACAACAACACCAGCAACAACAACACCAGCAACAACAACATCAGCAACAACAACACCAACAACAACACCATCAGCAACAACAACAACACCAGCAACAACAACATCAGCAACAACAACAACAATATCATCACCAGCAACAGCCACATTACCAACAGCAGCCACATCAACAACAACAGTTTCTGATTGGGACACCGAAGACTCCGTACTTCACATACCAGGACTCCGCGTTTCCACCGAGCATTTTAGGTAATTCTGTTCTTGATAAATCATTCAAATTAAATGAATATGTCCTAGTGAAAATGTAGATATTGTTATATTTTATACGGTTTAAATTAACTTTTTTAGTTCTACCTAATACGTTTGATGACACGAATATTTTGAAATATTTTTTTATAGAAATAGCAGCACTTGGCGTTTGCAATTTAAAGTTTTCTTTAAGTATAACACTTGTATGGTTGATATGTACAAGTACGTTAACCTCATTACGATTGTTTCAGGTACATTTGGCTCATTTGGCCTGCAGTCCGTGAAGGGCAGAGATCCAGTGACCCCGCATACTAAAACAACGTACTTACCGCCACAACCGTCAAAACAAACCATATTTAACTCATTTAGCTTCACTCCTACTTTTAAAACGACACCAGCTTTCTACAGTCCCTCAACAACCCCTAAATTCCAAACCACAGCTAATCATCTCCAATTCAGTTCATCTTTCAACGATTACAACAGTATCAAGAATCATCCGACGCAACCGACAAAAATTGTAGCACCAGTAAAGATTGACCCTAATGAAAACAAAGGATCATTCAAAGCGAGTCCCCAAGACCCGTTCTCAAACAAGCATTACGTGAAAGATTACAACAACGTGGCAGTTACAACGTATAATCCGATACAAACAACAACATTAGCTAGCAACTATTTTGAGTATAACTACCAGTCACAGCAGAGCCCACAAGGATCAAATTACTTTGACAAACCAGCTCAAAGCTTTAACTATCAGAAGAAGAAACAAAAGATTCACGACAGCGTAACTGCTAATAATAATCAAGCCGCACAACAGTACGCCAGCGCACCGATATCCAGACCCACTTACGAAGTAACAGAGACGACTGAAGCTGATAACTATTATACCCAATCATCACCCTCAGCATGGACACATTCATACGATAGTAATCTCAAAACGACGGAAGAAACTGTTACAAAACAATTATCTCCCGATTTAGGTTTCAGCAAACTTACAACGACCTATGTGCCCGATCTTCCCGAAGAATACGCCATAGTGACCGAAGCCGACAAAGGGTTTGAAAACTCTTTGAGCTACGATAACCAAGTCGAATCTCAAAGCAGGCGGCCTCTTGGCGACGACTTCGAACCGATCGGCAAGCACAAACTCAAGGATTACTATTACAAAGTGTCGACTCCAACGTATGAAGTACACGAGTACTCTTCACGAACGAAAAAACCCACTGAATCATCTAAAGTCACTTCACTGCCAGAAGTTACTACTACGAGTGTAAACAAAGAGAACACCAATGAAGCACCTGCTGATGCTTTGCCTACGCTTCCACCAAATAAACATTTTAGGCGACCATCTTCACCGGAACCTGTAGACAAGGATAGAATTCGTAAAAGGAATAAGAATAGGAGACGCCGTCCACCTCTAGCTAATATTAACCGTGAAGAATCTACCACTAGCACCGAAAAACAACAACATCATAGACCGAAATATGTTCAATCTACTTCGGAACAGCCACAGACTATCGAGCCTGAAGAAGTGCATACAATCCGACCGAGAATTCGGCCTACGCATTACAAGCCACAACCGAACTTGACTACTCCCAGTGTCACAACAGACTTTACAACAAGCGTAGTCCCAACAATTTCACCTACTGCACCCACAATAATCAAGAAAAAGCTTATCCGCCGACCTTTAGCCACAGAGCCTGATAAAATTGAAACTACAACTTTTTCACTTAAAGATTATGATACTAACAAAGAATCGCCGATAATGAAAATAGCAACCCGTCCTCAACATTCCAAATATAATTCAAATTATGAAACACCAGACTATAGCCACAAGCAAGACGAAAAAGATACTCCTACTAGTGACGTTGCAGTCAGCGTAAGCGAAAGTCTCAAAACAACATCCGAATCAGCAAAATCATTTGCATTTCACAAAGATGTCAAACCTATTGAAGCCAAATTAGAAACGACAACTGAATCAAATAGAGGTAGCAATGAAAATACAGAGAGTATGACTACAACACGTACTGTAACCACCGCTAAAATACTGCGACCGAGACTTAAGAACAAGTTTAATCGTCCCCGTTTCAGCGTAAAAGACTATAGAAACCGTTTAAGCTCAACCACTAGTACAACTGAAAAGTCTACGGAATCCACACCCAAATTAAGATACCCCCAAAGAAAAACATCAAACAATGACGGCGAACAACAAGAAACTACAACAGAGAGGAAAAAGTTTACTCCAAAAGATCCTAGACACAAACAGACAAATGACTCAGAAGTTAATGATGAACCCGAAAAAGATGTCCACGTATCCAGATATAGGCAAAGGCAGACGACAGTAGAAAACACAGATAGCACAACTACCCAAAAGATATCCTCTAGGATTCGAAATGGATCGCGTAAACCTAAACCCACTGAGGAAGTACCAGAAACTACGACGGTTCACACTAAAAGACCGTTGAGGAAGAAAATCAAAGACTCTGAAATAGGAGAATCTGTTCAGGACATTAGCGTAACCGAGACGACGGTGCACTACGACCACAGGAACGATATAACTTCGGAAAGGACTAGGTCAGAGAGTGCTATAATGAAGATAGCAGATAAGAAACATCATCAGGACCCTATAGAGCACTTGTTTGAACATTCTAAAAGGGTTTCAGACCTAACTCTTGCCGCAAGCAAGGACTATAACACGCCAGGGATGTTCAAAACAGTCGCTTCGAACAGCAGACGGATACCTAGCTACTTCACCATCGCCACAGATGACCCAATCTTACCGATAGAGGCATTCTTCCCCCAACTCAACCAAAAGAAGGAATCGTAAAGTTCCTAGACTCATATTATTAAGTTGCAAAACCAAATCTTTTCTTTCTGCCAAAGTATAAAACTTCAAATCAGTGGTGCTAACTGGCTGTTTTTGTATTGTAATAAATCACTTTTCGATAGATAGTAACGTGGTGTAAGAAATATTGTTTATTAAAGAATACATATAGTGTAAGCAATGAAGCTAGTTGACCCCCACAGTAATTCCTCAGTCAGAAAAAACTTTACAGCCTGATAAAGTATCAATAAATTAAAAGTATGGTATAAATTTCCAAAAATAATAATAATAGAAGGTTAGGTATTTTTTTAATGAAAGTCTTATTTCATTGATATCTTTTTTAAGAAAAATTCTCCGTCTAAACTTTCTTCGCCGGACATTTTCATCTAACGTATAAAAACAATAATATGAAATATCCAAAAAATATGTAAGCAGAAACACCAAATTTTAATAAAATAATTGGGGTGACTTGGACTGAAAAATTTCTCTGTGGAACTTTTTAACGGAATTATACCATTTTGCCAAGCGTACTCATGTTTGAAAAAAGTTTTGGATTTTTATCAAGTATCACATACTAGTATAAATAACTCATTTGGACTGAGAAATTTCTTGGTTCAGTATATAAACAGATTTGTATATTTAGGTATAAATATAAATACCTAACTTTTGAGTTTTTTTTGGATAATCATTTAAGACTTTATGAATCATGCTATTTTATAACCCAGCAAAGTTTCATCGACTGAGTTGTATGGGTCTCCATACAAAGAATCTGTTCATTGCCTACACTAATAATGGACATTTAAGGCACTTTCCTAACTCTTGCAAATTAATAGGTTTGCTAATTAATTTAGCAAGGGGTCAGAAATTATTATCTATCGAAAATTTGCAGTGACATCATATACCTATTTATTTATTTCCAGTGTAAGTAATTGACCTGAAGTTATGACTGTTATTTTTTATTACTTCATACGTTTGTGCTCATTTAATTTAGCTTGTAAGTGAATGTATAATAATATGACAAGAAGAATGAATGTTGGGTCTGCGTATATTGGTTCAAACGCGTAAAATTAGTGTGTTGTGAAACAGCTGAGTGCATGTAGAAATCACAAAACACAAGAAAGAGATTAGAGGAGCATAACACGCATTTAAGTAGTACATACTGAATAAAGCATGAAATTTTCCCTTTGCAGAAAGAACGGGCACTTGCTCTTTTTCATACAAACATGCACACTTCATGGTCATTTAAATAAAACTGTCAGTATAGGTATTTCTACAATAATATCAGAGTCAAATGTGTTGGATAAATGTTTGTTTCTCAGATAATCATTTGGAACAACTTTGAAAATCTTTTCCTATTACCAAACTTCCAAAAATGTAAAACATTACTTAGTTAAAACGATAGAATAGAACAATGTATGGAACGTGAACAAACTATCAATCTTTCGGCTGTGGGGAAATGGGGATGTGTGCGTTCTTATTTGAGGTTTTTATTCGAAAGACGAGTCTTTTAGCATTATAATAATGTAGAGAAATAACGAGAAGATGGCCTGATACAGAGAATGTGAAGTGAGCATATTTGTATGAAAATAAAGAAAGTGCCCGTTTTTGCAAAGGAGTGTTTCTAAAAAATATATTATTAACGCAAAGAAATTTAAAATCATACAAAAATAAAATGTATGGAGGGTTTGCTGTAATGAGCAGAGGTTTTTACACGCTAGAATAAGAAGGCCCACTTACTTATTCTAATGTCTTTCTTGTGTTCTGTGGTAGAAATAATAATTTTATTTATAAACTTAGGATTTTAATGTGTAAATAAATTACTTCTTTAACAGTATAGAACTTTATTTTATTTAACCTATAAATAATATGGAAAACTTAAATATAAGTCATAGTTACGCAGCGTTGGCTTCCGCTTCCATTTTGCCCATTTTCTGAATGCATTTGATTGCAGCTTGGTGGATACTCTTGTCTAAGGTATCTAAACAAAAGAAAAACAAAATTAATCTTTGCTCTAACTACGAATAGTCAGTAGGCTACTTGACAAATCAAATTAAGTATGAAATTTGATACATCGAATGAATATTTCCTTTAGTACTTGGCTTAGGAAAACTTAATATAGCGATATCATGAAATAAAAGTACAAGATGGATAGGTAAAATTAATTTGAAAATATATATTTTTATTTTTTATTTGAACTGATGAAAACACTATCGCCCATATTGTGACGTCATTGGATTGCTAAATTTGTAAACAAATAAACGTCACTGTCACTTTTGCTACGGGCGTATTCCACTTATCAAAGATCTTTGTCCAATATACGTTTGATCAAAGAATTTGAATGTCGAATGTAAACATTGAACGTCAAAGTCGTCCAATTTCTTTGAATTTGATCAATATATCAGATTGATTTGATCAGCATATTGGACAAAAATCTTTGATAAGTGGAACTAGGTACCCTAAGATAAGTAAACAACCATGACATGTCAAGTGGTTGGTTACAAATTTTATGACGTAAGAACATGGCGAAGAGCGTATTTACCGGTTAATAAAAAGCGAAATTTTATAATAAAGTTTTGTAGGTTTTTATGTTTTAAAATATTAATAAATACATTTTTTTGGTGTAATAGGACAATTATTATTAATCGTTTAGGATTAGGACACGAATAAAAAAAGGGTCAAGTAGCCTATTCATATTATACTCTGTCAGGCGCGGATACAAGGGGGGGAGGGCAATTGCACCCTGACACATATTTTTACCTAGGAACATAATTTTTTATTTCATCATTTTACCACGGGAAAGAAGCTAAGGTTGCCGCCGCCCCCTGGACCAAATTTGCCCCATACCCTCACCGGAATCCTGAATCTTCAATGTTGCATGGGTCCTATGACAGGTCATTTTCATGCAAGGCAAATCTTGTATCTGAACAAGAAATGTGGTTTTATTTTTTATCTAGCATAGTATGCTGCATAAAAAATGTTCTTGCGATTATTTTGAGTTTTATTCCAATAGCATAAAGAACTTTTTGCTTTGCACGAATGAGCTGTCGTAGGACCTATTCTACATAGAACAAAGTATAGCGCACAGTCGAAGCGTCAATCTATATTTAACATTGCAATCCCACCCTTATCTCCACAACGTAAGCGCTCGGAGGAGAGTATCAAGCTCAGTGAATGGAGCATCAGTTGGTGCGTCACATTGACTTATTTGATTAGACTTCTGTCGCCAGCGCGCAATGATAGCACAATTTGCCCGTGTCGCCTAACGTGTCGCCTCTCCTTGAACGAGCTCTAATGCACATATTTAGTCTGAGGCAAAACTCCGTCAAATTCGCGCGATGTGTTAATTTTCAGATTGACGCTTCGATGGGCATCGACTCAGCGCTGGCATTGAGTCAATATGAATTGACCCTAAACAACAAAGATTAAAATCTTATTGTAGCTTATAAAATACTTACATATCTTATGCTGACCCTTGATCGGGAATCTGAGCCTTAAACTTATAGGGTTAGAGCAGATGAACACGTATGGGCTGTCACTCTCTCCTTCGGGATACCTATATAAGAACAATTCCATTATTCTTTAAGACAGAAGATAAATTGATACTGGAATAAAGAATTTTAGAACTTCTGGAAGTCCGCCCGCCGAAAGCAGTTGCAAATCGCAAATTACAAAAAAGTAGTCTTCGAACGAAACAACTTCATTAATTTCATAATCGAGACAATAGGGTATTTTACTGTTGTTGAAATGTAGATATTTAATGATGACGTTAAAAAATATTGCAATTAAGAAGACCAAATGCGAAAAAATAATTTGAATCTGTTTTATAATAAAAGAATTACAGTCTGTTTGATTTTGACTATAGCTGTCTCTTTCTAAAACGAAATCTTCTATGGCGTGACTATGACGCTACTAACCCACTGACGTCACTAAGATAGCGTCCTGTCCTTGTCTAATTATAAAGTTTGAAGTCCTATATCTTTGAAAATATTCAAGATAATTCAAAATGTAAACTTGTTTTGTGTAGTTAATATTTTGAAAAACATTTTAAAGAAATAAAAAAAAAATCAGTAAAATACCGTATTGTATTATTGGTGCTGAGCATTATTAATATATTATTATATTTGAATTATCAATAAGAAACAGAAATACAGTTACAACTTACCATTGACATTGTTGAAGTGATAAAGAAATGTGGACAAAAATTTTAGTCCTTCGTACAACGGATACTTACTTCTTTTGATACTCTTCCTGAGGCAGGCAGTCCTCAACCGTGACGCAGCCAAGCAGGCAGCCGGTCGGGTAGAACGTCGGGAATTTCAATTGCTTATCTGGACAAAATATTAGATTTTTTAAATCTAGAATAGATTTTTTAGTATCGGTCAATATTTTAAGAAAACTTTATTATTTCCATTAATCAAACTCAACTGTTAAAAGTGGGTTTTTGGTGGCGCTATTGGATCATATGAGAACTTTATTTAACTAGTAGCTTTTATTTCTCGCGGAAATGTGATATTTTCCGGGATAAAAATTAGCCTACGTCACTCTCCAGCCCCCAAACTATGCCCATACCAAAAATCACGCTGATCTGTTGCTTCGTTTTGACGTGAAAGACAGACAAACACACAAACCACAAACATTTTCACATTTATAATATTAGGTCTACCTATATGAAATTGTCGTTTTCTATGGTGAAACTGTAGGAAGTTGGAATAATCATACAAAGATATTTGGGGATTTCTTAGACATGTGAACTCCGAATTCAACGAAACATTAAAGATATGTGGTCGTCCAAATCAAAAGGGACCTTAATGCGGCCGGCACATACGTCTTTATTGTCGTTATTTTGTTTTCGAACAACAGCAATAAAGGCGTAAGTGCCGAGCGCCACAAGGTCCCTTTTGATTTGGACGACCACATATGTTCAGACAACATTAATGTATCTATTGCTTATAATCAATCTCATTTAAAAACTGCCTTAGATTAAAAAATAAATCGGTTCCTAACAATCAAATTGACGACAACAAAAGCAGATACTTTGAAGCATTAAAAAAAAATTAGACGCGTGTTTAATTATTCTTTTTTAGATGTATTATCATTACAACATACTCTATTTTCGAAACTGACTATTAATTTTGATATATTGATAGTAATTAAAAAAATAGAGATCAATGAACATGTGAGAAAAAAACGGCAATCCCACCAAAACATCTAGTGAAAAAACTGGCCAACTCTCGCTGGAACCGCTCATTTCTTTATAAAAAGTGATGAAATCTCTCAGTAAAGCCAAGCCAACTCTTATGTTCCTTACTGCGATTTCTTAAATGATATAGTTAGGTTTTATTGTGTCCACCAAACCAACATGTAAGTAAGTAACAAAGTACGCCCAAGTAACCTAACCTAGTTAGGTTAGGTTACTTGGGCGTTACTTATAGATACTTTGTAGCCTGGAGAGGAACATAGGTTCCTTACTGCGATTTCTTAAATGATATAACTACAAAGTATCTATATCCAAAATTTCAGCTAAATCCGTTCAGCCATTTTTGCGTGATTGAGTAACAAACATCTAAACTTTCACATTTATAATATAAGTAGGAAGTAGGATAGTAGGACGAGCAGCTCCAGCGAGAGTTGGCCAGTTTGTTTACAGGATGTTTCTGATGGGATATCATATGTTTTTGCAGAAAGCTTAAATGATAAACACTTACCCGGGTAGAGCACCCTGTACTGGTTTTCCAGCGCGCTGACAATGGCCTGATCGGGCTGCTTGGCAGTGGACGCAATCCACAGCCGCCCGCGGTGACTGCTGTACCACGTGCGACCTTCGTGCCTAACAACAATAATAAACACTACATTAGAGCCACAGCCATCTCTATCGTCTTCTACAAGCCATGCGCATAAAGTTGGCAACGTAGTTTTAAGTGAACCGATTTGACACCGTTTGCACCGTTTGACAGGTAAACAGCGAGTAAACCTCGAGTACTGAATCCTATGGAGATGGCATATCTTCTATACATCTATACAAATAAATAAAATTGGAGTGTCTGTTTGTAACATTAAATAACCGCTTTTTACTACGTGCATATGATTAAATATACGGTACATATACCAAAATGACATGTTTTACAATTTTTGTCTGTCTGTCTGTTTGTTCCGGCTAATCTCTGAAACGGCTGGACCGATTAATACTACAATTAGAAGAAGTTCAAACTTGAATTCCAAGATTTTTTTACATTGTGACTTAGTTACACCTCACTTTTTCGTAGGTATGCCACCTCCATAGGATTTAGTACTCAGAGGAGTAAATCGGTTCACAGCAATGTTGCCGTTCCGTATCATAGCATGGCTTGTAGAAGACGATAGAGACGGCTGTGTTAGAGCCCATCAAAGTTTCTCTAAAGTTTTCGAGCGTACAATTTCGGGGCATAGACATAAAAATAAAAAAATCAGGATAACTATAAATATAATAAATAACATTATTCAATCACAAAACTATTTAAGGCCTAAACAGACGGCGGACTTTTGTCCGCCGACATAACCTAAAAGTGGAAACATTTGCTGCGAATGCAACGTAAACAACGAAGATTGTTCTGTCCATTATGCTCCTGCCACCTTGCTAGATCTTTACGAATCAAATAAACGTCATATGCATTGAGTTCGTGGCGAAAATTACCACTTTTTAAGTTAGTCCGGCGGACAAAAGTCTGTCGTCTGATTAGGCCTTTAAGCTGACTTTGGAAAAGAAGGTACTTAATGAATTCACTCGTGTTTTTAAACAAATTTCAATTGAAAAAATTCCGACACTGAACTGCCACGATAAGTATGAAAAGGAAAGTCACTACAGTGCAATGGTGTAACTCACATCTTGATCCCGTCCACCAGTAGCGAGGCCCATGGCTGGTGCATGGAAATGCAGCGGCCGGCGTCGCCCATTTCTTGCAGCTGGGCGTCTTGCACTCGCGCCCCTGGGCCTAAGCCGATTACGGCTGAAGCGTAGCCTGGTATTTCCACTGAAGAATCGAACTGTTGTAAAATAAAAAGGTGTTGTTTAGTAAAACGACATAAATGTGGCGAGATTGGGAAAATGGCGGAGTTACAGTAATAATGGGGGCAAGTTAGTACAAGGTTGGGGGAAGATTGGGTATGGGGGCAAATGAGGTGACGCATGATTGAGAAAAAAATGGTTAGGTTTGTAGAAGAATGGGCTGAGATTGTGGAGAAATGTGGTGAGTTTGATGCACGAGATGGAAAGATTGGCGTCATATGGGGTATGGTTGGGGAGAAATTGTAAGCTACGGACAATGGCGTGATCAAAATATGTGTGTGGCTTGAATAAATAGTGAGCCTGTTAATAAATTACAAATTCTACCTGCAACAGTTGCGCGTTGACGCCGGGTGCAACGTCTCTGTCAGCCGCGCCGCCCGCGAATATAGCGTGGTTGAAGAACTTGGCCTCGCCACTGTTGCGCGACATGTCCGCGATCTTCTGCTCGTCCACGTCGTAGTCTATGGTGTTGTCTTCTACCACTTGACGACCTATAAAACCGTTTAATTTTTAAAAAACATGGCACACTTGTCACACTTTGATGTCTCTGATACTACATAGTTGTTATTAAAAGGAAGGTGCTTGATTCACTGC
This sequence comes from Crambus lathoniellus, assembly GCA_949710035.1. NCBI lineage: Eukaryota > Metazoa > Arthropoda > Insecta > Lepidoptera > Crambidae > Crambus > Crambus lathoniellus. Next base: position 21,076,252 of record OX453314.1, on the reverse strand, counting down.
GTAAAGAAACCAACTTATTTCCAAGTAACTAAAAAACGGAATGAGCATTTTAACAGAAAAAAAAATGTTATAGACAGTGTCAAATTTGCGCAAATTGTAAACGAAAAATTGTCCAGCCTATGGCGTTAAAGTAGTTGCTATTATCGACCTAATGGAAAAAGATATAAGGCTCACCCGCGAAGTCTAAGTTCTTTATCTAGTTTGTAGCGATGAAATAGGCGCTATTATGGACCTTATGGCTTGACTATAGATTTAAGGCTCACCCGCCAAGTCAAAGACTAATCCGCGAAGTCAAAGGTCTTCTTTTTAGTGTGCCGCGAGGCGTACCTTTTGTCGCGTTAAAATAATCGCTGTTATCAACCTTATGGCTATAGAGATAAGGCTCACCGGCTAAGTCAAAGGTCATCTTCTTAGTGAGGCGCGAGGCGTGCTTCTTGTCATTTAATGAGCGCTGGTATTTGCCCAACTTGTCACGTTCCGCAGCGCTCAGCCACACGCTGCCCGCGTTGAAGTAGTCGCTATTATGGACCTTACATCAATAGATAAAAAACTCACCAGCAAAGTTGAAGGTCATCTTCTTAGTGATGCGCGAGGCATGTTTCTTGTCATGTAATGAGCGCTGGTACTTGTCCAGTTTGTCGCGTTCCGCAGCGCTCAGCCACAAGCTGCCCGCGTTGAAGTAGTCGCTAATATGGACCTTACATCAATAGATAAAAAACTCACCAGCAAAGTTGAAGGTCATCTTCTTAGTGACGCGCGAGGCGTGCTTCTTGTCATGCAATGAGCGCTGGTACTTGTTCAGTTTGTCGCGTTCCGCAGCGCTTAGCCAAACGCTGCCAACGTTGAATTAGTCGCTATTATGGACCTTATGGCATAGACATAAGGCTCACCGGCGAAGTCGAAGATCATCTTCTTAGTAAGGCGCGAGGCGTGCTTTATGTCATGCAATGAACGCTGGTACTTGCCCAACTTGTCGCGTTCCGCAGCGCTCAGCCAAACGCTGCCCGCGTTGAAATAGTCGCTATTATGGACCTTACTTCAATAGATATAAGACTCACCAGCGAAGACAAAGGTCATCTTCTTAATTAGGCGCGAGGCGTGCTTCTTGTTTTGCAATGAGCGCTGGTACTTGTCCAGTTTGTCGCGTTCCGCAGCGCTCAGCCAAATGCTGCCGCATTAAAGTGGTCGCTATTATGGACCTTAAGACAATAGATAAAAGGCTCACCCGCGAAGCGAAAAGATCATCTTCTTAGTAAGGCGCGAGGCGTGCTTCTTCTCATGCAATGAGCGCTGGTACTTATCCAGTTTGTCACGTTCCGCAGCGCTCAGCCAACCGCTGCCAGCGTTGAATTAGTCGCTATTATAGACCTTAAGACAATAGATATAAGGCTCACCAGCGAAGTCAAAGGTCATCTTCTTAGTGAGGCGCGAAGCGTGCTTCTTGTCATTTAATGAGCGCTGGTATTTGCCCAACTTGTCACGTTCCGCAGCGCTCAGCCACACGCTGCCCGCGTTGAAGTAGTCGCTATTATGGACCTTATACATCAATAGATATAAGACTCACCCGCGAAGTCGAACGTCATCTTCTTAGTGATGCACGAGGCGTGCTTCTTGTCATTTAATGAGCGCTGGTATTTGCCCAACTTTTCGCATTCCGCAGCGCTCAGCCACACGCTGCCCGCGTTGAAATAGTTGCTATTATGGACCTTAAATCAATAGATATAAAACTCACCAGCGAAGTCAAAGGTCATCTTCTTAGTGATGCGCGAGGCGTGTTTCTTGTCATGCAATGAGCGCTGGTACTTATCCAGTTTGTCACGTTCCGCAGCGCTCAGCCACACGCTGCCCGCGTTGAAATAGTCGCTATCGTCGTCCGTTACGCGCGTTCGCTTCTCACTATATAAACGATAGCATACATAGTTTAAAGTTTAAAATAAGTTGAAATATTAATACCATTGAATCATGAGCACGATCCACCCTAAGTTTATTTTCTAACCAGTTAAAGTTAAGTTTTTTAACTTAACGTAAGTTAGTATTTAATAGATATTTATATTCAAAAAGGTCGCAATAATTGTCACTGACTTTTATAGTTTTGACCAAGATTCAATTGGTTTCACTGGACGACTCGCGTATATCCATACCTGGTCCGATCAAACTCTAGAAGTCGGTTCCGGTGCGTCATAGCTGCCTCCCAGCCCTGGGGCCGACTTCGTTCCATCAGAGTCTCCATAAGCTTCGCACTAGCTTTTGTTTTAGCATTCAGCTCCTTCTGCTCCTCAGGAGTGCATACCTGTTACACGCAGATGCCTTATTTTGGCTGAGATCGCACCGCTAAGGGGCTGTCCATTAATCACGTGAGGCCGAAAGGGGGGATGGGGGGGTCCGGGAAAAATCACCAAGTACCACAATCACATAGTAAAAAAGCCTCAAAATGTGTCACCAGGGAGAGGGGGGGGGTTTAAAAAGTTGGTAAAAACATCACGTGATTAATGGACAGCCCCTAAGGACCATCCCACACGAATCACAACCACAACACTTGGGCGGGGCGCATTTTGTATTGGAAATAAATAGTACAATTCAGACGTAAGTACCACATTTTGCAGTCATTATCGACCGCGTGGGTGATACCGGCCACAACACAACCACCAGCGATGCTGCAAACTAGCGGCTGGCCACTTCCAAATCACAACTACTAGCGACAGCGACATTATGTCGCACAATCACGACACAACTGCAAAAAGTTGCATCGACACTATTCACATGTAACCACATTTTGTCGCTGCGATGTGGTGTGGTTGTGGTACTTGTGGTGCGGTTGTGTTGTGGTTCGTGTGGGTGGGTCGACACTAAGGCCCAAAACATACATACGAACATACATGCGAACGCCCAAAACATACATAAATGGAAGCGAAGGGCCGCGAAGGGCCGCGAACAGCCGCGACCTCGGACATCAACGAGCGACGGTTCGTCTGTCACTCGATGTACTTGCGCGTTACTCTCGCTCGTATCGAAATCCATAGAAGTTAGATCCGCAAAAGAGCTAAAATATATACGATAGAAAGAGATGCAACGTCTGGCCGTTCGTAAACTTCGTAATGGGGAGAAACGGACAAAGCTTTTTGTAGGTGGCATTTTTGTGATTGGAGTCCACTTTCTACCTAATCTGTGGGATAAAAATGTACTCTTTGGTCGATGATTGGTTAAAAGCAAGGAATTTATAAGTACTACGTACAACAGGAAGGTGCACTCCGTATTTTTGTGTATTTAAAAATACACTTTAATATTAAGAGATAAGGTTTATATTTCAATACAAAATGTCAACGGTCCAGCTGAGACCGCAAGAATGAGGTGAGGGTGTCCCTTTCTCTGAAATTGCCAGCACTCTTAAATAAAAGGTTTAGTAGATTTATGGTTCACAACTATCGTTATAAAAATTAAATTTCGTAAAATTTCCGCTTCGTATTACTTTTAGTCAATAGAAAACATCGCATATTAATGTAGGTATTACCGTATTAAGCATAAAAATGTATCAGGTCGTTTAAGTTTTTTATGGCTTATCATAGAAAAGAATTTGAATGATAGATTTCAGAATGTTAAAGTAGCAACATTACAAGCCGAATGACGTTTTCTGACGTTTTCCGTCTTCGTTGTGTCAAGTTCGCAATTCGCTCGTCGCCGCCCGCCGCCCGTCGCGCATGTTCGTGGCCGCCGTAATGGGATGGAGTGAGATAAACTGACCTCGTTCTTACTATCAAAAATCACAATAATGAGACGTTACCCACACCAGCGTCACCGGACCGACAGTCTAAGGTGGTTCCCCATAGTGAAAGTATGATCGGTGCCCAACAGTCGTCACCCTCACGCCAGCCTCCGCCTTTGCAGATAGCGAGTGATTTATGCCCGTCCTCTGCTAACGGGGACCCAGCTCCCGTAAATAACAAACCGGTTTACTCATCGCAGCGCAAGACAATAGCCGATATTGCTCGCACGGGCGAATGGAAGGAACATAAGCCAAACGACGACGAGTGGATCACTGTACAGAGGAGAAAATTAAGAAATCAGTTCTTAAGTAACACGGGAAAAGCTAATGTCGCCGCTAATGATAAGTTCCGTGCAGCCGAAATAAGTGTGCCTATTTATATTTATAATGTAGCAAAAGACATTTGCACTACGGACATTTCGGACTACATTTTGAAGAAAACTAATATAAATGTAAAGGTACAACTACAAAATGTGAAGGTCAACAAACAATATGACTCATACAAAATATATGTTCCCAATCATAAAATGAAATTATTTTTGCAAGAAGATTTTTGGCCCGACGGAATTTCGTTTCGTCGATTTATTGAATTCGGCAGTAGAAAGCAGAACAAAAGTGCGAATGAATAATGGATAAGAAAACAAAGTTTATTAGTTTCAATTGTAAAGGAGTAGCTCGCTCTGTGAACTGTGTGAGGAAGTTATGTCAAAATGCCGATGTCGTCGCTTTGCAGGAGACGTGGCTTTTTCCGCATGATGTACCTTTCCTGGACGGTATAGACCCCAGCTTTGCCTACACTGGAAAATCAGCGATGGACACCAGTGCCGGAATAATCAGGGGTCGGCCTTACGGTGGAGTGGCCTTGCTGTGGCGTAAGAACTTGTTCCAGTCAGTTAGTGTGATAACGTGTCAAAGTGCGCGCTTAGTTGCAATAAAAGCTAGCCTCTCAAATCGTGATATGATAATGTTCAGTACACCCCTGCCTATACCGCGGAATCAGCTGGCGCAGTGGAAGATTTATCATGAGTAGACTCCGGACAAGAACTAGGTTTCAGCGGGGATGTAACTGAACAATTGGACTGCGATACACAGCGACTTAATTTAAATTGTGAAGTAAGGTGAATTTTACATACGGTCTGTGCTGTAGAAAGTCCCTGGGCTGCGGAGAGAGGGGGCGCGCCCCCCTGGTAAATCCTTCTTCTGGTAGACCTTACCAATTCGTCACCTTACTCACAAAACCAACACAACACAACGGTCCCAAGACACTGGGCGCTTCAGCACTACACGATAACACACGCGGGGCTTGCTTATCAAGATATATTGTCCCGACAACAACGCGTGTGGTAGAAAGTTGTCTTTCAAAAGCATCCGCGACCGGCCACTCCAGAGATGGCGTCAAAATCCTGGTCGTGCAACACGGGATCAGATAGATAATTTAAGATTCAAATCAAGCTCGATATGCCAGGCATATTCAACGCGAGCGGTTTTTAACAATTCAGCAAAATTAATCCGACATTTTTCTTGCAAGAATTCCAATCAAGTGTGACTGTCAACTTCAAGTGACAGCCAAACGTCAATTTGACGTGACATTAGAGACGCGTTCAGAAACGTCGATCTTTTCCGAACATCCCCCCGCCCCGGACCGTTAAGAACGGTACGTCAATCTACGGGTAATCGGGAGAGCCCACTAACTGCTCTCTTCAAAACCGAATCTCGAACCAAAACCTCAGCAAAACGAGGAACTCCGTCAGTTCCGGGGTAGAGTTTAACAATGCGCCCCCTTCGCCAACATAGGGGCGGCAGGTTAGCATCCTTAATCAACACGAGGTCGCCAGTCTGGGGTGGGGTGGTTTTATCTGTCCACTTCACGCGCTGTTGTAGGATATGCAAATACTCCATCGACCAACGTGCCCAGAAGTTTTGGGACATCTGTTTCAAAAGTTGGTATCGCGACAAACGATGGGATCCTACATCCTGAATCGGATATTCAGGCAAAGCCAAAAGGGGCTGTCCGATCAAGAAATGACCTGGGGTCAACGCTTCCAGGTCATTCGGGTCCGAAGACAACGGGCACAAGGGTCGCGAGTTGAGGACGGCCTCAATTTTACAAAATACCGTATCAAGTTCCTCAAACGTGAGAATAGTTTCTCCAATCACGCGACGCAAGTGTGTCTTGGCAGCCTTTACACAAGCTTCAAAAATTCCTCCCCAGGTCGGACAAGCTGGAGGGCTAAACTTCCAGATTATCCCACGCCGGGAGAGGGTGGTTCCAATGTCTATTATATTATCAACAAAAAACTTAACTACTTCCTTAAGATAATTACACGTCCCCTTATAATTAGTACCACAATCGGAACGTATCAATGTCGGCAGTCCTCTACGGGAAACAAATCTGCTCAAGGCGGCGACAAAGGCTTCGGTAGACAATTCCGAGACAATTTCCAAATGGACAGCCTTGGTGGACAAACACACAAACACGCACAAGTACGCCTTATAGGTTTTAGCATTACGCAGTCTCGAAGCCTTTACAGTAAAGGGACCGGCGAAGTCGGTGGCGACTCCGGCAAAAGCTCTACATTCCGTGACGCGATCAGCAGGCAAATCACCCATCTGGGGCTGCATGGTCGCGGCCTTCAATCGATAACAAGGCAGGCAACGGAAAACCACAGTGCGAATGGCTCGACGAGCAGACAAAATCCAAAATTCACGCTGCAAAATGGCCAACAAAGCATTACAGCCAGCATGTTGTGCATTCACATGGCGATCTGTTATTATCAGTTGAGTCAAATGTCCGGCTTTAGGTAACAAAAGGGGGTGACGAGCTCCATACGGCAGGTTCGCATTTCGAAGTCTTCCGCCGACTCGCAAAAGCCCACTCTCGTCCAGGAAGGGATTCAATCGCGATACCGCGCCCTTCAACTTGCGACGGCCTAAACGCAAAATTTCAATCTCGGACTCAAAACTATCAGCTTGTACTCTCCGGACCCAAAACAAGAGCGCGTCCCTACGCTCGTCCGGAGTGAGAACCGACGAATCACGCCTCGCGCGTGGGTTTCTGCAATTGTACACAAAACGTCTGATCCAAGCGGTAACACCAAGCAGCTTCTGTAAGGAGCTGTACCGATCCAACAACAAATCCTTTTCCCCGGCGGGGTTAGTCTCCAGGACGCATGCCCGCATATCAGGAACGGCTACGTTCGACAACGCTGGAGAGGGCGGCCACTCCGACTCAGGCCGCATCAACCACTGTGGGCCCCACCAGAGGGGGTGGTTAATTAGGGTTGGGGCTGCACAACCCCGAGACGCACAATCCGCGGGATTCATGGTTCCCGGCACGTGTCTCCAAATCAACTCGATGTCGGAATTACAAATCTGCGACACTCGATTGGCCACAAACACGTCCAAGGTGTGCGCCGGAGCCTTCAACCAACAAAGGACGACCTGACTGTCCGTCCAAGCATAAACCTCTTGTATCTTAATAGATCGACCTAATGTGAGCCATACGTGGTTCAACAAACGCATTAGGAGGGCAGCTCCACACAATTCCAACCTCGGGGTCGTATGACGAGTCCGAAGGGGAGCGACTTTGCTTTTCGCTATCACCAGATGCACAGCAACAACTCCGTCAACAGTAACGGTGCGGAGGTACACGGCCGCAGCAAATCCACGTTCGGAGGCATCGGAAAAGCCGTGAAGAGTAACTTTACAATTTTCAGAAGGGAGGAATAGCCTCGGCAAATGCACTTCATTAATCTCGGGGAGGGATGAAACGAAGCTCGACCAATCTCGGAGTAACTCGTCCGAGAGGGGTTCATCCCACGACACACCCGAAGCCCATAACCGTTGCAAGAAACACTTGGCCATAAACAGCACGGGGCAAATCCACCCATTGGGGTCAAAGGTACGTGCGACAGTAGACAATACTAAACGCTTGGTCCAGACTTTCGGTGGTCGTAAATCCACACAATACGTGAAAGTGTCAGAGACCGGTTTGTACTGTACGCCAAGGACGGTCACCACATGGGGATTATCAACATTTTCGAATAGGTGGGGGTCCTGCTGGTGCTCTTCGGGCAAACCTACCAGTACATCAGGCGAGTTGGATATCCATTTCCTCAACTCGTAACCTCCCGACTTCAAAAGGGCGGTGAGTTCGTCTCTCAGGACAATCGCCTCTGAGACAGATGAGGCGCCCGTGCAAATGTCATCCACATAGACGTCACTGGCCAAAATGGCGGAGGCGCGAGGGTATCTCAAGCGCTCCTTCTCGGCCAACTCCAACAAAGAACGAATCGCAACAAACGGGCTCGAAGCCAAACCGTACGTATTCGTATTCAATTCATAAATCAACAAGGGGTCCCTAGGACTCTCTCTCCACAAAATCAATTGGTACCTCCTATCCTCTGGATGGATGACCGTTTGTCTGAACATCATCCGGATGTCAGTCATAAATACAATTTGGTGCCGCCGGAAGTTGGTCAAAATGTCTGAGATCTCCGTGTGCAGCTTGGGACCTACATGCAGACACTGGTTCAAGGACGCTCCAGTAGAGGTGGGAGCCGAACCGTCAAAGACCACCCGAATCTTTCCGGATTTCAAAACGGCGTGGTGCGGCAAAAAGAAGTGCTCAACGGAGCGCCAATCCAAATCGCTCACAGACATGTGCCCTAACTCCTCATACTCCCGCATGAATTCAACATACTTCTGGCGGAAGACCGGATCCTTGCTCATGCGACGCTCCATCGCCACTAGCCTACGTTCCGCTAGCGGTCGGGATTCGCCCAGAGGAGGTCGGCCGGCACGAAAGGGGAGACGGGTGATCAAACGACCAGAGCGGAGGCGACCAGTGTTATTCTGGTAATACAACTCGCATTCATCCGCTACTGGGTCGACCCGCGGGGCTGGTGGAGGTTCCTCAACCTCCCAAAACTTCTGCACCACTTCGGAGAGAGACACATTAAAAACAAGACCGCGATCCTCATCAAGGGAATCCAAAACGCGGCGAGCAGGGCCCATCACAACTGTACCGAGTGTCGTCTGCAGAGCTACCAAGCCATCTGGCTGCAAAACTCGCTTCCCCGTCAACAAAACTCGCCCCAGGACATCGGCTCCAAGGAGAGCATCAATCGGGCCTGGGCGGAAGAAATTTGGATCGGCGAGTGGGGAATCAGACACCAAAGACAACATACTCGGTCCCAAGTCAACTGAAGGTTGACGGCCAACAACTGTGTCCAACACAATCGCCGAGGTCTTAATGCCTGGCGTGGACTTATTACGTGATGTAAATGTGAAGTCAACATGCCCTAACAACCCGGGGACTTTCACATCGCCAACACCTCTCACGCCTTCCGTGTGGGGGTGCACCTTGAGGCCCAACCGCCTAACTAACCAAGATGACACAACACACCCCTGAGCACCGGAATCCAACAAGGCGCGAACTTCCACAAGGTCGCCATTCAATCCCCTGACAAGCACAGAGGCCGTGGGCAACAAAACGGTCTCTGGAGGGGTGGCTACAATCGACCGTAAACACGTTGATTGCTAGTATGTGGGGTCCCCAGACGTCCCCCCATGGTAAGGGGGTCGCTCATAGCGATCCAGTGGGTCCCATTCTCCCACATACTGCCTACGTCCACTTCGCCCGGTATCAGGCGGGTTATATCTCCCGGCCCCTTGAAGACGGGGCGGGCGCCGCTCCAAACGCGGGTATTCGGCGAGCGGCGGCGAGAATCGGTGCCTAGCATCCACCGTGTACGTCGCCCCATAGTCGCGGGGGCACGGTGACCGATTTTCAGAAGGGGGGTCCCGGGGACCCCCGGCTGTGCGAGGCTCAACACGTTGCGGGGGGCTTCTACGACCTCCCGCAACGCTCGCAAAATCGAACCCCCTAGTTGGGGACCGATTTCCCATGGGGGGGTCCGTGGGACCCCCGCCCGTGCGAGGCTCAAAACGTCGCGGGGGGCCTCTACGACCTCCGGCAACGCTCGCATAACTCATCCCCATCCTTGGGGATCGGTTTCCCATGGGGGGGTCCCTGGGACCCCCGCCCGTTTGAGGGTCCAAACGTGGCGGAGAGCGTCTGGGGCCACTCTGGTGGCCACTAGAACTGCTGCGGGATGCAAACACCGCGGGGGGTCCGAGACCCCCACCCATACGCGGTGATCCTGCAGCGACGCGCTGCGGCGCTCCGCCGCCCTCTGGGCTGTTCATGCAGAGGAGGGGATGGTGGTTGCCCTTACAAAAGCGGCATGGGTGCGCTTGGGTACATTCGCGCTGCATGTGCAGGCCCAAGCACGAGTAGCACCATGTCCGTTGTCGCGCGATCGCTCGACGGCCTTGGACGCGCTGGTCGAGGAACTTATCACAACGGGTCGTGCTGTGACCCGGTTCCCGACAGTACAAGCAGCGGGCGGTCTCCTGGACGGCGGCATAGCGGCCGGGCGCGCGAGGGGCCATACGCCCCCTACGGGGGGGTCCGGTGGGGGATCTACTCTGTGGCACAGGTCGTTCGGGTCCCATAGGAAGTCTCCTTCCAGGAACGTCAAGAGGTCCGAGAAGGGTGGCAGATAAGTCGCACTATCCCCACCATACTGCTGCTCAAAACGGACCTTAACAGAGTCCGGCAACTTTCCCAGGACAATGTGCAGTAACAAAAACGACCACTGCTCCACTGGGAGTTTTAAGTTTTTTAATGCGTTGTATGCAACCAACAGCGGATTCAACAAAGCCACTCTCAAGTGCATCACGCGGGGTAAATTCAAAATGGCGGCAACATGGTTGTCCGCCAGACGTCGTACGTTCTGGTACCGACGGGCAATCAAATCCCTAGCAATAGGGTAGTTTTCATCCGAGGGGGCCAAATGTTGAACCGATTCAAGGGCCTCCCCTTCCAACACGGATAACAGGTAGGCCAACTTCTGGCCCTGGGTCAAATCGTCCCGGGCATGTACAAGACTATCAAAAATATTAATAAAGCCCTCCCAGTCCTCTAGACGACCAGCAAAGCGCCTTAAGTCTAAGGGGGCCAATCTAGCAAAGAGAGGGGGCATACTCTTAGATGTGACCGGGGACGGGCTCGGATCATTCTCTCTTGCCACTTGCAAAGGTCGAGCCACCTGAGTAATTCTGTCCGCAAAATCATAACACTGGTCCACATCCAAACCGACTTCTTGTCGCATTTCCCCATCGGCTTCAACAGTCCTTTCCAAAAATAAGGCATACTGTTCATCAACAACCGCCAAACGTACGGGCAGATCTACGTATCTGTTCAACAAGGCCTCCGTCCTATCCGGTCGATCCAACAATGCGACCGCAGAAGCTAACCACCGTAACTCAGAACGTATTTTGGCTTTAGCAGAGGAGGCCGTCATTGTAACGTCACAAATTTATCAACAAAAACAACAAATTCAAAATATTCACTATAACACAAAATCTCCAATATTTGGAGGTTATTACTAACCACAAAATTCCAATATTACAACAACAAAGTATTTATAATGACACAAACTCTTAAATATTTGGAGGTTATCAGAAAACAACAAAACTCACTGACTATTGAAATTCACTCAAAATCACTGACTATTGAAATTCACTTGGATATCAACACAACAACAAGTTAATTTTAATTATTTCAAAGCACAAGTTTCAATGAGTTTCAATGTGTAAACAATGTCCCAAATCATTTAAGTTTCACTAAGTATTGAGTGCAAACTTATTAGCTAACCTTTTATTAGCTATTATTTTAGCAACAAACTTGTCAATATTCACAACTCAAATTTGCTAACAAACTAAATAATAATTATTATGAGCAAAGAAAGGCATCTGTTTACATTTTGGAACTTCAATACATGACAATTAATTACAAGACATGGAACCAATAACAAAGGAATGCCCTTTACTTTTCAAATGCAAGTTAATTACCATTTACAAGTACACAAGTACAAATTAATCTAGTCCGGACCAGATGGTCATCAAACGGCACTGATTAATAGACAAAATTTTGGCGTGGGCCTCTCAGGCCTTCAAGCTACGCTCTTGCTACCAAGAAATGTTCAGTACACCCCTGCCTATACCGCGGAATCAGCTGACGCAGTGGAAGATTTATCATGAGTAGACTCCGGACAAGAACTAGGTTTCAGCGGGGATGTAACTGAACAATTGGACTGCGATACACAGCGACTTAATTTAAATTGTGAAGTAAGGTGAATTTTACATACGGTCTGTGCTGTAGAAAGTCCCTGGGCTGCGGAGAGAGGGGGCGCGCCCCCCTGGTAAATCCTTCTTCTGGTAGACCTTACCAATTCGTCACCTTACTCACAAAACCAACACAACACAACGGTCCCAAGACACTGGGCGCTTCAGCACTACACGATAACACACGCGGGGCTTGCTTATCAAGATATATTGTCCCGACAACAACGCGTGTGGTAGAAAGTTGTCTTTCAAAAGCATCCGCGACCGGCCACTCCAGAGATGGCGTCAAAATCCTGGTCGTGCAACACGGGATCAGATAGATAATTTAAGATTCAATTCAAGCTCGATATGCCAGGCATATTCAACGCGAGCGGTTTTTAACAATTCAGCAAAATTAATCCGACATTTTTCTTGCAAGAATTCCAATCAAGTGTGACTGTCAACTTCAAGTGACAGCCAAATGTCAATTTGACGTGACATTAGAGACGCGTTCAGAAACGTCGATCTTTTCCGAACAGATAATATTTTCGTTATACATGCCTACGGATTCTAATGACAACCTTACGGAGTTCACAGATTGTCTTAGTGAAATTAGTGCAATAATTGAAGGTAACAATGCAGAGTCCGTTGTTATACTTGGAGATTTCAACGCCCACCCCGGTGAGTTATTTCACTCTGAACTTTTGGACTTTTGTGATGAGCAGTCATGGTCGTGCGTAGACTTATTGTTATTGCCGAAAGAAACTTATACGTTTGTAAGCGAGGCGCACGGTTGCCGACGATGGCTCGACCACTGTGTCACATCAGCTGCCGCGGCCCGTGCCGTTACTGGGGCTGAAGTGTTAATTGACGTATACTGGTCGGACCATATGCCATTGTTAATTGAATTTAATTTAGACTTAATTAGACCTAAAACAGAATTTTGTAAAATTAAACAAAACAAAGCAATTTGGGGCCACAGGGATGCTACTCAGATACTTAAATACCATGAAATTTGTCATTCAAAATTAAAAGATATAGACTTTCCGTCGGAACTGAGTAATTGCTGTGACAAACTTTGTGATAATAAGAAACATAGTTTAATAATAGATGACCTTTATTCTAAAATTGTAACTATACTTACTAATGCTGCCGAAACTACGAATATCAGTAAATCTGGAGGGTATCCTAGGCCCGTGGTAGGATGGAACACGCATGTCTTGGGCGCTCATAGGGAGGCTAAGCTTAACTTTGAAATCTGGAAACTATATGGTAGCCCCAATAGTGGTTATTATTATAACAACATGATTAACTCTAGAAAAATTTTCAAGTCCAAGTTACGGTGGTGTCAGAAAAATGAGAATAAAATCAGAATGGATATTCTAGCCCAGCACCATAAAGATAATAATTTTGTAAAATTTTGGAAGGCCACAAACAAAATTAATCCTAAGTCGAGTCTACCCGTGAGCGTGGCTGGCGTGCGTGATCCAAAAGATATTTCTAACGTGTTCCGTAGTCACTTCCGGGTTGAATCTCCTCTGGATTCTGCCCCAGCATCGTCATTGCATGCGCCCGTTACCACCCCGGAGCGTACAGTAACCTTCTCCACTAACGAAGTTAGAACTGCTATTAAAAGCATGGTGAGAGGAAAGACACCCGGATTTGATGGTCTTAGCGTGGAGCATCTTCAGCATGCAGGCGTCCACCTCCCCAGAGTTCTTACTATGATATTTAATTTCTGCATGGGACATTCCCACCTGCCGCGCGATATGATGAGGACTATTGTTTCGCCAATTGTAAAGGATAAGACCGGTGACAGTTCGGATCTGAACAACTATAGACCGATATCTCTTGCAACAATAACTGCAAAGGTGCTGGACAGATTGCTTGATCGGCAGCTTGACAATTATCTTAAATTGCACGACGCGCAGTTTGGCTTTAAGCCCGACCTGTCTACTGAGAGTGCAATTCTGTCGCTTAAGCATACTGTACAGTACTATTCAGAGAGGAAAACGCCGGTCTATGCTTGCTACCTGGATCTCTCTAAGGCCTTTGACCTTGTCTCATACACTAAGCTGTGGGACAAGCTTAACGCGTCCAGCGTGCCTGATGAGGTAGTGTCCTTGTTTAAATATTGGTATCATAATCAAATAAATCAAGTAAGATGGGCGGGTTCTCACTCAGATGAGTACAAACTTAACTGTGGTGTGAGACAAGGAGGAATAACATCACCTAAACTGTTTAATTTGTACATTGATCAGTTGATTGTTGAGCTCAGCAACACCCAAGTTGGCTGTCATATAGACGGAGTCTGTATTAATAATATCAGTTACGCTGATGACATTGTGTTGCTGAGCCCATCGATCGCTGCATTAAGGCGACTGCTCAGTATCTGTGAGAGATACGCGGCGGCCCATGGACTCAGGTACAATGCGAAGAAGAGCAAGCTCATGGTTTTTAAAGCAGGCACCAAATGTTACTCTAATGTGCCACCAGTACTATTGTCGGGATCTCCTCTCTGCCAAGTTACAGCGTTTAAGTATCTGGGTCACTGGGTCACTGCGGATCTTAAGGATGATTTAGACATCGAACGGGAGCGGAGGGCGTTGGCTGTCCGATGCAATATGCTGGCTCGCAGATTTGCACTGTGTAATAACGAGGTAAAGGTGACGTTGTTTAAAGCATTCTGTCAGTCCTTTTACACATGCAGTCTTTGGGTCAGTTATACGCAGAGGGCGTATAACGCCCTTCGCGTCCAATCCAACAATGCGCTCAGGATGTTGTTGCGGCTGCCGCGATATTGCAGCGCATCGGCAATGTTTGCGGAGGCGCGGATTGACGGTTTCCACGCCATTATTCGAAAGCGTTGCGCCTCTATGCTAGCACGCGTACGAGCCAGTCGCCACACTATCCTGGGCACTATCGCTGACAGGTGGGACTGTCCTATTCTACAGCACTGGATTAGCCTGCATGTTGCCCAGTAGCCACCAACCGTTTTAATATTTTTTAATAATGTCGCTTTCTTGTATATTTGATTTCTCACAAATTTTGCAAATGATTTTATTGTATCAATTACCTACCTAATTATTTATTTATGTTTTTAATAATTTAATTTTTGTTGATTTAATTTTTATTATTGATGATTTTAATTTAATTTAATTTAATTTATTTGAATAGTTTTATTGTAATAATACTTATTTTAAAATTTTAACTCTTGTAGCTGTGATAATAATTGATTTGTAGTAATCTGACATCTTCTATAAAATTATTGTATTTAACTAAACTAACATATTTTTAAGTCGCTACTAACAATAATGGATCTTTGTTATCTGGAAAAATAAATTACTTACTTACTTACTTACTTACTATCTCATTAGGACCGTTTTTTAGCAGCAGTGCACCTTCCTGTTGTATTATAAATTCCTTGGTTAAAAGATTTCATCGATTTTGACAGCTGTTATTATTGTTTGTTATTGTGTGTGACGTTATCACCTACGCCTTCTGTCGTGAGAAAAAGTTAGTTATCCTCCGCATTAGCGCCGTACGAGCTGAATTTCACTTTATTGCGTTGTAATTAGAGTTGATATTAATTTTAATGGTTTAGCGGAGTGAAGCTTCTGTACCTGTGTACTATTATTTATTATGTGCCGTTGGTCCGCCCTCCCGAATCCACGCGCCTTGTATCGGCACGCAACAATACTCGTCTTTTTGCGTATGCATTTAAAGTTGAAAATTATTATACACTGAAAGTTGGCGCGTGGCGGCCCGGTATAGATTAGCCTAAGGCAACTGCGGCGCGTAGAGGCGGCGACGGTGATTTCGTGAAAAGAATTACATATAAACACATGTCGGTGACTGCGCTGCAGAAAAGACAAATAAACTTCGCTTTATTTGTTCTTATCGTTGCTGTCGCGTCGCTGTCGCCGTGTCAGTGCGGCTTCGGCCTTAAGGTCTGCTAAGATATGCCAAGTTATGTTTTTTGTTATGCTGTGCCAAAATAAGAAATACTAAGTGATTTCTGGTAAGGTTCAAGTATTAGATAAGTCATTAGAAGTATTAAGTGGGCGGGGCGCACGTGGTAAACAATTTGCTCTAAGCAGCAAACCCCCTGTACATTTTACATTTGTACAAATTATGAAATTCTTCAAGTTGTCATGGAGAATAGGTTGTTTTCGATGCCATTCTTAATTCAGCACAGAATGCGTGGTATGCTCCAGTAAACTCTTTCTAGTGTTTTGTTCTTCATTTACAAAAGTTTCAGATAATTGTCTTTTGACAAAACTAAGATATGGCTAGTTATGGCGAGTTATGGCTGCCATTAACGTTCAAGTAATTTGATCAAACAGGCTGGTTCAAACAGTTTGATCAAATTGTCATGAATGTCTGTGGTAAAATTTTATCAAATGAGTAATGAAACGGCTTGCAAAAACTGAATTTTCGTATTTTTATTTGACCAAACAGATTGAACTAGCCTGATTCATCAAAATACTTGAACGTCTATGGCGGCTATTACTTACCAAGTTTCCACAGAAGAGACATGGCCCAGAGCCTTCCTGCTTACACACTACCCGGCCGCAGTACAAGCAGTTGTTGATCAGCTCATGTTTGGAAGCTTGACAGTCGCAACGGTGGCGCCCTGAGAATACCAATGTTTAAGATTTAATACATCAGACGACATCACTAAAATAGATTAATCTATTTCATAATAGACGAAAAATCAAGCAAGCTGGCAAGTTTCTTGCGCCCATTCTTCTTGTCAGTTAAAAAAGTCTTGAATGGGTGGTAGGAAAATATTGACGATTCATAAGTACATATTTATTATGTCTAAGTGAATAAAGAATATTTTTATCTTATCTTATCTTATCAAAAGTTTATCACATGAAAAATTATGTTGCAGTTTTTAACTTGAAGACATTGGATAAACAAAGTACAAGTGTGCGATTTGTACATATCATTGAAAAATGGAAAATGAAGTAAGTATTTAGAAAAAATCGAGCCATCTCACAAAAAAAATTACATTCAATTTTTCTACTTCATTTTCCATTTTTCAATAATAAAAATTGCATTGTGAATGCAAAAAAACTAAAAATTAAAATAACTTGTACATATCATTTTTAAAAAAACAACAATGAAAAATTTAAAACATTTTTGCTAAATAATGTTAATAAAAATACCTTTTATCAAAACTACTTGAGCATTCTTCCCTTCTTGGGAATAAAGATTGACATATTTAGTTTTCTTCTTTGATTTAGTTTCAGGATCCACAGTTTGAATCTCAGGAGGTGCCTCCTCAACTGATACAAAGTCCTGCTGCTTCTGTTGCTTATTTTTTGAAATTTTCTTCTTCTGTTTTGGCAAAGAGTTTCCTGTTAAAAAAATATGATATTGAAATAGATAATAAGTTTAAATGAAAATTAAGATCTGTGGAGGATACACATATGATAAAAAGGTAAAAGAAATAAGTATTTTTCATACATAATTCATACAAAAATTGATAAAATTACAGTCGTGCAGAATTGCAGATATCAAGTATATGCCTTTGTAAAGGTTAAGAGTATAGCAAAGAAGGTGCAGGACTTAGAAAATCAGAACAGTGACCAGAAACAGACTGTGACCAGAATACCATTTGCAAAGAGAAATGGTATGTTGTCAGTGCGGCCCTTTGCTACAACTGTACACGTAGCATGACAAACCTGAGAAGAGTCTTGTCTACCTCGAAAGTCTATAATTGACAACAGAACAATTGGTTTGTCTACGATGGAATGTCATTTTTGACGTTTCAAAATAGACAAAATCTTTCTCAAGTTCATCATGATACCCATGCAAGACCAATTTAGACAAGGAGCTGAATAAAAGTAAAATTGTAGTTGTCATCAGTGCTGTTGTCCGTGCTCCCCTTTGCTACACCTGCAAGCGTAGCATGACAAACCCGAGAAGAGTTTTGTCTACCTCGAAAGTCTATACTTAATTGACAACAGAGCAATTGGTTTGTATATTTCAAAATACTTAGACAAAATCTTTCTCAATTTCATCATGATACCCGTGCAAGACCAATAAATTTAGACAAAGGGCTGTATAAAAGTAAATATTATAGTAATCAAAAAAACAAATTATTTTAAGATAAAGTAAACATACCCCTTGAAGGAAACTTCCGTTTTGATAGCTCTGCCACAAAGTTCTTATGCTGAGGATTATCAAAGTCAAGCAAAGTTTTCAAATACTCCTTTAAATCACCCTCGTTTTCAATGGACAGAACGTAACTGTAAAAGGTTGGTAAAGGCATTTGTTTATAAATTGTTATAAAACATTGTGCAATAAAAAAATTTACAATACAAGTAAGCAATTTATTATACCGTATCAAATCTTCAGGTACTTCAAAGTCTAATATTCTTGATAAGCCTTCTGCTATCCATTGTTCCATGTTTATGAATAATAAGAAGTTACCTATTCTATAGAATAATCACACAATTTATTTCCAGGGCCACAAATTTACTAGGTAGGTACTCCAGTCCAGACGCTCCAGCGGCTCCAGGTTATATTTATATACAAACAAACAAAGGTACTTTGTGGGTTCCAGCCTCCAGCATAGAGCACAAATTATATAGACTAATATACGGATTTATTTTTTGATTTATTTATATTATTAGCCAGCCAGGCCGGCCACCAGCTGTTTTTTTTTACAGACAGTACAGCCAGTGCTGCCAATAAAATAATCATTCCCCGCTCTCTTTGATTAATTTCTTACAAATTCCTTTAAATATATATTTTAGGAATAAAAACATTGTTTTTATCGCAAAACATGCAACTTACCGTCATGTTTTTAACAGTAGCTGCACTTTTTAACAGGTTTTCCATAATTTTATTGAAAATTTCAACAGGTACATACGCGTCAAGAAAACATTTAAATACTTTTAAATGAAGGAGCAGAGGTAATTTGTATATAAAAATTGTTAGTATCGTATTAAATAAAAAAATATCCTGGTTCCCCGAAATTCCCCGATTTTTGTCATTCCCCGCGCTCTCCCCGCGTCAACCCTCAATTCCCCGAAAATCGGGGATTTTTTCCGCAGCAGTGACAGCACGACAACAGCAGCACAGTAGAGACCATAGATGTATTATTCCTGTAGATGGATCACAAAAATATGCTATAACTCACCCATCCTTTACCCTTTCTAACACTATCAAATCGTCATAAGATAGAAAGAGACATACATGTCAATCAGGGACCGTACTCTGAAACGCTAATCCGAAACTTCGGTTAGCCCCGCCCCTATCACTCGATTCCGTCATGACTCGAGTGTGAGAGGGACGGGGCTATCCGAAGTTTCGGATTTGCGTTTCAGAGTAGGCCCCCTGTTGCGTCGCAATTAGTGAATGTCTCCATTTTGACTATGCAATGCTAGATGATGATGATGCAATGATAGTGCTGTGGTTTTTTTTATAACAAGTTATCGATAAAAAGTTTAAAAATAATTTGAATGCAATGCGATACATAAAATTACAATGCATATGTATATCATCATCATCATCATCATCATGTCAGCCGAACGACGCCCACTGCTGGGCATAGGCCTCCCCCAAGGATCTCCACAGCGATAGGTCCAGCGTTAAACGCATCCAGCGGCTTCCCGCGATCTCGACCAGATCGTCGGTCCACCTTGTAGGGGGCCTGCCCACGGAACGTCATCCGAATGTATATATCGCAGGCGTATTGTTTATTTCACCGTATTACATAGCAACTAGCTGTATTGGAAAACAGCACCGCATTTTAATGCGGCGGATTCAAGAAAAGAGAAAGTTGTTCAGTTTCTTGGTCTAAGCAAGCCCTTTAATTTTTAATCAGTGCCAAATATGAAGTACCTAGGTACTATAATATACTTGAGGATATCGATGGCTCATTGGTACGCGCATTCTGCATCCGATGGTTGATGTTAAGCAACATTCGTTGCGGTTGGACATCTGAATGGTGACCCAAAACTTTATTATCTCGGTCTCCTCTGTGCTTCGGAAGGCACGTTAAGCCGTTGGTCCCGGTTGCATTATCAGTCGTTGGCACCCTCACCCACCAATCCGCATTGGCTTCGCGTGGTGGGTTATGGCACTTATGGCCCGTTCTACCTGTGGTGTTTTCATGCACAGGGAAGGCCTATAGCCTAGCAGTGAGGACATTGATATGATAATGATGATAATTATACTATTTATACTAGGAGGTATAGTCGTAAAACTGAACGATATTTCTAATCAATTTATTAAATTACATAATCTGCTGAATGATATCAAGTAAAAAATACAGATTTCACGCAAAGAACAATGGCTATTATAGCCCTGATATTTTTTAGATTGTATAATAATAAATGCTATTGGATAAAATAGCTAAAAAATCAACAAATCGAACCATGCTATTTATGTTCCCATTCAAGGCCAACAACAAAAAATACATTATTGTGTTTTCTTCATAAAATAGTGACAAAGTTAAGGATTATGAACGCACTCTAAAGGTCAAAGTGTTCCGATTGTGTTCCGTTACACTTTTGATCTTTATTCGATAATGTGATGCTTATAACTTCTGCTTCAAACAATGATTTCATATTAATTCTAGGAAGCATCACCATTACATGAAATACATTTAACATTTTTTTAAGACTTAATAACACAATATCTTATCATTTATTTTCTGAACGACTAAACTCAACAACTATGCTACCTAAAACGGGACGTATTGTTGATCTGACAGGTGTCATATTGCTTTGTATCGATACATCGTATCGTAATGTATCGCAACTGATCGTATCGATATACAATATATTATATCGTATGCCTTTGCATCAGTATTGAAAATATCGTATCGAAAATATCGTTATGCATTTTTTTTATAAATAGTAACTCGTAGTTCAAATGTAGGATTGTTTTTAAACTATAACAATTAATTGGTTACCCATACCAACCAGTACCATATTATTATAAAGCCTCTTTAATTCTTTATGCTGTCTTTTTAAGTGAACTAGCAAATACGTAGAATTGCCTTTAGTTTTTACCATGTTTTTACATGCTATGGACATGACAGCGTCACGTCAAAAGCCGTCTTAAACATAAATGAGATTTCTAACCTCAAAACTTTAAGTGTTGTTTTTAGACTTCCTTGGCCTTTAATGAAAAATCTGACTTCAGACCCATAAACAGTTTTATATAGCGATTACATTTTGATATCAAGAGGAATTATACACGCCAAATCATTGACAGGATTTCAAATGTATGGACAGTGGCCATTGTTCTTTTTATACTCTTAATGTATTCAATTTTTTAAGTATAAATCCACAATTTGCTTTAATAAGCGCATCGGGCATATTCTTGTTTGTTGCGAAGGTCTCCAATCGTCGCCTTTTCTTACGTTTCTTATTCACGTTTCCTTTACATCGACGGCGGCGCGGGGCGGTGGGAAATCTGTTTAAAATTGAGAAATATTACGTTTAAATACAAAATTGTTAACACTACAATTTTATCGATATTACATAATAAAATCGGTCTACAACACTATCAGGTTGGTCAAATGTCAAAAAATCCCAATTGGCTTTAAATTATATATTTTTAGCCTAAAAACACCCGATTTTCTTCAACCAAGTCAATGTTAAACTGTATATACACGTACAGCAATTTAATTTTTGCAAATACGGACCAGTAAGCTATAAAAATGTGTTCGCAAAAACACAAAACAATGAGTGTGACTTACCTCTGAAATGATATGTGTTCATTATTCTCTTTCAAAACACTCACTCTGCTTGAATAACCGGGAACAGTATAGGCCATTCTTAACAAACAACAGATTTACCGCACCACACCATCAAATCTTTCTTAATTTTTGTACAAAAAATGCTTTTCTTTCTGAAGCATTTGTTAACCAGCTGGTTAACAAACAAATATGACGTTTACTTTCAAGTGGCGCGCAGCTCATTAAGATACACACGTTGGGCTATTGTTATCTCTTTTTAACACACGACATGTGGCCATTTGAGAGACGAGAGTCGATTATAGAAGGAATTGTTCATTTTCTTATGCTCCATCTACAGGAATAATACATCTATGGTAGAGACAGAACAAATCCAGTGCTGCCAATAAAAAAATCTCCATTCCCCGCATCAGTTTTGCCAATTCCCCGATATTCCCCGCTCTCTTTGATTAATTTCTCACAAATTCCTTTAAATGATATTTTTGGAATGAAAACACTGCTTTTATCGCAAAACAAGCAACTTACCTACATGTTTTTTAACAGTAGCTGCACTTTTTAACAGGTTTTCCTTAATTTTATTGAAAACTAGCCTTCCGCCCGCGGCTTCGCCCGCGTGTACTACACGACGTTATCCCGCGGGAAGGTGATATTTTTCAGGAATAAAATGTAGCCTATGTCCTTTCTCAGGCTCTAGACTATATCTGTACCAAAATTCATACAAATCGGTTCAGTAGTTTAGGTGTGATTGTGTAACACACAGACAGACAGAGACGCATTTATAATATAATAAAGTAAAAAATAAAGTAAGGAAGTAAGGAAGTAAGGATTTCAACCGGTACATAGGCGTCAAGAAAACATTTAAATAGGTACTTTTAAATGAAGGGTAGAGTTAATTTGTATTTTCAATGACAACCAAGGATGCGTTCAGAACTACCAAATACCTACAAAAATCGTTAGCATTGTATTAAATAAAAAAAATATCATGGTTCCCCGAAATTCCCCGATTTTTGTCATTCCCCGCGCTCTCCCCGCGTCAACCCTCAATTCCCCGAAAAGCGGGGACTGACAAATAAGCTGGACATTGACGATCAGTTTTGTCCTAAAACTGTGGCGTAAAACTGCGGCGTCACTCGGGTCACTCCAAATGGTTTTAAGCCAACTAGATTTCCCCACTGACTGGCGTGACGCCGGCTCTTCAGTTTTCGACCGGCCGGGCTGTTGAAAGACGTGTACTCATCGTGTACTACCTATTTTTGTCAAGAAAAAAAAGGATTCTGATTCCGAATAAGAAATAGAACTAAATATTTTAAGCATCTACATGTTGCCGTTATTAATATCGAGCAAAACACAGGAAAAAAATCACGCTTGTTATAGGGGAACCCTCCTTAAATATGAACTTTTTATTTTAATTATTTATTTTATTATTTTTATTATTTTTATTATCTATTTTATTTTAGTTAAGTATTTATTTTTAAAGTGAGTACCTATAAGTACAACTAAATATTCTGAAAATACTTAAAACGTCTACCTATTGCCATTATTAATATCGAGCAAAAAACGGCAAAAAATCACGTTTACTTTATTGGAGCCCCCCTTCAATATTAATTTTATTCTGTTTTGTTTTTAGTACCTATTTGTTGTTATAGCGGCAATAGAAATACATCATCTGTTAAACAATAATTGTCTAGCTATCACGGTTCATGTTATATAGCCTGGTGACAGACAGACAGACGGACAACGGAGTCTTAGTAATAGGGTCCCGTTTTTACCCTTTATACCAAAAACTATACGCAGCACCACCGCAGCACGCTCGACCACCGCACCACCGCGGGCGGGCGCAGCGATCGAACTGACGCGATTGCGTGGCGCGTCGTCAGTTAAAACTCTGGAGTGACGATTCGACATTCACGATCAAATTTTGGATTGACGCCGGAGTTTGTTTTACGCCACAGTTTTAGGAAAATTTGACCGTCAATGGCCAGCTATACAGACAGAACAGAATAAGAGTGCATTCCGAGTCACGCTTATCGCGCTGACTTGCGCACCGATCCGAATCACCGTTGACGTGACATACACTCAGCGGCACGGATTTTAACCCAAACTTTGTTTTTGAGTTTACACAAAATAGAACTTATATTTTTTAAACTTCCGTTTCGGTTTCAAACCTTATTTAATGCTGATTGTTTTAGGCAGTATCATGGGAAAAAAAATGCAAGCTGTCAATGCCAGTTTCAAAACTTTCGGCGGGAAACGGTTTCCCGGAAAATTATTGCTAAGTACTGGTAAGTTTAATTTTAGTTAAATTAAATTTAATGCTAATAGCGTGGGTTTAATTGATTTTTTTTTGTTTTGAATTGAATTTTTATCATTTTTAGAATTACAATATGTCGCTTACTCCTGCACAAGTTGCTCAAGCTGTCGCTTTAATCGACGAGGGCCTGACTCAGCGCCAAGTGGCCGCAAGATTAAATGTTGCACGTTCCAACTTGAAATATGCCGTAAAACGATACCGCGAGACTGGCCTGTACACAAGGAGACCAGGCAGTGGTGGGGTAAGATGCACATCTGCCCGCGATGACCGTTTTGTCGTGTTGCAAGTACAGCGAAATCGCTTCCTCACTGCTGTTGAGATGAGGCAGAGTCTGCAAATGGTTCGAAATGTAAACGTCAGTGAGCGCACGATTAGAAGAAGATTAGAGGAAGTCGATTTACATGCTTGTAGGCCAGCCCGAGCTCCAAAGCTCGAGAGGTATCATCGAGTAGCACGCCTTCGGTTTGCACGAGAGCACGCTAACTGGATTTTGGAGGACTGGTGCAAAGTTTTGTTTACGGGCGAAAGTAGAGTGACTTTGAGAGCTCCAGATGGTCGCGAGCGCGTGTATAGGAGACGTGGCGAACGGTTTCTCCCAATAACTACCCGACAGACAGAAAGTTTTCATGGAGGCTCGGTTATGGTATGGGGTGGCATGGCATAAGTTCCGACGCTCGTACAGAGTTGGTTATTGTGGAAGGACGAGAAAATGCAGCACGTTACATCGAAGAGATTCTTCAAGAACACGTTGTGCCATACGTGGACTTCATCGAAGCCGATTTTTTTTTACTAATGCACGATAATGCTCGTGCACACACTGCACAGAGCGTGGAAAACTACCTTGCAGAAGTTGGCATTCGCAAACTACAGTGGCCAGCTCGAAGCCCGGACATGAACCCAATAGAACATGTCTGGGACATGCTAAAACGTAGGGTCAAAGCTAGCCCCAACCCACCACAGAACCTTCTTGCACTAAAATTAGCTTTGGTAGCTGCTTGGGATGAAATCCCACAAATGGAGATTAAAAACATAATCCACAGCATGCCAGAACGCATGCAGGCAGTTATTAGAGCAAGAGGTGGTAATACACGATATTAATTTCTGTCTGGCTCTTTTTTTATTTAATTTTTAATGTTTGATTTAAAATTATAGAAAAATATTTAATGTATGATTTTTATTGAATACCCAATCGAACCATGATTTTGTCATGAAAATAAGCTTTGATACCAAAAAAAAGACTACTTAAATCAAAGAATAACGGTAGAAATGAAAACACATAAAATAAGAAAAAATATGTTATGTAAATTTTGATTAAACCGAAAAATAAAGTTTGGGTTAAATTCCGTGCCCCTAAGGTCCGGTTGCTCGTACATTTAACTTTTGTCAAAATTGACAAAAGTTAAAATTTAACTGATGTCAATTTTGACATCGGTAAAAGAAAAATACGTTGGTTATCTTAGGGTTAATAGTGTTGTCTCTACTATTTTATTAACCTTCCCTTAATTACTAATGTCAAAATTTAAACCATCCCTACCCTGTCGGTTATTTTGACCGCCGTTAAATCTGTAATTTGACTGCTCGTTAAAGTAACCGCTGCTTCAACAACGCTATTTAAATTTGACCGCCGGTTAATTTTACTTTAACCATAATTTAACCCTAACCAAGCTTCGAGCAACCGGACCTTAGTGTATTATTATACAGGGCGTCCCAAAACTATGCCACTTGGAGGGAAAGTACCTTAAATACTGAAGATATCAAATTTTACTGAAAGGAGACTTCATTTTTTATTTTAACAAGAAAACGAACTGCATTCAAGGAATTTTAAATAATCGCCTGTCTGAACTGGGAATCGAACCCGCTGAATGTGACAAAAAATATTTCTTTAATTTTATTGTATCGATGCGATGGAAAGGCTTAATTACCTAAGCATTTTTCTTCTAAGTATCATAGCATCTTAAATTAAAGGAAGTCTATGAAATTTTACATTTAATGTTGAATAACAAGTTTTTTGTAGCGTTATGGATAGGGCATGCAAAACCGGCTCCGGTTCCTTATTTTTAAAACCCGGGTTTTAGCCGAGTCAGAACCGGGTACCCGGGTATTAACCGGGTTTTTTTCGGATGTAAGAAGTTTTTTTATTATGTAAATTTATTTACTTCTCTAATAAAAATACATTAAGGGGAATTCGGCAGATTGGAATTACGTGATGATGCGTCAGTACTTTGCATCTTTTCCTTGATGGCAATGCTGCTTTTCTTCAGAGGAACCGTCGAAATGCGCTGACGCTGTCACCGAGATCATACTTCGGGGTATGAAATATTACATCCCATACTCCGATGTTCTCTCGAGCGGTAACGCTAGCCCCTGGTTCAATGCTGACTGGCGTAGCGCCGAAGTGCAGAAGGATTTAGCTTTTTAGCTTGGGCTGATGCTCGAGCGCGCTAATCGCCGGAAACTCACACTCTCAAGAAAGCTTATAAAGGGTTTTTCAATAGGAACGCTCGAACTTTAAAAGTTGATAGCGGCCATCTTGCAAATTTATTCGTGACATTTCACCATGGAACATTGTGGTTCCAACAGGACGGCGCCACTTGCCATACTGCACGGGAAACATTAAGTTTATTGGATGAGAAGTTTGAAGGCTTCGTTATCTCGCGTGGTGGTGACATCAACTGGCCACTGAGATCGTGTGATATAACACTGCTCGATTACTTTCTGTGGGTCTTCGTGAAATCATGAGTCTATGCTGACAAATCACAGACAATTGCTGCCCTGAAGGCCAACATAACTCGCGTAATTCTTGAGATTGAGCCCCATTTATGCGAAAATGTCCTCCAAAATTGTCCACCTGGATACACCACCTTCAGCGGAATCGCGGTGGTCATTTGGCTGAAATTATATTCCATAAATAATGCCATCAAATGCTCTTTAAAGTAAAATAAAAATTGTGGCAATATCACTTAAACGGGTTGTTATATTCCATTTCAAAGTTCGAAAATCCCTATAAAACCAAGTCGCCAAGTCTAGTAAACGAATGTTGCGCAGGGCACGTTTTGACTTCATCGGCCGCATTGAAGCTTTAAGCTTACTTGCCACCCACTCACCTGGAAGTACAGAGTTTTGGTTTCTAGCCAAAGCTGCCGAATTAGATTCTGCCGCCCTTCTTTTCCACCTCTGCTGAAACCTGATAGATCGCTTGCTCATACTGCGACTGAGAAAACAAACTTGTGTGTCTCTCTCTTTGTAGAAAGTTGGCACCTTGATGTCGGTAACAAAGTTTCACCTATGAGTCCTCGTCCATAGAGGAGATATACAGATAAAGAGGTACTCAAAGCTCAAGCTATAGTGGTTCAGATGGTATCCCAGCAATTGTTCTGCACAATTGTGCACCTGAATTGTCTCCTGTGTTATCTCACCTGTACCGCCTCTAACTTGAGACTGGACTAGTACCCCAATCGTGGAAACTTGCAAAACGTGGAAGCTTGCCTGTGCCCAAAAAGGGCAGCTGTGCCGACCCTTCCAAGTACAGGCCAATTTCAGTCACAACCGTATTCTGTGGGCCGTGTCTCTTGGGCCGTCTCCTCGAAGACAACGACCTCCTCAAAGACCGCAAATTTTGGTTTTCGCCGTGGTCGGTCGACTAGAGATCTTCTTGTGTATGCCACCCATCTATGGAGTGAAACGATAGAGAAACATGGCGTATCCCTTGCCGTATCGCTCAACATATCCAAAGCCTTTGGTAAGGTCTGGCAGCCTTTTAAGTAAGCTTCCCTCATACGGTATCGTTGATAGCCTTTGCACTTGGATTGCTGACTTCCTCCATAATCGCCTAATCCGAGTTGTGGTGGACGGTCAATCATCCGACCCAAAAGCCACAGATTGATGAAGGTGTTTTGCAAGGATCTGTCTTGTCTGCGACACTGTTCCTTCTGCATATTAATGACCTGCTGGTGAACAATACTATCGGGTATGCAGATGACACCAACATACATAACTAGCAGATATATCTCAACTGCAAGGGCTACCAATGGTTTTATCAAAAGTCATTGTATTATTAAATTTGTGGTGTGTTTGGAGTGAGTATCGCTCTGTAACTGTACCTAACATTAACTGGTTTTATTATTAGTGAAAGTCATAAGTGCTAGCTTTTATGCTATACTTCCTCTTAAATACGTATTAAGGTTTTTAAATGACTAAATATTATGCTTAATTAGTCATGTTTTATCTGGAACTGGAATATTATCACGTCCCATTTCTTATCACATAAAACCCGGTTAAACCCGGTTCCCATTCCTTACAACCGGTTCTAGCCGAACTTCCAAATACCCGGGTTATCCCGGGTTTTCTAGAACCGGGAAAACCCGGTTGCATGCCCTAGTTATGGATAGCCTTTTCTGTGACTGTCGTGCGTGCTCAATCAAAACAACTGACCTTAACATTTCAATATTATTACTAACGAGTGAAGATTGGAGCAATTATACCTAATTTCCCTATCATAAGTGTTTGATAAAGTTATAATGTGTTAAGTAATATCACCTCGATTGGTTTAAAAATGTTTGAATAATTTGGTGCAGTCTATTCCACCGTGTGGTCGTGGTCGTGGGACGCCCCCTCAGGGCGCTCTCAGGGCGTCCAATGACTATGTCACATCGTGGCATAGACCGCACCAAATACTGTAGATAGAAAATTTTGTTAAAATAGGACTTTATTTTTATTTAAATAACAATACGAACTGCATTCAAAGATTTTTAAATAAAAGCATGTCCGAACCGAGAATCGGACCCGCAGCAAATTATCCAAACTTTTTTAAACATATGGAGGTGGTGTTACTTATTACATTATACGTTTATGAAACACTTATGATAAGGAAATTATCTTCACTCATTAGTAGGTAATATATTCAAATGTTAGAGTCAGTTGTTTTGAGCACGACATTCACAGAAAAGGCTACCCATACCCATAACGCTGCACAAACTTGTATATGTTAACATTAAATGTTAAATTTCGTAGTTTTCTTGTTGTTTAAGAAGCTATGTTACATAATAGAAATGTTTAGGTATAATTGAGCTTTTCGATCTTTTTTAAACACTAGCCTAAGTATGATGTGATGTAAATGTACTGTGTGGTGTGACCATCAATAGTATTGTGAAAAAAGTACATATTTCTTGTAGCTAGGGTGTAAAAAAGCACTACAACTGAAATACAATTGAAACACGATTGAGACACGATTGTGACTTAACGTTAGCAGACTTGGCCCCCTGGTAGCGATTTATCGATATTGGTATCGACATTTAATTTAGATGCCTAAATATCGATACTTTATATTAACTGTATTGCTATGATACCTACTGGTACTAAAATATCGGTATATCACCTGCCTGGGGGGCTACCGCGTAACTTTATGGATATGAACTTTATACATTTTTTAGAACTTTCAGTCAATTTTATAGAATAACTAGCCTGTCAGTTCAATCAGTTCCCTGTTTAGTGACGTCGGGTATAACAATAGCTGGCTAGCTGATTATCGATATTTATATTGATATTTAATGGGTGCTTCTTCGAGTAAGGCATTCTTTAGTGACTTTCGTGGCAAATTTCAAATCCAATATTTTTTCTAATTTGACATCAGACTCTTAAAATATACGTAAAAGTAATACTTTTTATAGAAGAGGCACCTCGGAGAGTGATATACTTACAGAGATAACCGAGGTTAAAAAAGAGGCCACGCAAATCACAAAATACCCCCACGAAAATGAAAATTGTAATTTACCTTTCTCAAATGAGTTACTTAATGGTACTTTATATTGAAAAAAGTTATTGTGTTATCATAAGGTAATAAAATAGGTAGATTACCAAGGCAGAAATGGTTTTTTTTGAGAATCAGTCCAAAAAACCTACCTAGTTAATGTGACCTGTGTAATTATACCTAAACCTATTTGTTTCGTACATATTAATGTCGAAAATCAATATTTTATAGTAATCGCGGTACAAACATTCAATCGTCAAAAAATGCGGTATGGAATGCGAATGGAATGCGGGTGTAAAAGAATTGGTAGGAATGCGGGATTAGGTAGGTTACGGACGTGGACGGTGGTGGGTGGAGGAAAGGCACTTACTTGGTCCAGCAGCAGCTCGCCAACACTCGAAATGGCAACCGGGCGTCGTCGCCTGCGCGTCACGCACGGTCTGCGTGATCAGACGTGAACGGCCACAAACACGGCGATTTACACCGTCCTTTCGTCACTTATTTACGAATGCACGTAACACTGAATATTATGGGATACGCGGGTGCGGTTATAGGAGTTTCGCGGAGTGACAAATTATAGTGTGTTGATGTCACCGTAGTTCACATAAGACTACTGTCCTTGCACTGAATGCATCGGCCGCCGTTGGCCGGCGAGCAGAGCGATGTGCCTTTTTGTTAGGATATTGGCGGGTAGGAAGGAATAAAATTATGATGAAATGATCGCGGCGGCAACATTTCCCCCGCCCTTAAAGGGTCACCTTTAAAAAAAGAGTAATAAGTTCAAGGGAAACAAATCACTGCCTACGTAAATACATAATGATATGAGAATAAAAACGCGGAACAAAAACCTATTTAATAAGGTATACTACATTAAACTAAGCGGAGAGTAATGCACTTATAAAACTAACTAAACTATAGCGTATGCGGCTGACAAACAATTATTATTGATTTGGTATTGGACATAAACGAACAACTGGGCGAAGGTAACTCCCCTTGGAAGTCTTAACAGTCACAACCCTAGTTGTTCCATCCTTGGAAGGATGTACCTTCTCTACTATAGCTAAAGGCCACGAAAAGGGCGGCGCGTTTTCTGTAACGATCACTACCACCGTGCCTACAGCTATCGAAGCGGTCGGCGTGTTCCATTTGGCGCGCGACTGCAGCTTGTGTAAGTATTCGGACCGCCAGCGACGCCAGAACGACTGGACGATACTATCTAGCAGCGAGTGACGCTGATGTAGGTCACGGGGGTGCACCTCGGCTACCGGTATGGAGGACAGAGGAACTGTGTTCAGAAAATGCGCCGGCGTTAAAGCAGACGGCTCTGCGGGGTCGGTACTCATCGCAGTAAGCGGGCGCGAGTTTACTAGTGCTTCGATTTGCGCGAGCACTGTTATAAGCTCTTCATAGGAGAGTATCTGCTCACCTATAACTTTGAATAAATGCGTTTTTACAATTTTAACGATGCTTTCCCAACAACCACCGAAGTGTGGGGACGCGGGTGGAATAAATTTCCAGTCTATGCGGTTTTCAGAAAGTTCGACTTCCAAATGTGGGCGCAATTCATCTAAGAATTTATAGAAATCACGAAGGTATGAACTGGCTCCCACGAAGCAAGTGCCGTTGTCCGTATACATGCACTTCACGGGACCGCGACGTGACAAGAAACGCTTCAGCGCAGCCAAAAAACTGACTGTACTTAAGTCAGTCGCGACCTCGATGTGAGTGGCGCGAGTTGTCATGTATGTGAAGATGCAAAGCCAAGCCTTGCGGCTTTTGACTCCACGACCACGCACAGGAGTGTACTGCAGAGGGCCAGCATAATCGCATCCCGTCATTTGGAAAGGTTTATCTACTTGGTTGACGCGGTGGCTGGGCAAATCAGCCATGAGAGGAAACTGAGGACGTGGTTTTGCTCTAAAGCAAGTGTTACATTTATTTATGCGGTGTCGAATCAAGCCGCGAGTGGAAAGTATCCAGAACCTTTGGCGGAGCAAAGCCATGAGAAGTTCTGGGCCTGCATGTAAATGCTTTTTATGATAAAAATCGACCAAAATGTCAACAAAATGACCACGACGCGGCAAGATCACAGGGTGTTTGCATGTGTAATCTTCGGCGGAGTTAGACAGACGTCCACCGACGCGGATAAGGCCGTCTTTATCTAAGAATGGTCTTAGCTTATTGAAAGCAGGCGAACAAGGTTTGTCAGTCTGCAAACTAGCAAGCTCGTTAGAGAAATGTACTTGTTGTACAGCGCGGATGATATTGACTTCAGCAAACTCTAAATCCGAACTTGATATGGAGCTGCCTTGCGGTAATTTCTTGATGAATTTAAACACATAAACAATTGAACGTAATAACTTAGACAATGATGAAAAGCGATGCATAAGCGAGTAAAGCGGCGAATCATTGTCGTTAGAGACGACCACGTGAACGTTAGTGCGTTGTTCAGGTGCGTCGTCGTTTGAGTGCTTGCAGTCATCGTTATATTGCCATCCGGATGGGTCACTTGCAGCCCATGGAGGCCCATTATACCAAAGCGGGTGATTTATTATTTTACTTGGGGTTAAGCCCCGAGATAAACAGTCTGCGGGATTTTCAGAACCTGCAACATGGTGAAAACAACTTGCAGGAACGTTTTCTATAATTTTAACGACGCGATTGGCGACGAACGTCTGCCAGCGGTGAGGGGATGAGTGCACCCAACATAAAACGACTTTCGAATCGCTGAACGCGTATATTTTATTGACAGGGTAACGCGGGGAAACGGTGTCTACAACCTTGCGGATGAGTTTCGACAGCAATACGGCCGCACACAACTCCAGCCTCGCGACGGATAGAACCTTCACCGGCGAGACCTTCGACTTAGCACAGACCAGCTGTATAGAATAACAACCATCGACGCAGATTTGAAAGTAGACGACAGCTCCATATGCGCGCTCACTGGCGTCAGCGAAGCCTAAAATATTTAATTGACAGTCTTTAACAAGACCAAGATGTCGTGGAATGCACAAATCATTAAGAGAAGGCAGCTCTACGCAGAACTGCTTCCAAGCGGTGACAATATGAGGAGGTGGTTGGTCATCCCAATCACATTTCAACAACCACAACTCCTTGATTAGGAGCTTGGCGTGTAGGAGGACAGGAGCCACGAATCCTAGCAAGTCCCACAGTCGGGCTACAGCGGAAAGAATTGTACGCTTTGTACACGTATCATCAGGAGCGACGACCTCGAACCTAAAAGAATCTCTAGACCTATCCCAATATAGGCCTAGGATCTTGTGCGGTGTGGCATCTTCAAAGAGCTTGTTATTGGAATCTCGGTGAGACTCAGGAATGTGCGAGAGGACTTCATCTGAGTTACTCGTCCATTTTACGAGATCCAACTGTGCTCGTTTGAAGAGCGCAATAAGCTCGCCACTGAGATCTATAGCTTGGGGGGTAGACATCGTTGACAGGACTATGTCGTCCATATACAAACCTGCTGAAACAGCAGCGGAAGCGGCAGGATATTTGTCTCCTTCATCGATAACTAATTGGCGGACAACGCGAAGAGCGTGAAAAGGGCTGGACTTGAGCCCAAAGCAAACGCGGTTAAATTGATACACAGCAAGCGCATCGGAAGGATTGAATCTAAATAAAATTCTCTGGAATCTGCGATCAGGTTCCCTAATCCCAATTTGAAGAAACATTTGGCGACAATCGGCGGAAAAGCAAATTTTAAATAAGCGGAAATTAATTAATATTGAGAATAAATCGCCTTGAAGATTCTCGCCAGAATGTAGAATATCGTTTAGAGAGCGACCGGAAGTAGTCTTGCAACTCGCGTCTAAGACTACTCGAAGTCGGGTACTACTTTTGTCTTCGCGAACCACACCATGATGCGGGATATAGTATGCGGGGCAAAGAGATTCATCATCGCGAGCCTCAACTGGGCTGAGATATCCCTTATCTACATACTCGCGGAAAACGTTATTGTAAGCGGTGCGAGTTTTGAGACACGCCTCTAACTTCTTTTCTAGGCATAAAAATCGCCTGTGCGCGGCGGCGTACGAGTCACCCAAGGTGAACACGTCCTCACGAAAAGGTAAAGCGACTATGTACCTTCCACTCTCGTCTCGAGACGTGGTGGCAGAAAAGTATTCTTCGCACTCAAGGTCATCAAGACTTTGAGCGGGCGGCGCGGAAATCTCCTCGAGTTCCCAAAACTTTCTGAGAATCGAGTCTACAGGCTCATCAACTACGGTACAACACGTGGTTGAATAATTGCAAACTACTTGTGACGTAGGTACAGAACCCATAATCACAAACCCTAAAACAGTTTGAATAGCGGGCGGTATATTGTTGAAGCGGCTACGAACGATGTCTGGCATCAGCAGGTGCGGGAAGAGTGAACTACCTATCAAAAGGTCAATAGGACCTGGAGTGGCAAAATTACTATCAGCGAGAGGCAAAGAACGAAGGTGAGAGAAACCGGATGCGTCAACGGGAGCGGAAGGTAGCGTATCTGTGATGCGATCGACAATGAGCGATGAAATATTATAATTAATATTTAAATTAAAACGTGAGTGGATAATTAAGTCTACGGAACCCTTAGCAGTTTTAAGAGAACCACCTATACCCCTAATTACAGTTGAGGTACGTTGTAGTTTATTTAGTAAGCCGAGACGCATACAACATTCATACGTAATGAAGTTGCTTTGAGAAGCACTATCTAGTAAACAACGTACAAGATGCGGTGTGCCATTGTTGTCATAGACAACAACCTGAGCAGTCGCCAATAAAACCGTCCTATCACTTATAGAGCATAAAACTAAATTTCCACTCGGAGGTGGCGCCGATACGATAGGAGCGGGTTGCGAAATATTCGGCTGCGGTGGCGAAGGTGAAGAAGCGCTGACGTTACCACTAGGCGCATCATTTACGGGTGTATTATGCGTTTCAAAATGTAAAAGAGTGTGGTGGCGCTGCTGACAAGCACGACACGAAACCTTAGAAGTACAAGCCTTCGATCTATGTTTCGTGCTAAGGCAGTTGACACACGCACCGTTTTCTGTTACGAACTTAAATCTATCATGTGGCGTTATTTTTGCGAAAGCGTGACATTTAAACATATGATCATGTGTGTTATTATTACACAACGGGCATTTTTTGTTTTCAGACGATACGTAAGTTTGCGGATTAGGAGAAACGCGGGGTCTGTTAATTTTAGAGTAAGAATTAGTATTATTATTTGCGGGAGATATAGTATTTGTAGTTTGACAGATACGGCACTGCATTTTAATGAATTCTATAAAGCTTTCGAATTTAGGCAGTTTTAAATCATGAGCGTACGTTTCATAGGCTCGAATCGTATTCGTATCGAACTTACGAACTGCAATGTGCATCAAAATAAAATCTGTCAAATTATCAATGCCTAAGTTTTTTAAAGAATTGACTGCGGTTACAAATTTATCCATAAATAACTGATAAGCGGCAGGTGAATTGGGAAGTTTCAAATTTATTATTTGTTCTAAATAATTAGAAGCTAGAACGTTGTTATTTTGGAATCTGTCTAGTAACGCTTTAAAAATTATTTTATAGTTCTGAGCACAAGGCAAAGTACCAGAAAAAAACGATTGTACCTTAGGCGAAAGTTTACCCATCAGGTAATATAATTTATCGGAATCCGATAGCGATGGATTGTCGTGAACAGTCTCTTTAAAGCTGGCATAAAATAATGGCCAGTTTTGAATATCACCGTCAAAAGTTAATAACTCAATAGGCGGTAGTTTGACGGAAGCCTTATTTACTTTAAAAGATGAACAGGTAGGTGTAGGTGACACTTGCGATAAAACTTGTTTCACCTTACAGTAAATGTCTTCAAAGGAGTTATAAGCTTGAAAGTTCGGCTTAGCGGTCGGATTATGCATAAGTAACTTTTCATTATATTCATCAATAATATCATGAAATTTTGATCGCATACTATCAATAGTAACACATGACGTAATAAAAGATTGACGTCCCTCATCTGAAAGGTGAGCTATCTTCGCTTGGTCGTATATCGATTGCATACGTTGAAAAAGTGCATCACGCTTTGCTCTAATTAAAATTAATTTTGTGTCTTCAAATTCAGTGTCGGAAGACTCGGCAGGGTTTTTGTCCCGTGTCATGATTGATTATCACAAAATAAATAGGAATAAAAAATAAACTATATAAAAAATATTTAAGTGATCGAAGTATATAAACACTATTTATTGTTCACATAAATGTATATAAAAGGCAGCGTAAACATAGACAAAATTAATTAAGAATAAAAACTTAATCGAAAAAAAATATAGTAATTAATTTAAGTCGCTAGTGTGCAATGACCCTTATTACAATTTGTGAACGATCGAAATAATTATGATTAAAAGTTCCGAAAATAAGTAGGTAAATAAGTAGGTACTTAATTACGGTTGCGGAATAACCCAGGGTGGTAAAATAAACTAAATGAAAATATTAAATATATGAATTGACCCTAAAGTATCAAGGTGACCTTTTGAGGGCGCGCGGAAACCACGTGTGTGGTTGCAAAAAAACTAGACTAAATGCGGTATTTAACGGTTCAAAAATAAACATCCGGCTCGAAGGACCAGATGTTTCGTACATATTAATGTCGAAAATCAATATTTTATAGTAATCGCGGTACAGACATTCAATCGTCAAAAAATGCGGTATGGAATGCGAATGGAATGCGGGTGTAAAAGAATTGGTAGGAATGCGGGATTAGGTAGGTTACGGACGTGGACGGTGGTGGGTGGAGGAAAGGCACTTACTTGGTCCAGCAGCAGCTCGCCAACACTCGAAATGGCAACCGGGCGTCGTCGCCTGCGCGTCACGCACGGTCTGCGTGATCAGACGTGAACGGCCACAAACACGGCGATTTACACCGTCCTTTCGTCACTTATTTACGAATGCACGTAACACTGAATATTATGGGATACGCGGGTGCGGTCATAGGAGTTTCGCGGAGTGACAAATTATAGTGTGTTGATGTCACCGTAGTTCACATAAGACTACTGTCCTTGCACTGAATGCATCGGCCGCCGTTGGCCGGCGAGCAGAGCGATGTGCCTTTTTGTTAGGATATTGGCGGGTAGGAAGGAATAAAATTATGATGAAATGATCGCGGCGGCAACACTATTGAATATAACATTTTAAGTTTGATTTAAACGAATTTACATTAATTAGTTAAATGCAAATTCGTTTAAATAAATAATATACATAAACTAGTACAAAATTCAAAGTTATTTCATTTGCATAGTCAAAAAATAATGTGCGTAGGTCAAAACTACCACGTAAACCACGCAAATCACGACCACGTAAATCAGAATAAATCCTTTATGCTAAAAATATACAAAAACCTTATAAGCAAATAAACTGTGTTTTAAATATAAGTTACGTTACCTTATATTTGTTCACTACAATATTTTATTAAATAAATAAATCCACAGAGACTGGAGAAAATTGAACCACGCAAATCAAAGTTTTGAGAAACCAAACCCACGCAACGAGGTTCTTACTCTCTAATCGGCTACGGACATAGCAGTTAAACAGTGTTTTATATGTAAATTCTTTTTTAAATGGTTTACTAACACGAAGAATAAAACCAAGCTGTTTAAACGATTTACTTATGATTGAGTCAATATGCGGTATGAAAGAAAGCTTGGTGTCCATTAAAACTCCTAAGTCGCGTATTTGCTCAACTCGGTGTAGTGTTTTATTAGACAGCGTACAGTTGCAATTGATGATGTTGTTTTTTAGCATGACATTTTTCATGATTAAGAAATAAATTGTTAATTTTACAGTAATGCTCAAAATTAAGTAGGTCTTGTTGCAGCAGCATACAGTCGTTAGTGTTACGGATAGTTCTAAACATTTTTGTGTCATCTGCGTAAAGTAAAGTGTTAGAGTGTAAAATGCTATCGGTTATGTCATTGATGTAGAGTATAAATAATAATGGTCCCAAATGGGACCCTTGGGGTACGCCAGAATGTATATATTGAGAAATATTACGTTTAAATACAAAATTG
Organism: Crambus lathoniellus; assembly: GCA_949710035.1. Lineage (NCBI taxonomy): Eukaryota > Metazoa > Arthropoda > Insecta > Lepidoptera > Crambidae > Crambus > Crambus lathoniellus. The sequence continues at coordinate 21,038,485 of OX453314.1, read as the reverse complement.
TTAACACTACAATTTTATCGATATTACACAATAAAATCGGTCTACAACACTATCAGGTTGGTCAAATGTCAAAAAATCCCAATTGGCTTTAAATTATATATTTTTAGCCTAAAAACACCCGATTTTCTTCAACCAAGTCAATGTTAAACTGTATATACACGTACAGCAATTTAATTTTTGCAAATACGGACCAGTAAGCTATAAAAATGTGTTCGCAAAAACACAAAACAATGAGTGTGACTTACCTCTGAAATGATATGTGTTCATTATTCTCTTTCAAAACACTCACTCTGCTTGAATAACCGGGAACAGTATAGGCCATTCTTAACAAACAACAGATTTACCGCACCACACCATCAAATCTTTCTTAATTTTTGTACAAAAAATGCTTTTCTTTCTGAAGCATTTGTTAACCAGCTGGTTAACAAACAAATATGACGTTTACTTTCAAGTGGCGCGCAGCTCATTAAGATACACACGTTGGGCTATTGTTATCTCTTTTTAACACACGACATGTGGCCATTTGAGAGACGAGAGTCGATTATAGAAGGAATTGTTCATTTTCTTATGCTCCATCTACAGGAATAATACATCTATGGTAGAGACAGAACAAATCCAGTGCTGCCAATAAAAAAATCTCCATTCCCCGCATCAGTTTTGCCAATTCCCCGATATTCCCCGCTCTCTTTGATTAATTTCTCACAAATTCCTTTAAATGATATTTTTGGAATGAAAACACTGCTTTTATCGCAAAACAAGCAACTTACCTACATGTTTTTTAACAGTAGCTGCACTTTTTAACAGGTTTTCCTTAATTTTATTGAAAACTAGCCTTCCGCCCGCGGCTTCGCCCGCGTGTACTACACGACGTTATCCCGCGGGAAGGTGATATTTTTCAGGAATAAAATGTAGCCTATGTCCTTTCTCAGGCTCTAGACTATATCTGTACCAAAATTCATACAAATCGGTTCAGTAGTTTAGGTGTGATTGTGTAACACACAGACAGACAGAGACGCATTTATAATATAATAAAGTAAGGAAGTAAGGAAGTAAGGATTTCAACCGGTACATAGGCGTCAAGAAAACATTTAAATAGGTACTTTTAAATGAAGGGTAGAGTTAATTTGTATTTTCAATGACAACCAAGGATGCGTTCAGAACTACCAAATACCTACAAAAATCGTTAGCATTGTATTAAATAAAAAAAATATCATGGTTCCCCGAAATTCCCCGATTTTTGTCATTCCCCGCGCTCTCCCCGCGTCAACCCTCAATTCCCCGAAAAGCGGGGACTGACAAATAAGCTGGACATTGACGATCAGTTTTGTCCTAAAACTGTGGCGTAAAACTGCGGCGTCACTCGGGTCACTCCAAATGGTTTTAAGCCAACTAGATTTCCCCACTGACTGGCGTGACGCCGGCTCTTCAGTTTTCGACCGGCCGGGCTGTTGAAAGACGTGTACTCATCGTGTACTACCTATTTTTGTCAAGAAAAAAAAGGATTCTGATTCCGAATAAGAAATAGAACTAAATATTTTAAGCATCTACATGTTGCCGTTATTAATATCGAGCAAAACACAGGAAAAAAATCACGCTTGTTATAGGGGAACCCTCCTTAAATATGAACTTTTTATTTTAATTATTTATTTTATTATTTTTATTATTTTTATTATCTATTTTATTTTAGTTAAGTATTTATTTTTAAAGTGAGTACCTATAAGTACAACTAAATATTCTGAAAATACTTAAAACGTCTACCTATTGCCATTATTAATATCGAGCAAAAAACGGCAAAAAATCACGTTTACTTTATTGGAGCCCCCCTTCAATATTAATTTTATTCTGTTTTGTTTTTAGTACCTATTTGTTGTTATAGCGGCAATAGAAATACATCATCTGTTAAACAATAATTGTCTAGCTATCACGGTTCATGTTATATAGCCTGGTGACAGACAGACAGACGGACAACGGAGTCTTAGTAATAGGGTCCCGTTTTTACCCTTTATACCAAAAACTATACGCAGCACCACCGCAGCACGCTCGACCACCGCACCACCGCGGGCGGGCGCAGCGATCGAACTGACGCGATTGCGTGGCGCGTCGTCAGTTAAAACTCTGGAGTGACGATTCGACATTCACGATCAAATTTTGGATTGACGCCGGAGTTTGTTTTACGCCACAGTTTTAGGAAAATTTGACCGTCAATGGCCAGCTATACAGACAGAACAGAATAAGAGTGCATTCCGAGTCACGCTTATCGCGCTGACTTGCGCACCGATCCGAATCACCGTTGACGTGACATACACTCAGCGGCACGGATTTTAACCCAAACTTTGTTTTTGAGTTTACACAAAATAGAACTTATATTTTTTAAACTTCCGTTTCGGTTTCAAACCTTATTTAATGCTGATTGTTTTAGGCAGTATCATGGGAAAAAAAATGCAAGCTGTCAATGCCAGTTTCAAAACTTTCGGCGGGAAACGGTTTCCCGGAAAATTATTGCTAAGTACTGGTAAGTTTAATTTTAGTTAAATTAAATTTAATGCTAATAGCGTGGGTTTAATTGATTTTTTTTTGTTTTGAATTGAATTTTTATCATTTTTAGAATTACAATATGTCGCTTACTCCTGCACAAGTTGCTCAAGCTGTCGCTTTAATCGACGAGGGCCTGACTCAGCGCCAAGTGGCCGCAAGATTAAATGTTGCACGTTCCAACTTGAAATATGCCGTAAAACGATACCGCGAGACTGGCCTGTACACAAGGAGACCAGGCAGTGGTGGGGTAAGATGCACATCTGCCCGCGATGACCGTTTTGTCGTGTTGCAAGTACAGCGAAATCGCTTCCTCACTGCTGTTGAGATGAGGCAGAGTCTGCAAATGGTTCGAAATGTAAACGTCAGTGAGCGCACGATTAGAAGAAGATTAGAGGAAGTCGATTTACATGCTTGTAGGCCAGCCCGAGCTCCAAAGCTCGAGAGGTATCATCGAGTAGCACGCCTTCGGTTTGCACGAGAGCACGCTAACTGGATTTTGGAGGACTGGTGCAAAGTTTTGTTTACGGGCGAAAGTAGAGTGACTTTGAGAGCTCCAGATGGTCGCGAGCGCGTGTATAGGAGACGTGGCGAACGGTTTCTCCCAATAACTACCCGACAGACAGAAAGTTTTCATGGAGGCTCGGTTATGGTATGGGGTGGCATGGCATAAGTTCCGACGCTCGTACAGAGTTGGTTATTGTGGAAGGACGAGAAAATGCAGCACGTTACATCGAAGAGATTCTTCAAGAACACGTTGTGCCATACGTGGACTTCATCGAAGCCGATTTTTTTTTACTAATGCACGATAATGCTCGTGCACACACTGCACAGAGCGTGGAAAACTACCTTGCAGAAGTTGGCATTCGCAAACTACAGTGGCCAGCTCGAAGCCCGGACATGAACCCAATAGAACATGTCTGGGACATGCTAAAACGTAGGGTCAAAGCTAGCCCCAACCCACCACAGAACCTTCTTGCACTAAAATTAGCTTTGGTAGCTGCTTGGGATGAAATCCCACAAATGGAGATTAAAAACATAATCCACAGCATGCCAGAACGCATGCAGGCAGTTATTAGAGCAAGAGGTGGTAATACACGATATTAATTTCTGTCTGGCTCTTTTTTTATTTAATTTTTAATGTTTGATTTAAAATTATAGAAAAATATTTAATGTATGATTTTTATTGAATACCCAATCGAACCATGATTTTGTCATGAAAATAAGCTTTGATACCAAAAAAAAGACTACTTAAATCAAAGAATAACGGTAGAAATGAAAACACATAAAAAAAGAAAAAATATGTTATGTAAATTTTGATTAAACCGAAAAATAAAGTTTGGGTTAAATTCCGTGCCCCTTAGTGTATTATTATACAGGGCGTCCCAAAACTATGCCACTTGGAGGGAAAGTACCTTAAATACTGAAGATATCAAATTTTACTGAAAGGAGACTTCATTTTTTATTTTAACAAGAAAACGAACTGCATTCAAGGAATTTTAAATAATCGCCTGTCTGAACTGGGAATCGAACCCGCTGAATGTGACAAAAAATATTTCTTTAATTTTATTGTATCGATGCGATGGAAAGGCTTTATTACCTAAGCATTTCTTCTAAGTATCATAGCATCTTAAATTAAAGGAAGTCTATGAAATTTTACATTTAATGTTGAATAACAAGTTTTTTGTAGCGTTATGGATAGGGCATGCAAAACCGGCTCCGGTTCCTTATTTTTAAAACCCGGGTTTTAGCCGAGTCAGAACCGGGTACCCGGGTATTAACCGGGTTTTTTTCGGATGTAAGAAGTTTTTTTATTATGTAAATTTATTTACTTCTCTAATAAAAATACATTAAGGGGAATTCGGCAGATTGGAATTACGTGATGATGCGTCAGTACTTTGCATCTTTTCCTTGATGGCAATGCTGCTTTTCTTCAGAGGAACCGTCGAAATGCGCTGACGCTGTCACCGAGATCATACTTCGGGGTATGAAATATTACATCCCATACTCCGATGTTCTCTCGAGCGGTAACGCTAGCCCCTGGTTCAATGCTGACTGGCGTAGCGCCGAAGTGCAGAAGGATTTAGCTTTTTAGCTTGGGCTGATGCTCGAGCGCGCTAATCGCCGGAAACTCACACTCTCAAGAAAGCTTATAAAGGGTTTTTCAATAGGAACGCTCGAACTTTAAAAGTTGATAGCGGCCATCTTGCAAATTTATTCGTGACATTTCACCATGGAACATTGTGGTTCCAACAGGACGGCGCCACTTGCCATACTGCACGGGAAACATTAAGTTTATTGGATGAGAAGTTTGAAGGCTTCGTTATCTCGCGTGGTGGTGACATCAACTGGCCACTGAGATCGTGTGATATAACACTGCTCGATTACTTTCTGTGGGTCTTCGTGAAATCATGAGTCTATGCTGACAAATCACAGACAATTGCTGCCCTGAAGGCCAACATAACTCGCGTAATTCTTGAGATTGAGCCCCATTTATGCGAAAATGTCCTCCAAAATTGTCCACCTGGATACACCACCTTCAGCGGAATCGCGGTGGTCATTTGGCTGAAATTATATTCCATAAATAATGCCATCAAATGCTCTTTAAAGTAAAATAAAAATTGTGGCAATATCACTTAAACGGGTTGTTATATTCCATTTCAAAGTTCGAAAATCCCTATAAAACCAAGTCGCCAAGTCTAGTAAACGAATGTTGCGCAGGGCACGTTTTGACTTCATCGGCCGCATTGAAGCTTTAAGCTTACTTGCCACCCACCCACCTGGAAGTACAGAGTTTTGGTTTCTAGCCAAAGCTGCCGAATTAGATTCTGCCGCCCTTCTTTTCCACCTCTGCTGAAACCTGATAGATCGCTTGCTCATACTGCGACTGAGAAAACAAACTTGTGTGTCTCTCTCTTTGTAGAAAGTTGGCACCTTGATGTCGGTAACAAAGTTTCACCTATGAGTCCTCGTCCATAGAGGAGATATACAGATAAAGAGGTACTCAAAGCTCAAGCTATAGTGGTTCAGATGGTATCCCAGCAATTGTTCTGCACAATTGTGCACCTGAATTGTCTCCTGTGTTATCTCACCTGTACCGCCTCTAACTTGAGACTGGACTAGTACCCCAATCGTGGAAACTTGCAAAACGTGGAAGCTTGCCTGTGCCCAAAAAGGGCAGCTGTGCCGACCCTTCCAAGTACAGGCCAATTTCAGTCACAACCGTATTCTGTGGGCCGTGTCTCTTGGGCCGTCTCCTCGAAGACAACGACCTCCTCAAAGACCGCAAATTTTGGTTTTCGCCGTGGTCGGTCGACTAGAGATCTTCTTGTGTATGCCACCCATCTATGGAGTGAAACGATAGAGAAACATGGCGTATCCCTTGCCGTATCGCTCAACATATCCAAAGCCTTTGGTAAGGTCTGGCAGCCTTTTAAGTAAGCTTCCCTCATACGGTATCGTTGATAGCCTTTGCACTTGGATTGCTGACTTCCTCCATAATCGCCTAATCCGAGTTGTGGTGGACGGTCAATCATCCGACCCAAAAGCCACAGATTGATGAAGGTGTTTTGCAAGGATCTGTCTTGTCTGCGACACTGTTCCTTCTGCATATTAATGACCTGCTGGTGAACAATACTATCGGGTATGCAGATGACACCAACATACATAACTAGCAGATATATCTCAACTGCAAGGGCTACCAATGGTTTTATCAAAAGTCATTGTATTATTAAATTTGTGGTGTGTTTGGAGTGAGTATCGCTCTGTAACTGTACCTAACATTAACTGGTTTTATTATTAGTGAAAGTCATAAGTGCTAGCTTTTATGCTATACTTCCTCTTAAATACGTATTAAGGTTTTTAAATGACTAAATATTATGCTTAATTAGTCATGTTTTATCTGGAACTGGAATATTATCACGTCCCATTTCTTATCACATAAAACCCGGTTAAACCCGGTTCCCATTCCTTACAACCGGTTCTAGCCGAACTTCCAAATACCCGGGTTATCCCGGGTTTTCTAGAACCGGGAAAACCCGGTTGCATGCCCTAGTTATGGATAGCCTTTTCTGTGACTGTCGTGCGTGCTCAATCAAAACAACTGACCTTAACATTTCAATATTATTACTAACGAGTGAAGATTGGAGCAATTATACCTAATTTCCCTATCATAAGTGTTTGATAAAGTTATAATGTGTTAAGTAATATCACCTCGATTGGTTTAAAAATGTTTGAATAATTTGGTGCAGTCTATTCCACCGTGTGGTCGTGGTCGTGGGACGCCCCCTCAGGGCGCTCTCAGGGCGTCCAATGACTATGTCACATCGTGGCATAGACCGCACCAAATACTGTAGATAGAAAATTTTGTTAAAATAGGACTTTATTTTTATTTAAATAACAATACGAACTGCATTCAAAGATTTTTAAATAAAAGCATGTCCGAACCGAGAATCGGACCCGCAGCAAATTATCCAAACTTTTTTAAACATATGGAGGTGGTGTTACTTATTACATTATACGTTTATGAAACACTTATGATAAGGAAATTATCTTCACTCATTAGTAGGTAATATATTCAAATGTTAGAGTCAGTTGTTTTGAGCACGACATTCACAGAAAAGGCTACCCATACCCATAACGCTGCACAAACTTGTATATGTTAACATTAAATGTTAAATTTCGTAGTTTTCTTGTTGTTTAAGAAGCTATGTTACATAATAGAAATGTTTAGGTATAATTGAGCTTTTCGATCTTTTTTAAACACTAGCCTAAGTATGATGTGATGTAAATGTACTGTGTGGTGTGACCATCAATAGTATTGTGAAAAAAGTACATATTTCTTGTAGCTAGGGTGTAAAAAAGCACTACAACTGAAATACAATTGAAACACGATTGAGACACGATTGTGACTTAACGTTAGCAGACTTGGCCCCCTGGTAGCGATTTATCGATATTGGTATCGACATTTAATTTAGATGCCTAAATATCGATACTTTATATTAACTGTATTGCTATGATACCTACTGGTACTAAAATATCGGTATATCACCTGCCTGGGGGGCTACCGCGTAACTTTATGGATATGAACTTTATACATTTTTTAGAACTTTCAGTCAATTTTATAGAATAACTAGCCTGTCAGTTCAATCAGTTCCCTGTTTAGTGACGTCGGGTATAACAATAGCTGGCTAGCTGATTATCGATATTTATATTGATATTTAATGGGTGCTTCTTCGAGTAAGGCATTCTTTAGTGACTTTCGTGGCAAATTTCAAATCCAATATTTTTTCTAATTTGACATCAGACTCTTAAAATATACGTAAAAGTAATACTTTTTATAGAAGAGGCACCTCGGAGAGTGATATACTTACAGAGATAACCGAGGTTAAAAAAGAGGCCACGCAAATCACAAAATACCCCCACGAAAATGAAAATTGTAATTTACCTTTCTCAAATGAGTTACTTAATGGTACTTTATATTGAAAAAAGTTATTGTGTTATCATAAGGTAATAAAATAGGTAGATTACCAAGGCAGAAATGGTTTTTTTTGAGAATCAGTCCAAAAAACCTACCTAGTTAATGTGACCTGTGTAATTATACCTAAACCTATTTGTTTCGTACATATTAATGTCGAAAATCAATATTTTATAGTAATCGCGGTACAAACATTCAATCGTCAAAAAATGCGGTATGGAATGCGAATGGAATGCGGGTGTAAAAGAATTGGTAGGAATGCGGGATTAGGTAGGTTACGGACGTGGACGGTGGTGGGTGGAGGAAAGGCACTTACTTGGTCCAGCAGCAGCTCGCCAACACTCGAAATGGCAACCGGGCGTCGTCGCCTGCGCGTCACGCACGGTCTGCGTGATCAGACGTGAACGGCCACAAACACGGCGATTTACACCGTCCTTTCGTCACTTATTTACGAATGCACGTAACACTGAATATTATGGGATACGCGGGTGCGGTTATAGGAGTTTCGCGGAGTGACAAATTATAGTGTGTTGATGTCACCGTAGTTCACATAAGACTACTGTCCTTGCACTGAATGCATCGGCCGCCGTTGGCCGGCGAGCAGAGCGATGTGCCTTTTTGTTAGGATATTGGCGGGTAGGAAGGAATAAAATTATGATGAAATGATCGCGGCGGCAACATTTCCCCCGCCCTTAAAGGGTCACCTTTAAAAAAAGAGTAATAAGTTCAAGGGAAACAAATCACTGCCTACGTAAATACATAATGATATGAGAATAAAAACGCGGAACAAAAACCTATTTAATAAGGTATACTACATTAAACTAAGCGGAGAGTAATGCACTTATAAAACTAACTAAACTATAGCGTATGCGGCTGACAAACAATTATTATTGATTTGGTATTGGACATAAACGAACAACTGGGCGAAGGTAACTCCCCTTGGAAGTCTTAACAGTCACAACCCTAGTTGTTCCATCCTTGGAAGGATGTACCTTCTCTACTATAGCTAAAGGCCACGAAAAGGGCGGCGCGTTTTCTGTAACGATCACTACCACCGTGCCTACAGCTATCGAAGCGGTCGGCGTGTTCCATTTGGCGCGCGACTGCAGCTTGTGTAAGTATTCGGACCGCCAGCGACGCCAGAACGACTGGACGATACTATCTAGCAGCGAGTGACGCTGATGTAGGTCACGGGGGTGCACCTCGGCTACCGGTATGGAGGACAGAGGAACTGTGTTCAGAAAATGCGCCGGCGTTAAAGCAGACGGCTCTGCGGGGTCGGTACTCATCGCAGTAAGCGGGCGCGAGTTTACTAGTGCTTCGATTTGCGCGAGCACTGTTATAAGCTCTTCATAGGAGAGTATCTGCTCACCTATAACTTTGAATAAATGCGTTTTTACAATTTTAACGATGCTTTCCCAACAACCACCGAAGTGTGGGGACGCGGGTGGAATAAATTTCCAGTCTATGCGGTTTTCAGAAAGTTCGACTTCCAAATGTGGGCGCAATTCATCTAAGAATTTATAGAAATCACGAAGGTATGAACTGGCTCCCACGAAGCAAGTGCCGTTGTCCGTATACATGCACTTCACGGGACCGCGACGTGACAAGAAACGCTTCAGCGCAGCCAAAAAACTGACTGTACTTAAGTCAGTCGCGACCTCGATGTGAGTGGCGCGAGTTGTCATGTATGTGAAGATGCAAAGCCAAGCCTTGCGGCTTTTGACTCCACGACCACGCACAGGAGTGTACTGCAGAGGGCCAGCATAATCGCATCCCGTCATTTGGAAAGGTTTATCTACTTGGTTGACGCGGTGGCTGGGCAAATCAGCCATGAGAGGAAACTGAGGACGTGGTTTTGCTCTAAAGCAAGTGTTACATTTATTTATGCGGTGTCGAATCAAGCCGCGAGTGGAAAGTATCCAGAACCTTTGGCGGAGCAAAGCCATGAGAAGTTCTGGGCCTGCATGTAAATGCTTTTTATGATAAAAATCGACCAAAATGTCAACAAAATGACCACGACGCGGCAAGATCACAGGGTGTTTGCATGTGTAATCTTCGGCGGAGTTAGACAGACGTCCACCGACGCGGATAAGGCCGTCTTTATCTAAGAATGGTCTTAGCTTATTGAAAGCAGGCGAACAAGGTTTGTCAGTCTGCAAACTAGCAAGCTCGTTAGAGAAATGTACTTGTTGTACAGCGCGGATGATATTGACTTCAGCAAACTCTAAATCCGAACTTGATATGGAGCTGCCTTGCGGTAATTTCTTGATGAATTTAAACACATAAACAATTGAACGTAATAACTTAGACAATGATGAAAAGCGATGCATAAGCGAGTAAAGCGGCGAATCATTGTCGTTAGAGACGACCACGTGAACGTTAGTGCGTTGTTCAGGTGCGTCGTCGTTTGAGTGCTTGCAGTCATCGTTATATTGCCATCCGGATGGGTCACTTGCAGCCCATGGAGGCCCATTATACCAAAGCGGGTGATTTATTATTTTACTTGGGGTTAAGCCCCGAGATAAACAGTCTGCGGGATTTTCAGAACCTGCAACATGGTGAAAACAACTTGCAGGAACGTTTTCTATAATTTTAACGACGCGATTGGCGACGAACGTCTGCCAGCGGTGAGGGGATGAGTGCACCCAACATAAAACGACTTTCGAATCGCTGAACGCGTATATTTTATTGACAGGGTAACGCGGGGAAACGGTGTCTACAACCTTGCGGATGAGTTTCGACAGCAATACGGCCGCACACAACTCCAGCCTCGCGACGGATAGAACCTTCACCGGCGAGACCTTCGACTTAGCACAGACCAGCTGTATAGAATAACAACCATCGACGCAGATTTGAAAGTAGACGACAGCTCCATATGCGCGCTCACTGGCGTCAGCGAAGCCTAAAATATTTAATTGACAGTCTTTAACAAGACCAAGATGTCGTGGAATGCACAAATCATTAAGAGAAGGCAGCTCTACGCAGAACTGCTTCCAAGCGGTGACAATATGAGGAGGTGGTTGGTCATCCCAATCACATTTCAACAACCACAACTCCTTGATTAGGAGCTTGGCGTGTAGGAGGACAGGAGCCACGAATCCTAGCAAGTCCCACAGTCGGGCTACAGCGGAAAGAATTGTACGCTTTGTACACGTATCATCAGGAGCGACGACCTCGAACCTAAAAGAATCTCTAGACCTATCCCAATATAGGCCTAGGATCTTGTGCGGTGTGGCATCTTCAAAGAGCTTGTTATTGGAATCTCGGTGAGACTCAGGAATGTGCGAGAGGACTTCATCTGAGTTACTCGTCCATTTTACGAGATCCAACTGTGCTCGTTTGAAGAGCGCAATAAGCTCGCCACTGAGATCTATAGCTTGGGGGGTAGACATCGTTGACAGGACTATGTCGTCCATATACAAACCTGCTGAAACAGCAGCGGAAGCGGCAGGATATTTGTCTCCTTCATCGATAACTAATTGGCGGACAACGCGAAGAGCGTGAAAAGGGCTGGACTTGAGCCCAAAGCAAACGCGGTTAAATTGATACACAGCAAGCGCATCGGAAGGATTGAATCTAAATAAAATTCTCTGGAATCTGCGATCAGGTTCCCTAATCCCAATTTGAAGAAACATTTGGCGACAATCGGCGGAAAAGCAAATTTTAAATAAGCGGAAATTAATTAATATTGAGAATAAATCGCCTTGAAGATTCTCGCCAGAATGTAGAATATCGTTTAGAGAGCGACCGGAAGTAGTCTTGCAACTCGCGTCTAAGACTACTCGAAGTCGGGTACTACTTTTGTCTTCGCGAACCACACCATGATGCGGGATATAGTATGCGGGGCAAAGAGATTCATCATCGCGAGCCTCAACTGGGCTGAGATATCCCTTATCTACATACTCGCGGAAAACGTTATTGTAAGCGGTGCGAGTTTTGAGACACGCCTCTAACTTCTTTTCTAGGCATAAAAATCGCCTGTGCGCGGCGGCGTACGAGTCACCCAAGGTGAACACGTCCTCACGAAAAGGTAAAGCGACTATGTACCTTCCACTCTCGTCTCGAGACGTGGTGGCAGAAAAGTATTCTTCGCACTCAAGGTCATCAAGACTTTGAGCGGGCGGCGCGGAAATCTCCTCGAGTTCCCAAAACTTTCTGAGAATCGAGTCTACAGGCTCATCAACTACGGTACAACACGTGGTTGAATAATTGCAAACTACTTGTGACGTAGGTACAGAACCCATAATCACAAACCCTAAAACAGTTTGAATAGCGGGCGGTATATTGTTGAAGCGGCTACGAACGATGTCTGGCATCAGCAGGTGCGGGAAGAGTGAACTACCTATCAAAAGGTCAATAGGACCTGGAGTGGCAAAATTACTATCAGCGAGAGGCAAAGAACGAAGGTGAGAGAAACCGGATGCGTCAACGGGAGCGGAAGGTAGCGTATCTGTGATGCGATCGACAATGAGCGATGAAATATTATAATTAATATTTAAATTAAAACGTGAGTGGATAATTAAGTCTACGGAACCCTTAGCAGTTTTAAGAGAACCACCTATACCCCTAATTACAGTTGAGGTACGTTGTAGTTTATTTAGTAAGCCGAGACGCATACAACATTCATACGTAATGAAGTTGCTTTGAGAAGCACTATCTAGTAAACAACGTACAAGATGCGGTGTGCCATTGTTGTCATAGACAACAACCTGAGCAGTCGCCAATAAAACCGTCCTATCACTTATAGAGCATAAAACTAAATTTCCACTCGGAGGTGGCGCCGATACGATAGGAGCGGGTTGCGAAATATTCGGCTGCGGTGGCGAAGGTGAAGAAGCGCTGACGTTACCACTAGGCGCATCATTTACGGGTGTATTATGCGTTTCAAAATGTAAAAGAGTGTGGTGGCGCTGCTGACAAGCACGACACGAAACCTTAGAAGTACAAGCCTTCGATCTATGTTTCGTGCTAAGGCAGTTGACACACGCACCGTTTTCTGTTACGAACTTAAATCTATCATGTGGCGTTATTTTTGCGAAAGCGTGACATTTAAACATATGATCATGTGTGTTATTATTACACAACGGGCATTTTTTGTTTTCAGACGATACGTAAGTTTGCGGATTAGGAGAAACGCGGGGTCTGTTAATTTTAGAGTAAGAATTAGTATTATTATTTGCGGGAGATATAGTATTTGTAGTTTGACAGATACGGCACTGCATTTTAATGAATTCTATAAAGCTTTCGAATTTAGGCAGTTTTAAATCATGAGCGTACGTTTCATAGGCTCGAATCGTATTCGTATCGAACTTACGAACTGCAATGTGCATCAAAATAAAATCTGTCAAATTATCAATGCCTAAGTTTTTTAAAGAATTGACTGCGGTTACAAATTTATCCATAAATAACTGATAAGCGGCAGGTGAATTGGGAAGTTTCAAATTTATTATTTGTTCTAAATAATTAGAAGCTAGAACGTTGTTATTTTGGAATCTGTCTAGTAACGCTTTAAAAATTATTTTATAGTTCTGAGCACAAGGCAAAGTACCAGAAAAAAACGATTGTACCTTAGGCGAAAGTTTACCCATCAGGTAATATAATTTATCGGAATCCGATAGCGATGGATTGTCGTGAACAGTCTCTTTAAAGCTGGCATAAAATAATGGCCAGTTTTGAATATCACCGTCAAAAGTTAATAACTCAATAGGCGGTAGTTTGACGGAAGCCTTATTTACTTTAAAAGATGAACAGGTAGGTGTAGGTGACACTTGCGATAAAACTTGTTTCACCTTACAGTAAATGTCTTCAAAGGAGTTATAAGCTTGAAAGTTCGGCTTAGCGGTCGGATTATGCATAAGTAACTTTTCATTATATTCATCAATAATATCATGAAATTTTGATCGCATACTATCAATAGTAACACATGACGTAATAAAAGATTGACGTCCCTCATCTGAAAGGTGAGCTATCTTCGCTTGGTCGTATATCGATTGCATACGTTGAAAAAGTGCATCACGCTTTGCTCTAATTAAAATTAATTTTGTGTCTTCAAATTCAGTGTCGGAAGACTCGGCAGGGTTTTTGTCCCGTGTCATGATTGATTATCACAAAATAAATAGGAATAAAAAATAAACTATATAAAAAATATTTAAGTGATCGAAGTATATAAACACTATTTATTGTTCACATAAATGTATATAAAAGGCAGCGTAAACATAGACAAAATTAATTAAGAATAAAAACTTAATCGAAAAAAAATATAGTAATTAATTTAAGTCGCTAGTGTGCAATGACCCTTATTACAATTTGTGAACGATCGAAATAATTATGATTAAAAGTTCCGAAAATAAGTAGGTAAATAAGTAGGTACTTAATTACGGTTGCGGAATAACCCAGGGTGGTAAAATAAACTAAATGAAAATATTAAATATATGAATTGACCCTAAAGTATCAAGGTGACCTTTTGAGGGCGCGCGGAAACCACGTGTGTGGTTGCAAAAAAACTAGACTAAATGCGGTATTTAACGGTTCAAAAATAAACATCCGGCTCGAAGGACCAGATGTTTCGTACATATTAATGTCGAAAATCAATATTTTATAGTAATCGCGGTACAGACATTCAATCGTCAAAAAATGCGGTATGGAATGCGAATGGAATGCGGGTGTAAAAGAATTGGTAGGAATGCGGGATTAGGTAGGTTACGGACGTGGACGGTGGTGGGTGGAGGAAAGGCACTTACTTGGTCCAGCAGCAGCTCGCCAACACTCGAAATGGCAACCGGGCGTCGTCGCCTGCGCGTCACGCACGGTCTGCGTGATCAGACGTGAACGGCCACAAACACGGCGATTTACACCGTCCTTTCGTCACTTATTTACGAATGCACGTAACACTGAATATTATGGGATACGCGGGTGCGGTCATAGGAGTTTCGCGGAGTGACAAATTATAGTGTGTTGATGTCACCGTAGTTCACATAAGACTACTGTCCTTGCACTGAATGCATCGGCCGCCGTTGGCCGGCGAGCAGAGCGATGTGCCTTTTTGTTAGGATATTGGCGGGTAGGAAGGAATAAAATTATGATGAAATGATCGCGGCGGCAACACTATTGAATATAACATTTTAAGTTTGATTTAAACGAATTTACATTAATTAGTTAAATGCAAATTCGTTTAAATAAATAATATACATAAACTAGTACAAAATTCAAAGTTATTTCATTTGCATAGTCAAAAAATAATGTGCGTAGGTCAAAACTACCACGTAAACCACGCAAATCACGACCACGTAAATCAGAATAAATCCTTTATGCTAAAAATATACAAAAACCTTATAAGCAAATAAACTGTGTTTTAAATATAAGTTACGTTACCTTATATTTGTTCACTACAATATTTTATTAAATAAATAAATCCACAGAGACTGGAGAAAATTGAACCACGCAAATCAAAGTTTTGAGAAACCAAACCCACGCAACGAGGTTCTTACTCTCTAATCGGCTACGGACATAGCAGTTAAACAGTGTTTTATATGTAAATTCTTTTTTAAATGGTTTACTAACACGAAGAATAAAACCAAGCTGTTTAAACGATTTACTTATGATTGAGTCAATATGCGGTATGAAAGAAAGCTTGGTGTCCATTAAAACTCCTAAGTCGCGTATTTGCTCAACTCGGTGTAGTGTTTTATTAGACAGCGTACAGTTGCAATTGATGATGTTGTTTTTTAGCATGACATTTTTCATGATTAAGAAATAAATTGTTAATTTTACAGTAATGCTCAAAATTAAGTAGGTCTTGTTGCAGCAGCATACAGTCGTTAGTGTTACGGATAGTTCTAAACATTTTTGTGTCATCTGCGTAAAGTAAAGTGTTAGAGTGTAAAATGCTATCGGTTATGTCATTGATGTAGAGTATAAATAATAATGGTCCCAAATGGGACCCTTGGGGTACGCCAGAATGTATATATTTGAATTCAGAAGAATATCCCGAGATAACAACCGCCTGTTTTCGCTTTTCTACATAGGACTTAATCCAACGGAATAAATCGCCATGTATACCGAGTTGCCAAAGCTTTTTTAACAAGGTATTATGGCAAATTTTATCGAAAGCCTTGGCAAAATCAGCATACACGGCGTCCACCTGGTATCCATTGTTCATAGATTCTAGTATTACTTCAGTAAAACCAAGTTTAGTTTCAACCGACCGATCTTTGTAAAAACCATGCTGGCTATCAGTGATATGGCGGCGAACGACGTTACAAAGTTGGTCAATAACGATTTTTTCTAGAATTTTTCCAAAATGACTCAGTTTTGAGATGGGTCGATATTTTTCAATGTCGGAACTAATTACACCTTTAGGTATCGGAGTGACCCATGCCTGCTTCCATATCTCCGGAACACAGCCCTCCTCCAATGATTTCGTAAATATAATTGTGATAGGTAATGTCAAAGATGAAGCGCATTTCTTTATAAATAGAGGTAGGATGGCGTCAGGGCCTGCACCTTTATTTATGTCGATCGATTTTAAATATTTAGAAACAAGGTCGGTATTTATTTCTATGGAGTGAATATTAATGACAGGTTCAAGTGGCGGTACCTACAGCATTTTCTAAATCAAAAGATATTCCATTGGAATTTTCGAAAACGGAGTGAAAATAATTGTAAAATAAGTTACAAATAAGCTGGCCATCCGAGACTGTGGAACCATTATAATTCATTGATTGGGGCGGACTGCCCCAATAAGGAAATTTATTACAGGAAATTGACTTTATATATGTCCAGAAGTGTTTTGGATGTGTTTTATTTTTTTGTTCAGAGAATGAGATATAGCTATTATAACACTGATGCGACATTTTCTCTGCGCGTTTACGAAAGTTTTTAAAATTCTGATAATCTAATGGGTTATTATATTTGCATTTTTCCCGCAATAGTTTTGTCAATGACTTAGTTTGCCAGACTGGGACCCTAGTTGAAGTACGAACTCGATGCAGGGAAACTAATTTAGAAATTAACTCGTTAAATCTTCTCGTTCGAATCAAATTATCTCGTTCTCATATTTTGTCACACAATTTTCGGTATTTAATTCTTGAAATAATTTAAGCCAATTTATTTTAGACAATTCCGTATTAATCAAATCATAATTAGCACAATGAAAATTATAATAATGAGAGCGCGGGGCTGGTTTGAGTGAAACAGAGTAATTTAAGGCGGGCATTCCCCAAAATAGGGTATTTTAAATTATGGATTACTCGCAAATCACAAGTACTTAAAACTTGGAAATAATATATGTTATTCTACAGTTATTTATCTAGTGCTTCCGGCCGTATTTTTTCGATTGGTGATATTTTACTGTGTCAAATAAAATCCCAAACATCCGTCTAATCGTAATCTAAATATCGTATTACTTGCAGTATACTTGGTTTTAGTTAATGAAAAATATACGAAAATAATTGCCTTTGTTTAGCCGAGGGATTCCGGCCGTCATAAGTGTAAATTTTTTATTACTTAATTTTTAATTGAATTTTAAGTGATTTTCGATTCGCGGGGCGCTCGCGAGTTCACAGTTCACTGCCGGCTGCCGCTGCGTCCGCGTGAAGTGTATCGCGCGCGGCCGAGCAAGCGTTAGCGTGCCTATTTCGGTCGGGATTCATCGCCTTAATTTTAATTCTAGTAACAACAATGACCTGTGATGTTTATCTTCGGCTGTAAGAGGATGATCGCAGGCAGTTACATAACAATTAGTATTAGAGAAAATTAGATCCAATATTCGATCGTTAGAATTAAGAACTGAGTTGTATTGTTTTATGTGAGAATAAATATGTAGTTTAAAAAACTAATAAAACCCACTTTTATAGGAACATACTAAAAAGTACAAAATAACCGTCTACAGATTCAGTAGGTAACTGAAATTAAAAAGCGAGGTGCGCGTTGTCAATATTAAGTACGTACACAGAGTTCTGTGATTAAGTAAGTACTTGAAATGCAGGCTTTGCAAAGGGCGCACCACGCTTTTAAATTTCAGTTACCTACTGAATCTGTAGAGGGTTATTTTGTACTTTTTAGTATGTTCCTATAAAAGTGGGTTTTATTAGTTTTTTAAACTACATATTTATTTTTTACTTTTTAGTTTTATAAATGGCAAGCCATGGATGGATGGTAATGGATTTTACAGTCCATTCATGTATCTGCCTACCCCTTAAACATTGAACGAAACAAATGAGCCCAAACTCGAAGGGTTTCTCAGTGGTCATTAAGGAGTGTTACTGACTTACTCCCTGCCCCATCATCAGACTCTCACCACCAAGTGTAGCGCATAGGTCTCATCAGAACGAAACAAATGAGTCCAAACTCGAATGGTTTCCTAGTGGTCATTAAGGAGTGCCACTGACTTCCTCCCTGCTCCATCATCAGACCCTCACCACCAAGTCTAGCGAATATGTCTCATCTGAACGAAATAATTAAGCCCCAAACTCAAAAGGTTTCCTAGTGGTCATTAAGGAGTGCCACTAGCTTCCTCCCAGCTCCGTCATCAGACCCTCACCACCAAGTGTAGCGAATAGGTCTCATCTAAATGAAACAAATGAGCCCAAACTCGAGGGGTTTCCTAGTGGTCATTAAGGAGCGTCACTGTCTTCCTCCCTGCTCCATCATCAGACCCTCACCACCAAGTGTAGCGAATGGGTCTCATCAGAACGAAACGAATGAGCCCAAACTCGAGGGTATTCCTAGTGGTCATTAAGAAGTGCCACTGGCTTCCTCTCTGCTCCATCATCAGACCCTCACCACCAAGTGTAGCAAATAGGTCTCATCCAGTGAATCTGAATGAAACAAATGAGCCCAAACTCGAGGGTTTTCCTAGTGGTCATTAAGAAGTGCCACTGGCTTCCTCCCTGCTCCATCATCAGACCCTCACCACTAATTGTAGCGCATAGGTCTCATCAGAACGAAAGAAATGAACCAGAACTCGAGGTGTTTCCTATTGGTCATTAAGGAGTGCTACTGGCTTCCTCCCTGCTCCATCATCAGACCCTCACCATCAAGTGTAGCGAATAGTTCTAATCAGAACAAAACAAATGAGCCTAAGCTCGAGGGGTTTCCTAGCAGACATTAAAGAGTTCTATTGCCAACCTCTTGACTCCATCATCAGATCAGCTCGATGTTAGCAAATTATTGTATTGTCATCGGATTCATATAGACTTGCAAAGTTTCAAATCAATACGACAATTAGAAGTAGGTTAAAATTGAGTTCCAAGATTTTCTTACATTGTGACTTAGTTACATGTGAAGCTAATAAAAGTGTGGTAAAAAGACATAAAATCGCTCAAAAACTGGACTGCAAAGTTACCATTACCTATCAAACTCATTTCCCGCGAACTCGATTCTTTCCAGACGGCATTGGGATAATTAAAAACAAATCATGAGGTCGATCTATCATAATTTGACCAACTACCTATATCAAAAAAAGAAGCAAGTGTTTATCTATAGCCGGGACCCTGTGGTAAATAAATACATGCAATGTTTATGCAAGTCGATCTAGAAGCGGCCTTGGGCCCAAGCGTTGCGATAACATCGTCGGTAAGCGGGATTGATACCCACAGCACAGGCAATCCGAGTGCGCCCGAGAGGGCACCGGCCAGTCGCGGCGGAGCGGGCGCAGCGCGGCGCGCACAGCTACGGCCACTCTGCCGCCCATGGTCGCCCCGCTCTCAGCGGCAGAACGATCGCAGCGAAATACACAATATCTTTCATCAAAATAGGGTAAAACCACCTTGTATCGGCCACGTCAACAATATTTCACATTGATTTGCTTACTATTCTCACATTTATTAACCTAGCTTTCTAGGAGGTATTTTTTAATAAACTGTTATTATTTGACTTTCCTATGAACTAATAAAATAATTGAAATTTGGATAACATTTTTTTATATTGATGTTTTTCTTTGTACACACCCAATTTCCCTAATATCGGCCACTTGCGCCCAAAAATCGCCCACCTGTTTGCCTTGTATCGGCCTAGGCTTACATTATGAGCAATACAAATATACCTACTTCAAATTGATAAAGAAAGATAAAGATATACAAAGATATACATAGAGATATATAAAAAATATACATATACCGTGAATTTTTTTTAACAATCCAAACTTAATTTAACGTGTTTAGAATAAATTTCTAAAAAAAATAATATGTTTTTGTTTTTTTCTTGCATAAAGATATTCTTACCTAATAGTAACAACTAAATTTTGATGTCGAATTTTTTTTTTTTAGAGATTGATTTTATTATTTTACAAATTTTAATATTTCATAAAGGAAAGTCTATAAATCAAATATTATTAACAATTTATTTTAAATTTAATATTACAGTTTGCACATCAACAATGATACTTCCACATAAAAGTAACTAAACAATATTTCGAGATTTTTTTAATATTTTTTTGTAATTTTTTATTATAATTACCTAAATTAAGTATCTAATCTAGTGCACCTAGATTTGTATGAAGTAACATTTGTATCGTCCATGACTTAATGTTTAGTGGCCGATATCAGGATTTTGACTCGCCTTGTATCGGCCATCACCATTTTTAACGGCCGATATCAGGCTTTTTTATGAAATAATCAACCCTAAATCCGGCCATTCGATTTTTTATTAAAATTCTAAAAAAAACACAAAAATATTAATCAATAATGTTGCATTATAATCTCTTTTACCTTCACAAGCAAAAATCAACGATTTAAACCTCCTAGATAAGTTGCAAACCCTTTCCCCCGTAACCTCGAACTCGTCAATTTTGACTAGAAAATGGCGTGAATTTCGACACGACTGCGCAGGTTACAACATCCAATGCTACTGAACTGTCAAATGAACTTTGATCGCCACCTCATTCAATTCATTTAAAGACAACAATATAATGTTCATAATAGAGCAGAATTTGTGCAAGTGGATCGAATATTTAATAGTTTTTGATCAAATTCGTAGGAAGTGGCCGATACCAGGACGTGGCCGATACAAGGCGGTTTTACCCTACTCACGGTCGTAAAAGTTAGATGCAAGCCATGTCTCAGTGATACAAATAAAATCATATTCAGACTGGGACACAAGTGATAGAAAACTTTGCGAATTTGTGCGCAAACCCCTTACATTTTGATAATATCCAGAAAAATCAAAAGCCATTTTAGATTAGAATAAAAATAGTATTAAGAGAATATTTAGCAAAATATAGAAAACATTTAAAATTAAAAACATTAAACATTAAAAACATCGTTCGGCTGACATGATGATAGAAAACATGAATTATTCTCGCAGACATGTAATGATATTAATAGAATGCAAAACATACAGCAAAAGGACTTATTTCCATCAATTAAATGTAATAACAAGCAAAATATTTGGTGCAAGAAACTGTTTTTTTTAAATATTAGAGTGTCTTGAATTTTGAGTAGGATAATAATTATGCATGTAGTTGTTATTGTTATACCCAGGAGGGTAGGCAGCGATATAAAGGATGCTAATTTAATAGTGGACATTTTATGTAATATCAGACTTACTAACTATGTATGTGAATAACGAAAACGGTATTTCCAATGTAAACAGGCACTTAAAATAATAGTATAATGATAGTCATTGCAGTTTCTTCAAGTCACTTTCATCTTTAATTTAGAACTATAGTCTACTATATATAACTATTTTTTTTAGAACTATAGTCTAATTTTTTATAGCATTGCAAACTTCTTAGGAGTTAGTGTTATTTTTTTGGTAAGCATGTACAGTTTAGTTTAAAATATATAATTTACGAAGTAATACGAAGTGACCAGATCGGGGCTTGGGACACTCCACGAAGATCAAAGAATGGGGGTATTTTATTTTTTAATGATATAATTTATAACAATAATTGAATAATAATCAGTTACCCAGTTAATAGAGGTTTTAAGGTTTGCGCAAAAAAAGAAATGGCTTGCAGACTTATCGATTTCCATTATTTATAAGCGATGCCGCTTGAAAAACGTGTCCCAAATAATGACCCTAATACCAATAGCAAAAATATACCGATAATACAGTCTCACTTTTCTGAACATAAAATGTCTTTTTTTTTTCTCTTGTACACAAATAATCCATCATAGGTACTATTCCTTTCCAACGCACCCCGCGCGCCGGCCGGCCGGCCGCCCGCGCCGACGCGACGTAAATGTGAAACGGAATGGAAAAGTCATAGAATATAACAAATCCGTAGAAATAAACGTTAATTCATGTTTTTTTTAATTTAATTTATTATTTGCTTTCTATCGTAGACATTTTTATATTTAGCGCCTTTTCGAAAAAATACATTCAATGAGGGAATTTCTGACATATGATTAAAAAAGAAAAAAGTTAGTTCCAAAAAACTAAACAGATGGCGTTCATCAGACATGGTTTTGCTTTTTTTTATTTGCTGGCAAGGAGTCTAAGTTAAGACGGTCAATGTTAAAAAAACGTGTACATGTCCAGCTCGGTTCCACTCGCCATTTCTTTACCAAAACCACCTGAAAGGAATGTGACGAGGATGTGATTTCTTATTTCAGTAATCATTTTTAATGTACCGGCTTCCCGGCAGAATTATTGACAAAAATTGGTGGGCCAGAGGAAAACATGCTGTTGACGTTACTTTTGAGACAAATAGTCCAATTCCAAGAGCATCTCAGAATGTACCGACGAAATGTATGTCTCAAAGGTGTCACAAATGTTTTGTGACAGCTACAGATGTATTAAATACTTTTGTTATGCGTTTGGAATAGAGAAATAAGCTTAAGTTTATTTAAAAGCATGCTTTTATATGTCTTGCTCGGTTCCACTAATCAAAATCGAAAATATTCGTGAAATACGCATTTTATTACAACTAAAACAAAAATTATAAACCGTTTTAGTCACCTTAATAGCTCATGAATCTGATTCGGTGACTTGTTCATTAGTTTTAAAGAAAATTTAAAATTATTTTTTCTATGAAGCTCCGATTCGGGTGACCATTTCGTGTTCAACTTTAGGACACATTATGAAAAATGAAAATGAAAATGAAAAACATTTTATTGGTTAATTTAGCAGCATTATACAAATCTGAGGCAACAGCTGATACAAATTTTATGTATTTATTAGACTTCTATATTTAGTTCAGAAGGCATAGTTTCTGCCTAGACGTAGCCATCGCATAAGAATTCGGTTATGTTATGTACAGTCTGATGCGCCGCCGTGTGTAGCTAACACACATCAGACTGTACATGTTGACCTTGAGACCGCCTTTATGCCCTACGTAATAAAAGCTGTTATCGCAGTTCAACTGTTTAACCCGATGTGCTGTCGAGTCTACATTGATAGTAGGTATTTAAAGTTCTATAAGGTAGTTAGGTAGATATATCTTGAAATACATTTCATTTATAAATTAATAATACCCAATGTCTCACATGAGATGTCGCTTGTGTCAACACTGTCAACCAACCGCGTGAAGTTTTATAACCTTGGACAAGCTTATGTGCGGTTTCATATACAGGATGATCCATCGCGACGGATCAGTATGGGAAAGTTTTAAACTATAAGAGATAGAGATATTTGTTCTAAGGAACCAATCCATGTCGTTGATTTTAGAGTTAAGAATAACTGCATTCAAAGATTTTCAAAAAACTTATGCATGCCTCGGGAATCGAACCTTGTCAGTTTTTAAAACAAAAAATGTTAATTATTTTATTACGAACTAGCGGCCGCCCGTGGACTACACGACGTCATCCTGGGTTATTAAATATGAACACTGAACATTTTTGTATACATGGCAGCTGTCGTTTCTTTTTTCTTGTGGCCATCGACCAAACATTGAAATATAATTTATTGGCAGCATTACAGACAATATTTGCAAAGAAAGTATACCTGTAAACTCGGGCCAAACCATAAAGTTAATATACCTATCGGAATAGAGGAACAACCACGAGCTGTCAAACGAAACCGATATTGGATGGCATTTGTGTGTGTAAAATTGTTTATTCAGTTAAAAAATACACCACAGACAATAAACTATTAATAGAATAAACAGTTTCATTTTTGGTGGACATATCACATACATGAATAAAATTACTTTTTCATGTCTCATATTCTGAAAGTAACTGCTAACTTGCCTAAAATGCGGGTTGAAAGTGGTATGTGGCGGCCCTAGGGCCGTCATGAAATTTAAAAAAGGAATAGGAGGGGTCATGTCAAAATCTGTAAAAGCATCTACACACGTTCCGATCCGACAGCCGATTTGGTCTGCTCCCAGACCAAATCTGCGCTAAACACGTTCCGATTTGGTCTGGGAGCAGACCGAATCGGAGGTCGGATAGGAACGTGTGTAGAATCTTTAAGTATCTCTTTGGCTCTTTGGACATTTGTTTACCAAAAGTATGCAGGCAAAGGCACAGAAGCCTATACAGGCATGTTTTGCTATTAAATAAAATAATTAATATCGTAGAATTATTATTTTAATATCTAAAACATTGTTTTTTTTAAAGAATGCATTTTTAGAAACAGATTAAACCAAATAAGTTATTTGTAACATAAAAAATCAGGCTATTCATTTCATGGAATTGCATAGAGTACGGGTCAAACACCAAACAAGACTGTATGGACTTAGTTTCCCTTGCCTTCCCTAAAATAGAGAAAATGAACAAAAAGGTATAGTTTTTCGAAAATTCCGCGGCCATAGGAAAAATATTTTGTAGATTATTTCTGTTTATTTTTACTATCCTCATATTCGAAATGAAAAGTAGAGTGTTTACTTCGGGTGTATGGACCCGTAACAGTCTCGAACTATCGGCGCCCTCACTTCGTTCGTGCGCCAAAACACTCGACTGTTATGGGTGCCATACAGCCCTTGCTAAACAATCTACTATTTCATGTCTCATATTCTGAAAGTAACTGCTAACTTGCCTAAAATGCGGGTTGAAAGTGGTATGTGGCGGCCCTAGGGCCGTCATGAAATTTAAAAAAGGAATAGGAGGAGTCATGTCAAAATCTGTAAAAGCATCTACACACGTTCCGATCCGACAGCCGATTTGGTCTGCTCCCAGACCAAATCTGCGCTAAACACGTTCCGATTTGGTCTGGGAGCAGACCGAATCGGAGGTCGGATAGGAACGTGTGTAGAATCTTTAAGTATCTCTTTGGCTCTTTGGACATTTGTTTACCAAAAGTATGCAGGCAAAGGCACAGAAGCCTATACAGGCATGTTTTGCTATTAAATAAAATAATTAATATCG